>CM070707.1:18975616-20175616 GCA_036346265.1 Melocanna baccifera | reverse complement strand
GCAGGAAACAGAAATGAAAGTAAGATCAAAAGGATATACTTGGTCTTAGCATAGCATAAACATAAGACAATCCTACCATAACTCATCGACATAAGTAACAATCAAAACCATATTCCAGAGACTAAACAATAGTCTTAAGCATCTCCATCACATTCATATCGCAATGTCAAAAGGTTCGGAACTAAGCTTAAAAAGACTAAACATGGAAGTAAAGCAGCGGCTAGATATAGAACCAGACGAGCAGCTCCATTGATAGGAGGAAGCACAAAATACCGCCGCCGCACCCACGACGATACGGCAAGCCCTCAACGGTAGGACTTCTGGAACCTCGCGCGGGCACCGCGACCACCGAACTTCTTGGGCTCGCAGCGCCTGGGGTCGGCGACGAGGAGGGTGCGGTCGTAGCGGGCGAAGATGTCCTTGACCTCCTTCTTGGCGGCCTCGTCGACGTACTTCTGGTAGTAGGCCACGAGCGCCTTGGCGATGGCCTGGCGGATGGCGTAGATCTGGGACGTCTTCCCTCCGCCGCGGACGCGGATGCGCATGTCGATGTCCTTGAAGCGCGAGCGGCCGGCGAGCATGATGGGCTCGAAGGCCTTGAGGCGGAGCATCTCCGGGCGGATCAGCTCGATGGGGGCGCCGTTCACCTTGATCAGCCCGCGCCCGGGCTTGCAGTAGGCCACGGCCACCGCCGTCTTCTTGCGGCCGAAGCACTGGACCGTGCCGGGCGGCGGGCGGGTGAGCGCAGCAGCCATGGTCGCGGTGGTGCTTGCTGGGAGCGCGGCGGCGGCTAGGGTTTTGGCGGCTGAGGAGGGGATCGAGAGGAGAGAGCGCTTTTATAGCGAGGAGGCATTAGGGTTTTTGCCAACAATCGCGCTTCTGTGAATGACATGTGGGGCATAGCTGAAAGTTGGGGGGACATAAGACAGGCTAGAGACGGGCTGCATGGGCCGAGCCAGACAAAGTGGGCCTTCAGTGGGCCTTGAGAAATCTAGCTGCGATGAGGTCCAAAGCCTCTGATGATAAATAGGCGTGGTGGGAGGAGGAGGGGAGTAGATCGTTTAGAGAAGAATGAATAAGAGCTGCTCAGAATTTGACCATGATTCCATCTGAGCTTTCCCCCCCTTCCAGTTTACTTATAATTCGTTATTTTGAGGATAGGAGGTATCTTACATTTTCCCAATACATATGATTTTGGATCAAATTCAATACAAATCAATTGGATCAAGCCATAGTTGGGCAGTGGTACTGAACAGAAACACATTATTATGGTTGATAGCTGCCTGACCGCTGATCACACCAGAGAACTTTTGCATCCTAGATCTCTTCCTCTGAGAGATGAAATGGACAATACAGTGTATACACACTGAAATGATAGCTCGAGCATGCACCAACGGCAAAAAGGCAAAAAATGACTGAATACATACCGCAGTTTAAACCTACTATATGACCAAGACTAATTCTGTTTCATCACATTATGTTCGGAAACAGCATAACTTTGCCTCTCTCTTTTATAATTTACTTTAAAAATGTTACAAACACAATAAGCCCTTGCCTTGCCAATATACACTTCAACTGGACCAACAAATCCTAAGTTATCAGTCTTTTTTCTATGGAATAACCAACAGTCAACCTGAATCTTCTTGGGTTATACTGTTCCTTTTTTCCAACATATTCCTGATTTTGTTCATGAACCCACGTATGACCTGCAAATGATGTGTCAGTGAAATGCTTCGTTAGATTAGCCTAGGGACAAGATATTGTTGAGTGTGGTTACTTATATCTTACTCTTTTAAAATTTAAAAAGATATAGTAGAATAAGTCTTAGATGAATTCTAATAGAATTAAGATTTCTACTTTTTTGAAGTAGGATTCCTACTCCACTTTAGAGATAGACTAAAGGGAAGTATATAAAGTCACAAGGGGTGGTTATGGAGAGCCCAAAGTAACCAAGCAACAAAGTAAAGAAACCACTCATCTAAAGGTAGAGGTACACGAAAGGATTAAAGGCTAGGTTATTCTTTAACACTAGATTCTTGTATAGCGCAAGGATACAAGGGTGTTCAAAGATTTGAGAGAATTGTAAGAGAGTAATAATCTATTATACTCTTTTAAGATTGTATTTAAGAAATTTGTGATCGGCTCCGTTAAATTTTTTTATCTCTCATCATGGTTGCTTTAACATCATTTTTTTTATCATTTCTACAAGATTCATCTTCTTCGTTATTGATATTGTGCATGCTCGTGACTTACATGACAGTTCCAGACCTTAACTCTCCTGTCTAGCCACATGCACATCTAAAGATCAACAATCATTTCGAGTACAAGTTCGATGCACTTGACTTACGTTAGTCAAAACAATATATTATGCAACACACCATAACCAAAGCAAGGGCACATATGCCATTCACATACTCAAACCACTCAATTCCAACTTTCACTGTACTCTAGCCGCGGCCACCGGTCTGACCGTTCTTCCCACGCTGGTCGGACCGTCCTAGTCAGACTACCAACCACTGGTCGGTCTGACCAATTACCCGGTGTGTCCGCGGTCAACTCACCCCAATCTGACCGCCAATCACGGTCGGTCCGACTGCACATGACCAACACCAAAAATACACTCTTTGAAAAAATAGCCATCAACTAGAAATCAGTAACACTGGACCGTCAACTAAATTTCGGTCACACCAGACTGGCAGTCAGACCACTTTACCCAATCCATTATGGTCACAACCTATAAGCCGATCTAACCGATTGAGGCAGACAACAACTCTAAAAATGCAATTCCTAAAACCAAACTTAAAATTTAACACCATTTGCATAACAAAATTAAATACTTATCGCACAACATAAGGTAATCTTCACATGGTCTCGTAGGCTGCAAAGTTGTTCATTTTTCTCATGAGCAGTTCACATACGTGCAGTGCAGTCGTTTGTCAAGCATTCATAGAAGCAACCAAATTTGCGGTGCGGAGGCCGAGCTGGCCGAAAAGAAAGGTCTTCAATTGCACGCAACTCCCTCACATGCAATTTCACATCCATCGGAAAGGATGCCAGCCAATTTGCAACCACTATTCCATTCCCCACATGAAACGTAAACGACATTGGTAGGGGACCTCGACCTTCACATCTGATCTTCCTCAGAGAATAGCGCATGATTTGTTTTGCTGCTAAGGTGAGAGCAAAAATATATAATGTATTCAGAAGCTGAATTATTCCAGTGAAGCCAAGCGAAACACTGTACATCTGAACTTTCATGGGTGTTCATTGCAGTGACTCTGAAAACAAACATTCTACTGACCAGAGGCCATAGTTGATGAACCTTAAATTAAATCTGCACCCATCTTGTTTCATGGTATGATTTGATAGGTGGAGCCTAATATCACATTATCCACCAGCTAGTAGGCCCCTCCTCCTCTGGAACTTCACAAGGTCAAATTGAGCCTCTATTTACTCGAGAGAAGTACTTGGCAATTGGCAAACACATTTATAATCCAATGTACTTGGCTAACTTTTCCAATATTTGGCGATGACTGACCGAGTGCAGATTGTGGGGTACTACTGACGTAAGTATATCATTATGTTAATCCTTTCTTATTAATGATGATAGCAATTAACGTTTTTTTCTAAAGTCAAAGTTGTGATGTAAGTAAGTAAGTAGATATGGTGTTTTACTCAGGTTGACAAAAGCCAGTCCCTCAACTCATCAAGCGCATGTGGTCTTAACCGCTGTACTTCACCTCTGGAGAAGATTAGTACTCGCTTATCAAAATTTGAGAAATATAACTCCAGCTATATTCCGAGCAAAATTTGAGAAACTAGTGTAGGTTAGTTGCTTTATTCCAAGCAAAACTCGTGGCTCCTCCCCATACCTGTTCTACCAGCATCCAAGCCGTGCTTTCGTCTTCCATCTCTGCTCGTCTCCCTCTGCGCCTAGCATCGACGGCATGGGGCCTCAGCAAGATCGGTCGGCGTCCAAGGCGTACGCCAACGGCACGGCGGCACGGGCAGGGAGGAAGGGGGGCAAGATCGTGCGCTACAAGGAGTGCCAGCGCAACCACGCTGCCAGCATCGGCGGCTACGCCGTCGACGGCTGCCGCGAGTTCATGGCGTCGGGAGCGGAGGGCACCGCCGACGCCCTCCTCTGCGCCGCATGCGGCTGCCACCGGAGCTTCCACAAGCGCGAGGTCGAGGCCGCCGAATGCGACCGCTCCTCCGACGCCTCCGGCGCCGACCGTCGCTGAACGAAGCCTGCAGATTGCTCTGCGCGCGCGTCGTGCATGTGAGTAGATCAGCATCAGCAGGTAAGGGAAGGACATCGAAATGATTCGGTGGCTGCATTCGATCGTGTATGGACAACCAATTAAAATTTCCTCCTTTTTCGCATTGGGATTTTGGTGAATCTTGTGTAATGTGACATTCATACTTGCCTGTAACTTGTGCGTTGACCTGTGGTTCTTGTTTGCATCGGTTGGTGTAGTTTCCTGCTTAATTAGTCTCTTTTTTTTCCGTTCAAGTATGCCTTTCTGTTCCTTTCATTTATGCCTTCTCTTTTACTGAAAGGAATTACGCTAGCTCTTGATTTATTTCACTGAATGCGGTTATTATATTATGTTGTATTGTCACTAGCTCCAGCATGGGGGTTCAGAGTACTTCTCTATGTTCTTTTTACCTGGTGTTATTTATTTATTTTTATGATCTTCAAGATATGTTTTACAACTTTATGTATTAAGATGTGCTAGTAAAATTATAATATTATAAAAATATTTGTAAGCGTAAATCTAATAATATAAATTTTATGTAGCCAATCCATATAATTTTAGATCTGTTAATAATCAAACTTTAAAAAATTTAACGGTATAAATTCTAGGAAGTAAAGTAAAAAGAAACAGAGTGAGAAGTAATTAAATTCTGGCATGGAGGCTAAAATTGTCTGCTTTCAAGAAAAGAAAGAGTAGTAAGAACAGGAGACAAAATCAACACACACGCACAAGGAAGTCTCTAGAGAGCAATTTACTAGCCAGTCCTTTTCAGAGTTTGAGAGTAACTTAAAGTTACTCCAGATTTAAACCAACTCGGTGCACTGTGTACCAGAGGCACTTTTTTTAAGGTAACTAGAGTCACCTGTTCTTGCCAAATGTCAAAACAGGCATCATTTTCACCGCCATCATATATTGCCGCCTCTCCAACTGTCACCGCCGAATCCACCTTTTTTTTTAATGATTTCGTGTAGATACTTTCCAACCATTTCCTATGTTTTCAGACTGGATTAAGGGTTAATTACAGCCATGAGAAATCAGTAGCACACATGATTTCTGTCAGTATTGTAAACTAAGAGGTGATATGGCACAATGGTTCTAAGGGGTGTTCGTTTTAGCGATGATTTTTAGTTTTTGATTGAAATTTTACTGTAGCTGGTTTTTTACTGTAGTTGATTTAGCTTTTTAGGTATAATTAATTTTTTAAAAAATGTAAAAATAGAAAAAAATATGTTAACCTATTAGGGATAATACAAAGGAACACAGAAAAAAAGAAAATACAAAAAAGCCTAAAATAACTAAAAAAATTCAAAAAAAAGATGAAATACCGAATAGTGAAAAAAGCAGAAGTTAGAAATAGAAGTCGAAAAAAAGTCGAAACGACCGGGGCCAAGAATCTGCAAGTCATCATCAGAACAAATTGCGCTTTGGTTCGCTTCGTCGTCCTCGTGATCAAGTTAAGCGTGCGCGCGCACGAGCGGCTCCGGCCAGTGCGGCGCGAGTACGAGCAAGCAGCAAGACGACGATCCAGCCTCGTCGATGGGGATATCTCGATCGGCATCTGCACACTGTAGTGGCCAGCTTGCAGCTCAACGGCCGTCGAGTAGTCGCTGGACCATGCCGGTACTGTCCATGGCCGTCGACGGCCGGCATGCATCCAAATCGAATGGATTCCTACGGTTGTATACATGGACCTAACTGGAGGTCACCACTCGGCACCCCAGTTGGACTCTACGGTATGTGTTGCCAACTCTGCACGAGAGCTCTTCTCCGGCAACGGCGAAGGCCGACGGTAGGCTCTTCTCCGGCAATCATCAGAACTTTGATTGTACGAATCTACGGTGACCTACGTTTATGGACACACGCAGTACATCTCTAACGTGCAAAGCCTACAAAAGAAATCACTGCTAGCCACGTACTCACAGTGATTAGATATAGTTTCTTTTTAAGGGCCTGTTTGTTTTAACTTCTAGCAGCCGCAGTTATTTTCAGAATCCACAGTTCCTCTAAACAGTCTAGATTTTCATCCAGATTATAAGTAGCCAGAAACTACAGAATCCAGAAAATAAACTAGTAGCGAGAAGCTGGGGATTAGTTAGATACTCACTAACTACTTCTCAAAATCTACAGCTAAAATAAACAGATTCTAAGTCTAATTTGTTCCCTAGCACGAAATTGTGTTGCTACTTGCTAGCTAGCTAGCTAGCCATATACACGCACATTGAATCTTCTTCACCAACCATGCCTGACCTTACGTGCATCACCAAAAGGCCAGGCCCATTTTTAGGTGTGCGAGCACGGGCCAAGTCCACGTGCCTTGGTCTCCAGGATCAAGCTGCTTTTAGTTTATGCCAGGTATATCTCGTCGATCAGCTCGGTTTGGTGGTGCCCCCTTTCGCTTTCAGCTGCACGTATCGATCATGCGCTCGCACATGCACAAACGACCACACGATCGATCTACTTGCACGTGTCAGTTAGTTGCTGCTTGATTGGAGCTGCTGCTAGGTTTTGCGATGTTTGGATTGGTGGTTGGATATCTCCATGCTCTTTGGCAACACCCTTTGTTGGCTCTCTTGATGATTTCCTCTTCTATTTTTAATTACCTTTGTAGCTAGTGTGGCGAACTGGCTTTTGGTTGGAGCGCATGGGCATGGATGATCACAAAAAAGTTTAAGATGCCACTTCAATGAGCAGCTTTTAATTGAATTGGAATTGGACAGGCATTGAGTCAATGTATCATCCTATCCTTTGTGCTAGGGACGGATCTAGGGCCTAGGCTAGGGGGGCTATATAGCCCAGGTCCTGACCCAGTTAAGTCCATAGCCTTTTACTGTTCACAAAGCCTAAAGGCATGCAACACCGTCAGCTCAGCCCCCCTAGCGCATCCTCCCTCCAGAGTTCAGATTCCAGTTACATTCTCCTCCCATTCTCCTAACGACCAAACCCTAGTTAGCTAGCTCGTGGCGCCCCTACTCGATCCAAATGTTCCCAGCCGTCAGCCTGCTGGAAGCCTAGAACTCCGTTTCCCGCTCCAGCCTCCGCCTCCTAGCTCCTACTCTGGCAACGCCCTCCGTCGCCTCTGGCACTTCACCCCTGCAGCCCTGCTCCGGCGATGCCCTCCGCCATCCAACCATTTTCCATGCTTAGAAGTATTTGGATGAGAATTGAGTAAGTTCTTGGTATTTGAGTTTTGTCTCGAGAGGCTTTCAGGTCTGGGAACAGCGGATTGGTTAGACCAACCCTAGACCTACGGTCCGACTGGCCTCAGCAGTTAAATTATAGTTAGCACTGTGGTCAGACCGACTAGCCATTCCATGGCGGTCTAACCGGCCTTGTGCTAAAGGCTGCTGATTTTGTTAGTTTATTGGTTTAGGTTTCTATGCTTATTTTGTAAAGTACAGTTTCTTATATAGGCAAAGTAAGTAATACTAAAGTAGTACTTCTGGTGTTTTTTTTATTTGACCTCCTACAATCTGTGCTGACAAATTTTCTAAAGTTTGACCGTAAATAGATATAAAATTATCTATTTTAGCTATACAAAAATTACATCCTTAGATTTTTCATTAAACATATTTACATAATATTATAATTTTACCAATATATCTTAATGCGAAGTTATAAAAAATAGCAATTAAAGGTATGTCTTGAATACCGTAAAAAATAAAAAATATCGAATAAAAAAGAACGGTATAGTAGCGTATTCTTTTGGATTACAGTTTATAGTATTTGTCTACAGTTTATGATTTTATATTTTTTTGATGTGACAGTAAATGATGAAGATATCAGCTGATATACCTAGTTTTACATTCAAAAAGTTATCGAGAATCCGCTCTAGGAATCCATTTGTTTATTTCGATTTTAGGTCCATCCTACACAGAGTGCAGCCGTGCAGGTGCGGATCTCTGACCCCGTCCATCGCTCCGGAGAAGAGGGGAGATCCCCGTGCAACTGGATCTCAATCCGGGCGGCCGACGCTCTGCTTCAATCGCAACTCGTGAGGTTGGCAATGTCTCTCTGGTTTCCTTTTTTCCCCCCTTAATTCCATTGGTGTTTTTTTTTTCTTGGCGAAATTTCATGTAATCTGGGTTGATACACTGGTGGTGGCGACCTAAATTTCCTTCACTTAGATTTTGAGCGCGACGACCCATCATCTGTGTTCCGCATATTGATTAAAGCGCTAATATTCGTTAGTTCCCTATCTTTTTCCCGTCATTTGATGCTAATTAGGTTGTGAGTGTTCCACCAAGTGACGACGAGTTAGTGGAAACTGATTCCATCCTTTGGATGAACTGGGCGTAAATTCGTCGAAATTTGCTGTGCTCGTATCCTGTCGTGCGTTCTTTACGCAATAACCCGAGTTACAGTTAGCTAGTCTCTCATTATTCACTGCAATTTGGCTCATTCAGTCTGTTGTTTATTAGTGGGAAGCCTCAAATTTTGTTTGTTATCACTCGCTATGGTTGCTTGCTTTAGTACTTCTAGTTTATTTCTTGAATATTCCTGTTGGTCAATACCATATTTCTTGTTTGAGTTGTTTCCCAGGCCAGGCGTACAGATTTTGGTTTGCTAGCTCTCTCTATTGGTTGGTTCTTTTCAGTGCATACCTTGTGTTGAATGTTGTGACATTATTGATATTTCCTACATAGAAGGCATGATTCGTGCAGTCAACTAAAGAAGTAGTATGGCCTCAAAAGCTATAAAAAGGAGGCATTGCACTGCTGCCATTGATAAAACAAGCGAAGAACACATGGAGACAACAATATCAGATTCCATAAGGGAACCTCTACTAGGAAGTAGTCCTCGCAAAAACAAACCCAATGTTAGAAATTTCTCCTGAAGCACTTAGATCAAGGCTATTAACCACCTTTTAGTTGTTCACGCTCTTTATATGTCCTTTCTTTTACTTTGTTCAAAGAGGTATGAACCTACCACGCAGCCAGATTTCTGGGATGAAAAAAGACATGAGTGCCTTCGATGGGTGCATCTTCTATCAACTTTTATTGTTCAATCTGCACGGAAGATAGGTAACTATCATGAATATTGATTAATTCAGAAACGTCTAGATGTTGTAGTGTCCTCCAAGCTATATGTTTTAGAATGTGCTCCTAATTACTCCGAGAAAAATCCTCATCTTTTGGGAAGTGCATATGAGTAATCACTTGGGTCTGTTATTCTTGTCCAAGTAATATCTGTGCCTTCCAGTTGTCACACCTGACCTTCTAAAGTTTTACTGTTCTGAAAAACTCACTTCTCTATGCAGTAAATGTTATTTCTGAATATGGATCTTTGCTATCAAGGCTCTTTGGTTGCTCTTCTGCTCCCCATTGTTCACAAAACGGACAGACAATTATAATCGATCGCAGTCCACTACAGGTAAGCCACTTGCAGATGTCCTATTTTCATGTTGAGTGCTGTACAATGAAAAGGGAAGGGAGTCTGTCCATTGAAAGCATGGATTTAGAAAGTAGGGGTGTGTAAAGTATCATATGTTAATTTGATGCACATATCTTTGAGATATTTCGATATTAGTACGAGTAGAAGTTTCTCGTATTTTCCTAATAGCTTATGCTCTTGGAAGAGTTGGTTGGTGCATAAACTCAACACCTTTGGTGCACTCTTCATCTACATGTTCTTTTTCTAGGTGTGGTCAATAACAACAGTTCTTGTTTACCTCATTTACAGTCATGAACAAAACTGTTGGCATGTGGATGTTAGATGCGTTTTTATTTTCTTTCAATGCATTTTCTCCTTTAGATGTTGACTTGCATGCTCAAACCAAGGGATTCTTCGGGCCTGTTCTTTTGAGCTACGACTTATAGCTTTTAGCTAAAATGTTTGAATTCTGGCTGTTCGTGAGAGAGAGTACGGAGAGAGGGACACTCATGTGCGATTTTGGCCGATATAGATGAAGTTGCTACAGTGTCTACTACAATCGACTTGTAGATCCCGCTTTGAAAAGACACTCCGTTTAAAAGCTAGCTACTGTAGAAAAGCTAAAAACTAGAAGCTGAAAAGAACAAGCCCTTCTTCGCTTAATTTCTACCTTTTAAGAAAGCAGTGTTATCTACATTATTCTTCACTTCTTCAAGTTCGCTAAATTAGTGTTTACATTGCTCAACTTTGTTTTGACACCACATTATGGTTTTTGACAGTTTCACATTACTTTTTAGGAAGAAAGATTAAGATTATTGAGACAAAGGTTAGATGTGCCATTTGACTGCTCCTCCATGAAGCATCAGGTTCTCATTCTGTATCTAGTTTATGATTATGGCATTCTTTTGGCAAGTGAATGCTAATTTTCTACATCAGAATAATGATAGAATTATATCATTAATACATTGATATTCATGAACAAAAAGGCAGTGCAAGTTAGAAATACAATTTCTTCTGTTACAGGATGCTCTGAAAGAACTTTGGAGGTTGGCTTATCCTAACCGACAACTTCCTCCTCTGAAATCAGATCTATGGAAAGAGATGGGTTGGCAGAACTCTGATCCATCAACAGATTTTAGGTTTACTTTCCTAGTGATGATGTTTCATGATTATTATCATGCGTTATATCTTCACCACTTGAATCAAGATGAATTTTGTGTTGAACTATCCAATTCTTGCAGGGCTGGTGGATTCATTTTTTTTCTCAAACACGTAGGAGAACTGCGTATCTTTATATTAAGAAAAAGAGAAAAGCCTTACATACTCACAACCCAAAACCCACTCACACGCTTACTCGCCTATGGTACAAAAAACAAGAAACGACCTCTACCAGAGACAAGATCTAGACCAAGGCCTATGGCTGAGTAGTTAGGTATGAAATACCTTTTGCTCCGGTCAGTCCCCATATCCTCATTCTTCACTAACAGATGACAACAGAGCCCTAACATCCGGTGCAGTCCCATCGAAGACACAACGGTTACGAAGATTCCAAAGAGACCATACCCCTAAAATGATGATGGAGTTGAGGCGGCTGGTGGATTCATGTCCTTGGAAAATCTAATATTCTTTGCCAGAAACTACCCAGTATGTATCTGTTCATTGTGGACACTTACTCTCTGTAAATCCTCCATTAGTGGGTGATTCAGTTGTGTTTAATACTCAATAGCTGCTTTTACGTGCAGGATTCCTTTCATAGGTTATTGCACAAGGTGGATGGTAAGAGAGTTGAATGGGAATACCCTTTTGCAGTAGCTGGCGTAAACATGTCTTATATGTTAGTGCAAATGCTGGATTTACAATCAGGTGAAGTGAATGCAATGGTTGGTAAAATGTTTAGTCTTCATTCAAATTCAATTTTCCTCAACTGATTTTGGAGTTTGATTCATAAGCAGCTAACATATACAGAACTAGAGCTTACCTTTTTCACCTCATTGTAGGAAATATGAGTACAAAAGCTGGTGTTCGGTTTGTTCAACTACTTGAAGACGATGAGATGGCTTTTGACAAACTTTTCTGTGTTGCCTGTCGGATGCTTGATGCTCAGTGGCTCGCAAGGCGAGCTAGTTATATGGAATTCAATGTGGGTGTTCTTTATAGAAGATATAGTCTCTGCATAGTAATGGTTTCCCATTCCATCACCTTGTTCAGTTGGTCATATTTATTTCCATTTTATCAGGAGGTTCTAAAGTCCACACGGGTTCAGTTAGAGCAAGAGCTTACAATTGGAGGCATTTCAAGTGTTCAGAATATACCCTCATTCAGAATGTTGAAGAGGTAGTCCTGTTTGTTCTCTACAGAAAACGAGTACCTTTTACCTGTTAGTAGGTTGTTAAATACGCTGTTCATTCTTCTATTGGTTGTACAAGATGTGACACTGGAATACTATTGATGTAAAATAAAAAACAATTCTGGTTCATATCTGAATTCTGATAGTGAAAAGATACTTGCTCTGACATCTTTTGAGTTGACATGAGACAAAGAAGTATATCCAAGATGGAGACATGAAAAATTCCTTGGATATCTCATACAGACAAAGGCCCGCATACACACGTCAGTTGCACACAGTGATAATTTTTGGAGGACAGGAAACATTCTTTGCTCGAGTTATTCCCTCCTCCCTGCCTGAAAAATCCTTCAGCTTATCGTCCTCCTGAAAGAAACTGAGCTCTGCCAGACCTGCTCCGTCGTTGCTGCCTTCATCGACTGCAGAGCACCCTCCGAATAGGCACCCAATGTTGCCCTCGACCTCAAAGGCTGCATCGTTGAACCATTCACTCAGATTCATCGAGTTGCTGATGTTAGCTCCAGTTATGCTATCTAATTCATAATCCATGCAAGGGCTCCATAGGCTCTCTTCGATGCTATCATCAACTGCAAGGGGCTTGTTGATGTCCTCGATACTGTCATCAACTGCAAGTGGCTCACTGATGTCCTCGATGCTGTCATCAACTGCAAGCGGTTCGTTCATGCCATCAGGTGTCTTGGCTTCACTGGAATTGGGCTCTTGGACCACATTATCACTTTGTTCATGTTGAGGTTCTTCATGCAGTGCTGGCACCACCTGCGGCTCCTGCTGCAGTTGTGCCAATAACTGCGGCTGGTCCAGATAGCAGCTAATGTTGAAGTTGGTTACAGCATTGGCACCTCGGTATTCGATTGCTGCAAGATCATAGGCCTTGGCTGCCTCCTCTTGAGTGTCTGTAGAAGAAGAGCAGATGATAAGTTTGTTTGAATGAGAACCGATTAGTTGGCAAGATATTGCACTTGACTCTGGGTAAAATAAAAGTTTAGACATGATGATGGCCTCACCAATATCTTGGGGAACTTTACACTGCAAAATTTCTCAACTGATGTTTATGTGATGTGGCTGATTGTCTAACTGTCTTTAGTGGTATACTAGTAATAGTATGGTGTATGAGCTGAGTTCAGTTGGTGTATGAGAGATGTTGAAATGTTCAGTGACAGGTTTGGGTGTATTCTTGATGATGTTTGAATACGAAATGCATTAGATGATCAGAACCATCTATAGATCATATATTCAGGTGCAATTTATGTGGGAAGGGAGATGCTGAATTGCACGCAGTGTTCACCAAGACGCTAGCTGGGTAGCAGCGGCGCGGATTCTCTGACTTACCGTGGCTAAGTCACCGTGACTTTGCTTCGATCCGGCCGTTCATCTTTGAATGAACGGTCCAGATTATTTCTACCTTTATTTTTTTATTTTTAAAAATAAAGGTAGAAATAATCTAGACCGTCCATCTAGAGATGAACGACCCGGATCGAAGCAAAGTCACGATAACTTAAGTAGAATCTCGGGTGGGGTAGCAGACCCACGCCTAGCGCCTAATCATCGTCTAGGTGGGCTAGGCGATGTTACTTGCACATGTGCCTGTCACCGGACATGTCTAACCTCATTGCTGTGGTAGCTAGAGAGCTCCTGCCAAGCTGCTCTTTACGAGGAAGTAGTGACCCTTTTCACCCTTTCTTCTTCTTTTTTTACCCCTTTTTGTGATGGTGGTAGTGGTGAATCCACTTGTGTAGTTTGGATCTTGAATCTTGCTTGCTCTAGCCTGACACAGGGAGGGCATGCTCCATGCACGTGAAGCCATCACCCACTGCTGACTCACACAGCTCCAGTGAAAAAATGGCCGGCAGTGCTGAGGAATTGAAGATCCCTATGCACTCTAGTATTTACTATTGGCATGGCTGGCAGGTGATACTCGCACCACGTGCCTGTCACATGCATCTGGAAGCCATGTAGTGTTGGCTGGTAATTAGCAGGACATGGTGATGATCCAACAGTATGTGCTTGTTTTATGTTAACTTTTGGGGCAAGTTGGACAATCTTCCGGGGATTGCACACAGGATAGTATCTTGGTCTTATGGTCTTGAATCTTGATCTTGGCAGTCCAGAAAAAGGACAGTTTTTTTTTAAAAAATAAAAAGTAAAACTTGTGGACAAGAACATCCAAGAAGAATATAGTAACAAGAGAAGTGTCAAGTCTGCATTGAAGTTAAACAAGAATAGTAACAAGAGAAGTGTCAAGTCTGCATTGAAGTTAAACAAGAATACATGCCACTTAATTTTGTAGATGTTAGGTTGATCAACCATCATAAAATTTGGTTAAAGTTAGCTGGCCATTACGGTAAGTAGGACAATTCTACAACAAACAAGAGTACCGTTAAGTGCTAATAAAAAAAACTGTCCTTATCAAAGAAGGACAAAGAGTATGGAACTGGTATTAGGGAGGAGAAGAGAATGCATACGTACCAAAAGTACCCAAGTAGAGGTACTTGTTTCCCAACACCCGCCCAATTCGTGCCTCCCAACGGCCATTGTGGTGATGCCTGGAGAGAAAAAAAAAACAGAGACAAACAATTCAGAAGAATCCCGCAAATCTGGTTCAGCAGTTCATTTTTTTTCCCTTCCTTTTTCTTCATCTCGATTGAATTTGAAAGTTAAAATGAATTCAAGATGACTAAGCAATGAGCAAAGCAGGTTGGTGGAATCTAGACATGCATTCGCATTAACACTTGGAACATCTCGATGAACTTGGGGATAATTCAGGAGAGACATCCTTCAAAAAAATCAGTAGTGGTGTTTGAACGAGAGGACCTCATTGCCTGAACAAGCCCCCAATAGTCAAAGAAGAAATTTCGACTCATTGGCCATCCTCTTCCTTTGGACCATCTGGCGCGAACGCAACAACTGAATCTTTTACAAAACCAAGTCGGCCATTGATGCACTCCTGGATAAACTAAAGCAAGACATATTGTGCTTGAGCTGGGCGGGTGTGGACTTGATACCTCCGACGCTCACATGACATGCAGCTCATACTCCTCTCCTCAACCTCACTGCGTCGTCTTCTATTTCTTCTTCTTCTTCTCGCCTCCCTTCTTGTACTCTACTTCCTCTGTACCTACTGCGTTTCCTCTGGTTCTCCTCTGCCTCTAAACACTGGGATCCTTAATGTTTGTACCTGTACTCTGTCTTCCCTCTCAATGAAATGCAATTCTTTTGCCTGGTTACCAAAAAAAAAATGAGAGGGATTATTTGGGAATTTTTGGGTTTAGTTCTAAACTCCGAGGGTTCGGATCCAAATCCCCTGTCCAAACAGGCCATTGAGAGCTGGCTTTTCTCGCGCTAAGCTGACACATAAGAAAGTGGTCGTGAGCCATGAACGTCATGGCTGGCATATGACGCTGCACTTTGTTGCCAGGTGATACATGGCGCTGACTGACGTTACAAATGGATCTTTCTGTGCTGTGTCAGTCGACTACAGAGAGGCTTCTCCTCCTGAGTCAAGTCTGGATGGCACTTCGATGCCACATTTTCTCCAGGTGTTTTTTTCACCCATGATTAATTTTTGCATGTGCTAGTTAAGCATAGTAGTACACTGCATTAACGAAGTGAAGAATGAGACAATTAATTAAGTGGTTGATCGGTAACGATAGGTACCTAGCGACCCCCCTGTACTTGGAGACGCCCCTGGAGAAGCCGCTGCTCCGGCGGCGGAGGGAGGCCAGGTACTCCTCCCTCGACACCCCCTCCATCTCCGACCTCTCCTTCGAGTAGCCGTCCAGCTGCATTCATGCATTCACGCATCATGTTTACCAAATCAAGTTACATGTACAACCAAAATGGGACGGCCAGTTACTTCTTACAACCAAAACGGCAGCACATTTAAGGCTGCCGTTCTTGTCTGTTTTGCTTCGGGTGCCAGTGCCACTACAGCCTGCAAGGTGACACGAATTCTGGAAGCTGGCTACGCGTGCCGGTGCGCGCCCAGCTCACCAGTGTTCAAGTCTCAAACTTAGCGCTGATGTCCACTAATTTTAGAAGTACACGTACGCGTTCAGCGGAAAAATATGTGCCCGCGCTTCGTGAAGTATTTGGTGCCTCCGATAAATTCTAAGCGTGTGTAGGGAGTGTATGAGTGTGGATGGTGTGAGTGTGGTGTGTGTTTGAGTGTGTGCGTCTATGTTGTACTCTTAAAAAAACGGGTGACACGAATTCTGAAGCCGTCACACAGTTACTCCTTTCTTTGCTGTCTTGTTCAAAAAGTGAGTGCTACTAACAAAGAAGCCATTTTCACTTCGGCAGGGTCATGGTCAATAGGAGTATTTGATAAGATACATCTTGCCTCTTACTTGTACCAAATGGGAACTGATACTACTACACGAGTACACCTTGGTTGTACCTCTCTCTCTCTTTTTTAGAATATTTTTCTAAGAGGACAAACTTACTGGGAAATTGAGTGTTGTTTCAGGACCCCAGTATTTGAGAGCTGCAAGGTCATATGCACGAGCAGCTGCCTCCTCACTATCATAAGCCCCTACAAATTACAAGTTCAATTTAAAATTGTTACATAACTCACCAAAGAATTAAGGATATAAAAAATCAACAAAGGAAATAATTACAATTCCGTGTTAAGACAAGGAGCATGAATCTGGCAAAACAGGTGGCTGGATTAGATATATAGTTGTGGGACTTACCCAGATAGACTATTGTGAGGCAGCCAATACAGCATCAAGCAGCAGCAGATCACAGTCACATGCAGATCAGCAGACAAGGTCCCCCAAAGATAACAGGAAAAAGGAAAGGAGATAAAAAAAAAAGTATAATCAGAATGCCAGCCTTAAAAAATTCGGTGCACTTCAGAAATAAGCTTTGCACTAATGGCAGATGTATCAGGATCCTCAGCAGCCTCACAAAAAGCACATGAAGGACCTTCAATTTCTATTTTTTCTATTTTGCATCACTGCACAAATCCTCGTATTTTCACTTTCTTGTTTTTTAAGGACAGGAAGAGAGAATTCTTTAAATCAGAAAATTTTTACAAAAATGCATGTAAGTAGTACGCACCTTGCCTCCCTTTCTTCTTGTTCTGAAGCGAATTGAAGCAATTCTTGTCCCAGAGATGGGCCTCGAACCTGCCTGTCCACCTGTGCCTATTTACACGCATGCAATGCAACGCGTATATCGATTGATCAAGCAGCATTAAATCACTCGCCTTACAAGGGAAAAAAGACCGGAAGAAATTGACCACCTCAAAACGAGCAAGCAGCAGTAATGCAGATCAACCAACCTCCTACTTCCCAGCTAACAATTGACCACCTCAAAACGAGCGAGTGGCAGTAATGCAGATCAACCAACCTCCTACTTCCTAGCTAACAATTGACCTCAAAACGAGCAAGCAGCAGTAATGCAGATTAACCAACCTCCTACTTCCTAGCTAGCAATTGACTTATTCATATGGAGCAGAGCAAGAAACGAAAGAAAATTACAGGCTACTGAATTCAAGAAATGGAGATCATGCTTAACAAGCTCCAAAAGCTTAGGAATAATAAGAGGAGCAAACTCGCAACCCGGAAACGATGAGGAACTCATGCCTAGTGACATGCAAGTGAAGATTGGAATCAAAACGATCGTAAACCGAATGAAAGAACCAGCTAATCGGAAGAGCTCCAAAGATGGAAACCA
This sequence comes from Melocanna baccifera, assembly GCA_036346265.1. Taxonomy (NCBI): domain Eukaryota; kingdom Viridiplantae; phylum Streptophyta; class Magnoliopsida; order Poales; family Poaceae; genus Melocanna; species Melocanna baccifera. Next base: position 20,157,940 of record CM070707.1, on the reverse strand, counting down.
TGCGCAATTGTGGGCAGGAGATCGGCCAATTCCTCCTGAAGTTTTCTTGGCGAACTCTGTCCCTTTTGCCTAATTAGCGGCAATGCACGATTCGTATACAACTGTGATCGAGATCAAAAGAAGCCTAGAAGAGAATGGTAACAGAATTGCGATCAAGCGATGGAAAAACCCTGCATCGATGCACATCCATACCTTGTCACTCCCCTGTATATGGAGCTCCTCTTCCCGCCGCCACTGGAGGAGTCCGAAGACTCCTTGCTCTGGCTCGCATCTTTCTTGGGCCTCTTGGCCTTGGCCTTGGTGCTCTTCTGGGTCCTTGCCCTCTTGCGAGGGGTGGAGATCGACGAAGAATTGGAGGACGAAGAGGAAGGAGACGACGGGGAGCAGAGAGGAGGAGGAGGAGCAGGAGATCTCGCCATGACCTCTGTGTCTTGTTTACGGTCTCGGTGGCGCAATTTTCGTTCGCAGCCGATGGGCCGACCAGGAGTGGAGTCAAGAGATGGAAGAAGGGGTTTTATAGAGGGACAAGGGGCGAGGGGTTTGGCCAAAGATGACACCTTGTTTCCTGCACTCTTGCACGTAAGGTAAGGGCTCAGCTAGACAGCCTGCCATGGCAAAACAGCAAGATACTTTTGTTTTGCAGAGGCATTAGATCAAACTGAAGAGAGATGATGAATTTGCTTAGAAGATAGCATGCAGTGACAGACGAACCAAACCACTGGTAATTTATGAGGAGCTCACACCATTCACTACTGACATCTGGAGTGTCAGTGTTCCAGTTTGATCTCTGATTCTAATCTCTAACAATCAATGACGCAAGCCTGCATGGTGATTTCTTTTTTGGAGGATATAAATAATTTGCTCAGGAAACAAAACTGGCAAATTAACAGGCCAATGAAGGGCTGGTTGTACAGCTTTGTGCAAGTAAGAGGCTAGTACAGGAGATGTTTGTGGCTGGAGTGAGATCTCTGTGATTCAGGTACTTGCATTCCTCTTTTCTCTTTTGGACGGAGGCGATGGTGGACACGTAGAGACAGAGATGCCTCTGGGCCGTAGACCGAGAACCGCTCTAGGTAATAAGACGACCATCGCATAGTGAATAGTGGTAGTGGCATGCTAATAAACAAACACATATTAGAGTTGAGCAGCTGCATGTGTCCAAATGGCAGTGCAGGCAAGGCATGCCACGCATTCTGAAGCTGCTGTTTTCTCTCCTCCAGGGATGGCAACGGGGCGAAGGATCGCGGGGGAAACCTCTGCGGGCCTGCGGTCCCGCCCCGCCCCCCGCTAGCCAGCCCCCCACCCCGCCCCGTTAACCCTCGCGGGAGGAGATGGCCCCCGTCCCTGGTCCCCGCGGGGACCCGATCCCCCACGTGGTTTCTGCAGGGATAAAAAAAGGAATAAATTTATTTTTAAAAAATAACAATTTGACTTTATTTATTAATTTATAATTACTTAAGCATATTTTTTTAAAAAAATGTAGCTTCAAAATATATATTCTAACATATAAATTCAAATTTTAGTATAAATATATAAGAAAAAATACAATCTCTTATATTAAAAAAACTATAATCTATTATTAAAAATACTTATTTTTATTTTTACCGGGTCCCCATAGGGCCCTGTGGGGCGAAGATGACCCTCGTCCTCGCCCCGCTAGCATAGCGAAGTCCCGCCCCGTTCCCCCTACGGGGGATATTATCCCCCGCCTTTGCCCCCCATAGGGATATTCCCCACGGAGCCCCGCCCCCACGGGGGGAATTGCCATCTCTACTCCCCTCTCCTCCTTTGGTAGCGCTGCAAGTACAACAACACCTGTCCAAACAGAGCAGAGCAACTAGTATGCCTCGATATGTGATAAGGGTATGGCGATATGATATTTTCTAAAAATAAGGATACTTCGATATAGCAAAAATATATATATATATATATATATATATATATATGTGTGTGTGTGTGTGTGTGTGTGTGTGTGTGTGTGTGTGTGTGTGTGTGTGTGTGTGTGTGTGTGTGTGTGTGTGTGAAAATAAAAAATTATAAACAAGCTACGAGAGAGAAAAAACTGAGATTACCTTGATGAATTGAATGCTATATATTCCATTAATCAACGGGATAAGATAGCACTTTCCAGTTGATACTTGGTACTTTCGGCAGCATGCATCAGATTTTCTTGTACAACTGCAATGCATCAGATTTCCAATGGTATAACCAATTAACCATTAATGCTCGGCTAGTCATGAAAAAAATGAAAATTGAAAAGTTTAAATGACATAACACTTGGCACATACCCACTTGTTGCAACAGCACACCTCAATCCTCTATTATTATTAAATAGTAAACAATATGTTGCTATTAGAAATTTAGAGCAATCAAATCAAATACGAAACTAACTTAATGCTGAAAACTGAAAAATATAAAGGAGCATTTGGAACAAACATCTTACAGTATATGTTCAGCAGAGGCATGGAGAAAATCACAATGCACGGTACCAAGCAGCAGCAACACCACATTATTAGGTCACCTAAGTCCAATCGAGTAAACTTGGTCGAACTGCACTTGCATAGCCAGAGACCATCAGGTAGGCGCGGGTCACCACACCGGACTTGAGCCCAAGTCTGACCAAACCGATGAAGGCCCACCGCACCACAACCTGGCCCCATCGCTGTCGGAATATTCCGTCCATCCGCGTCTCCCTCTTTCTCTCATCCTCTTTCCATTTTTCTTTCTATCTCTCTCCTCACCCCGGTGACTGTGGCCACTCCCAATCCCCACCTCCTCCTCCCTTCCTCGAGCCTTCCCTTCTCCATCTCTACAAAACCACTAAACCCTCCTCTTCCACTTGCCCACTCGACTCCCTACACCCCGCCGCCACCATGGGCTCCTCCTCCCCCAACGCCTCCGTCTCTGCCTCCACCATCCCCCGCACTTCCGCCGCCATCAACTCCTATGACCCAGTCCAGTACACGAGCATCAACCTTAACCCGGCTGCCTTCTTCAGTGACGGCGCCAACTCTGACCTCATGAGCTCCGCCTTCATCAAGGGCAAGAAGGAGGCCAACAAGTTTCTGCTCAGCGAGGACAAGCTTGTCATCAACCAGGAGGACGCCGAGCTCACACCACTAGGGTATGGGGGAAGCCGCTATCCTTCACTCGCTGGATCCCGCACGAGCCGCACCTCCTCGACCTCTCAGACCTCTGGGGTGACCTACAAGCGGCGGGGTGACCTCCAAGCAGCGGCGGCACCGGGAAAATCTCCAGGCAGCGATGGTGGGCAAGGAGAGCTAGTGCGAGGAGGGGCGACGTGATTTGTGAGGGGATGGCCAACTGCGATGTTAGGGTTCATGGCGACGAGATAAGGGGCATGACCTTGCGAGACGTGGGCCGACTTGGGCCTATTGGGTGCTGTGGGCTGAAATGTATTGCCGACGTATCGGGTATTTTTTTTATTTTTTTAACTGAAATTCACCGATACCGTATCGCCGCGTATCGGTACGTATCGGACATGGTACGATAGTTCAGTGGAGTATCAGTGCTTCCTAGCAAAGCAGTATAGCAATCCCCTATGCATTGCGCATGCAAGAATGCAGAATTCATCATCAAACTGAGCAATCCATCGTGTAGGGGATACGTTGCCTCAAGAGATAAAACGACAAGTGATCAAATGGTACTAATGTAAATTGAAATAACGATTCTGGAATAGGGATTTCACCTTAGCTGCAAGCCTGCAACCCAATTTCGAGATCACATTATCTTTTGTCAGATCTTGCATGTAATGATCACACAGTAAATTATATCCAATTGGTTTAAGTTGCCTTCAGAAACATGCAAATTGACACGCAGCATGTTACAATTCAGATAACTGATAACCACTGTTTAATGCCCAAAGACAGCGAGCCCTTTAATCATGTGAAACATATGAAAATGTCCCGATTTGCTCTATATATGTCCTGATTCATGTGTAAGAGTTTTTTTTTTGGGGGGGACTCATCCAAGTTGGATCGTCCAAAAACATCAGTAAAATTTTGCAGACCAGGCTAAAAACCGAGGAAAGCATTGGTTTGAGAATTGAGAGGGCATGGACCACAGTTTTCGTACTATCTTGCAGAAAATTAATCGTGCAGATTACAGAAGCAACGATGTATATGTAAGTTTCATGCAGTAACTTGTCGCTTCTAGTACGGATAAGCAGGGGAATGTTTAATTTGGTAGTTGACCCTGTCTCTCATCTACCTGCCTTTTTTTAGTTGACAAGTGAAATATTTTAGGTTGCCAGATTATTGAACCAAAATAGAGAAATTCCAAACCTTTCCGTCTAACCTCTCCCCATTATGCAGCAACATGTTTGCTTGCAAGTTACCTGGAAATACAACTGTCTGCCGGACTACAGGAATACCCTCCAATACAATTCTATAACCCTATTAAATGATATGAAAGAAAAATAAGATAGCAGAAGTCAAACCTGAAACTTTTATGAAGATGGCTAAAAGAACAACCACACCTAGAATTGACTTGGACCACTCAATGATACATAAATAAAGACTTAGACTTCCAATGTAAGGGGCTAGAGAAGTGCAATGGCAACATGATATGTAAAGGGCCATGTGAGAAAATCCAGAATAATATTATGATGAACTATTGCAAATTTTACGGAGTGGTCATTTGGTTTTGCATATTATCTAGATTGTTTTCTGTTTTGGGCAGAAATTGAGGATTTCAAGATTTGAGTCATGGATTGAGTTTAGGTGATCTAGATCATTGCATTAAGATTGCATAATGCATGTTTTGGCTAACGTGAGTCAAGTTGTAAAGAACTTGTGTCTAAAAATAATTTCTTTGTTTTTTCATGTGCAGGGACACTTGGAGTCACAATGGTTAACGGCGAGAATTGGGGCTATGCTCAGAGAGAAACCGAGGCCCAAAACAATTAAGAATATCGAGTGAGATAGTAAGCTCAAGTATGGTACGAGAAAGGCGGGAACGTTGAAGACGAGTTTGAACTGCAAGTTTGCACCATGTAGCTTGGTCAGTCCAAGTGAGACGTGGTCTAGTGGAATCAGAGTGGAAAAGACTTGCTGACGCGTGATAAGCCAATGGTGAACCTACACATGGTAAGCACAGTAATTATTTGCAATAGAAGATGAAGACCTAGTTAAGAAAAGCTATTTTAGTAAGTTTGGCCAAAATACAGGAATCTGCCTTGGATTAAAACCGCGGCGCGTGTGTGACGTTTAGAGAGTGGTTTAGGTCAAGGAGAAACTGGTTTGATCAAGATGAATTAAGGTAACAGACGTAGCGGATTCGGACTTATGCGCTTTGAAAATCATGCATAAGTGAACATGTGTGAGTAAAACCTGTGTGTGTGTGGTTATCGGGTTTTTCCTATTATACTAAATGAATAGTATCCACTAAGAGTTATATGTGGCTGATTAGCTCACCTATATAAAAGGATTTGGATAGAGACTTGTGTTATCCATCCAATACATCTCTTTTGTACTCTCCTGTCTACGGTTAGGGTTTGAGAGTTGAGTGCGTTGTATGCTCTCTGTCCTTCAAGGTGGAGTAACTATAAAACTATCTCTCTCAAATAAGCAATACATTAATCTTTGATCAGCTCTATAGATCCATCTTGTTTTGATTGATTTGGTTGGTTTTGATCTCTCCTCTGTCCTTTTCTTGATCTTGTTGTGCCAAGAACGTGTAAGAGATGGAGATAACCTCTGAAAAACTATCTTTACCCATCTGCGCACTTTGATAGCAAGTTTATCAAGAAAACTTAGTTTTGCTTGATTTAGCCTCAAAGTGTGATTTCTTGATCCGAGAGTTTTTAACGTGATGTTTTTTGTGTTCTCACTTGTTGAGATATGTGGAAATACATCTAGACGCATTGTAGTCATCATTCACCCATGAGCAAGTTGTATTCACAGATTTTGGTTTTGACTCAGTTTTGATGCATCTTTCTTTCAAACTAAAAAAGGTCTTAACTTTATCAATAATTTTCATAATTATTTATTGAAATAGGTTCTTGATAACCTAGAGAATATTCCTACAAATCTAGCTAATTAGTCTTGTGCTATCTCTGGTTCCAGTGATCTAGCTAGCTAGCTCGTAGCTTAAAAGGACTCTAATAGTCTGTTAGCTAGCTCAATCGTCTGTAGATGCAAGGGGGAAAATTTGCCAGTTTGTTCTCCATTGTTGGCAACCTCTGAAGAATCTCTGGATGGTATTCATTTTCTCCGTCCATTCTTGTTTGGCATCTTGAGCTACTAACGCAACATAATGCTCCTACATAAGAAGCGGCAAAATTGCGGCACCTGAACAAGTATACAGAGATCACAAGGGTTCACCTGAACAGACCATTGAGACACTTGGTGCAAGAACAAGGAAAAAAACTGTTATGCCTCTAATGACTTGCTTTATCATTCACAAAGGCAAAGTTTGTTAGCTTCACCGCAGTTAAATCAGCATTCCTTGCTCTGAACTAACAGCACCACCAAAAACTCACAAGTAACCAAATGAAGAAAAACAGCAAACTTGCACGATAAACATTATAACAAATTAATAAATAAATTTAAACAATAATAGGACAAATATTTGCAGTTCACATAAGAATGCTATGAGACTATGACCTGTGTGCCAAAGCCATTGGTAAGTTCTACCGTTGTGGAGCCCAAAAAATGTTCTAACATTTGGGCAACTCTTAAGTAACAACGTCAATGCCACCATTTGTTTGCCTCAGGACTACTTAAGGAGCTATGCAAAAGGGGAAAAAAGTCTTAACTACTTCACATGACCAGGAAGAGTTAAACAAACTCCTCAGACCAAAAGGAACAGTTATACATCACACAAGCGGCAGGCCTATTCTACAAATCTTTCCAATTCATAAGCATTGATCCTGCTTTGCCTGCAGGACCTGTCAGCTAACAGCTTAATACTCGGGGATTATTATTTAATATACAAAGCAAGCACAAGGTGCTGCCTTTATAACCCCACAATTGTCATAGAATCATTGCCGTTGTGCAGATGGAGATTGCTGCACCTGAACTGGAGGGAAGAACCCAATGCCTGACGTTGGGAAGAATCCACTTGATGTTGGACATTGCTGTGGTGCCTGCGAAGACTGCTGTTGCCCCGTCTGGCTCCGGTTCTGAGCTAGTGGAAGAGGAGGTGGAGGTGGTGGTCCACTTTGTCTTGGAAAACCTGCCAGCAGAATGTTGGACAATGGTGGCGGAGGTGGCATAGAGCTGGCCATCATCCCAAAAGGTCCCATTCCGAACATTCCTCCAGTATTTTGACCAAATTGCTGCAGAAGCGGTGGCACCAAAGGTGGCAATGGAGGTGGAGGTGGAGGGAATGAACCTAGTACTTGGTTTGCCTGTGTTGGTGTCTGCGTGCCTCCAAGAGAAGTAGGTGCTGCTCCGATCTGTTGTTGCACCTGTGGTATTTGCCCAAAGAAGGGGGGAGCACCGATATCACCAGCGGGTTTCTCAAGTCTAGGCCTCTTTTCGGTCTGGAAGTCTGGAGGTCCAGCAGAGGGCTCTCCAGAAGGCGGACCATCATTCATGGAAGCAGCTTGTTCGGCGGCAAGGGACGAGAAAATGGAGGAGAGCACCTGCTCGGGAGATGACAAAGATGCAAGCTTATCTGCCATAGCTGCAGCTGTTTTCTTGGGCTCATCACCTGCAGCACTTGCAGTGGTGGGAATTGAGGCTGCCGGATGCAGTGGTTGAAACTGGGAAGATATGGGTCTCATTGCTGAATTCTGCATCATGGCAGCTGTTTGCTCTGATGGAAGTTTAATCATGAGTGGACTAGAACTAGATCCAGCACCATTATTGGCAGGGGCACCACCAAGTCGTTGTCTTAGTTGCATGGCATGTTCAGTCTCTGATCGAGCAACCTGTTTGTCAATTAAATCAAGGATTAACCGCAAATCACTTCAGTGGTTTCTCAAATAACTGCTAAAATACCACTACGGTGGCAGAAAGATAGTACAATCTTAACTGAGATGGTAGCTAGAAATGTTAAAGAAAGTCTATTGTGCTCTCGTAGAAAAATTCCAGCAAAACGTTGACACAAATGGATATTACTTATGAGAGGCAGATATATGTTTGAAAACTTTCAATTTAAGCTGACATGGCATATGTTTGGACTGTGAACATTTATGTGGCTTGTTACCACCTGTCCCTGCCCTCCACCCCAGAACTTTCTGATAGAAGATGGTTAGCTTCATAAGAAGCTGCAATTGGTAACAACACATATGCATGGGTCCATCACCACTGGCATATTTTTCTATCAGCACATGCCCATCAGACAGAGGAATGCAACCGCCAGATTGGGAGGAATGTTAAAGACTTCAGGCCTGTATAGCTGGTGCTGTAGAGGACCACACCCTCAAAGATGGATCAGACCTCCCGAGGTATTCTCTCGAAGCAGATAAAGAGCAGGATACATCATACATAAACAGGCTAAAATTGGAATAGGGAAGCAGTCTAAGTAGGAAGTGGGCTCGTTATCTTGAAAAGGCCTCAGGGTGGCAATGGGAGCTGGCAAGAGGCACAGATTTGTGCTTGAAGTGGGATGCTAGATGGGCTAGCAGGCTTGTCTTTGCATCTGTGCACGTGCTGCGCGTCTGCAGGTGTTATCATGTTCTTTTCTTTCTTTTATCACACTATTCATCCTGAACATGTGGAAGTAATTTCACCAACAGGATGTCAATGAAATGCAAAATTCCAGTTATGTCCACATGTCATGGGCCATCTTAGGCAGCATCAAAATTCAAGAATGGTACCTACTGTGTGGCATGGACAAAATGGCTGGCACAACACACACAGGCACCGTAATGAGGATGCTTATGGATCCAAGAAAATGCTCAACACAATCATGCATTTTGAGTTTTTGACCTAACAAACATTTCCTTTTGCGGTGAAAGATCAAGATAGTAATGACAATGACATGTAAGAGGATCTAAAAGAATAATCCTTACTTGCAATTGATTGTGGAGAAGCTCTGACTTTGCTTCCTGTTATATAAACAAGAAAAGCATAAAGCTTTGTAAATTGTAAGCTTGATAATATGCCATCGAGATAGAATATTTTGAAGATAATAGAAAGCTGCCCAAGACCTGTTCACTAAGTGCTTCTTTTAGTTGATTGATCAGGTTTATCCTAGCCACGTCAACACTTTCAAGTTGCTCAATGCACTGCTTCAGGATGGCTTCCTTTTCATCAAGGTCGGAAATCAATGATGATGCTTGCTGAATACCTACCAAAAAAAAGGAGTCAAGCATTAGTAGTTCATGTTAGATCCTAATGATCAAGAGATGATGTGAAAGTATCACAATCTCAGAGCATCATCTCTTTTCATATCCATTTGCTTACATTGGAAATCCAGAAATCCAGTGAAAATTCAGGTTTCAGATTATCAGAAGTAACCCCAAAACTCCATGGCTAGGAGCATTTTTAATAGAAAACCATGCACTATTTCCCACTCGATAACCTATTAAAATGAGATACTTGAATTTGATTTTAGCATACAAACCATACTTATGATATGATAGACATCATAGAGGGAATACTACGATGCTAAATAACATGTTAAGCAGCTGGATGTGCTGTACCGAAAAGAATACGAATGCATGTACATGTCAGAAAATTGATTTCTTCCATTCAATGAGCCCGAACCATGCTACAATCATGTCATCATAAATTTTCTAGAAAGCAAGTTATCGGGAGTCCGGGAGTGTTCAAATTCCTTTCTGTACAGCAATTCTCTGTTAGCACGTCGTGCTTAATGTATCTGACAGACACTAACATTATGCAAACATTACAGCAATCAGGACATGTACATTGGAGCATGCAGGTAATATTTTAAAAATAAAAGATAACAAAAGAAAAGAAGAACACACAAGTACAATATCATAGTTTACACAAATCCAAAGATTAGCTGAAAGCCTGAAACTATGAAGTTAATTCCATAACATGGACCTAACAAGTCGTTATAGCTAGTGAACTCAAACACCGTTTCTAAGTTATATCACCTTTCTGTATTTAAGATGTTGGTCTAGTCTGTAACATTTTCTTGAGCCCAGAGAGAGCTAGTAGATCATGATTTTCTACATTTCCGGAACTGGAACTAGATGTAAAATAGTTCCCACACAATCATGACACAAGACAGGCCAAGATAGAAGAATACATTAAGAAATAAGTGTAGTGCCAATTGCCAAACACTCTTCAATGGCAGATATCCATAACATTAAAGAACTAGTGAAGCAAGCAAAATCCTTACCATGGGTACAAGCATCTTCTACATCTTTATCCATCTTCTCCAAAACACTAACTGTAATCTTACATTTGTTTAAAGCTGTGTCTTCATCAAAATGTTGATCAAGCACAGATTGGTATGCAGTTACAATCTTTTCAGGCATCCCACCAACAGTCAGTTTCTACAGTGGAAGATAAACGACAAGAAGACCTCTCTCAAATTCATTCCAATATACGGAATCCATCATAAGTAGAAGAAAACAATTGAAGAATTGGCAACTTACTTTTATTATTGTACTGGAATCCTTCTGTGCAACTTTGGAAATTGAAAAGTGATTAGAGCTAGGATTTGAACTATTGCCATTGTTATCCAATGTAGGAAGGTTGTCACCAAGAATGCCACCTTTCAGATTTTCAATACGGGTTCCAAAAACCTTCCGCTCATCCCAAATTCCTATCTAAAACAATGAAGTAATTATGAAATTCAACATCTGTTATTCCAAAATTAATCAAGTCTCAATGCAATGTAGGACCCTATTAGTGCGCATGATGAAATTGTTATAATATTGTGTATGTATTCCAGAAACCCAATGGGCAATATATACAGAGTACAAAGGAGACATAAAACTAAACCCTAATACAATAGGAAATACCACTAATACCTTTGATACCTCCCCTCAAATATAAGATGTATCCAATAGCATTGCATTTGAAAAAGGTTGACACTAAAATAGGAAAAATTCCGAAGTCCGAGTCTTTATAATATCGTCGTAGCGTGTAGCTCTTGGAAAATATGTCCAGTCAAAGAGGGATAAATAAAAGTATGGCGACGCAGATAGAAGCCCAAGACGGCGACAGCGTAGGGCACAAGAAGCGTAGCGGCTTTAGAAGCTCGGGGCGGCAGCTTAAAGAGAAGCGGCGGCATCATAACGACTTCTACAATCTACACATGGCTCAGAGAGAAAAGCGACGACTGCTGTCATGCAAAAAAGGAAATTCCTATACTCCTATAGCTGACAATAAATTTATAGACTCGTATGGTTTAGATGAACTGAAAGATAAATACTACAAACTTGGATGAACGCAAACGAAAAACTCAAAAGAAAAGGACTCAAAATTCTAAACAGTAATACCAAACTAGGTCAGGATGTCCTCATGATGAGACTGGGCCCTTATTTCCTCATGATGAAACAGCCAACTAAACATCCAAGCCCACATCCCCTTAGTCTTCCCGTGGTGCACAGATGAGAGCCACTCACTCCGGTCTCTCCCCCACTCTCCAGCGCCAATGAAGGAACGACGGATCAGGGATCGGGCTCGGTAGAGGTGAGTGACGGCAGTGAGGAGGTCAGCAAGGGCGGTTCAGAACTAGGCTGGGCGACACGGATCCGTGTGATGGCAACCAAGAAGAGTGAGCAGCAGCGAAGAGGGCCAGATCTAACAAGGATCCGACGGGGACGGCCTAGGCTCTGACGAGAGGTGGCGGCCACCGGAGAGGTTGTGGAGCTGTGTCTCGAGGTAAAAGAAGCCGACTTGATCTGTTGAAGACGACCTTGCGTGGCTGGGGGTGACGGTGTAGAGAGCCAACGCGGAGTCCCCCCCAAGACGGCGGCAGTCCAATCCGCATCGGATCTGGACGGCGGCAACCAAGGTGAGGACAACCGAAGACGACGCATGGCCGCTCCAGGCGGGGTGAGCCGGAGGCAGCTCGGATCCAGGCGCAACGAAGGAGATCCAACGACGGTGACTTCGGTAGCACACAGCAACGGAGACGAGTCGGCCGGCGACAAGCATGAGTCGGCGGCGGCACCAGATCCAAACGAAGACGAGCCGGTGATGACGAGATCGAGGATCCGATGATGGAGACAACAGGGAGAGCTCAATCCAAGAGGATCAGAGGCCAATGCGGCAGTGGAGATGCACAGGCGACGTCATGACCATCGGTAGCCGCCCCTCGGGAGCGGAGTTTGCTCCTCCCGAGGGCAGCAGATGCGGAAGACAAGCAAAGGCGGCTAGGGTATGAATCTAAACTCTGATACCATGTTATGAATATTGTGATACCATGTTATGAATATATATATATATATATATATATATATATATATATATATATATATATATATATATAAAATACAAAGGGGACAAAAGACTAAACCTTAGTACAATAGGAAATACCACTAATACCCTTAACAAAAATGACTCCATTGGGTTTTGCATCAAATCCTATACAGTATTGACTCTTGACTGAGGGTCCAAGTAAACTCTGATAGAGATGCCCCATGCAACAAAGTTGTATATACTTAAGGAATAGCAGTGGAAGAAAAGTCCGGGTCGTTGCTTCTGGCTGCTGACTACTAAGACTAACAGTCCTTTTGGGGGAAAAAACATACATTCATTAAACCCACGACCCTTGGAAACAGAAGGAAATAAGGCTAAAAACTAAAAAGTATATTCTCTTTCCTAAATGGTGCCTGCTCTTGTATGGCTTGTAGCTCACATTTTCTGCACATATTTGTTGTAAATCCACCTTGCACATGACCATACCTTCAAAAGACATCAGAGTAGACAAATATTTGGAATCTAGAGAACAATATACCAGGAGAAGAATTGAATAGTCGAATAACATAAAACAGAAACAGAATATCAATCCAATAGTTTGATAAATCAACTAAGCCAATGGTAAACCATCAATCCCATGGTGCTACAGTATTATGAGGGCACTGACACATTTACATCCCTCCAATGTTCAGGCGCAAAGCACTAGCGCCATTGTAGAGAGTGCTGGACTGCAAAGCATTAACCATGAACATGTAAGGATGAAAGAAAATAACTTACTAATCTTGCGACCACTTTCTTTCCATGTTCTCCCCCATTTTCATAGACATCTTTCAATGATCCAGGAAGAACCCTCCAGAACTCATTCACAAATTCTCCTCCCTTGCGTTTGCTATTTTGTAGGATGTCATTTGATAAATACAGGAATGCTACTTTCTTATCCTTTGTTGCACTATTAAACTGCTTCTCCCATGTCTCAACAACCTTTCTGGCTCTCTTCTGGTGAAAAATGCACCAATGTGAAAGTGCTGCTTAAGAATTAAGGAATACAAAAAAGACGAGCTACTACAATCTAGATGCAAAGGAAAAAAATATGCTGATGAAATTTTGTATCATGAACAGCCATAGGAAATGAGGAACAGATAATTAAATCTGTCATTTGATACTCCAGAAAACAGGAATAGATCAAACCATATCATATCAAGACACTGTTAAAACACACAAGGTAAATAAACCACAGAATTGAGTACACCATCCAAAAAAAAGTGGGGCATATTTCCTTAGTTCCCCAGGTGGCTGCATCTTTTCCATATCTGGAACCCTACCAACCAATGTAGACCATTAGAAGATGATCTGAGCTTGCAGGCATCTCACTCCACTTTGAAGTTTGTTGATAAATTTTCTTGCATAGTATATTACATACCTACAAACATAATTAGAAGGTTTGGAGCCCAAAAAAGGGAGCAATATAATACGTAATAACTTTAGGGATTTCGAAGAAACACAGCAAAATTTGTGGTTTATAAGTTCGCCAAGACTTGCTTAGAAGTTTGAAATGAACTAGCATATACCACGTAGGGCCTAGACTTCTTGACATAAGATGCAAGCACAAAGACATGGAAATAATCACATGGTCCACCTATTTTATGATCGATATAGGACTGCATCTGCATGATAAATGCTGCTGCCCTTCTTCAAACTCCAAAAACTTCCCTTGCAGCATTTGTCATTTGTGATTTGTTTAATCGATGACAGTGTAGGATACGTATTCACCTAATTGATTTGACTCAAAATGTTTAGTTCCATACTAAAGGACATGCATACAATTAGTTCTGCTCATTTAATTTGCTAAATTGAACAGGAGAACAATTCTATCCCAACAAACAAGAAACGCAGACAACATAAGAGGATACTACTACACTTTAACCATAAAGTCCTAACACTTCCTGTCATCATTTGTCATTTCCTAAAGAAAACCACCCTCAAAAGACAATGATAGACATCTTTATCATGTTTTTTCAAAAACAGAAAGGAAAGCAAGCATTGACACTAAGAACGCAAGTGCACAACAAACAAAAATTTTGACACAAACTTGATACACCACAAAGCTTAATTCGAAATCCGAAACCTATACCGAGGCTCATTTCTATGCATCTCTAATACACCAAAAACAAAACAATTTTTCTCATATAAAAAGCCTCAAGAAAGATAAACAACCGAAAAAACGATCCACAAGCTACAGAAATATTAGTCAGATTACAGTTACACTCATAGTCATATGCGTTAACAAGGTACCACAAGAAGCAGACTATTCGTGAGCCAAGCCACCAACAAACTAGCAACAATAAGAACTGTATGGAACAGAAGAAGGCGGATATTAACCAGAAAAACAGCGCAAGAAACCAATACTTCGAGCGCCGAACGAGATCTCATGGGGCAGTTCTGCTCGGATAAATTGCAATTTAGGGCTTTATTCACTGCAATACTACATAAATCGAAATAACAAGACGAGAAAGCGCAGGCTAGGTCACAAACTTTGCAAGCGTGCAAGAAAGAAACCAACGGAAAAAAAAGGATACTCTGGATGCTCGCCGCTGAGCTGTTGAGCTTATTGAGCTTCTCGACAAGCCCTTGTTCGCTGAACGAGCCGCCGCCGCCGCCGCTCGTTTCCGCCTTTGCATCCGCCTTCGTGCTCGCCATCACGAACGCTCCGCCTAACTCCTCTCCTTCACGGACAAGCGAAAACCCTAAAAGAATTTATGCTTCTCGGGCGGACAAGATCGAGCCAATCTTGGCGCAGAAAAATCGAGAAAAAACGCGAAAAAAATTCAGGGACTTGGGGGATTGCGGTGAAAGATTGGAGCTTAGAAATTTTGGGGAGAGAGATGCATACCCCAGTTGCGGACTCCTGAGCTTGAATGTGCCGCCGGCAAGGAGGGGAGGGGGGAGACGAGAGGGTTTGGCTTTGGGTGGTTTATTCTCTGTTTTCCCCTTGGGTGTGTGTTTTTGCTGGTGTAAAATGCTTTTTGGGGTTCAGGAGTTAAGGAGATAATTGAAAAAAAACGAAACAGTAATGATAATGGTATTACATATTTATTCAATAATTCTAATACAAATAAATTATCTAGATAAGCTTCCACGTTAATAATCTCGTGAACTTGGAAATGTGTCTAAAACGCCCCACTTTTCTTCTCTTAA
The DNA here is from genome assembly GCA_036346265.1 of Melocanna baccifera. Classification (NCBI taxonomy): domain Eukaryota; kingdom Viridiplantae; phylum Streptophyta; class Magnoliopsida; order Poales; family Poaceae; genus Melocanna; species Melocanna baccifera. Next base: position 20,142,428 of record CM070707.1, on the reverse strand, counting down.
AAGATACTAGCAACGTAAGCGCAGCGTCATATCGCGCTAGCTACCATATAAATCGAAATAAAAGAAACAAAAATTTACAATAAAAGAAGAGCGGAGGGGCTTTTTCGCAAAAAATCGAGGGTATTTTCGTAAGAACCGAGGGCCTTTTCGTAAGAACCGAGGATCTGCCCGTAATTACTTGAAATCGCGAGGCGTTATCCAATAAAAGGAGAACGAAGGGGTTTTGAAAAAACTGAGGGTTTTTTCGTAAAAAATCAAGGGCTTTTTTGTAAGAACCGAGAGTCTATACGTAATTACAAAAATTGTGGGGGCTTTTTCGCGAACTCAACACATGGACACGGTGGGGGGACAGGAATCCCCCCACTTTTGTATATGGTATGATATGCATATCCTGTAGCAACCGAGCAACGTAGCTGTGTACTGTATATGGGTACAAGGGCCATGATTAAAAAAACTTATACAATAAGGTACCAGTTACAATATTAATTATGTGAGCTATACAAAATTATATATATAAAGAAAAAAGTCTATATTTGGTATTTCTACTTTTAAGTTGATCCAATTCAATCCCTGTACTATAAAACTAGATATTTAAGCTCCTCTACTTTTAAAACCAGTGCAATTGTCATCCTAAGATTGTTTTCCTAAGTGGTTTTAGATGACGTGGTTGCCACATCATCCAATTTGCTATGACATCCTCTATTTGGTAGCAACCCAACCACATGGCCAATCAAATCACCATCTTTCTACCCCTTTCTCCTCCCCTCCATTCTCTCCCCATCTCTTACGGCCAACATGACAACGCCAAGAGAGGTGGTGCTTGTGAATGGGTCAGGTGGCTCAAAGCGAAGTTTTTGGTGGCGGTGGTTCGATCGGAGGCGGGTGATGGTGGTGCTACTGACCACAATGGCGAGAGGGAAGCAAAACCTTCAGCTCCAATCAGTGTCTATATAATCCACCCGCGTCACGCCATGGTCTATATCCTTATCCTTGAAACCCCTCAACAAATTAGGCAAAATCTCCATAGGTTCGCTAGGAACCCTGTCGTGTCGTGTCACCTTCCCCGCGTCCAACCATGCATCACTAAGCTCGAACCTATGCATCCGATGATATCCCCCTTATACAACTTCGTCAACATGTCCAACACCTCACATCATCTCTTCTTGTCACTTGATTGCTATTTTCTATTGTTGACAAGCCTTGTCGCCATTGAGGCTTCTTCTCCAAGCAAGGTCACTACCGTCGGCACACTCTAGAGCTTCTCCCTTGACGCAATACACTTTGGCGAGTTCATCTTCATTAGATGATCCTCATGTGCCCACCATTCTGCTACCGCCGCCAATGATCTTCTCTTCTCTGCCAGCGCTATTAGATCCAAGAGGTGTTTCGGCCTCCATGTGCGAGACCAAGAGAGTGAGTGGGAGCAAGAAGAAGAGGACGTCGAGGTGACCTTGATGCTTGAAGAAACTAGGGGAGGAGCTTGTTGGCACTCATCTTATGTGTGTTTATATATCCTAGATTCCCGGTAAATTGGTAAGAAAATGCCAAAATTATAGATTATTACTGCTAACCCTAACTCAGAACCAGAAGTTGCATTTTTGGAACCTATTTTGCATAAACCGAAATCACATGGAAAAAATACCAAAAGGACGTCATGGGCTCACATAGGCCGAAAGCCTACTTACAACCAAGCCTCGTGCCTAGCCAACGCGGCCTCACGCTAGGGCAACACAACCCGACACTCCAAGGTGTGTGGCCCCACACACCGCCTCTCCTCTCTGTTTTCGACATGAAGAACTTTCAGGAAGTCCTATGAAAATCAAGATTTGTCCTATGAACTCCAAGGTGTGTGCACGTGAAGAAAATGGACTCTACTCAATTTGCGCCGTAGGGAATTATAGTGCGAGAGGTTGTGCATGGAGATGAGCATTCAGCAGCATGTTACTGTGCACAAGGAGATATGCGTGCATGGACTAGCGCCTGGGCGTGCATGTGCTGTGCCAAACGGTTTCAGCTTCTGGACTTAAGATATGTCAATTTTTAATTTCAGTTTTTTTTGGTATTTTGGCTGTTATTTTTTTATTTCTTTATATTGTCTGTAATGATATAACAATTTTTTCTTATTTTTTTGACTTAAAAAAGCTAACAGTCGCTATAGTACATTTACATCCAATAGCTACAGCTAAAAGTCGGGGCTTTAGGCTGCGCTTAGATCAGCTGTGGGTGATGGCTTCTAGCGATGGATGGTCTTATCAGGTACTGTACTTTTTTTGTTTTTTTGTGTTTTATTTTTTTTCTCGTATTATTTTGTATTGTCCGCTCTAGGTTAGCATGTCGTTTTTATTTTTATATTTTTTTAAATTTAATTATGCCTAATAAACCAACTCAGCTACAGTAAAAAATAAGCCAGCTACAGTAAAATTTCAGCCAGAAACCAAAAGCCATCGCTATTCTGAATGCCCCTTAGCCGGTTGGAGCGGCCCCTCAGACAAGTAGTAGGAAATGAGAACCTTTCTCTGTTCTCAAATCTTCACTCCTCAACCTTTACATTATTTTCGTTTTGCAGTCTCCTGCAAGCCCTGCCGTACTTCAGCAGTTGTGGTTAAACAAAAGGCGATTGCTGATGCATACCGGACTCCTGCAGATGATTACGAAGAGGGCAGTGCCGCAGAGTTGGATCCAAGGCCAAAACAGTTGGAGGATACATGCTGAATTTATCAAGGTTAACCTCATATACCGACAACTTTTGTCAACTGAGGGATAGTGGGGCCCACCTCTTGGTGAGCCAGAGCGAAGGGACACATTCACAGGCGACGCTCTCCTGGGCGACGCATTCGGTGGCGGCGCGTTCGGATGGCTTGGTCCTCTCGTGTGGCGGTGCATCTGATCTCCCGTGCGGGCGTTTCCTCCCGATCCGGTTTCCATGGGAAGCGGTGACGGCTCATTCCTTAGATCCGATATGAGGTGAGCGGTTTTGGCAGAGAGGTGAGAGGCGTTGGTGGCCCGGGAGCCTCGGCTCTGGCCATTGGTAGCCACTGCACCGATGGCCTCTACCCCTCCTCCTCTCGGCTATAAAAGGAGTTCGCCTTCTCCCGTGATTGGCATTGAAAAATCGAGTGAACTCTCTCTTCAATCCCCTCTTTTCTTTCCCGATTTGTCTCTGAATCATGGTCCTTGGGGCTTCTTCGATACTTAACCATCGGTCTCGGCGGTGATACTTGGCCTCTAGTACTTGGTGGTGAGGCACTTGGCTGGTGCTTCTCGTGTGCTTGCGCAACGTCCTCTTCACCTCAACTTTGCTAATTCTGGTAAGTCTCGAAAGGCCAAGGGGCATTGTATCTCCGTCTACCACACTCCTCTCTTGCAGCGACACAAAGGGGTGTTAGGTTTTCTGGGTCAGCACTTTAAGGTATTCCTTGCCTGGGTCTTGTCAACTGATTTCTTCACCATCGGCTTGGTTGACTTCTAGACAGCTTTCAGTGCTGTTTGCACCATGAGTACTATGATTCTTTTTATTGCAAACTTTGTGGGCTGTGGTTGTTCTTTAATCTCTGATTTAAGTTCAAGCACTGGGAGACATTGTTTGCTTGTGGCTCGGTTTAAAGCTCGACGAGGATAATGGTCTTGTACTAAAATTGAATGATTAAAACTTAAGCTCTAAATCTTTGTTACTTCTATCATTGCTCTCTCTATCCTGCAGTTACATATTTTTGATATTTGCATGTCCTGTGATCACTACAATTCATATATTATTTACATATCTGTTAGTCAATTCAGTCTTGCATGACTTGGTAATTTAGGATTTTACAATCTGGGAGACTATCAAGTCATATTTGGCTAATTTCTTAGTGTAATTGAGTGATACCTTGACCTGTCTGTTTTGTTGACTGAAAGTATATATTCTGGAGATATTTTAAAATTTGAGATTGTTAGATTGTGATTTAGAGCTCAAAGTTTGAATCTTCTTCGATATATTTAATTAATGAAGAGTATAAGATCATAGTAGAGAGACGTCCAAGATTTAGTCATGTGTAACCCTACATCTGATAGCACTAAACATTAATTAATTAAAACTTATGCTTTATGCTAGTCTTAATTGATTCTCTATTCTAGAGATTACCTTACATGATTAGATCAGAAGTAATTTCACTCCATTTGTTGAATATATGTTTTGATACAAATGACATGATAGAATTACATGGTTATATACAATTTATATTTTTTGTATACTTCTTGAAATGTTCATTAATTATATTTGATTATGCTGAAATTATATCTAAATATATACTTATATTGTACTATTTACAACAAATCTCATGCCACAAAGAGTAGGAAACATGAACTTCAAACACTTGCAAAACACATCTGCAAATATAAACATGATACCATAGAGAACTAGAACAAATGAGGTTGAGCTATTAATATATGATGAGACTTAAGCTACTAGAAATAACCCCTCTTAATAATACGACAACCTATACTAGTAATCTAATCTTCTAACCAAACACCAAGACCGGTAAAAAACTAGAAACACATATTTAGCCCTAATTAGTCATACTTTTATCTTGAGTAACCTCTTAAAGTTTGATGACACATATCCTCATTTTAAGTCCGGATTATTGTCTTAACATATATCAACTCATGATACATTTTTCACTTGAACTCCATCAACACATGATAGATCTTCACTTAACCGCTCAAACATAGTCTCGTACTAAGTAGAAAAACTAAAATGCGACTGCCTGGAGGGCGAAACTACAACTCTGCTATTTGCCTATAAATTTATCAAAGAGAAAAATAGAGAGCCATATAAACAGAATGCAAATCTTTTTGGACCCCTGAGGAGCTGATTTATGGGACTTGTTTTAGTGAGTGTCTCATATCAAAGCTATTTGAAACCCCTTCGGAACCCTTTTTTTTAAGTAGCTGAATGACTGAATCTGCCATGCAAACTCATATATCTTCAGCTGGATGCCCTTCAACAACAGCAGTAGATTCAACCTTTTCAGCTGAATCTGTCATGCAAACTCGTATATCTTCAGCTGGATGCCCTTCAACAACAGCAGTATATTCAACCTTTTCAGCAGAAACTTTCAGATCAGTCACTTTGAAGCCACTGTCAGATGTATCATCGTCATCATCCAGAGTTTTGGCCTCGCCAACCTGCAGTCCAGAGGTAAGCTCAACTGGATCCAGCTCCACTGCACAGTCTCGCGACATCTTCGACATTGCTTCAAGAAGTAGCATATCAGAAGAAGTTTCTCCTGTATCTTGACCAAACTTATTCTCTGAGCCTTGAGGCATCTGTGTCGGCGCCTCTTCTTCGAGTTGCTTGAAAAGCGAGTTCATCTCTTCAACTGAGCTTGCTTCTAGAACAGGAAGCTCTGCATCAGTAGTCAATGGCTCACATGGTTTGCCTTCAAGCTTCACAGCCGTTGGCTCGTGAATAGCAGAATCTGAAATAGTTTCCATCTGCAACTCTTTGTCAAGTTGCTTAACTAGACTACTTTCCTCTTCTACAGAGCTTGCTTCAACAGCATGTAGCTCAGAAATAGAACCGTCTTCAAGCTTTATGGTGGGATCAGACGCACTATGTATCTCCACTTCACCATGAAGTTTCTTGAACGCTGCAGTTATGTATACGTCTGAACTTGCCTCTAGAACATGCAGCTCAGAAAAGCATCCAGGTTGCTCGGAGTCTGAAGATAACTGGTCAGTTGTGGATTTTTGGATAATTTGCACAGGTGACTCCAAGGTATCATTCTTCTGAGCTTCGCAATGCTGCTTAATGAATGAGTTAATATCTTCAATAGACCTTGCTTCGATAACTTGAAGCTCGTAACTATCTGCAGTCTGCTGATCTCCTGATGTTAACAACTCTATAGACCCATCTTCAACTAGCATATCTGAAGTATGCTCATTTCCTGCAGGTAATGCTTCGCTTGATCTGTCTTGAATCGACTCATTATGGCAAGTGGAGTCAGAAGCAGCACATGTCAGTGCTTCTTCATTGAGTCGTGCAAACTGCAAATTCAATTCTTCAACTGAACTTGCTTCAATGACTTGCATCCGGGAATCTGAAGATTCATCTTCAAGTTTAACCGTCAATGGTTGACCGATACTGTGCTCTGAAATGGATTGCACTAGTACCTCCTCCATACGGCACTTAAATAATGAGTTAACTTCACCGATGGAATCTGCTTCAACAATATGTGGCTCAGAATCATTTGCTTTGGATAGAGAACACCATATTGATTGCTCGCTACCTGCACGACATAAGCCCCAGTTAAGCAAACATTTATAATAGGCAAAGTGCAGTACTTGTTAGTGTGAAAAACTAAACAACAACCACAACAAAGCATTTTATCCAAAACAAGTTAGGGTAGACTAGAAATGAAATCTCCTTAAAGGTTAGTGTGAAAAACTGAAAATGAACAATTTTACCTGCATGAACTGAATCCTTCACTTCTAAAGTGCTAGATATAGCTTTCATGATAGGGCATGGATTTATATCATCACTGAAATCAGCATTTTTATCGCCTTCATCCATTCCATAATTTACTTCTAACACTTCCACATCTGAAATTGCCGCACTTAGTATTTTAATCTCTTCACCTATATGTGCTTCCAGTGAACCAAATAACTTGCCATTGTTCCCTTCATGCTCAGCATCGTTGTCCGAATGACTATCACATGCATCTTTTCCACTGATTTCACCTCTCTCCAGTTTGATCCCATTGTGATGTTGCAGACAAGTAGAGTGCTGTCCATATAAGTTCCTGTGCTTCCTGTGCTGTGTTGCTGGAGAGTACGAACGAGGAGTCCAAGTTTCTCTCAATTGACTGTCATGGTCCACAATTTGGTCTAATGGAAGATCAAATAGGTTTCTCCTTGGAAGGAGAACAGATGGGGCCGAATCAGGAATCCGGGGTAACTCTATCATTTCATCTGAATCATTTGAAAGATCAAATGGGTTCCTCCTTGGTGCGGAAATGGAGGGAACCTGAACATGGAAGCGTGATGCCTCCTTCAATTTCTGAGTTGCATCAGCGGCTTGCAAGTCCATTAACCTCTTGTCAAGTTCAAACTTCAGAATGTTCTTCGCTCTTTGAAGCTCCAACAGACTCTCAAGCTTACTATTCGTTTGCATATCCAAAGAATTTATATCAATAACATCCTTCCAGTTATTTCCATCATCTTTCTGCCCTACCACTCCTTCTTCATCTGAGCTAACATCCTCCTCCTCCTCAAGGTCATCTTCTTCATCATCATCTGATGAAGAATTCAAGTTGTCTCTGACAGCCAAGGAAGGGTGACCAGTCCCCAAGTCAACCAGTGGGTGCAACTCTTCAAGCATCGGAATAATGTCAGTCATTGATGCATCTGGAGAACTCTCAGTAAGATCAGAATCAGAATCAGAACAAGGATCCTGCCTCATAACAGGTTGCCAACATGAACTCATAAGCTCACCCAACTGATACTGATTTTGTAGTTTACTGATACCATTTTCAGGATTGGTGCTTTCAAATTCTAGCAGCTCAACCATCTTGTTGTTTTCCCCAACATGCTCTTCTCTTTCCACAATGACGTTGCTCTTGGCAAAATTTGAAGACTCTACACAAAGAACACTATCAATTTCCATAGATGTGATATTTTTTCTTTGACGGTGAGTATCATGCAGATTATCATTGGAAGTTCTCTCCTTGACATGTGCTTCTTCACTAAGAACAGTATCAGCTGCCATATATGCGGCATTTTTTTCTTCACTGTGAGTATCATGAATATTGTCATCGGAACCTGTCTCCCAGACACATACTTCACCACTGTCAGTTCTCGTCTCTAAGTGAGCCTCGACAGTAACATTGTCAACCTCCGTGATTGAACAATTGGTAATGGAAATCTTGGATTTAAGGGGCGAAGTTTGTTGATTCTCCAATGTTTCCTCCCCAATCACAGGAACAGTAGGTTCACCATAACTCAGAAGTGCTCCAAGAATAAGCGCGGTTAGCAGGAAGACCGGAGAGGAAGATAGTAGAAAAGCAAATAGAGAAGGACAAAGTCTTTGTAGAAACAGCAACAAAATGCCAGCACCGAGTACTATAGGATAATCACAAGCAGTTTGATATCCAAGTCTGATAGATGGATACATTAGTCTCTTGACGTGCAGCACAAGATTTTTTGTATCAAAAGCCATATTTATGTCCTTGAATTTAGCCCTGCAACACAAACCTGGCCTGGTAATAGGAAAGAGAGAAGCAGATCAATAGTATAATACTACGTGATGATTCAAAACAAGTAGTCTAAGCGTGTGAAGGCGAATCAAACTGCTCAAACAAGGTGACGATGCCACATCATTTCAGTTACAAGCCAGGAGAAATAGCACGTTTAATAGAAACACTTCATCTCTAATCGTCTAATATTCAACAGGTAAGAGGAAGAGCATCATTTCTACAAGATAGGCATATATTTGCTACCAAGAGGGACTAATTTGATCAGATATACGGTCCTTCACCACAAGGCAGATTTCTGAATTCACTAGTATTATTGAGTTATAAAGGCCTAATATCAACTCAAGAAAAGAGAGGAAAACAACAGAGAAGCAGACGATAACTACAATGCCAGAATCAAAAGCAAAGCGAGTTTACAGATCATTAAGAAGAAAGATTGGACCATCACAGCATAAAGGACGTCGCCACACAAGAAGCGAACAATGGCACTTGGCACAAGAACAAATTAGCAGTAGAGGGCAACACACATGCAGCACCGCACAAGAACCGGGCAATGCATGGCACACGGACCTGCCACTGCGGCGACGGCGACGGCACCAAGAACCGAAACCTGCAGTCGCCTGAAGCAAGCGTGGGTGGAAAGGGCAAGCAAGGAAGCGCTACCTCAGCCTGGCAAATGAAGCAATGGGAAGGAATGAGTAAAGCGGCCCAAAGCAAAGAGACAGGGAGCTGCACTGCCTGTCTCCTCCTTTTCTCTAGGATTCTTCCCTTCGGAGCGAAAATGCGGTGATGGCCTGACCTGAGGTGGGCGTCGGTCGAGTGCTCTTCTCTTTCCTGCGAAAATGCTCCTGTGTCATTTTTTCAATTACTACAACTTATCTTTTATCAAAAGCTATCAACAAAAGTTAATACGAATGTGAGTCTTGTTCTGCTTGTGGCAATACTTAGAAGATTAGCTGGTTTTGGTGGCCATTCTTGCCCTCATCAACTGTGGGATCGAAGCTTCGGGTAGTTGTTCACCCATCTTGATTTCCAGTATACAAACTGAATTTACAGGTAAGTACACAGTGAGCTCTCTCTCACTCTCTCTGTTTTCTTTTAACCTGCTCCCATTTCGTACAATGATAGTGCATCATGTGCTCCACTTTTTCCTGTGGGGTTGGTAAGGGTGGGGCGAGCTGAATGAATCAATGCTTGCTGGATCAACAACCTCAAATCATAAAAAAAAAGATGAAGGGAGAAAAAGGAGCTAGTAAACAACTCAGCTCATCTTACTCATCTGCTGTACGACTGCAAGGTACAGGAAATATATAGCTCGCTCTTGGGACAGCGGAAGGTTTCAACCAAACTGTGGTGTACCTTCACATCACAATTGCTGTACATTCGTGCTCGGCGCGTATTCTCTGACATAGGTTCGGCTACATCACCGTGATTTTGGCCAGATCTGGCTGTTCATCTCTGGATGGACGGCCTAGATTATTTCTATCTTTATTTTTTAGATTTTGATTTTTTTAATTTTAATTTTTTTTTACTTTTATCTTTTTAGATAAAAAGATAAAAGTAAAAAAAACTAAAAATCAAAATCAAAAAATCAAAATCTAAAAAATAAAGATAGAAATAATCTGGGCCGTCCATCCAGAGATGAACGGCCGGATCTGGCCAAAGTCACGGCCTGACGTAGCCGAAGCTACGTCAGAGAATCCCGCTTGATTCGTGCTATGTAGCACGTCAACCAAGGGCTCACTTCCTGGATCCCAAACCAGACCGAACTTGTGTTCATACCGAATAAGCAACTAGATAGTTTCCTCCGTAGTCCGTAGACCAGTGGCTGACCTACAGGGGTTATGGGTGTTCTGGGCACTTTTTTTTTTGCAAAATACAAGGTACATAGTAGGTATATATAATATTAGTTTGACCAAAATTATATATTTGTATCTGTAAATAAATTCAACCCGTGATCCTCTATATCTCGATGTCTGGTCCATGTAACATATTTGTTAGAGATAGAAAAGTATACGAATAGGAGATAGAATAGGATTATTATTTGTTTTCTTGTATGCTTCTGTTTCCTTATCTGTGTATGACATATCCCATGTACTCTCCTATATATATGACCCCTTGGGCCTCATGGCAATGCACACAATATTAAGCTTATTTTTCTTCTCACTTTAGCTCTCCTCATACAGACCCAAAGTGGCAAAGATACAAACCAAACCTTAACATCTGTTCTCTCTCTCTCTCTCATCCTGTAGCTGTTTGTGTGGGTGCAGCTCCGGCCTTCAAGTGGTGAGTAGGCGGAGGCGTGGGCTACGGAGGTGAGCGACGATGAGTGGGTGCGAGCTGCAGAGGCAAGCAACAGCCGATGGGCGCGACTCAAGTGGCACGGGGCACAAGACGAGTGTGCAGCAACGCGGGCAAGCGGGCAGTGGCATGGTAAACAGGAACGTAGGAAGCGAGTGGCGGAAAGGGAGTAGTGCAACGACGGCCAGGAGAAAGTGTAGCATCGGGAAGGGAGTAGCCCTTCCAACTTACTGTCATCGTTCTCTCTCTAAATCTAAGTGTGCTCCGTCCACTCGACTTATTTTCTCTCTTACTCCACTCTACTCCAGGCCTGGTTCTTTCTGGAGTATAGTCTCTACTTTCTTCATTCTTTCTACTAGATGTTGTACCAAAACACAATATTTACCTTGGGAAATGGGCAGTTAGTTAGACCCTTGTTAAATATGTTTACATGCTAATTTTTGCTATCTTTTGCTATATGAAAGGAACATATAGCTTTCTCTTATGTGTGGGGTTATTGTGACTGGGAAAAGAGCAAAAAAGGGCAGGATCAGTAAGGTATGCAACTATCATTAATCTCTATAATTTGTTATTTAATTCATGACGTTATGCTCACCTTATGTCACCCATTTTTCTTCATAAGAAATTATTAATTTCTATATTTTTTTGTATTTTTATTATGTCTGCATACACATATCGTTGCATCGGTATCGGCGTATCTGTGTCGACATATTCGAGCAACTTAGCTTTGAATTTCGAATGCCCATCCTAAAAATTCTAGATCCGCTACTGCCGTAGACAGCCTACTAACCTTCAGATCTTGCGGAAGGCTAACCTTGAACCAGCTAACCACTCACAGGAAGGTAAGTTGAAAATTTCAGCAACTGACTCACCAAGAACATGATGGCTAAGAGGATCCCTGCTAAAAATATTGTACCAGATTATTTAGTGAAAAACATTCTGATTTTTTTACACATATCATGTTTTGCTGACCTACCAGATTGGAAAATCTATCAGATTGCAAATTTGAGTTTTGTTTTCTTCCTGGAGGACATTTCGCTCGGTTTATTGACAGGATGCTACGATCCCTGTTCTCCTATTTTTCTCCCCTTGTTTGTTGTTCATGCAATTTCCATCTGTCCCTGTGATGAACAGTTTAGTAATCTGAGAACTCGTTCAATTGGTCCTCCCTCGTCAGCAATGTGCTGAGGTTGAAGGAGCCAATATTTCCATACCAATATAATGGAAAACCGACATGTTTGTCGGTCACTCTTTGTTTGCGTTTAGCTCCCCTTTTCTCTTACACTCTTTTCTTCTTAAAAAATATATATAGTCATCTAAAAAAGGGTATAGACTATAGAGTCCATCTTCTTATTGATGAAGTTGCATTCTTTCGAACCCACTGTTGTTGAGTTTGATTCTTGGATTTTCTAGATCCAACGAAAGATTTCCTACATATCTCCTTAGGCTAAGTCCTAGGAAGAGATAGTACACATATATGTGAATGTGTTCAGTAATCAAAACGTAGACCCACGCTTTGTGAGGCGTAGACATAGCCCTAGTTAGATATATACTAGTGGATACACCTATATGTGTACATCCTCCGCTGTAATCTACACAAGCTTTTGCAGTTCATACGATGATACTACTCAGCAGTGGATAGCAGCAGCATCGTTTCAGTCTTTGTTGCTGCTATTCAGCTTCAACAGTTCATACAGTAATCAGTACAACTCACACAGAAACGTAGAAAGCTATGATTGTTTGCAGACAATTACACTGTATTTGATAAAACTGTCTGAAACCTTGTAAAACATATGTCATTCCCCTCATCACAAATGTATCGGAAAACAAAAAATGAGAGTTGTTACTGTATGTACAATGCTGAGTTTCTATTGGATGGGAAAAGGTTCAGGTTCTGCAGTAAACATAAGGCCAGAGTTTCTTCGTTTGTGACACTTGCATCACCAGAAACCTCCCAGTAAAAATGCTCATCTCAATTGTAGATCACAAAACTATTTCTCACCACCAACCTTTTCTTCTGAAGCTCCGTTGTGCCTGTCGGAGCTCACTGGGAGAATGCTCCGCCGCTCTTTGCCACCTGGTTTTGCTGATGCATTTCCATACCATATCATTCCAAGAACAGCGAGGATCATCCCAAGAACTACCTGAAAATTCAGACCCTCCTTGCCAAAGAAGAGAAACCCCAGGAATAGGACAAGCACGGTCTTCATGTGGCCGAGGACTTGGAAAGATACAGCAGAGAACCGGCCAATGCAGATGAATTGGCTCAGATTAACGCCGATGGCAATGAAGCATGAGAGTGTGAGGAAAAACTGCAGAATGAGAAATTCTATGGTGAGATGGGCAAAAGAAAAACGAGGATGAACACAAACGAACTAATCTGGCAAACACTCGAATCCCAAATTCTAATCAAGCATAACATAGAGCATTGAAAAGCAAGGGGTGACACATAAAGGAAAGATGAAGTTGTTTCAACTTATTGCTAACAGGCTAAGCAGTAAAATAAAGGTATTTTAGTCACAAGAGGAAACACAATGCAACTCCAGCTCATCCAAATATCCAATATGATAAAGCAACCAGAAATATTACATCCACAACATATTTTTTCCTAAAATGACAAAGCATCATGCATGTGCAGTATTGCAAAATGTAAAGCTACTAAATGCTGGCCAATCACCATTTTATCTCCAAGAAAACAGCTAGGTGAATTGCTTATAGAGAAGCTACAACATAGATCACCACAGGATCAGAGACAAGAAATTGTTTGTTATGAGATTGGCCCCTTACCAGAGCAATCAATGTGAAATTGAAGTGATCCAGCCTTTTGCCTGTCAGCACGAAATCCATGAAGGGCCCCACTAGCATGAGGGATACTGCTTGGGCTGGAGCAGTGTGGCCCAGGAGGTTGAATGAGTTCAGAGAGTACTTCTGTTGGAGAAAATAAACATACTGCAGAAAGAATGGAAATTACAGCAGAATTAAATTTGTGCACCCTTTTTAATTAGATCTACAATAGGACCACAGACCACAGGTACTGCTGGTAGAATTACTGAAAAAACACAGGGCAGCAAGGGAAATCAAATAATAGAAGAATGCCATGCAGTTGTGTAATTGAACAAAAGAATGCATATTTTGGAAAATGGAGTGATAACATGTCTATAAACATTACGTAATATCATGAGGGCAGGGCATAAAGAATGTTATCATCTAATTGCATCAATGTCAAACATTGGCATGATGCTTCTTTCCATGATCAATGAAGGAAAAAAATTCCTAAAGCACTGCCAAGTATTCATAACTTCGCAGAATTACATAGAACCACAGTAACTATTGTGCCACCATGTCATAACTTGTCTTTTAAAAAAGCTTGTGGTTACCAAAGAACAGCTAACATCAGGGAATATTAGTGGCTAGCAGATAGATAAGAAATCACCATACACTATATGTGGTTTAACTTACATATTGTTGCAAAGCTGTGCTCCAAACAGCTATAACAGCTGCGATCAGACCTTTTGCATTCACGCTGACATCAGTAACCGTGCAGATTGCAACACCTATCAGTACAACCATTATGCTCAGCTTTGTGTCCCGTGAATAATGTATATGATCAAAGACAACCTCCAGAAGACATGATGCAGGTATCATGCACAGCTTTGCTATCTGAACAAGAGAAAAGGATTATTTAAGTGTTATCAATTTAAAGTAACAGAATTTAGCTAATGGAAGCTTCACTAACCTGATAAAACCCCACAGAGTTCCACATCAAGCTCACGTTCATCCCAACAATCGACAAGTTCGAAAAGATCACAAATTTAATCAGATCTGTTAGTGGTAAGTGGGAGGGCTGGCTCAGGCCTAACCACCGAAACACGATAGTCATCATGGTCGTTGTCACAAAATGAAGGCCAGTTAACGTTGTGGCTGCAAGAAGCAAATCATAATCAGTGACATGGCAGGACATGTATCCAAGCTCCCATACAAGTGCAGTTTCTTGAGGGACAGTGCAGAAATCCGGTAGAACTTATAATTACATAATATATAATAAGAAATCATATTAGATTACATGTCTATGGTGCTTCCATTAAGGTCCTTTTTATGTTCAGCAGATACATTACCAACTTATGTCAAGCAAGTCTCAGTATAGCAGCTAGAAAGGGGTGGATTTCAGGTTTAGCAGACACCTATGATAGTCTAAGAGCCAAATTCTTCTGAGTCCATATTCCACTTACTCTTTCAGAACACAATAAAAGCAAATCTGGTGAACATTTTGGTATGAGTTGGCCAGATACATATTTGTAATTAAAGATTTATCAACAATAGAGCATCTAAAATTCAAATTGATGGAATTTGCACTGGTGTCGTTAAAACTACTAAAAGTTTAAAATATGTCTGTCAGTTCTCCAATTGCAAGCCCTGAGGAATATGTATCTGAATTTCATAATAAAATAAGATCCACTATCCTTTTGTTCACTAAAAATCATTGTGCTAATACTGATATGTATTTCAGAACCGGAAATAAGCCTACAATGTTCAATTTTAAATCTGACAGAAATGAAGAACACATAACAAAATACAGCATAAGATAATACTCGCTGCCCACAAATTGAAGGAGAAATCAAAGGTGGTAAATATGGTTACAAGATTTTTTTATTAAAGCGCAAACATACCAAAACTGAATCCATGCGTGGCCATTAAAGCTTTATTGACCATGATGATTCCGACAGATGTAGTAATATTGAAACTCCATGCTGCAAAATCTAGTACAGCCTTCCTGTCGGATTTTCTTAGAGAACCCATCTCTATTTTCACAAGCTCAAAGCAACGGTTGCTGAACTACAGTCTCCGAGAGATAGACGCCATCTGCATAAGATCCGGGAATCCAAGATTTAAGTGCAGAAAGTGAAGCAATTTATTATAGTTATAGCTGAACAAATTTAGCACAAAACATTGCATTGCATCAGATAATTAGACAGTGACCAAAGCATGCTGCTGCTTGCACCTGATTATGCATAGATTTTATCTACACAGCAAACACTATTTAGGGGTAGTGGGCAGGTTATGCCTGGGCGTACGTGAGATTTGTAGCAAAGGTCAGGCGAAGACAAACCTTAGGAATTTGGGTTGGATTTGAATACTAATTCATAAAAAATATTTATGAGCAAGCTTCAGTTATCCCGTTGTTCATCGTTGCTCCTAAACACAAGTGCTAGTACTAGAATGCTTTTGTGTTTGCACTTCTGAAACGACATATAGATAGATGCACCGGCACTGGCAATTCAAGACAACCAAATGCTCTTCCACGCCCACAGCCCTCATAATCCACTCCAGAATCCGTGCCCAAATCGCACTTGTTCGGCAAAGCGCACGAACCAGCACAGATCGCCTCGCCCCCAAAGAAAATGATCGGAAAATCCGGAGATCGAAAAAAAGAGATTACCTGAGACTCAGATGCGGCACTCCCTTGGCTCGATTGATCCGCCGAGGTGAAAGATCCTCCCTTTTGGTGTTTTGATCTGAGATTTGGGTGGGAGGGGAGGGTGTTCGCGTTTCCCTTTCGCCCCTCTTTTTTATTTTATTGTTGCAACGATTTATCATTTTTTTTTGTCATTTTTGCCCTTTTATGAATTTATCAATACAATCAGTTGAAGGATTGGAGATTTTTTTGAAGGTCGGTACTTTTGCCTTTTAATGTGGCTGATGATTACTTAGTTATATGTCCTGGCTCACTAAAAAACATCATAACTTGATTTTTTTGTGATTTTATTCCTAAAAGGTATATTTAGAATATATAAATTTCACAAGAAACACCATAATTTTTTCGAGATTCAAATAGACCCTTTAAGTTATATGTCTCTTGAAACTTGCAAGAGAAGTTTAGCATGTATAACATTGCTAATATAGTAGGATGTTGATTATCTAGAAGCATTTGCACTTGTTATTGGTGCATATTAAGTTTTGATTATGGGAGTGTCTAATCGGCCTGAATAAAAATGAGGTTTTTTAAAATATTAGAAGCATCCTAAGGTCTCCACTTTTGTCTTGCCCCAGGTCTCCGAAATATCAGGAACGACCTTGCTCTCGGATTATGGTTTATACTACAGTAACTAGTTTTTAAATGATGCGGTTTTTTAAGATGGAGTCAATAAGAAAATTGTAGTAAAAGTGTACTAAATTCAACTATATCAGCTAAAAATCGTATGCGTTTATTTTTCTCTATGTATTTACTGTCTCTCGTGAATAAACAACATTAAAAAATTTAATCTGTAAGTGACAGTCTAAAAGAATCTACTCTAAATCGTCATAGTTTCGCCTTCAACTTCAAGTAAGGTAACAAGAAAGATGCTTTGGAAACAATACTACTTTTTTGACTGCAAGCTTGTTTTGTACTAGCACTAGAGTGTAAGTTCCGTCTTATAGCACCTATTGCTAACATTGTTAAAAAGATAAATAAATTGAGGATTCATCGCAAAAAATATATATATTGAAGATTCGTCGATGAAAAAAGAACTGAGGAGCATTTGGCATAATATTTTAAAATGTGAATAGATCTATCATTCTCTATTCATGTACTCATGCGTTTTTCTTTCACTTATTTGGTTGCAAGTAATCCACCATGTGGTTTAGGGGGTGATCGTTTCGGCTTTTTTCGGCTTCAGCTTCTAGCTTCAGCTTTTTTTCCACTATTCACTACACTATCCACTAACTCATTCTGATGTTTTTGATCACTCTGATGTTTTTTTCAACCAAAAGCCATCGCTATTCCGATCACCCCCTTAATACTGCCTGACTATAACTACATCGAGCTACATTGCAATTATTAGACAACAATGACAAAAAGGTCACTCTTCCATAGAATCAAGGAGCACTCTTTGGGGCGCACAGAATAACATGGCTTATAGATTTTTTTATTGTAACTGATTTATTTTTCACTGTAACTAAGATGATTTATTTAGCGTAATTAAACTTAAAAAATTAAAAAAAATAGAAAAAACATGTTAGCTCATCACATATAATGCAAAAGAATATGGAGGAAAAATAAGATAGAAAATCCCTAAAAAATAAAAAAAATTAGAAAAAGATAAAATTAAAAAATAATATAATAAAAATAAAAACCAGAAACTATCACCAAAACGAATGGGACCTTTAAGCTAAACATGGGGGAGGAAAGGGCTACGGATCTCTTTGTTTAATATAATATACGGACGCGTCGTGCAATTAGGATTTCAATAAACATGCCAACTGATGCATGGCCCATCTCATTCCAATTAAGAATATATAAATTTGCAGGAGCAACTTTTTTTTATATCACAAGCCATCTCAGTCAAATGAACATAATATACAAGTTAAGACAATTGAGATATTGTTTCTTACTCCCTTCAGTTATAAATACATGTCATGTTAGATATAGATATAGTCAAACTTTCGAAACTTTAACTATTAATATCTTTTTAAATATTTAAATTGGATATATGAAAATCGTATTCGTAGGTTTGTCTTGCAAAATATTTTCATAGTATTATAATTTTATTAGGTTTTATAAATATATTATAATAAAATTTAATAATTAAAGTTATATTTTAGAGACCGTGTTGATATTTAAAACGAAATGTATTAGTGACCAAAGGAAGTATTATTATATGCATGGAGGGAAACACAAAAGAGCAAGCTAGCCTGGCTATTGTCTAAACAAATGTGAAATGTACTAATCGCCTCCATGTTAATAAGCTAGCCAGTTGACCAAATTTAACTTCAAAGAATTGCTCCATGCTTTGGAGTTTGGATATACGGATTTGGCATGCCGAGCAGGCACCCAAGCCTGCACAAAAACCATGAGCATGTTGTAAGGCCGAAGAGCATTAAGTGACAAACTCAAATCTTCTTCTTCTTCTTTCTAGTACAGAGGACCAGCTAACACAATGACATGGATGATGGATGGACTGTTATGTATCAAGTGTTAGTCTTTCACCCTTCTTAAGTTCTTATTGATTATGTTAAATGATTAAATGTAAACTTGTGATGTTTTTTAATGCATTTCTTTAAGAAAATGAGCTCTCTGGCTGTGTTCGGCTGTTCTTGGTTCGAGCTGGTAAGCAGATTGAGCTCTCTGGACCTTTGGTCAGCAGATTGAGCTCTCTGCTGGTTCTGGCTCCGAGCCATTAGCGTCGAGCCCGCAAGCAGGCTTTCTGGCTTTGCGAGCCCTCGTGAGCTAGCTTGAGCTGCATTCCGAGCCAAGTCAACCTCTCTCCTAGCTTGTTTTTGGAACGAGCCGAGCCTCCTGTTCACACGAGCTGAAACGAGCTTGGCTCGAGCCGGTTTGGCTCGTTTCCACCCCTATGTGCGGGGGTGGGAAGGAAGGGGTTTGTAGGCCACATGTCGGCTCGTTGTTTTATGTGAGGGAGGAGAGAGAGTTGGCAGACGAATCATAAGGTGAGATGAACCACCACCAACTCCTCTTTTTAAGTAGTAGAGATAAGCAGAAACATACGGACCTAATTCAATATGCAATCTAACAAGAAAGAAAGGGCACATCTAATCCGATTATAATTATTTCACCACTATAGCCATGATAGCCCACCCCAACATTTGCATGTGGCTGGCAAAAAAGCTCATTAGGATCAAATCAAAATTGCTTTAATTAAAGTAGTTATTAGGTTCAAAATTGAAATAAGTCCACTTTGAGTGAAAAATGTTAATAAGACTCAGCTCGATAGTGACTTGTTAGCTCGAATTTAAAATAACCATTTAAATAATAAATAAAATAATTTTATGTTGAACTATGTCATTTCGACAGAAACTCAATTATTCTTATCCATTCCATTCCCATCTTCACGGACAAAGCGCTCGCGGGGCTAGCCAGCCATTGGGCTTCTTGTCAGATCCAAGTATTAGAGCTGTTCTGGTTGGGTTTCTTGATTTCTTCCTTTCTTCTCAAACATCACTTGTATTTGAGTGATATTTGATTGATAGAAATTGCTAACCAGATGAGCCCAACGCCCCGTCGCCAAGGTCCCGCTCCCGAAGCTGCGCGCGCTCCTCCGACCAACGCCGCCGCCGCCACAGCCCGCTCCCTCTCCCACCGCGGGGCGTTGGGCTTATTTGGTTGGCAGTTCCTAATAATCCAATACGAGTTCCATAGCTATAAACGGAAGACTTTCAATTTGAGAAAGTTCACAAATTCGAATAACAAAAGATAAATTCAGATAACAAAAGATTAAAGTTAGGGTTCACTTACCTTCTGCAGAGATGGCAGGTGATGACGGTGAGCGACAGACGATGAGATGTTAGGATTCACCGGGGTTAAGGAGGGGTTCACCGGACTGTGGAGTTTAGAGGTAGGTGGGAGGCGGTGGCCAGCGATGGGCGGTGAGGTTGGTGCCGGCCAGAGGGTTGGGGGAGGGCAGTGGGCGGTGGCTGTGGTGAAGGCGTGCGGAGCTTATCACCGGAGAGGAAGAATAGGAGGCAAATGTTGTATTCTTTTTTTTCGCTTCCTTGTCAAAAATAAACAAAAATAAAATATTTCATGCTTCACTGCTATTTTCTACTGCAAGGGCTAGCGGAAACGTAATCACATTTCTGTCACATTGTTCATTTTTAACACGAAATATGACGGCGTCCATAGCATCAGGCAGCAAATTAAACACGGCAGTTCTTGTCTTCCAATCACAGTAGCAACTGAGCAAGTAATACTACAGTAGCGAAGAGCACATGATGCTCGATGGTAATCGTCTTATAGTACATTTCTAGTGCAAGATTTGCGCATGACATACTTGCATGATAAAGCTAGACTGGGAGTACACCATCGGCAACTAAAACCACGAAATGTGAAGGTCTCATGCCACAGCATTTCAGTCCTGCATTCTAACATTCTGCATCCACAGCAACTGAGACCCTCATGCCACAGCATTTCATTCATTCTGCTTTCTCCTATTGGTTTGCCTCTTTGCTAAGCAGCATCCAAAATACAGAGATGGTTACTCCCTTGCAAAACACTCCACTAGACCACTGCAGTATAGATACCGTAGAGCGTGCATGCAGCAGCATAATAACCTGAAAGGCACAATAGCATCATTTGGCAGCCAAAGGACAAATTGAATTGCCAAAATTTGAAGCTGGAAGTTGACGGAATTATGATATGCTGAATGAAGTATATGTTTAGGCTTGAAGACGCCAAGGTATATATTACTAGTATGTTGAATTGTAAGCACCATACGGCAATGTGTATATAGGTGTGTGCCTGTGACATCTCAAAATTGTTCCATGTTATTTAGAAATGGAATGGTGATAATGTACGCACTAGTGGTTCTTGTGTATATTCAGTTTCTTTTAATAATAATGGGTATGCATCGTCGTACTGACAGTAGTTAAAAAAATTCTGCAAGTTTGGAGGTTTTCACATATCATCTGCACTAAACTGTGGCGTAATTTTAGAACTGTGCTTGCTGAAACGTTTGTTTACTTAATTTAGTTTATTTCGGTGTGCTTTTCTCCCCCTGATTTAGTTCAGCAACATATTTCAAGCATACAACCGACGGAAGACTGACGTGCTGCTCCAAAAAAATTACAGATGATGGCAATTTGGGCAGCCATTTGTCATACCACATTATTCACCTTGTTGCCATAGCTGATACACCGTCGACTGCCCATGTCAAGTACGTTCCATGCCTCCCATATAAACCTGTCATGTGTAGGAGATCCTGGTCTTACATGCTTCGTCAACCATCTCCATTCCTGCAGACTGCAGTTTTGATTTACCTGTGCCTAGACAGTGAATACGACTTAAACATCGACATCACTACTCAAGGCTGCGACGCAAACCATGGTCAATTCAATTGAATGTTCAAATGCAGAGAAGTCACCATGAACCATGAAGCGTCATAAGCTAGCTGTATATGGATAAGAGAGACCCCACCTTGATTAATAGTTTGAAGTCTGGTACGTTGTTTTGATTGATCTGTCCAAGATATGTCACTCTCCATGTGGACTTTTTGTTGAGCTGTGGTGGCAGCAAAGTTAGACTAGGAGTGCTTGTGAGTGCAGTACGCTACAACCTATGCACTTCAGAATCACAGTGTGCAGAAAGCAAATTCTGATAAGTTGAACCATGCAGCACTCCTAATTTGACTAGGAATGACGTTTTGCTTTCAGGATTGAGACACAGATTAAGTATAGCGTGGGATATAAGTTGTCGTGCAACCATCAGCAAAACCCATCCCTTGCAAGTTGCAACCATGGCCGTCCCTGCTTTTTCATCTTTCCTTGCCACTGTTTCTCTCCTCTCATTTTTTGCTCTGTTTTCAAGAGCTGCACCTCGTGACATTCTACCATTGAGATCCTCCCTCACCGTCGAAGCCTACCAAACCGACATCCTACAATCATCGGATGGCACCTTCTCCTGTGGCTTCTACAACGTCTACAAAAATGCCTTCACATTCTCGATATGGTACTCCAAGGCAGCCAACAAGACCATCGTATGGAGCGCAAACCCCAACCGACCCGTCCATGCCCGGAGGTCGGCACTTGCCTTGCAGAAGGATGGAAGCATGGTCCTTACAGATTATGATGACACGGTTGTGTGGCAAGCTAATGGAAACTTCACAAATGTTCAGAATGCTCAGCTATTGAATACTGGGAATTTCGTCATGAAGGACTCAAGTGGCAACATCATATGGCAAAGTTTTGATTCACCGACGGACACTTTCCTGCCAACTCAGCACATCACTGCTACTACAAAGTTAGTCCCTACAACTCAATTGCGTGTTCCTGGTAACTACATCTTTCGTTTCAGTGATATATCATTACTGTCACTTATATATGATGTTCCTGAAGTTTCGGATATATACTGGCCAAACCCTGACCAAAGTATCTACCAGAATAAAAGAAACCAGTATAACAGTACTAGGTTGGCGATTCTTGACAATAATGGCAGCCTTGCATCGAGTGATTTTGCTGATGGTCAACCACTTGTGGCCTCTGATGCAGGGCCAGGGATTAAGAGAAGGCTGACTCTTGACCCTGATGGTAATCTCCGATTGTATAGCTTGAATAACACAGATGGGTCATGGTCAGTTTCGATGGTAGTAATGTCCCAACCTTGCAATATCCATGGTTTATGTGGTCCTAATGGAATTTGCCACTACTCACCTACACCTACTTGTTCCTGCCCACCAGGATACAAGATGAGCAACCTAGGTAACTGGACTGAAGGTTGTAAGGCTATTGTCAACACAACATGTGAGGAACCTATGAAGTTTGTGAAACTCGCGCATACAGATTTTTGGGGCTCTGATCAGCAACATATCATCTCAGTTTCTTTTCAGGAGTGTAGGAACATCTGCATGAACGACTGCACCTGCAAAGGCTTTCAATACCAGGAAGGTACAGGCTCATGTTATCCAAAAGCTCATCTTTTCAGTGGAAGGACTTACCCAACATCCGATGTGCGAACAATATATCTCAAGATCGCTGCAAGATTGAATGTGTCAACTATACCTATTCCTCATTCCAATGTGTTTGATTCTGCAACACCTCGGCTTGATTGCAGTCAGATGAGCAAAAGAATCATACTACCATTTCCAGATGTGCATAAGACTGGTGGGAGAGAATCAAAGTGGTTTTACTTCTATGGGTTCATAGCCGCACTTTTTGTTGTTGAAGTTTCCTTCATAACATTTGCATGGTTCTTTGTCTTGAGAAGAGAGATGAGGCCAATAGAAATATGGGCAGCTGAGGAAGGTTACAAGGTAATGACTAGTCATTTTCGAAGGTATAGTTACAGAGAGCTACTGAAGGCAACTAGAAAGTTTGAAGTTGAGCTAGGAAGGGGAGGCTCAGGCATTGTGTACAAAGGTGTCCTAGAAGATGATAGACCAGTAGCTGTGAAGAAGCTGGAAAATATAAGGCAAGGCAAGGAAGAGTTTCAAGCTGAGCTGAGTGTCATTGGAAGGATTTACCATATGAATTTAGTGAGAATATGGGGGTTTTGCTCAGAAGGATCTCATAGGTTGTTGGTTTCTGAGTATGTCGAGAATGGATCACTGGCTAACGTTTTGTTCAATGACAAAAACAATATCTTGTTGGACTGGAAGCAAAGGTTTAACATCGCAGTAGGTGTTGCGAAAGGATTGGCCTATCTTCACCATGAGTGCTTAGAGTGGGTCATCCATTGCGATGTGAAACCTGAGAACATACTGCTGGACCAAAACTTTGAGCCTAAGATCACAGACTTTGGGTTGGCAAAGTTACTAAACCGAGGTGGGTCCAATCAGAATATATCTCATGTGCGAGGAACACTAGGTTACATTGCTCCTGAGTGGGTTTCTGGTCTCCCAATCACAGGAAAAGTTGATGTGTACAGTTACGGAGTTGTGCTTCTTGAGCTTTTGTCAGGTGCTAGAGTTTCAGAGTTGGTTGCATGTTCGGATGTGGAGGTGCATATGGTGCTCACGAAGCTTGTCAGGATGCTTGCTGACAAATTGAAAGGGGATGAACAATCATGGATTGATGAATTTGTAGATTCCAAATTGAGTGGCCAATTTAGCTACGTGCAAGCAGGAGCATTGATCAAGTTGGCTGTTTCTTGCTTAGAGGAAGACAGAAGCAAAAGGCCAACTATGGAATCTATAGTCCAGACTCTCCTCTCAGTTGATGAAGCTGGTAATACATTGAATTGAAGTAGTATAATTTTTTTGAATGCTTACAGCCTTACACTGAGATAACAGTTCTTGATTGCAAGGAGTATACACGGATGTCACTAAAACAAATGTATTTGAACATTGGATGTAATGGAGCTATGTGTGCTTCATTATATGAATATTGTTTATGTACTCGCAATGGTAATAAAATTCATGTTCCTCACACCACTCTGAAATTTTTTTTTTTACGCAAACAGCTTTGAAGTTGGTACCATGTCACTAAGATTTGGCTTGGTTTTCGAATTGTACGTGCTAAAGGACACCACATCGTTACTTCAGTTCATCGTTACTTCAGTTCATTAATGTTATGCTTATCTTGATGACATTTACAGTCATCTCCTAATCTCTATTTCTTCTTTCCTGCCTTGATGATGATCACTTATCAATTAAATTGATCATCAGTATAGTGGCAACCATGAACTTTTGCATTGGTCCCAGATATTTCACTTGGATGCAATAGCTCGTATGATAGATACACACACACATATGTATATATACATATATATACATATACGTGTATGTACATATATGTATATATATTGGTCCTAGACATCATTGAGCTAATAAGAAATGCTAAAGGTATATCATGGTGAAAAGAAATTCGCTTACCAGTATGTTGGTAAGATGACCACAAGGAAGGAATCAGTGGCCTCCTGCGGCCGCCATTGCGCTCGCCAGGGACGATACGAGCTAGGCTAGGCAACCTCCACATATGCGCTCCGCTCGTCCCCAGCGCACAACTCACTCGGTCAGCTCGACCGCGCCCATCGCCCGCGATGCTCATCCCGGTGGCCTCGCGCGCCGTCCTCGGCCATTGCCGGTCCGCCTCCCCGCGCCATCGTGTCAAAATCGGCGCGCGCCGTCTCACCGTCGCCTCGATGCAGCGGAGGAGGAGACGGGTTCGGGTCGAGTAGCCTCGACGCCGACAAACGGCGAATGTCCTCGGCCACCGGCCATGGTCTAAACACCTCCCTCCGCCGCCGTCTCAAAATCCCCAGATCCGCAGCCACGTCGAGTGGAGTGGAGGCCACTGCTAAGCACTCCGTTAACTATGCGATTGCGAGCCAACTTCTCCGCATTTCGCACTAACAAAACAGAAACTGTCGCCGCACTCAACCGGTTCAATCAGAATGCAGCCGCTGCAGTTTGGATCGACTGACTGACAATATTTTATGATACAGTTACCCAACCAGCAGTGAAACAACCCCAATTTTTTTTTAAAA
Source organism: Melocanna baccifera (assembly GCA_036346265.1). NCBI lineage: Eukaryota > Viridiplantae > Streptophyta > Magnoliopsida > Poales > Poaceae > Melocanna > Melocanna baccifera. Next base: position 20,116,985 of record CM070707.1, on the reverse strand, counting down.
AAAAATAAAATTTGCTTGAAATTTGTTTTACTTTGGAGTTTTTTTTCCCAAATCTGAAAAGTTTCAAAGACCAATCTGCTTTCCCTTTTTGCAAATACGCTTTTCAAGCACAAAAGCGCATTCAAGCCATTCCACCACCACCATGTTTTAGCCGCCGCAATGCCGTTCGCGCCCGTGCGTACCGCCTCACGTTTCTGCGTCAAAAATCACAAGGCTTCCACGCCATCTCGCCGACCACCCGTACCAAGTCATAACATCGCCATTGACCCTATGCCACACCGCCCCACCGTCGATCCATACCGCTACAAATTAGCGTCGCTAGCCACTTGACACCTTGCGATCACCGCTGCTCACTGCGCCACCACATGTACTTACACTAGTGAGAGACAACGCCTCTCTCGCCGCCAACACGCTCGCCAGCTTCGCCGCTACAGCGCGAAAACCACGCGCCCATCCACGTCGTCGTCCATGCACCAAGCGCGCTCTCGTGCCGCTATTGGCGCCTCTGCCTTCGCTGCCTACTTAGCTGAGCCCTGCAACTCTCTCACCCTCGTTCCGCACCACCCCACACCAACTGCCACATCTTCTTCCCCAACTTTGATCATGCCGTGCCACCGAGCCTGGTGCCCAAATCTAGGGGTGTCAATCAAATTTGGATTATCTGTATCCGTATTCGGACTATATGATACATTAAGACTCAAAGAGTGTCAATCATATCTTTATTATCTGTTTTATCCGGCATCTGTATCCGGGCTATTTGATTCATATTCGATCCATTAACCTCTAGTTTCTTGCTTAGTTTCATCGCCTCTAGCTCGCCGCCGCTGTGCACCATTCTTCCTCAGACCATCTTAAGTCAAGCTGACACCACCACCTCACTCCTCTAGCTCCAATGATGCTCAAATCACCACCAATTTGGCTGAAGCCTAGCTGTAGCGTCGCAAAATCACTTCCTTGTTCCTGCCAAGCTCTACTGTCGTCAGCCCGTTCCAAGTCGCCGCCACCCATGTGTGTGCCCAAAATGGGTTGCTCGCATCCTGTTGCTGTAAGTTGCACCACCACTAGCCACTATTTGCCATTGTGGTTGCCAAATTCGGTGCCACCGTCGCCTCCCCTATCTTGGCCACCATGGGAACGAGCTCCATATCGCTTTGAGGTGCATTGGGCCACGTGCTCTATGGACCGCCAAGGCGGGCTGGCAAAGCCACCCCAAGCCGACTCTTGGCCGAATCGACTAAATTGGGCCAACCTAGTACTCTACGGCCAATACTATTCACGGTCTAGCCAACACTGTTCATCGATAGCCTAACACTATGCTGACTAATAGTCTTAGCCAAATCTGTCATTGTTCACCAAATTGGCTCGCGAGGAATAATACCAATATGATACTATTCATCTGATCATTACTATTCAATCGAATCCTGTTAAGCTTTTTATATTCGTTTTGACCATTGGTTTTGGTGGTTTTGTGCTGTGGTGCACATGGTATATAAATGATAACCTCATCTGTGGCAAGTAAGGACTAAACCCATATGCCAAGTAAAAAGCACAGACCTCGCTCAAGCATAAGCTTGAGTTATCAACCTAGACTAGTACACTGCTCCATCTGATCAAATATCTATAGGAGAGACCGCTATCCATTAGATCAAATATCTATAGGAGAGACCGCTATCTTAGGATCTTTGGATGGCCTATGAACAGGAAGACAAGTTACATGTTTTTGATTATGTTGATCCCATATTACTTAAGCATCTTTATTTTTATTTACATTAATTATGTACTTTTATTTACATAAAATAATAGTTTGGAATGACACAATGGACAGTTAGATCCTAGCTCCGAAAAACCTAGTCATATTCTTAAAGGCCATATTCACCTTGACAGCTTGGTATAACCTACAATGGTATTTAAACGCCATATGGATAGCAGGTAATTAGGTTGGACTACAAAAATGATTTACTTATACTAATAAGGACTATTCAGCTCCACGCCGGTAGACATTAAAATGAAGCTAAGGGTTTATGCTACTTGGTGGGCAGCCACTAGATCCCAGGATATTTGGATGGCCTGTGTGATAAAGGTGAGATGGAAGTTGGGATTTTTATGATGCGTACCATTCTTCACATCGGAAGACCCATTCAATGTCGGGCCGCGGATTCCACACTAGCCTGTGGATACCAGATTGATATTGAATGGTCCAGACCTATCGAGTAGAGACTAGAAAGGAAACAACAGTAAAAAGGCCTTATTACCTCAGCTCAATTAGACGCTATCATGTTGCATGTCTATTGTATGATAATATGAGTTTGAGATATCTTGTGGGTAAAGCTAGGCGACTCTGCAAAGTATAAAATATAGCATTCAGATATGTTGTGCTTCTGGTCATTGGAGTTGTCTTTAATGGGTGATTCCAACAACAAGGCATAAGTTAGTTTTGAGTGGTTTCAAGATGATAAGTAAGATTGTTTAATCCCTTTTCTCTTAATAAAATAATGTTTTGTATTTCAAGTCTAAGGACCTTTGCAAACAAACATACATTTATACTCATAATAATAAAACTTCCATACCTTGTTCTATTGAAATTCTTGCAAGTAATTAAGTAGATATCCTCATGTGGCTTATTAAGTATAGTTGTTCTCATTCTTGCTTAATCATCATCAAAAGGAGCCTAGGAGGATTAAAGTTTGAGCAGGTGTTAAATACACTTTTATTCACTTCGTAACTGAAATTTTTGGGCAGTTGCAGGGAATTTTGATGGCATCAGAAATGGATCGTCGCAAGTAACCAAAAGGGGGGTGCCTGTTAGCCAGACCATTTGGTTACGGAATGCCTCGCCTCTTTGTGCTTTGTGCTCAACCTCTTGAGTTCACATTAATCTTATGTTGTGTTCACATTTGTCTTATGTTTATATTAGTCATGTCTTTTCCATTAGCCATGTTAGGTTATATATATGTAACCCTTTGTGACTTGAATTAATGAATTACAGATATCGTGATTTCTTCAAATATTCCACACTCTCATAGTATCATAGCGGTGCCGCTCCTGAGCCGCCGCACAGCTTCCGCCGTGCTGCCCCTGGGTGATGATCTTATCTCCGTGATCTTTTCCTTGGGCTGCGCAATCCATAGTTTAAGTCGTGTCGCCGATCATCCGATCGCTTACCAATTAGAGTTTTCTTTGGTCATTTTCAGATTAGCATTTCTCTAGTTTTTTTGATCATAGATCGGTTTGTGTTACCATGCTGACTCGTTGATGCTCCTCAGCTCTGGACTTCACCACCTTAGCTTTGACCTCTCCAGTGTCTCCTCTCCTCCAATGACATCATGGTGTGATGCGACATGCTTGTTGACATGGCCATCCCTCCACGGCCTTCTGAGCGCCCCATCTACTATCGTCACCACGCCGAATTATCATCGCCAGCCTGTCGTCCGCAAGCATGAGCCGTCACACCACCGGGAGCGTGTCGCCCTCGGCCATTCGACGTTCTTTATGTATTGACGTTATCACAGTTTGCAGACATCTTCACCAAAGGGGTTGCATACCTCTGTCTTCATAGAGTTCAAATCCAGTCTAAATGTCCGCATCGCTGACACTCAGACTGCGGGGACGTGTTGACCTGATCTTTTGGTTACTGAACGCCTCGTCTCCTCGTACTTTATACTTAACCTCTTAAATTCACATTAATCTTGTATTGTGTTCATATTAGTCTTGTGTTCACATTTGTTATGTTTTCCCATTAGCTATGTTAGGCTATATATATATATATATAGCTCTTTGTGACTTGAATCAATGAATTATAGATAGCATGATTACCCTGAATATTCCACGCTCTCGGTGCCAATATCTACTTGATTACCTTTGGACTGACAATATTCATTCATCTATCTCGTCACATCAAAATTTCTAGTGCGGGTCAAACATTGCACCTGACCTTCAGAGTACACCTACTACCAGTTTTTGGCATTACTTCTTTTCTATTATTTCAGCCCCTAAGTGTTGGCATAAAGACATCATTTGGTCTGCTCATGATTCGAATACATATTCAAGCATAGCTATCGTCAAGAGACATTTGCTCTCTGAGTCCAAAGCCAACCACAGCAGATTGAGATGTTCAATTTCCATTGTCCAGGTGTAAGTGACATTAACAAATATGTATTGATCTCTGACTGCTCCTACCCTAAAGGGTTCAGATTGACCATTTGAAAATGCAAATGACATCATTCAGACTCTCCCTGCTCTGACTGCTCCTACAGGGTCAAATTCATCAGCAGTCAAAGAATCTGAAATCTTGATGGCACTATTCCAACTTTCCAATTCCAACTTTTTTTGGTTTTGATGAGGACTAAACTGGAAATGTAAGCATCCAGTAAGCATTATTGATATATACAGTGACCAACAAATATATGGTGTTAGACTGCAAAATTATCCAGTACTCAATTATTTGCTTATATATAACTGGTAGCACTCAATGCTGAATGTTGCATCCAGTAGTACACCATGGCTTCACCCCTTCCTACTCTACTGCTTATCGCTTTGCTCCCCTCAGTAATGCCACTTGTGGATGCCGGCGACTCTCTATCGCTAGCCTCCTCCCTCTCTGTCGAGAAGGCATCCGACGTGCTACGCTCATCGGATGGCACCTTTTCATGTGGCTTCTACAACATCTCATCGGATGTCTTCACCTTCTCCATCTGGTTTTCCAACTCGGCTGACAAAACTGTCGTTTGGACGGCAAACCCACTCCAGCCAGTGTATGGCTGGGGTTCAAAAGTGACACTGCAAAAGGATGGTACCATGGTGCTGAAGAATTTCAATGGCGACATCGTCTGGAAGGCGAACGGACGCTCTGGTAGCGCCATCAGCCATGCTCAGCTACTCGAGACCGGGAACCTCGTCTTGAAGGACCAAGTTGGTAACGTTCTTTGGCAAAGCTTTGATTCTCCTACTGACACCTTACTACCTACACAACCTATCACAGCTGACACAAAGCTGATCTCCTCTAGCACACTGCTTCTTCCTGGTCGCTACAGCTTCCGATTCAGCGATGAATACTTGATGTCCCTCTTTTACCTCAGTTCTGATAGTTCAAAGATTTACTGGCCTGATCCTCATTTCAGTATCTGGGACAAAGGTAGGAAGTTATTTAACAGCAGCAGGATTGGTGTGCTCAATGAGCTTGGACAGTTTCTTGGCAGTGATGGTCTGAATTTCACAGCATCTGATATGGGTCTTGGCATCAAAAGAAGGCTGACACTGGACTACGATGGTAATGTTAGGCTGTACAGCCTCAACGAATCGGATGGACAATGGTCAGTCTCATATATGGCATTCTCGCATCTTTATTTTGTCGATGGACTATGCGGTATCAATGGAATTCTAATCTACTCGCTGTCAAGGCCACTGTGCATGTGTCCACCCGGTTACAAGATGAGTGACCCAGAAGACTGGAGCAAAGGTTGCGATATGATGTTTAATATCACTTGTGCCCATCATGAAGAGGTGAATTTTGTCATGCTCCCTTTCGTCGATTTTGCAGGTCCTGACATGAGCGTCACCCAGTTCATATCTCTTGAAGCATGCATGGATCTGTGCAGGACTGATTGCTCTTGCAAGGCAATTAGGTATGTTGCAGGGTCTGGTTTGTGTTACACAAAGCCGTTCCTGCTTACCGGCAAGATCTTTCCATGGTATTTTAGCTCACTGTATCTGAAGCTTCCTAGGAGTTCAAATGTGTCAAAGGACACCGTTCCACACTCAGGGCTGCTTGATTCAAGATATAATCATGTGTGCGGTGTCACAGCAACTAAAGTGGTGAAACCTCTACCTGAGATGCACACAGGCGGTGAAGAAAAATCATTCATATACTTCTATGGATTCTTGTCAGCATTTTTTGCCATTGAAGTGTTCTTCATTTCATTCGGCTGGTGCTTCATTCTGAGGAGGGAGTCCAAGAGATCTCAAGATTCTCAACTGTGGGCAGTAGAGGAAGGATACAGAGTGATGAGCAGACATTTTCGCCGGTACACGTATGAAGAGCTGAAGAGAGCTACTCAGTCATTCAAGGATGAGCTTGGGCGGGACAGTTTGGGCGTCACATATCAGGGGATCTTGGATGACAAGAGAGTGGTTGCAGTGAAGAAGCTGGAGGACATGTGCCAAGGTGAGGAAGAGCTCCAAGCTGAACTGAGCGTCATCGGAAGAATTTACCACATGAATCTGGTGAGAATATGGGGCTTTTGTTCAGAAGGCTTACACAGGATGCTGGTCTACGAGTTTATCGAGAACGGATCATTAGCGAGCGTATTATTCAGCCGTCAGGCCTCAACCAGATCGCTGAATTGGAAGCAAAGATTCAGTATTGCAACCGGCGTGGCGAGAGGACTAGCATATCTTCACCATGAGTGCTTAGAGTGGGTCATCCATTGCGATGTCAACCCTGAGAATATATTGTTGGACCAAGATTGGGTGCCTAAAATAGCTGACTTCGGATTGGCAAAGTTGTTGAGCAGATGTGGGTCTGATCAAAGTGTGTCCCAGATTAGAGGTACCAGGGGTTACATAGCTCCAGAGTGGGTGACAAATCTCCCAATCACAGCAAAGGCTGATGTATATAGCTACGGAGTCGTGCTCTTAGAACTAGTAAAGGGGGTCAGAATTTCGAGTTGGGTCATAGATGGAGAAGAAGGTGTTGAAACTGTTCTTGGAAATGTTGTGAAGATTCTAGCTAAGAAATTAGAAGGAGATGAAGGAAATTGGATTGAACAGTTTGTGGACATCAGATTACACGGTGAATTCAACTATGCCCAGGCAATTTTGATCCTCAAAGTGGCAGTCTTGTGCCTAGAGGAAGATCAAAAAAAACGACCAAGTATGAAATCCATAGTGCAGATGCTACTCTCATTTGGTGAGGAAGCGAACGCTGCACATTAGCATTGTTATCTCTATTAGTTCTATGTTCCATACGAAGTTCTCTGATTTCTATGTTGTACTTTTGACAGACTTCCTAAGTTGTACTTTAATGAGGTTGACGTCATTTTCTCTGATGAAGAAAAATTCCAAATAATGCAAACGTTCACTTACCTGATTTCCTGTGAAGTTACTTTGTGTTATCTGGTTTTACTAATTGTTGATTATTTCTATTAGCATGGTTTCACACATACCTGGTATGGTTTCACATTTGACATATTTTCACACTTATCCTCTTACTTACCTGGCATGGTTTCACACTTGCCTACTCATATGCCTGGTATGGCTATATATATATGTGTAACTCTTTGTGACTTATACAAAATGAATTGAGTTTGCGTAATATTCTTTGCTTACATGGTATCAGAGCCAAGAGGTCTTGAGTTCGAGACCCGGTTGGTCAATTAGATAAACATAATTGTAGCTTAGTTCTATTCCATGTCTTAGGTTTGAGAGAGCCTACACGTGGGAGGGAGTATTGAAGTATAAGTGAATTGCCCACCTTTCCTCATCAGCTTAAGCTTTTGGGTGAACTGGCTGGTGCATGCAACTCAACATGGTATCAGAGCGGTGCTTCTGCCGCGCTGCCATTGGGAGATGATCTCGTCTCCACGATCTCTCCCGGGGGCTACACAACCCGTAGTTTAAATCGTATCACTAATCATTCGATCGGCGATCAATTAGAGTTTTTCCCGATCATCTTTAGATCGGATTTTCTCTACTTTTTCCGATCATAGATCGATTTGCGTCACCCTGCTGACCTATCGCCATTTTTCAGCTCCGAATTTCACCGCCTTGGTTTTGACCTCTCCAGCGCCTCCTCTTCTCCAATGACGTCGTGGCATGACGTGGTGCGCTTGTCGACATGGCTCTCCCTTTGTGGCCTTCTGAGCGCCCCATCTACCGTCGTCATCACGCTGGATCATCATCGCCGGCCCGTCGTCTGCGAGCACGAACCGTTGCACCACCGGGAGCCCACACTTGTGGTCATACCATTGACATACACGGGCTGCTTCTACATCGCCCTTAGGGCTGCTGTGTCGTTGCCTATGGTCATCATTGCTATTGTCGACGCCACCTCGCTAGTGTCGTATTTTTTTCTTTTTCTTTCTTTCTTTTTTCTTTTTCATCCACTCCAACAACAGTTGCCATGTTGCACAGACCTCCTACGCCTCGCACCGTCACTGTCATGAGTCCTCTGATGGCAGTCGCTGTGTTGCGTGGCCCTTCTACGCCCCGCACCACCACTGTCGCGAGTCCCCCTCTGTTGTTGCTGCCGCAACCTTTCAGATATTGACGGACGATGTGTATTGGATGTTAGCTACCCCGAGCACAACGACGACCTCAACACCAGCTACCTCGACATGGCTTCCTCCTCCACGGCTATAATCATGGTCACCACGCTCTCGGCTACCTCGGCAACAAAAGTCTATCATTCACCGAGTTTTAGTCCAGTTTGAACGTCCGTTCCGCCAACGCTCCAACTGCGTGGGGGTGTTAGCATGGTTTCACACTTGTCATGTTTTCACATTTGTCCCCTCACCTGCTTGGCATGATTTCACACTTGCCTACTCATCCGCCTAACATGACTATAGGCCCCGCTCATTTCAGTTTTTTTTTTCAGCTTCTAGCTTCACCTTTTTTTCACTATTCAGTAATTTGTCTTTTTCTGATTTTTTTTAGATTTTTTGAGCTTTTTTGTATTTTTCTTTTTTTTCCCGTGTTTCTTTGCATTGTCCGTGATGGGCTAACATATTTTTTCTATTTTTACATTTTTTTAAATTTAATTATGCCCAAAAAGCTAAATCAGCTAGAGTAAAAAAAAAAGTCAGCTACAGTGAAATTTCAGCCAAAAACCAGAAGCCATCACTAAAACGATCACCCTCTATATATATATATGTAACCTTTTATGACTTATACAAAATGAATTGAGTTCGCGTAATATTCTCCGATTACAATTTCAAACTGAAGGATCTTGGAAAGTTAAATGATCAGCAATGTTGCCTACTTGTAGTTGCCTTCGTTACTACTCCACAAAGTTAAAGCACGCGTCCATTTCCAGCGGGGACTGCGGGAGGACGTCCTAGCTGGCTAGCTACAGCTCAGTTGGGATCGCCGCACTGTCCTTTGTCCGCCCGCACCTAAGCTAACCAATCCGTCCTATATTAAACTATCCCGACGCTGATGCTCTCACCTTCTTCTATGCTCCCAACTTTGTCCTGGTACAGATCAACAATGGCATCAACACCGGACACCTGCCTACCTCATCGATGAAAGCTAGGCAGGCAGGCAGGCAGGCACCCATCGATTTGCTCACGAGACGCGAGCTTCGTGCATGCACGAAGCTGCAGCAGCAGGGAGAGGACATGATCATGGTGTCGTCGGAGGTTGAACCGCCGCCGCGGCCGGACGACAAGCCCAGGCGGCTCTACCAAGCCTGGAAGGGAAACAACGTACGTGCGCTTGCCTAGCTGATTCACCTTCTCCTCATCACCCCTTTTTTTTCCCTTACCATCCTTAGCCTCGCGTAGTGTTGCCATCTCCTGTTTCTTCTTCAGAAACAAAAAAAAAAAAAAGCTTGGCTTCATGGACAACTAGCCAGCTTTAGATAGATAGCCTCCGGGGGTGTTTTAATTTGTTAGAGCTGATTGCTTTTTACTGAGACTTTTTTTTTTTGGCTGAAATAGAATAGTAACGGCTGGAACTAGTAGTTTTTGAAATAAAATTTGAAAAGCGACTTTTGAAAAACGTGGATGCGGAGAAGGTGACGGAGGGAGAGGAGGTTTGGAAGAGGTTCGAAGAAACCGTTTTTAAAAGTCGAGGTGTTCGGTAAGAACTTGAAGGAGCTTGAAACCTTCATTTCTTACCGGTGGGTGAGAACGCACAGTGTACTCACACAAATCATCCTTAAATCTGCAGATTTTCCTGTGTGGTGGACGGCTCATACTCGGGCCCGATGCAGCCTCCCTTCTGCTGTCGACGTTTCTCATCGCTGGCCCAACCATCGTCTTCTGCTACCAGATGCAATCCAAATTCTACCATTCCCAGGAGCACACCAGTGGGCAAAGACAGATGCATCGAGCAGCACTGCTCATTGTTATCATCACAGCAGCAATAGTTAGTGTTCATCTTGCATCAATTTGGTTCTGCATATCTTCAGTGGCATCTTTGTCAATCCTATACCGTCATACCCAGCAATCATATGGATGGACTCAACAACGATTTTCAGCCTTAATATCTCTGAAACTGTAATCAATCAGGGCTTCAGGATTTATATATATCAGGTCCAACACTGAACAACCCTCTGTATGTTTCTCCTCAAATGCAGGACCTGTTCTTCCTATTCATGACATCAGCCGGAGACCCAGGAATAGTACCAAGGAACACAAGAGCGCCACCTGAAGCTGACGAACTGCTCGGCTCCAACTCACCATCGATGGAATGGAGCATCGGGAGAACCCCGCGGATGAGGTTCCGTCGCACAAAGGATGTCACTGTGAACAGCTTCACAGTGAAGGTGAAGTTTTGCGAGACCTGCCTAAGGTACCGCCCGCCACGATCCTCGCATTGCTCCATCTGCAACAACTGCGTCCAGAAGTTTGACCACCACTGCCCATGGGTTGGCCAGTGCATTGGACTTGTAAGTAAAAAAGTGATGATGTGCAGTAAGTCTGCAATTCTGACGTTCTATTCCAGTGACAAACCATGTGTCAGTTATTTCCCCTACTATTATGCATATAGCATATCATAGGCATCTACCACAGCAGAACCAACCACTGTGGAATGAATTTTGCTTTCAATAAGAGATAGCAAGGGAAAAATTCAAATGTACTTTCCTCACAAAGGTTCAGAGCTAGCCTAATTTCCTTTAATCACCTGATCTATAGTTGTCAATTTTAAGGTATTCCTAAAGCAATTGAGCTTACTCAGAAATTCAGATTAGTGCTTAAGGTTATAACAGTAGTATTATGCTTAAAAGACCTTTTCAAACCATTTAAGTTGAATTAGACCAAACAGTCAGTGGCAGCTTTTTTTAACAAAAAAAAACATGGACGAGTTGTTAGCTTATTCCATTCTTTGACTAGATTTGTAGATAAGATTAGGTACCTAACAAGAAAACAGGATGGCAAAAGTTTTCAAAAGAAGTCCTGAACTGTGCCTAACATATCTCTCACAAGCTGACTTTTGAGGCAAGGCCAACAGACATAATTCTAAAAACTTTTTCTCACAATAAAGAGAACTTAAGATCAAGGAATAATAGCTTAGATCAAAACAATTGATTAACCAAGCATTAACCATCACTAAATCCCATTTTCAGCAACCCAACAATCTCTTACACGGATACTGTCTAAGTAAGTTTAATTGATACTTGCATTCTCAGATAGTAGCCATTGGCCTATCATAATAACGATGTTTTATCTTTGCTTTGCAGAGGAACTACCGTTATTTCTTTCTGTTCATAGCAACATCAACTTTCCTGTGCATATTCGTCTTCGTCTTTTCATGGCTGAATGTCTATACCGAAAGGGAAGACAACGGTGGCTCTATCTGGAAGGCATTGCGCAAAGAATTGTACTCTTTTGTGCTAATCATCTATACATCCATTGTTGTATGGTTTGTTGGTGGCCTCACAGTATTCCATCTCTATCTAATCAGTACTAATCAGGTAACCTTACCTCTTTCGCTGCAATTTTATATTCATGTTGCAGTTTATAGTTCTCTTAACTGGAATTCAAGTAATGCATTAGACCGAGTGCACTAGACAATACTTAGAGTTATGGTCTCTTGAAGTAGCAGCTCCATAGACCATTATGATTACCGGGAAAGGGAAATAAGTAGATTTCCTCCTCTGGTCGATCTAGTAGAAACAACAGAAATTTGCACTAACCAAATATTTTAACTGGATTTGAATTTTTACGGTGAAAAGGTGTTGGGTGGGGGGAGCCCTATTGAAAATTTTATTAAAACACACACCGTACAAGGTACATACCGGAGGAAAAGAAAGAAAAACATGGATTTGTCAGAACATGAATTGTCCTTGATACAGAGTAGTATAGGAATTTATAACATTTGCAATGCCTACTATTGTTGTACTTTATATTTACAACCTACCATATTTTTACCGATACCAACTAGAAATTCTGCAGACAACATATGAAAACTTCAGATACCATTATGACAAGAAGGACAACCCTTACCGAAAGAGCATTGCAGAAAATTTTGCAGAAGTGTTCTTCACCAAGATCCCTCCTCCGCTGAACAATTTCCGTTCACAGGTAGGTGAGGGTGCACTGGAAGCTGGATTCTGCACTCCATATATTGGGTTGGATGTGACTAGCACAAGGGAAAAAATTGATATAAAGAAGGGAGAAGAGGAAGTACTGGTTGGGGGCATGCAGATTCCAACAGTACTTCAGAACATAGACTATGGTTCCAATGATGATAGTTCAGATGATAAGAACAGGGATGAAAGCATAAAGTCAGTTCCTTTTGGTTCAGCTTGGGCACAACAAGGAAGTGAAGGTGCTGGAACATCTGTAGCAGCCAGTGTAGCATGTAAGAATGAAACAAGCGAGGACAATGCTAAGGAAATTAGTAGTTCAAATACAAGCTCTGCCCGAACATCTACAGAAGCTAACGTGGTATCAGAGGATGAAACAGGCAAGGACGACGGTAAAGAAAGTAAAAGTTCAAATAGAAGTTCCATACAGTCTTTGAAGGACATGAGCTGACAGCTCTGTATTACTCATGTACATTTGGGAATTAGTTCATGAGTATGGCCATTGTGACTTGACATCATTCTTTACAATACAGATGATAAAGAAAAACAGAAAGTGCAGGACAATTCAACTGAATTATTATCTATATCTCCCATTATATTGTTTATGTATTTTTGCATTATATGTTTCTAGGGCATGTTGAACTTGCATGAGAAAAGTGGACGTAGAAAGAGAGCAGTTTGAACAATTTCATTGATTGATTGCTTTCCTGACATTGTAATGCAGCAGGTTAGATGGTAATGATATAATATATTTTTTTGAAGACTGTCAGGTGACATAATTGAAGGATCAGTAGAAAAGAACAACCTAGGATGCAACACAATTTAGATGCTGTGCAAGTTACAGCAGGGAAATGATGGATTCTCATAAAAGAATTTAAAAAGGAATTCATACGGCATGGAACAAGATAGTGTATATAATTAACGAAACCAATGCCATTGCTCGTTATTGGGAAAAGAGTACAGCTGCTTGCAGTTAGCAAGCTAAACTTTCCGGAACAACTGGAATTTTGGTAGTCAATCAAAGTCGCTCCAAATTTTAATAGCTAAAAGACTATACCACGGGTTGCACATAGATGCAGAAAGGAAGCTCTCACGGTTGGTAGACATCTGGAAGCTGAAGCCTACACTTGCAGCAGATTTGTTCAATATCTTCTTCATTTCATCAGATCGGTCCACAGCTATATTGTATGAGAATAGCAGGGTCCTGAACAATCAAACACGATTTACAGAGTTAGTGGGGTACACGGTGCATGAAAAGCCGATGGTAACATGCTACCATTGCAAGGATGTGAAGAATTTGCTCGGTCTAAAGTAGGTGATCTAATGAGACCGAAGTATGGAAATTGGCAATTAAACAAGGATACGCTCATATTCTAATACACATACGATGCAATTTCTACTCGTCGCATATTACCACTCAAACTAGACCGATAAAGTAGTGATTGAACAAAACAATTAGCAAGGCCCGCATGTCCAAATTATCTCTGACGCAAATTTCTCACATTAATAATCTATGGACTTCCCCAGAGGTTAACACCTGTGAGGAGGTAGGCGTAGGCCCCGGCGAGCTGCAGCCTTGCCCTGGCGTCGGCCTCCGTGCCGGCGGGGCTTCGGAACTCGGCGGCGACGAAGTCGCGGAAGTGCTGTTTGGAGGCGCCCGCGCCGACGCGCTTCTGCACCGCCCTGAGCACCCGCCGGTATACGGCCGCCGCGGCCACCATCCATCTGTCGGACTGTCTCCTTGAAGCGGTGAGAGGCGACGGCCGGACGCGGGGGCGGCGATGCAAGAGGGCGGCCCGGCCTCGCCGCCTTCTGGTTCGTGAGGGAGCCGTTTGATCGCGCTTGTGCGGCCCAGATGGGGTGGAAGAATGCCAGATAGAGTTTTCTAGAAACACCCGTATGGTTACCCTGTATTGTCATTTAGGACCAAAGTTATCTGCGCCGACGTGCCGTTACTTCGATCAAACCGAGGACCCACACGTCAGTGGCAAAATAGCCAGCTGTACTTTCTTCAAAAGGGTCCCTTAGGTTCCTTGTGTTTATCATTTGAACCCAAAAATGGACCGCGAATATTATTCTCCATCGCAATCCCTTGGATGAAACTTGGGCGGTCTATATCGAAACGGCTGTATTGCAGAAGGAACCTTGCCGTTGATCGAATTGTCAGAACCCTGGCGCCGCAGTGCAGCTCGATGGCCACCGTTTCTCGGCTTCGCGACATCGCGCGCCTAGGAGGACGCGCTGCACGAGCTCGTCGGGTGCGAGCTGAGAAGAACTCCGCCGCCTCCGGGAGGACGATGGCCTCGCGTGCTCGGCTGGCAGCACGCCGTCGCCTCGTGCACAGGAGAGTTGACAGGGTGATCGGAATAGCGATGGCTTTTAGCTTTTTGCTGAAAAAACACTGTAGTTGGTTGAAAAAATACTGTAACTGAGTTGGTTTATTGAGTATAATTAAATTTTAAAAAATTTAAAAATAAAAACGGCACGCTAATCTAAAACGGACGATGCAAAAGAATACAAAGAAAAAAACAAAACACAAAAATTCGAAAAAAAACAAAAAAAGAAACCGCCAAAAGTGCTACAGTCCTCCTAACGCGTGCTACAGTCGCCCCATCGCTAAACGCGGCGATTCGTCGCCAATCTGATCGCAGCCGAAGGCAACCGGACCGTGTATGTTCTTACTAGTATTTTTTTTCCCGAAAAAAGAGGAGGAGCTTTCGGCCTTTATTAAGTTGATAATATCGTCAGGATTATGATTGCTGTGGAGTCTGGAGGATAGATACAACAAACTCAGGCACAAACATCAAACCAAACACAAGTAGATGTGCATAGACTGACTAAGCAAAAATTAACATGGATTTCAGATAAAACTATATAGTGCATCCTCATGTCTTGTGCATGGAGAGGAACAGGATCCAATCATAGTTCCTCTAGGGAAATGTATCAGAAATCATTGCACATTCTTGCCGCCTTTCTCAAGTAATCGTAATAGTTGAATGAGGCTCCTTTTGATGCAATTTGTGATACTGAAAACACAAGGGCCAAACATTTTTTTTCACAATAAACTTCTTGTTTTGCAAATCATTGCTATTATAAAAGAATGAATTGATGATCATACTTCCGTTCTTCTCTAACCGTTCTATTCCTTCCACTTCTTTCCACTTTTCAACTGATTAGAGTAACCCCTTTCCATAGCATAATTTTCTATACATCTAATGAATTCCGTTGCAATATATGAGCACATAACTAGTTAGATAATAAGTCACAGCTTAAAAAAACAGGCCTTATAAATGGTGATCAACAGAAGTGAAAGACCGTATAAGTAACCCACACCACGAAGCAGTCACTAACACGAAACAAGAATTGTACCTCATCTCGGTGCTTCTTGATGCAAATAAGAAAAATACCACCACCGCAGAAATATTTCTTGATGCATGGGGGCAAATTAGTAGCTTCACACAAATCAAGACTCAGCAGTTGCAGGACAGGAGTTTGAAAAACTGAACAAAAATACGCCATTTACATGAACTGGGTGCATTTGAACATTGCACCCAACAAATAATTTAGTCAGAACAAAATGCCACTATGCCACACCACCTCTAATCACAAATCCATTCTGGAGCAATTTCAAAAAGAAAAAGGAGCAAAAATTGATTGACTATACCACACACTTGCGATCCACATTTACCTACAACTTTTAAGTTATAACATTTTAAACACTGATCAGGAGACAATCCTCCGCATTTCGAGCCATACTGAATGAAATGGGCACACAATATCAGAGAGCGGCCAAAGCACAGCTTGCCAATTTTAGAGAAGAGCATTCACCAAAATATATCATGTTGCAGATATCCTGAAGGATCTCCACTGCATTCTTGTGCGAGGGCAATACAGCTGTCAGAAATCCAAGTTGAGGATAGCAGCAGCAGGTTGTGAGTTTGGAAATACCCTTTAGACGAAATGGAGCAAGACTGGGGATATTATGAGCTATGGACCAGACAAATAAATTATCTACAACAACAATACAATGTATGGAACAACCGTTCTTGATGTTCCACATTCCAATTTAGCAAGAACATGTGCCACAGTACTAATTTGATGTATCAACCTCCTTTCCATGATCTTCATTGATTGTCCTTCGCAACCTTCTCAACCATATCTCATAGTCCATTGGGTATGGGGTCCCGCAAAGGCTGTCAACATAATCTGCAAAAGCTTTCAACACTGCTGAGACATCACCCAACTTCTGCTGTATAACTCTCCTTGACCATGATGTCTCCCTCCACTGAAGTGCACCCTCAACCGAGTCAAGCTCTGGGCAAACTCCACCGCACGAGAAATATAGAAGATAAATTAAACTTTCTGCGTCAGACGCTGCACATAACTTGCCTTCCTGGAGAGCAAACGTAGATGAGAAGAATAGATTCATTAAAGGTCGATCCCTATCTTCTAGGATAGCATGACCCCATCCAATAAGTACAAAATATGGATGCCTTGAACCATTACTCACACGGACCACATTCTCTGGCCGGATGTCACCGTGACGGATTCCTGCAGATGCTGCAGCAGCAAGAGCAGACAAACAGTCATGGCAACATCTCAGAGCCTCCTCAACACCGAACAATCCGTTTCGTATCAGATTTGAAATGGTCTCACCAACTGGTGACGTCACAAGGATTGGTGTACTGCACCATGGATGACCACAGCTCCCACTAGAGTTAGGCTTGTCACATGAGCCTGGATGGACGACACGTCCAGAAGCTATCATCTGCAGAATATATCTGCTAGAAATGCCTCTTTGCTTCATCAAAGTCAGTACTTTCGTCTGCCTTTGAACTTGGTACCAGGAATTCATATCCTCCCATGCCGGTTCCAAGTGAGAAGGGCTGGAGCCTACATACAACAAATAGGATTTGGTAGGCTCTTCAACAGGAGTAGCACTATAAATAGGAGGATCACTGTCTGTTAGAATATCATTGATTTGAAAACCCTTCTGCCAGTTAGCATCCTCCATCAAGATAACAGATCCTATCTCAAGCTTCAAGATCTCCTCTGGTTTTACATCAACAGCTCCTTCCTCTTGTACTTCCACAATTTCAGGAGAATGGCTTCGTTGCTGGAATCGAAACAAACCATTTCCACTTGCTTGTCTGTCAACCAAATGTCTTTCTGATCTTCGACTCTGTAGCCGGGAACTATGCTCTGTGGTTAGTTCATCAACAGAATACTTTGGTGCGCCACAGAATTGGATCATTGAGTGGAAAATTGCGAGGAGAACTTGAAGGGTCCCAATGTCTCCCCAATTAGCATTTCCGAGTTTGTTCCATACTCGATCTATGGAAGAAACTGTTATTTTGGCATGGTTTTTTATCCATTCAGCAGCACAGTCATAAACATTGTTCAAATCAAAATCCAGCTTGTTCAGATCACCTTGGACATTTACCACTCCTCCAAACTGTGAATCCACAAGGAGCACATAAACACAATCTACATTTCGAAGAACAGTGGAGGATCTGCTAAGGCTACGGGAGAGTAGAACACGCAAGGCAAAGAATAATGCCTCCCCCAAGACAGCAGGAGATGGCTGTTGGTCATTCTGCGCAGAAACCATTCCAATATCAGGTCTCAACAAAGCCAATACAACAATATGATCCCACCTTCCTTGTGAATGCTTTGAATTCTTCAGCAGTACAGCAGTCGCACAAACACCATCAAGTTTCCCGCTGCTAATAGCCTTCTCAGCGGGATAAAACTTGGAGCTTGTGCTGTGTATACAGGCAACTGAGAAAGGCATTTCTTCATCAGAACCCCAGAAAGTTTCCCATAATCCCTTAATGCCTGCATGTAGAAAATCCTCCAAAGCAAGATGTGCAGTAGCTTCAAAAATATCTGATGTTGACGCATGAAGAGCATTTGGCATCCGTACTAACTGCTGAAACGTAACACCTTCCAGTGCATAGTCAAAATTTCGTAGTTCAGTAAGGTCAAAAGGAACATCAAAAGCTGGCTTCCTGAAACCACAATCTTCACTGTGCCCAGAGAACCAAACCTCTAGACTTGAAGTCAAAAGTTCGTTGTCCACAAACTTCCGGAGAAAATTTTTACAGGTAGGTGATGATGAATTACACTGTCTACCTCGTGATGAAACACTAGACTTTTTCGGTCCTGACCCAACCGATATACGGTCAGGTGATTGGCCTGCCAAATGTCATCAAATTGCTCGATTACAAAGTATAAAGTTTGCACAGGAAAGATAAAGTGATTGAATATGAGGGAGTTCAAGATATTCTAGGATTGAAGTTATTAAGTAAAAACAACAGGATGGAACAGATATAGCACTGAAGTTAAAGAGGGTCCCATCTGCCAGTATTACATCATACATATGACAAGGAATGAGTGAAAATACATTTAAGGGAAAGCAAGGGTGCAGCTTCAAGATGGTTGAGCCAACACCGACAATGCATATAACAGTGAAACACGATATGGACATGATTTTTTTTGTATTTTCTAAAAGTACCAACAAGCCATACATATTAAAAAAAACAGAGAACCTTAAATATGGATTATGGACACAGTCTGTTCAGGACCATTAGGATCAGAAAATGCACTACTAATCTACTAACAAAAAGATTTCTCAAGTTGATCTACTTTCATCAAATTGATGATCAGACATTCAAGAATTACTAGTGAGACGATTGAATTACCAAATAGATGTAAAAAGTATATTTTCCTCTGTATAACAACCAAATGGCATAGAAAATTAGAAATTGGCCTATTAGTGATTGAATGTAGTGATCCCATATTATCCTTCTGGCAACATTTAGTGCATAAATGTAACAACTGAATAGATGGACTATTCTGGTCAAATGGGGGTACAGCATCATGCATACTTGCTCCTAATATCTAAACCAAACTGGCATAGCAAGACCCTCCAAATGTGTTTCAGCACTTTAGTTAGCAAAGATAAAAGATAAACTTAATTATTTATCAGTGCCAAATATTGTACCATTATAGCCTATGCAAGTGACTAATGGTGAAACATAAGCTAAATTTTTTATCATTTCAAAGACTACCATTGCAGGGGGTTTCTTTTCCTATTTACGACCTGAAATCATCAAAATGCTCAATGAGCGCCATTCTGCAGTCCTGCGAAATTTGCTGCTAAATCCTCACCTTAATTTTGTTCTCCAATTGCACATTTAGAACCTTAAACTTAATTGAGTGGCATAATCCTAGCAATGAATATCCTACCGTACAAAACAAATATTCTCTAGAAGGCTACAAGCACAAATCACCCTCAAAAAAGGACTTGAGCCACGCACTGAATGTTCCCAAATCTTACATCGCGAAAACACAAAAAGTTTAAGCACTGCCATCCTCTATCACGAGAACGAGTTCCAATTCATTGCTCCCTCCAAACAAAAATCGAGCTTTAGTAATAGAATTCAAGAACAACTAAGCACAAGACCTCCCCTGGGAACAAGAGTTCAATCAAACACGGCATTGAAAGCTAAAATCCCATCATGGCACCCTCGAGGTCATAAATTGGACACTAAAAATCGAACCTTTTACATCTTGTTCCTAAGTCCTAACCCTTACCGCCATGTCCCCCAAAGAATCAGCCCAAATGGAAGAACCAGCCCGAACAATCGACCTAGAATTTGAGCATGCATCCCACTTGTTGATTGCAAAAACTCGCCCTGAATCAAGAAATTACAGGAGAAACAAGCACCCCATGCACGAAAAGAGGCTGCCTGAATCCTGATCTTTCAAGAAACCCCGCCCAGATCTAGAAAAAAAAAAAGCTATATAGCTATCCTCAAAAGGAAGATAAGAGAAGGCACGCACCTTCCATGAGGAGTCCGGGCGGTCGTCGTCCTCCCCCACGGCCTGCGGCTGGCGGCTGCTAGATTGGAGCACCTGTTATTGTTGGACTGGTACGACTACTCCCAACCGCCTCCGTTCTCCTGGGTCTCCTCAGGACGGCTTCCCCAAGAAAAGACATGCGTCTCCGGCCCAGATGAATGAAGGAAGGAAAGACGGGATTTTTTTTTTAAGAAAACCGAAGATTTTCCGAATTCCGGTAGTGAGCTTCAGGCAGCCGGGACCGATTGTGATTGTCTCCTCCTTTCTCCCTGCCGCTGCTGCCTCGGCCTCCAGTCCAGCAGGTCAGGCCTCAGGTCAGGGTGTTTGTTGTGTGCTACCGTGCTGTGCTGCTTTCGGTTGTTGAGATGGGACTATTTGCATGTGAGATGGGTTCGCTCCATAGTTTTCTTTTTGGAGATGGGATAACGGTGGAAATATAATATTAAATTTTATGCACCAATTAATTTATTTAAAATCTAAAGCAGTTGATGCTTAATTGATGAGGCTCCTCCTTTTTATTTTGGACAGAGTGAATTTATAAATATGTTGTAGTATACACTATATTGAGTTTAGCTGTACAGCTAAAATCATATACAACTTTTTTTTTCTTCATACGATCTCTTACGAACAGTCAGAATTTAAAATATATAGGTTAAAATCACAGTTCAAAAGAACCCACCAAAATATTGTTTTTGTCACTAAACAGTGCCTTCGTCTAGCTTTTGTTGGGGTCTCTTGGTCCGGAGAACTCAGTGCTAAAAGTAAAATTCACTCCAAATTCATGGCAAAAGTGAAGTGAAATTCGCTCCAAAACTAAAATGTCTTCTTTATGTTAAGTCTCAATAACTTGTCGATGGGCCCTAGCTTTTCTATATATATATAAGTTAAATAGTTGCAACAGGAGCTACGATTATGAGTTCGTAAAAGCAAAAGTAGCAGTCAATTCTTTTGTAGCTTAAAATAACTAATATATCCCTTCTTAACGTACATATAAAGTCTAAACACTGACAGAATGTCATTCATCCATCCCTATATTTAGTACACTGAACACCAAACTCAGCAATGTCCTTATTGTTCTTACGAACATATTCACACTGGAACATGAGACGCGTTTCGTAGCGCTCTATGTGCAGAAAATTTTACAGACAATGTAACAATGTAAATCGATAATGAGGCATAGCTGAATCTAAAAGCAATCCAAATCTGGAACCTGACTGTGTGTGTGAGTATGTGTGTGTGAGAGAGAGAGAGTGATGAAAAGATTGTAAACATGTGAACCTGACTGCGATTTCCCAAGGAATAATCGTCACTCAGATCATTTGATCAAAATGTTCTAGATGCTCATGCTAATTATCCAATATTTGCAAACAAAACTACTGCTAATTATATTAGAAACTAAATGTCAAAAGCTTCAGCTCCTCTCACATTTGCAACTCAATGGCTCGGGCTACTCGCACGGAGAGAGCACAAGGGTGTATTGCTGCTATAGTTGTTTTTAGTAAGAAATAGAATTAACATGTCATTTACGGAAGTAGCATAGTGCCCCAACTGATTTATTCTTTTGGATTATGATTTACAACTTTTGATTACGATTTATTAGTATAATAAATAGTAATTATTGAAAGAAGACAAAAGTTAAAAAAGGCTACCTCGATGACCAGGCCTCTTGGTCCTTGGACCTTGAGTTGATAGCTTCTTTAAACATGCAAAGGACAATTTTCTAATACGATATTGCTGAGAACTTAATCATATTTTAAAATGAACCCCTCTAATTTATTTAGAAGAATCAACCCTTTTCCCTACACTACTTGTCACTATGGAAAATAAGTTAAGGAAAAGTTTTATTTAAAAAACTAAAAAAAGTTTATTTAATAAATATATTATGAGAAG
Source organism: Melocanna baccifera (assembly GCA_036346265.1). Classification (NCBI taxonomy): domain Eukaryota; kingdom Viridiplantae; phylum Streptophyta; class Magnoliopsida; order Poales; family Poaceae; genus Melocanna; species Melocanna baccifera. The sequence goes on along the minus strand of CM070707.1, from coordinate 20,094,982 downwards.
TAACAACTTGTTGTTTGGCTTCTCCGAAGTGTACAAATGCATATAAATGAATTAATGGACAAAAGAGGCAGCTCCACTGGTGGTGAGGGGCGGTGGTGGAGGAGAGAGGGGATGGGAAGAGGAGTAAGGCCGAGGGAGAAGACCGACTACAAGCACTAGGAGGAGCGAGAGGGAGTGGAGAGGGAGGTGAAGGGGAAGAGGAGAGGACCGAAGAGGGGGCATGGTCGCGGGCTCGAGGAGAGGAACGGGAGGGGAGGGGTGGCTTAGGGTTTGTGTTAGTTGCCTTCCACACGATCCTGACTACCTGATCCCGATCCGGCATAATGAATTGATGATGTGGCCCATGCGATTAAGCCCCCTTTCTAGTCCCTATTAAGATAACTAATGGGATATACTCCCTCTGTCCACAAATGTATGTCGTCATGGGTTCCGTACGATCATGTTTTTGAAGTTTTGATCATTAATATATGTTATAATATATAGATTGACTACATAAAAATAATACATTGATTTGTCTTGCAAACTACTTTCATAATACACACACACATTATTGCTAGTATACTATGATAATAAATTATAATCAAAGTCTTGCATTTAAAACCGTAAACAGTAAAAAACAATCAATATTTATGATCGGATGGAGCATAAAAGATGAGGTAGTAGTTATACAGCTCTATCCCTCATCTTGCCATCCTGTTAACTAAACTAAATAATGCATCTTAGCTTAACCACCTCTTCCTACTGTCCGATGCGCTTGATGGCAGTAGTTCTTGCCAAGAGAACCCAGATAACTGAGTACCTGCGAACCCTTCATCGACATTAATCTACTCGATCGAAGGCAAAGACGACGACAGAGATGCCAGCCGCTCCAAGACACTATAATAGGGGATGGCGAAAGGCAGGCACGCTTTGTCGCATGCCAACTAAAAGGTGACCTAAAAGCGTGTTGCTTTCTGAGCAGTTAAGAGCAGACATTCCTCGCAAAAGCAGCACGTACGAGTATGATATGAGCAGCGACGACAACCTATGGTTACTGGTCGTGGCGTGGCGTGGCGTGGGACCACGAGGCTTTCGAGGCACGAGCAGCCAAAACGTACTCATAATTAGGCAAGGTCGTTGAGAAAGAATGGGACAGCCATAGATCGAGAATTCGAGATCACTTGGAGCACACGCTTGCCTACTCTACTAGTAGCATTTGTTTCTTCTGCGCTTTAGCAGTCTACGTGATCACTTGAGGTGTAAATAACGCCTTGATTCGAGGAAATTGCACGGTCTGAGACCCAGCGCAATTTGATTAATATATGCTCACTCCCATTTCTTTCAAAACTTCTGAAAATTGTTTGTACTAGCGTTAGAGTGCACTTTTGTCGGACCTGGATTTGGCAATCCAGAATCCTCTGTGATTCCACCGTACTATTCCCTGAATCAGTAGATAGTACTCACAGATACATTGCTGTCTCAAGTCATACGTCATACAAAATAAATCGAACTAAAGTATTACATATCAGAGTTAAAATACACCACATCGGGCGACAGTTTTACATAAAGGCCAATCAGACCAATTATTTACAATGCAAAAGATAGCAGCGAAAAGTATAAACAAAAGTAGAACTATTAGCCACAAGAAAGCAACTAGGGTAAATGGGTGCAACAGATATTATATAAGACTAGACAATAGATGTGCACAGATCTCCATCGAGTTTATTTGCCTAGGTTCCGAGCTTCGTAACATCTTATAATTCCCTTCATCGGCTCTACCTTCAATGACAGGTGCATCCTCATATGCATAGTGATCTTGGTTTTTTAGTTTTTGGTAATACGAGAGTGAGCACAAATCAGCGTGCTCCGCGAGCCAATACATAGGATGCAATTAATTAGCATGCATGGCTTACCAAAGATAGACTATGTTTGTTTTATTTACCATAAACTGCTTTTGAGAATAGGGTATATATAAAACTTCCTGTGACCTAACAGTTTCAACTAAAATATGTTATTTGAACCAAAGAGTGCAATTATAGTATCCATATGCTAACATTTCAGCGTTATAACTGCCTACCTTATCACTGGGATGACACTCAGGACAACATCAAATCAGGGCTTCCTGTAGCCCGCTAGTTTCCAGTCCTACCCTCAAATTTTTTGAAATAAAATTGTATCTGGTTAATTTCTCATGCTCGCCCATGATCGTGGGCACGACTATTCGAATAGTTTTTACTCTACAGAGTTTGTACACTTTACCCCCACAAGAGATAACCATCCCATTTTACCCACATGATTCCTTGGTCATGCAGATATGGAGGTCGTCACAATAACCTTTCAAAATACCTCGTTCTTTCCGTCATCTCACCCATATGGGCTACTCCCACACGAGGTGGGTCCTATAAGTTATCTGGGATGCCTACATAACGACTAGCCGTAGCGGGACTACAACTTCCCTAATGACTAGCGTAGCTGACAGACCTCACCCTTCCCTTGGTGTCCCAACAAGCCGAAACACATTCTACACTTGTACTACCCAACTCCCTCACCGATGAGATGACTTCCAGAGTCCAGTAAGCTTACTAAGCTAAGTTGTACTTTACAGATTTACGGGTGCACTTGTTTTGCATAGGAGCTCATGATAAGATTCAATCCCTAGGGTATCTGGGCACTTCAATCCCTAAACCACATATTCTCGTGCATCCACTGCACCAGCCCCTCTTAACATCCGGCCAGATAAATAAGCATGTTAGGGGGGGTTTGGAAACATAAAATATCCATGTCAAAATATACCAACCATTCTCACCCCTGACTTCCCAAATCAGTTTCTCATGAGTGCAAGTGATGCTTGGGTTATTTTGATGTCCCCAAGTATCTAAGTAGTACTAAACATGGTGTGTAATTATAGATTTACTTTCAAAGTTTATCATCATAATTTTTTCTGGGGTGACAAGCTCACATGTTCAGAATGTTCCAAGGGAGTGTACTACTAACAAGTTCAATAGTGGGCATGTAGCTAGTACTTTAAAATAATAATAGATTTGCATATAAAATATTGGCATGCAATTTGATAATTTAAACAGAAATAACTTACTGAAAATGTAAGTTCAACATGATCAAAATATTGACTTGTCTTGGTCATAGTTGGCTTGGTCTTGCTGGTCTTGACATGCTTCGGCTTCAGCCTCCTCTTCCTGAGTTTCATATGCTATTTTACATTACGCAAAAATTCAGATAAAGAAAATTAGTAAACCAAATAAAGTCACATATAAAAATTTAATTGAGCTCCAAAATTCTTGGTTTTAGTTCAATTAGATAGATCTTAAATTTAGATGAATTTAAAATTTTGTTTCATCAAATTTGGAGTAAATACGAATAAGTTATGCCTATTTAAAGTTCTTTGTTTGAATTTAATCCGAAAATGTGAGGGGGGAGAGAGATCTCTCGCTGACAGGTGGGCTGGGTTAAATTCAGACCGGTCCAAATATTTGAGAGAGTCCGAACCATCCAAACGGCTGGAACGTGTGAACCGTCCAATCACCGAGGGACCGTCCGATCGCCCGAGTGGTTCGGATCGCCTGAACGGCTAGGATGCGTGAGCCGTCTGATCGTCGATGGACCATCCGATCGAGTAGGAAGGTTTGTATTGTCTTAACGGCTAGGACGTGTGAGCCGTCCGATCAGCGATGGATCGCTCAGATTCGCCCAGGAAAGTTCGAACCGTCCGAGCGGCTAAGATGCACGCACTGTCTGATCAGCTGATAAGTTGTTCGGATTGTCCAATCGCTTGAAGGAGATCATTCGAACCGTCCGAAACGGTCACCTTTGTTAATACAGAGTTCCTGCCTCTCTTTGGCTGGCAACAAAAGGGCTCACTGCCAGTGATAGAGGCGGCAAGTATTTCAAAAATAGAATACTTATGCCTGAGCGCACGTTTGGGCTTAGTCCCGCCGACCAGTTTGATGGTGGTGGTGGTTGGCGGCGACCAATGGCAGTAGCGGAACATGGGAGGGGTGACCCTAGAGGTACGCTGCAATAGAGTCCAATTGGCTGGCAGGGGAGCATCTAAGTGTGGACAGGAAGCTACCTCAGCGGTTGGCGCAGCCGAGGGTGGGGATAGCGTCATCTTTCCCCAAGGATGCTCTGGCTCAATGCAATTGGCTCACGTGGCTCTAGTCGTCAGATTGCTGACTTACCGGAGTTGGGAAAGATGGAGGTGGCGATGAATGTGTCAAGACCCGAATATGCAAATCCGGACTCTCTATGTATACCGCACTAGTCCAGGATCACGCTAGTGCACACAGATTAACATAGATGAAATATCAACCATATACACGATAAAATAAAGGAAAAACTCAAATATTAATAATGATCCAAGTACGATCTTATGGTCAAGCTTACAACTTACTAGCCCGAAGGGCTTAAGAGACTAACAGCGGAAAACAAAACAAGCGTGGAAGCCATTTGACATGTCCACAGGCAATCGATTGGGGAGCGAATTCCTAATCCGTAAAGTCACTGAATTATCCCCTCTCTGGTAACTCCTGCTGGTATAACTCCTCCTCAACTGAGCAACAGTGAGTATAAAGTCGTGAGTACATTGGTACTCAGCAAGTTACTTTTAACAAATGAATGCAATATAATAAATTGAATTAGCTAGCTTATCAGCATTTGAGGATAGAAAATTGGTGGAAGATGTGACATTCTGGGCTCTTTTCAGGCCAGGATGTTACAATTGGTATCAGAGCATGCGTTAAATCCATGGTGGATAAATTGATAACTTATTTAGATAATCAACTAAAATTTGACTTAGGGTTGGTAACATAATGAAGTAAAATTGACTTAGGATTGTCTATTGCTAAAATTTGACTTAGGATAATTAACTAACATAAAACAAATTTGACATACTGATACACAATATGTTGGGATTGTGTCATGCATTGCATTTAAGCTTTTGTTAGCTTATACAGTTGTTAATAAGTATTGAGATGTTGCCTAAATTAGTATCTCATGATTGTTATGAGATTATCGTTCTTGAGCTAAATTCTTGGTTGTTGTTTCTGGTTGCCAGTTATGGCAAGGGGTAGAGGCCATGGACGTGGTAGAGGTCGTGGTCATAGGTGTAGGTGTGGCCCGGTGGAGCCACCACCCCAGTCTAAGGGGAACGTTGATGAGGCTTGTGAGGAGGTCGCTTCGGTTGTTCAGCTGGTCATTGGTGCACAGGCGTGTTCATCTGCCTTGTTGTAGGAACTTCAAAGGGAGGTCTGTGAGCTTTGTCAACGGGTGCAGGTAGCTCCTCCTGCTACCAGTGCACCTATTGTTGTCCCTGTTGCTGCAACGGTCCCACCGGAGGTGAGGATAGGTCTTTGAGAGCGGATGGCCCTTTGTTTGGACACCTTTGATGGTGCTGGCATGCTGGTCCAAGCAGCGGAATCGCTACACTACGTGGAGGGGCAGTTTGGAGCCCTGGAGAAAACCTCATAGCTAAAGGCTCGCTTTGTGGCCTTTCGGTTGAAGGGTCAGGCGGATATCTTGTGAGAAGAAGTTCTTTTAGCTAGGATCCCTACCTAGGGACCGATCACTTAGGAGGACTTCGTTGAGCACTTCAGGGTAAATTTCTACCTAGAGTCCTTTCTTGAGAGGATGGAGCATGCCCTATCAACCTTCTTACAGGAGAAGATGACTATTGCTAAGTACAAGACGGAATTCAAGAACTTGGTCCACATCATACCTTTCGTGGTGAGTGATGATCATGAGAAAGGCAGTAAGTTCCAAGGGACTTAATCAGGAGTACCAGCATGTTCTAAGGGCGATAGTTCTGCGTGACTTGGAACTCTGTGGTCGAGCAGGCCAAGGGTATGGCGTTTGAGATGGACCTCACCAAGGAGAGGTAATCTACAGGTGGGTCAATTGTTCCTCCAGGTTCTGTAGGTGGCTAGAAGAGCAACTCCAGTGAGGGGGTGGGTCTTTTCAGTGACTCATTCCCAAGTTCAAAGGAGGGTATCGCCCTCCACCGTCATCCTAGCCCTAGTAGTTGAGGCCATTCTCTTATTTGGTGCCTCACCCTTCAGTAGCGACTCTAGATTTTCGTCCTGTCCAAGGGCAGTGCTTCAAGTGCAGTAGTTGACACAACGCTGTTGAGTGCTCCTGGGTTGGGAGTTGTTGCCTTTGTGGCCAGGCGGGCCATAAGGCATTCATGTGTTGATAGAATCCCACTAGCCTCATCAAGTGGGAGACTGTATCATTGGTGCTTTCCTCAGTTCTATCTTTTTAAGGGTCAGTGCAGATGACGGTAGCCCCTCCTGCATCGCAGCTTCCTTTGGGCTAGACGCCACCTTCCTGGTAGTACTAGCTTCCTATACCGACTATCCCACTTTAGATCATTGCATCCCCAGTAGCTCCCGCGCTACCTCAGCCGACTGTCATGGCTCTTGCCACCCCGATGCCACCCAAAGTCTATGCCATGCCTACCTCTGAGACCATACATCATCTTGATGTGGTGACTGGTACATTATTTGTGGATTCTCATGAGGCTTTTGTTCTTTTTTATTCTGGAGCTACCTACTCATTTGTATCACTAGATTTTGCTAGGAGGGCAAACTTGGGTATGAAGCAGATTTCTTATTCGGTTTTTGTCAGCTCTCCGAGGGGTCTCATTGCTAGTTTCATACTTTATCCTAGGTGCATTGTTACCATTGATGTTGACGATTTCACTGCCAATTTGATGGTTATTCAGTTGGCACCATTTGATGTTATCCCTAGCATGGACTAGCTGTTTAGCTACCGAGCCAAGATTTGCTGTTTCTATAAAACGATTACGCTGCAAGCTCCGTCCAGAGAGGAGATGTTCTTTCAAGGGAGTGCGCCATCAGATTCTCTTTTTTGTATTGGTTAGTCTATTTCCTTAAAAGAATCTCAACCCCGAGATTTGGCCTTATCTATGAATAGGTAAGGGTAATATATCCTTAATCGATCTTCTCGCTCTCGTGTGGCCTCTTCTTCAGAGTGGTTGCTCCATTGGACCTTATGGAGTAGAATGACTTGGCGTCTTCTTTGTGTTTCGATGACATTGAGTATCTTGACAGGATGCTCTGGGTAGGTCAAGTCTCTCTTAAGCTCGATGGTTTCCAAGGGGGTTTGTTCTTTTGGTACTCTAAGACACTTCTTGAGCCGTGATACGTTAAATACATTGTGCACATCAGCTAAGCTTGCTGGCGGCTCTAATTGGTAGGCTACTTTTCCTATTTTAGCAGTGATTGGGAATGGTCCAATGTATCATGGGGCGAGCTTGCCCTTGACCTTGAATCTTCTAATTCCTCATAAGGGTGATACTTTTAGGTAAACATGGTCTCTAATCTCAAAACATAGTGGTATACATCATCTATCAACATATATAACACTTCTGCTTTGACTAGGCTGCTTGTAACGATCCCTAATCAAATGAACTTTCTCCTCAGCCTACTTCAGGGTATCTGGTCTGGAGATATAGCCTTCTCCTACCTCTACCCAATGTCGAGGAGTTCAGCACTTTCTTCTGTATAGTACTTCAAATGGGGACATTTTTAGATTGGATGAATGCATTTTTACTTTGGATCAAGATTCAAATTAGCTCCAGATGGATCAATATGCATTTCTACTTTGGAGAGGAAGACTTGGGGGCCCCAGGTGATTACATGGAAGAGCCGATGTTGTTCAAGAAAAAGGAGATTCTCGATGCAACAGCTTCATTAGTGGTTGGATAAACTTAGTTGGAGTTTTATCTTTTGGTCATTGTATTGATTTGGAAGAATTTAGTGTTGGTGTGGAGGCACGATGCTTCCATGAAATCTACCTTGTTTCTGAATTGGTGTGAGGGGTTGTACAACGCTAAAGCATGATAATTGTGAACTATGTTTGGTTTCATTTGAAATGAAAATGGAGTTGGGGTGTTTGCACTGTGTTTCTAAAAAAATGAATATAGATGTGCCAACTACCTATCATGTGATAAACCTACTATTTGTAACAAAAGACATATAAAAGGTCAACAAGTATGGAAAGGGATTGAGTCTCATAAATGAATACTAGACCAGGTGCATATTCTCTATATTTACTTCATAAATAAATATAGGGGTTCCACACCCACTAGACCGCAAAACAAAATCCTCAACACCATATCTCCTATTTAATTCTATGCTAGATAAGCAAATCCTCAAGATATCCATATCATATCACATAAATGAGTGCCACACCAAATAAATGAACCGTATCTTGTATTGAATTCTGTGCTAGATAAGCAAATCCTCAAGATAGTTATATCGTATCACATAATGAATGCGACACCAAATAAATGAATCAGATCATGAATACCAAAGATTTTATCATATCTCCTACCAAATCTCATACTAATGTCATTTAAAAGTGGTGCATTTATTACGTCCCAGCTCTATACTATAAAGCTTAGCTTGGCTGGCTATCTCAATCTTCCTGTGCACAAACCAAGCTTCTACACATGAATATGAGGAGAGTCTTGAGCTACATAGTTTTTGCTATTGTAGTTGTACTGTCATTTTCCCACCATTTGTTAGCTGGTCGGCATAATGAATTTCAGCAAGGTATTTCATGTTATTTTTAAGCATTTGGTCTATGTGTTTCTGCTCATTTTATCATTTAAGATGGGGCAAGTAATATTCACAGCTGAATGAGTTTTGAACCTACATAAAAAAAGATATCTCTCTTCTAAATCTATTCTGCTATTTTTCTTTACCACTTGCTAAAGCTAGTGAGTACATATTTTTTTGTTGCATTTTTGTTACATTTGTTGAAGGATCAATAGTGCGGTTCTATGATCAAGTAGATCTGTGGTACACTAGGAAAACATTTTAGGGTAATTACTTTTCTAACATCATAAGGTATCTTGTTATATAGCTGTTTTCAATGAAACTTTTGTAGGGACAATCTATGGAGAATACAGGATGAGCTCAAAAGAAGATACTTATCGATCTAAGCCACTCACTCAACCAGGACTTCCTGATGAATCAACATCCAATGAAGCAATTAGTAATGAAGATTATGCTAAACCTCGTCCACACCGCCCACCCTTGCCACTCACTCAACCAGGACTTCCTGATGAATCAACATCCAATGAAGCAATTAGTAATGAAGATTATGCTAAACCTCGTCCACACCGCCCACCCTTGCCACTCACTCAACCAGGACTTCCTGATGAATCAACATCCAATGAAGCAATTAGTAATGAAGATTATGCTAAACCTCGTCCACACCGCCCACCCTTGCCATGATAAAAAAAACATGGTGTTCCTTTATAGGTGATGATATAATATTTTGTGGTGCTTAGTTTCATTAAGAACCTATTTAATAATAATGAACATGTGACTTCAATTTGATGACAGGTAATGCAATAGTATCACTCCAAGGAGGGGATGCATGAGATTTTGTCGTTAGTTGATCGGGTTGTTGTGATAATAACTTGTATCACCAAGTGATTGAAATAACATCTTAAATATCAAATTTCTCATCGTAATACTTGGTATTGCCTGATATTGTTTGACCCTTGGATTTAGTGATCTGTCCCGTTTTCTCATGCAAGATGCATGTATATAAACGTGTGTATCCAAGGTTCGAAATCCCGCTACCGGGGTAAATCCCGGCCGCCGGGCGGTACTGGTAACCGGCTGGTTACCGCTCGATAACCGAAAATCCCGGATAAAAATCGGATAAAATTTGGCAAATGAATTTTGTGGGCGGGGCGGGAGGAGACCAGTAACCGGTCGGTTATCGGAAAAATCGGTTAAAAAATCGAAAAAACCGGTGGAACACAAAGGCTAACAACTAACACCAGGCAAGGAGGAGGATTGAACAACTACCGCTGCTGCTGCCGTTGCTGCTTGCCGCTGCCGCCGCCGCCGCTCTCTCTCCTCTCCCTCCTGCTGCTTTAAGCCTCAAGCCTCAAGCATATGCAACAATATAACATGGTTTAACCTCTGGTGCAGCCAGGGATTTTTCCTGCCTAGGATCCTGAACCATACCAGCGGTCGGATCTTGGGCCACCAATGGAGTTCCGCGGTCGACCTCGAGCTGAGCAGACTAGGGGCATCCATTAACTGTCCTTGGGACTGGGGGCAGCCATGCATCCATTAACTGTCCTTGGGACTAGGGGCAGCCATGCATCCATGCATCCATTAACTGTCCATGCATCTAAGGCGCCAGCTCCATGCATCCATTAACTGTCCATGCATCCAAGGCGCCAGCTCCATGCAGCGCATGCAACGAAGCAGCCGCAACGAAGAGCATGCAATGAATTAAATATGTTAGACCATATGATGAATACATTGACAATATTTGTGATGGTGATTACGGATTTACGTACGTGGTGTGTTGCGTGTGTGCGGATTGACGTTGGTCAAGTTCGGACGAACTTGTGCCGGAAAAATATTCTTTGATTTTTGGATGTGCAGGTTGAGTATGGAGGCGATCGTAGTCGATGACGAGGAGGACCGGGACTAGGATAGGGAGATCCGAGGTCAGGCGGTCGAGAGAGTTACGAGATGATCGAGCTCATGCTTAGGCACGTGAAGATCAAAGGTGGATGTTGCGTGGAGAAGATACAGAAGGTGCGGTCCTGGAGGCTTTGACATGTGGAAGGCTGAAAAAATCGGAAGCGTAAAAAGAATTAAAAAAATCCCGTGTTAGAAAGGGTTTCGGGTCCCTTGAAAAGTAGTGGGTCAAAAAGCCTGGTGAGGTAAAAAGGCCCAGAATGAGTTGTATTAGGGTTTCTATTGGTAACTTATAAATAGGATGTAGCGCTAGATGTATTAGTACGGCTTTTAATCCAATAGAAAACGGAGGGCTGCGGCGGCTGTCTTTGGAGTTGCCGTGACTTTTGAGCAAGAAAAATTAGAAGCGGCCAGCGGCTTATTTGTGTGGCTGGCGGCGCTGCTGTTCTTGGCCAGAAAAGGGAAGCGTGCGGCGTCATGATTTTTCTTTGGAGAGAACAAAGAGGCGTGACGGCGGCACTGCAAGCATTAAACAAAATAGCGTCGAATTGGCCTCCTTACGCGAAGCAGTTCAAGAAGGCCACATCCGTAGCGTGCAAAAGCGTGAGCATATTCCTCCTTTGTTCTTAATCCATAGTGGTTATTAGTTTTTCTTTTTGGAGAGCGGATAGATCTGAGACTTGCTTGGGCGTTGAGCTTTGTTGGTTCTGTCTGCATGCATGTGGGGATCAAGAAAGGTAGTGGCCGCGTGATAAGAAGAGACTAATCATTTTTATTTGCATTAGGCTGCATGCAGGGATAACACTTTTACTTTTGTGCTGCATGCATGTACTATTTGTACCACTAGATGAGAGTACTTCACGTGGAGAAAACAAGACCATGGCATGACTAAAAAGTGATAATTTTTATTTGTTCGTAAACATATTTTTTTTGTTGCTACAGTAACTAAAAAATTTAAAAAATTTCCTTCTGTTTGTACATTTGATTAAACAAAAAAAATATTTTTGTATCTTTTGTGTTTTTTTAAACGATCAGAAGACTATAGAGGTGTGAAAGAAAAGCTTCTGTGTGCATTACAATCATTCACCCCCCTCTGATTGCCTATATTAATGTGAATCGATCCTACAAGTGGTATCAGAGCAGGTTGCTATGGTGTCAGAGAGGTATGTCAATCGTCCCCCCATGCTAGATGGTACTGATTTTGCTTTTTAGAAGTGTCGTATGCAAGTTTATATTGAGGCTCAAGGTAGTGATGTTTGGAGAATAGTTTCTGCACCATATGAGGTTCCTACTGTTGTTACTATTTTAAATAAAGCAGATGTTGATTTAAATACTCAAGCTCACAACTTACTTTTTCAAGGGATCTATTAGTCTATTACTGTTACCATCCATCCTAGAACTGAACAAAACACAAGCAGAAATTAACTGAAAACATGAGCGGAACATCCCCCACAGAAAATCATTATGATGCTCTGTATCCAACAAATCAGAACCTGATGCTGCCTAGAACTTAGGAAGGCAACAGGCCAGCAAAGCCCAGGCTGGATTCGTCCATTCACACCAAATAGATAAACCATATCTTGTTGTATTGAATTCTATGCTAGATAAGCAAATCCTCTAAGTAGCTATATCGTATCACATAATGAATGTGACACCAAATAAATGAATCAGATCATGAATACCAAAGATTTTATCATATCTCCTTACCAAATCTCATACAAATGTCATTTAAAAGTGGTGCATTTGTTACATCCCAGCTCTACACTATAAAGCTTAGCTTGGCTAGCTATCTCAATCTTCCTATGCACAAACCAAACTTCTACACATGAATATGAGGGGAGTCTTGAGCTACATAGTTTTTGCTATTGTAGTTGTACTGTCATTTTCCCACCATTTGTTAGCTGGTCGGCATAATGAATTTCAGAAAGGTATTTCATGTTATTTTTAAGCATTTGGTCTATGTGTTTCTTCTCATTTTATCATTTAAGATGGGGCAAGTAATATTCACAGCTGAATGAGTTTTGGACCTACATAAAAAAAAAATATCTCTCTTCTAAATCTATTCTGGTATTTTTCGTTACCACTTGCTAAAGCTAGTGAGTATATATTTTTTTGTTGCATTTTTGTTACATATGTTGAAGAACCAATAGTGCGGTTCTATGATCAAGTAGATCCATGGTACACTAGGAAAACATTTTAGGGTAATTACTTTTCTAACATCATAAGGTATCTTGTTATATAGTTGTTTTCAATGAAACTTTTGTAGGGACAATCTATGGAGAATACGGGATGAGCTCAAAAGAAGATACTTATCGATCTAAGCCACTCACTCAACCAGGACTTCCTGATGAATCAACATCCAATGAAGCAATTAGTAATGAAGATTATGCTAAACCTCGTCCACACCGCCCACCCTTGCCACTCACTCAACCAGGACTTCCTGATGAATCAACATCCAATGAAGCATTTAGTACTGAAGATTACCCTAAACCTCGTCCACACCGCCCACCCTTGCCACTCACTCAACCAGGACTTCCTGATGAATCAACATCCAATGAAGCAATTAGTAATGAAGATTATGCTAAACCTCGTCCACACCGCCCACCCATACCATGATAAAAAAACACGGTGTTCCTTTACAGGTGATGATATATTATTTTGTGGTGTTTAATTTCATTAAGAACCTATTTAATAACAATGAACATGTGACTTCAATTTGATGACAGGTAATGCAATAGTATCACTCCAAGGATCGGGTTGTTGTGATAATAACTTGTATCACCAAGTGATTGAAACAACATCTTGAATATCAAATTTCTCGTCGTAATACCTGGTATTGCCTGATATTGTTTGACCCTTGGATTCAGAGATCTGTCTCGTTTTCTCATGCAAGATGCATGTATATAAACGTGTGTATCCATCCACGCAAGTTCACTATTCATCCACACAGCCGCGCGCTCGCAAGTCACAAGGCAACACTATTCAGTTCCCTCGCGAATTAACTGATGCAAATCATAGGGCAGACATGGCTGGCTCTGCCGCGGCCACCGTCGCAGGCTCCGCCCTCCTGACATAGGATGGGCGCTTCGGCATTGGCGTCGCTGTAGTAGAGGCATGGGTGCTGCTCGAACCCTTGCTCGCACAGCACCTCCCTGCTCCTCGCTACTAGCTCTTGGTTGCTCAGCGACGCCGGGTGCGACGCCAGCACGGTCTGTATCGCATTGCTGAACGTCCCGCCCCGCACGCCTTGCCCCACCTTCGCCATCTCATCGTCCTCCGGCACGTCTGTGAATGTCTTTTTCGTCTAGCACCCGGTCAGCAGGATGCCCCCGTCGAGGCGCGTCGGCGCTACGGCAGGCAGAGTGCCGCCACCTCGTCGGAATCCAGATGGATGGTGGTGGACACGCATTCCCTTCGGATGTTCAGGTGCAGCTCTTTTGATTTGGCCGTTCGTTCATTCATGAATCGAGGTATTAGGATTTTGAAACCGGAGATCAAAGAACTCAAACCATATTGCCAAAACCCATTCTGATGCCGTATACGACGTTTACGTACGTGGATAATTGTATGCCGAGTTTTTGTTTCTACATGCTTACAAGTTACCATAGCTTCACCAAAATTAGATGGAGGCGAACAGGTGGAGTTTGGGGTCTGACTATTTAGGTTGCAGGGAAAATGCAGGGATGGGAGTTTACACAAATCATCTCACATTTTATTTTAGGGTATTAAAGATGGATATCTTGTACCAGCGGTAATCTCTCTCTGCAAGACTGCACGTACATGACACTAGATTAATATAGAATGTAAAATTTCATAGCTTTTTTCTGGAATATATGTAAACTTTTGGTGTTACATAATGCTCGTACAATACTCAAATATGCATTAGCAAGCTGAGACGTTTTTTGTAGTTTTGCACATCCACCATTATTCCATTGCTCGGGACTCTAGTAGCTACTTCAAATCATATTTTTCTGGTAATGCTAGGAACGGCTTGAAGGTCAGCAGAAGCCCAACTAATTCTACCAAGTTCAGAATAAGGAATATTAACTGATCCCCTGCATGATTAACGATAAATCTTCTGTTAGCATTTGTTATAACACATACAGATAACACAATTGTAGTATACACGACAAAAAAAATATTAAAAAATTTCTGAAAGAATAAATGTTAACTGGATAAATCAGTGATATACCTGGAAAGAAGGCAGCATTTTGGCGCTTTTGGGCCCATGAGAACCTACATTCAGAAATTGGTGAATAAGATATGTAATACATGCATAAACCGTTTGCATATGAACATAATACCAACTCGTGGTATAAAAACAAAGTATTAATACATTCACAAATGGCACTTATGTGTTTGATTGTGCATACACTTTTCTTTTATAGTTACTAGTAAGGTGCCCGTACGTTGCAACGGAAAACCAAATAAAAGTGATGCATACTATCAAATATGCATACATAATACAAAATCTAGTAGCAACATCTATATTACCCCATTCTAAATGCATACATAATACAAAATCTGGCATTATCCTTTTAAGTCGTTGGTTCATACTTAAGGGAAAATCCAGTACATCTAAGTATCCAACTATAACTCTTTCTGTTGTATATATTAAGTGGTCTGCAGGTTATCATTTGAATATTGTGAAATGTAAGCAAAATGTATATTCAAACTCACTATTTTGTATAACAAAATATGATCCATGGGACATGGACATTCAAAGCTGCCTTGAACCATCTTATACACCATTCCACCGAAATTTTTCAGTCAGTGGCTTCGGAATGCATTTATGGAACATTACTTGGAGTTTTGAATTACTCGGTGTTTCAAAAAAGTAGTGCACCTTTAATGTCACACCTAAAACTCTTTTAACCCTAAACCCCTTTAACCCTAAAACCCGTCTCCTACACCACCCATCCCCGTGCGCTGTGTTCATTCCGCCTCCTCCCTGCCTCTTCTTCCGCCTCGCCTTCCGCCTCTCCATCCCTCCCGCATTCGCGCCTTCCGCCTCCTCTCTGCCTCTTCTTCTGCCTCTCTCCATCGCCCCTCCCGCCGCCACGCCTTCCGCCTCTCTCCATCGCCTCTCCTGCCGCCGCGCCGCCCTCACCTCCTCCCGTCCGCCTCCCCCACCGAACTCATGCGCCTTTCTCCATCGCGACTCCCGCCGCCGCGCCGCCCTCGCCTCCTCCCCTCCCTCCGCCCTCGCCACCTCCGCCCCCCGCGCCGCCGCATCCTCCTCCCGGCGCCGCTTCCTCCTCTACCCCCCAGACACCTCCTCCCCTACTCCGCCTCTCTCCATCGCCCCTCCCGTCGCCGCGCCTTCCGCCTCTCTCCATCGCCCTTCCCGCTGTCGCGCCGCCCTCGCCTCCTCCCGTCTGCCTCCCCAATCGAACTCGTGTGCCTTTCTCCATCGCGACTCCCGCCGTCGCGCCGCCCTCGCCTCCTCCCCTCCCTTCGCCCTCGCCACCTCCGCCCCCCCGCGCGCCGCATCATCCTCCCGGTGCCGCTTCCTCCCTAGCCCGCGCCGCCGCCACCTCCTCCTCTACCCCCCGAACGCCTCCTCCCCCACTCCCCCAATCCCCCGCACCGCCGCCATGGGTGGGGTGGGGGAACACCACTTGGAGGACGAAGGTGCGGCCCATGGCGGCGTCGGCGAGTCGGTCCTCCAGGTGCCGCACCTCCCCGGCGAACACCACTAACGGGAAGGTCTCGATCGTCTTGAGCACCGCTTCCAGCTCCTCCTGGCTCGGGTACTCGGGGAGTTGCAGCGCCTTCTTCGTCTTCCAACTGTCCATCGTTCACCTCCGCGCCGCCACCGGCTTCTTATCCGGCGCCACCGTCGGGAACGAAGTCTTCGAAGCCGCGGAGGGAGGGGAGGATGCGGCGGCGGAGGAGGGAGAGGGATGGGGGGTAGGAGGCGGCGGTGCGAGAGAGAGAGGGGAGGCGGCGGCGCGTGGGGTTGGGGAGGAGGGAGGAGGTGCCCGGGCCTGGAGGTGGGGCGGCGCGCTGGGAGGGAGTAGTAGGCGCGCGCGGGGTGGGAGGGAGGGAGGAGGCGGCGGCGCGGGGGGGGAGGGGAGGAGGGGGGCGGAGGAGAGAGAGAAGGCGCGCGCGGGGGGGGAGGGGAGGAGGCGGCGGCGGGGGAGAGCGAGGGGAGGCGGGGGCAGCAGCGCGCGTGGGGGGGAGAGGAGGCCGCGGGCCGCGGGGGGAGAGTGAGGGGGAGGCGTGGGGGCGGCGAGAGGAAGAGCGAGGAGGAGGCGTGGGGCGGTGGGGGGAAGAGCGAGGGGTAGGCGTGGGGGCAGAGGGGTGATGTTGGGATTTTAGGGTTTAATCAGATCGTGTGGCTGAGAAGAGAAGAGAAAGATCGAATGGTTAAGAAATGAGGGAGTGTGGACGTGACGGCAACCACCAACTCCTTTTTAAATAGTAAAGATAATTGTGGACTTGGCATTCTTTTATAACCCATGCTTACTAAATTTTAGAGGTCCAATATGTGTTTGGTCTTACAAGATATCTAATTCTTTAGGAGTATTCCTATAATCCAATCAGTAGGCTTGACATATTATACAAAACCTACATGTTAACACATTAATTTGTATTTAGAAAAAATTTGGATAAGTGACAGGGATACTCACAAAGCACCTGCTCCTGCTGGAGCAATAGCCTTGAAGAATGACATTGCAGTCGTAGATATGCCATTTGCAGCCCCTCTTTGGCTTTGTGACTGTTGTTTGGGGTAAATTGAATTAGCTAACTTATCAGCATTTGAGGATAGAAAATTCAAGTAAATTGACTCGATACTTGCCACAGCATTATTTTGCAGAAGAGATGTGCCTGTTATGATAGTTATCTGCTCAAATTTGTCAAAGGTATAAATTAGAAAGAATGATGCAGTAACATAAAAGGAACAATTTTTTTCATTACGGTATCTATTTTTAATGATCGATTTCGTAATAATTTTGAACTTTGAAGCAATAACTAAAGGATCAGTGACATCACAACTGAAAAAAGATACTATTGACAAGATTAGTCTAATTATTTTCACCAATAACAAATTAAATATTTGAATACACTTAACTTATAATCCTAGGACTACAATAAAGATCTTCTTGGATTTTTCATGTTTTATATAATCCCATTTTTCAAGATGAATGCATCATGTCTGGTTTTCTTTTTGACAAAATCATGATATTGGAGTTGGGAGATCAAGTATTGAAACTTACAGAAAGAATTCCTTTTACTATGGCAGCGAGATAAAGAGCTAGCCCAAGTTTAAACCCTGGCAGGTGCGTCATGAAGGGATATGCGGCAAGAATTGGTATAGATAGTGCCTGCAATGTACATGTGAAGGTACAAAAAATGGGTATATATGGATAAGAAAGATGTGTTTTTTATGAGAAGGTAGTTCGGTAACTTCAGTTACTCACAGATGCAGCACGGGATGAATTGACAGATCCGAGAAATTTATGAACAGATCTATAAATGAATAGCTGATACACAAGAAGACCAGCACCTAGAATTGAACGTGAAATTAAAACTCTTTAAGTTTGTGGTAATCAATATAATATGGGAGTTATAGCAAATTATGTAACCGCTATAACTGAGGTATAATGGTTTAGAATGGGCAACATGTGGTAGTAGAATCAGGTTTAGTTATAGGGGTAATTTTTGGTTTTATATGGCACCAATACATGACAGCATGTATAGAATTATGTACATTTTAGATGCAATCTTGATATTGTGCGTGTTAATTTGATGTCCAAGAAGAAGCATATCAACTAGACTATTAGTAGAGTAGCGTTGTTAGTAAACAAATATTTGTCTTAGCATTTTAGAGCACAGTCAAACTCAACTAGATAAATTAAATGGTTCATCAGTAATGTGAAATTGGTCCTAATAAGATATGTAAGCTTGTGGGGCTATACACTTATACCTGAAACTGCAAGAACTTGGCCAACTTCTTTAGATGAAAAGCTTAGCCCGCCATACTTTTTGTCACTTATAGCCCACAAGGAAAATATCTGATATAAA
This sequence comes from Melocanna baccifera, assembly GCA_036346265.1. NCBI lineage: Eukaryota > Viridiplantae > Streptophyta > Magnoliopsida > Poales > Poaceae > Melocanna > Melocanna baccifera. The sequence goes on along the minus strand of CM070707.1, from coordinate 20,076,479 downwards.
AAGTAACAAATAGTTCTTTACGTGAAAAGCTCATTCTAACATACTTCTTGCCATCCATTTATTTGTACGTTTTAAGGGGAAAATGAACAAGGTTTGAAATCGGTACCTCACTGTACGCAGTATCATGAAGGGTGAAAACACAGTATGCAATGATAGAAGACATCAATGGCCAGTTCTTATACAGACTCTTGTCTAGATGTGCATCTTCTCTCTGAGGAGTTCTTGAATGTTGAACCATTTCTACTTCCCTTTCTAAATTTTTATGCATGTGTAGTGTCTCCTAGTGATCAACATTGAAAAATGTGGTTTCTTTTAAGTCGTCTCTAAATTAAACCAGACTGAAATAAACAAGCAATCACTAGTGAATAGTAGTCATGTAGAAATCGAGCTCTACAATCAACACACATTAGTTTGCTCATCTTCGGCAAACTTTGTTATTGTTTTTCTTATGAACTTAAAGTAGATACAAGACCATGTAAGAAACCAATTCATTTAGATAGGGGTAAGTCTACAAATTCGAGGATAGGCCCCTTTTAAGCCAGCAACTTTTCAACGGACCGTTTTACGCTCTCAACTTCCTTTCTCGGTCGATAGTCCAAACTAACACTACTACAAAAACGTTTATATTAGACGTCTCATCACAAACGGTTCATAAAAACCGTCTGTGTTAAATGCAATCACAGACGATTCTTGATAAGAACCGTCTGTGATAATCATAAAAACCGCCTGTGTTAAATGCAATCACAGACAATTCTTGATAAGAACCGTCTGTGATATTATCACAGACGGTTCTAAACTAGAACCGTCTATGATATTTCGAATATCACAGATGGTTCTTAATTAAGAACCGTCTGTGATATGTTTCTCACTTCGTGCATCTCTAAAATTTTATAATTTTATGCTGAGTTTGAGTAGAATTCCGTTGACACACCTTCAGTAAAACGGGCATAACTTCTGCATACGGTGTCTGTTTTCAACGTTTTTATACTCGTTGAAAAGCTAACGATGAGCCCGATCTAAAAAAACCAACTTGCTTGCATCAGTCGCCCTCGAAGACACCAAAAATCGGCCATCTTTAGCCTCAAATTCGAATCGCAAGTTTTTTATTTTTGTATTTGCCAAAATTTTTGATCTTCCCTTCGAAATTTGGAGTTCGTCTCAACTGCAAAGTTGTAGATCTCGTTGAAACCTTTCAAATGAGTGTATATAAGCTATATAGAACTTTATTATTTTATGTTTTGAAACTAGTTGTTTATATCGTATCGATATATATATAGCCAATATTACAGACGGTTCTTACTAAAGAACCGTCTGTGATACTATCACAGACGGTTCTTACCAAAAACTATATGTGATAATTTGTTCTTTGACCACTGGGCTCATCAATCCTCCTCAACCCAATTCCAACCAATAGAAACCGACTAATCCACACCACAAGGATCGTAGCTCTCCCTCCTCTATAAATACTCACCCGAACCCATCCACCCCCTTCCTTCAAATGCGTCTTAAGGTTCCTCCCTCCATTGTTTCTTCTAGTATTTAATTCTGTGGGGTTTAGGTCTCCATTGTAGCCTCTATTGTTGCTACTTTGTTGGGTTTAGAGTTGCTCTGGAGTTTACAGTGAGGCAGCTGATAAGAAGGTCTACCCGAGCTTGTGATGGTGGATTGTTCTCTGTTATGTTGCTTTCATTGTTCTCTTCATCGTAGCCTCCATTATTGCTTTCATTGTTTTCTGCTATGCTCTCTGCTATTGTAATGATGGATTGTAATCTTGTGATGTTGTAATGGTGGATTGTAATGGCAATAAAATATTCTCTGCTATGTTTGATATCGTATTTGCTATCACATATTTCTTGTGATGTGTGAGTATCACAGACGGTTCTTGTTTAGAACCGTCTGTGATAGTGTTTTTCACAGACGGTTCTAGTTTAGAATCGTTTGTGATGTGAGTCATAGATGGCTCATAAACCGTCTGTGATAACCTTCAATTATCACTGACCCATAAATTCAGACGGTTCAGAAAACGGTCTGTGATAACGTTTTTGAACCGTCTATGATGATGGTTTCTGTAGTAGTGTAAGTTTAGTGAGAGGCTTGATTTAGAACAATGTGAGAAGTTAAAAGGGGCTAAATCTGAACCAACAAGGGATACTTTCCTTTAAATTGAAGCAAATTTTTTATTCAAAAAAAATCATAAGACATGGTACTAATAGGAATATCACATACCGGTAGCCATATGCAGCTTATTAGAACAGCAGCAGCAAAAAGTGAAATACAGAGGCATGGCAAGAAATATGGGAACCTAAGGAAATGCAAATGCAGTTAATATCATGAAATTAGTTCATTGAGTTTGATTAAAAGTAAACCTTAGGTACACAACAAGTATATATACCTCCCAAAAACTGACTTGTCGGAGAATAGGTTTGGGTATTGTTTTGCAGGCTGACAGGCAAGATAGAATAAAAGTAAGTAAAATATCATTATATTTTTCGAGAAGAAGCATTCTGAATAAATAATTACCTGTGCAAAGTAGCCTCCAATGGCTGGACCGACAACAAGACCTATGCCCCAAGCAGTGCTTACCTATATTTAATGACTATGGTCAAGTAGGGAAATGATGAACGGAACTAGTAGTTGTGATGCAAAAAGGAAAGATGAAAATATGATATATATTTATTTACAATTGATAATCCTAGAGCTTGATGTTCAGGCCGACAAACTTCAATCGAATAAGCCTGCAAAAGTTGAGAATCATCATGCATTTATATTCCCATAACATGAAATTAGTTACCATAACATTATTGATATCAGATTATGCATACTTGGATACCTTTATTGGGGCAAGCATGCCATTTAGAGCACCAAGAAGCAATCTTGTGGCAATCGCCATCCAATACTTCACACTTAGTCCAAATAGAGTGTTAAATATGACCCTAAAAAAGATTACTGAGCTTTACGAAGTTACCATGTCAAAGAGTGTATTTTGATACAAGAAGAAAGTTCTCACACTGAGAAGATGGAAAATGCAATGATAGGTTTTCTCCCAATACGATCTGCCACCACACCCCAGAATAGGGAGGCAAAACATCTACCAATCATGTACGATGCACCTATGCACAACATATACATCATCATATCATATTTTAATTCTGGGTGAGTATATTTGTGGAACAAGAACTGCAGAAGTATATTATAGTCTGTTACATTTGGAGGGAGTACATTTCGTTAATTCAGTGACTCGTAACATACTTACCAAGAAAACCAGCATACAATCCGATGTCTTGTTCCTTTTTTGCCACATGCAGATCTTCTATCTATTGTCAAGAAAGGTCAAACTACGCTTGCATATGCAAATTAAGTGCTTACTGACGTTTTGTCGGTGTTTGCGACAACTTAATTTGTTTCACTGAGAGCTGCAGAAACCCTTAAAAATTATCATCGAGTGGTTACTCCGTGCATACAAATGATCCATGATGTTTCCATAGATTTTTTTTCTTAATCATTGATAGTGATATATATATATATACGAACAGGCCATGCACTGAATAAACAATAACACCTGTAGGTGAGGACGGCTGCTTCAGGGAAGGGATCAACTGATCAAGGGAAGTGTACTACTAATTATCAACTTTTTTTTTTAGAAAATCAACTGAGGGAGAGATTGATTTTCGAGAGATGAACATGCTGTGCACTGCAGGGTTGTAGTGCGTTTTAAGAGTAGTACGTAGATGAAGTAGTTCAAATTAGTTTGCATTAAAACATTGTATCTAACAGTAATCGGTTGTCATGTGTGTAAATATTTTGGTTAGATATTGTATTAACCAATATATTGTGAAAAGTCATGTGTTTGCCAGCAAAGTTCTTATTTTAGTTGGCTTGTAAAAAAGTAATGTATGACAGTAAATTAAGGTGAGATCAAACGTACCATGAAATACAAGAAGGGAAACAATGATGATATTGGTAAAGCTGAAAAGGAAGATATATATTGTCAATCATCAGGAAACATTGTCTAGATGTATACTACAAGTGCTAGCTATCAACCCGAGAGAGAGAGAGAGAGAGAGAGAGAGAGATTATGTCTAGATGCATCGGTAAAAAGAGGACATAAAAATGCGGGTTACCCGGTACATACACTGATTTTCAATTTTTTTAGCCCTGCTAAAATATGATACTACATTCATGCAGTATTCCAACTTAATGCTATCATATATAGATAATTTGAGGTCATCCTTAATTTAGACCATAGGGATGAGGTAGTTGCGAGTAATTGTCAGTAAATATTTTCAATTTTTTTAGCCCTGCTAAAATATGATACTACATTCATGCAGTATTCCAACTTAATGCTATCATATATAGATAATTTGAGGTCATCCTTAATTTAGACCATAGGGATGAGGTAGTTGCGAGTAATTGTCAGTAAATACAAATATTTTCAAGCCTTGAGTGAAACTAATACCACTGAAGGTAGAAAATGAAACAGTTATGTACCACTGTCATGCTTGGTGAAATCAGGGGAAAAAATATCGGTTTGAAAATTTTATCCAAATGTGCAATAGGACTAGTAACCGCCGGTTGTCGCATTTTTTTCAACGAAAATTTTGAAATGAAATTTGAATTTTTTTAAATTTCCTAGATGAATTTTAGGTACTGAACCTGGAATTTTTTTGACTGATTTAAAATTTTACTAGAGCCCCACCAATAAGCCTAGTAACCGCTAGTTACCGATGAAATTTCAACAATAGATTTTTCCCTGGGTGAAACACGTGCAAATTAACAGAGGAGAAAGCTCTGCGTGCACGCATGAGGTTAATTTGGAAACTGTATGGCTACGAACTCAGAAGGTATGTACATGAGGCAATGGTGGTGATCCCAACGAAGAAGAACTCCTTGTAAGGGATTCCTTGGTTGTTCTCCTTCTTCCTCTCCATGGCGCAGCCGGGGCACCCGTCGTAGTAGAACACCCTCGCCGCCGGCGATGGGGGCGCCTCCTCACCCATATATACTGCGCTGGATCGATCGCTTTGCAACGGAATTAAGGCAGTGGCAGCTGCTGCTAACTGATCTACACAAAGCTTAGTGCTGATACATATATATATGATCTGGTGAAAATTAATATATATAGTCTTGCATGTATGTTATAGCTAGTATATATACATATATACATATATGTCCCGTGCATGGATGGGCAGCAACAAGTTTGCCGCTCCAGTGGGGATATTCTTGACCAGTCTGAATTAAGTTCTGCATGCCACATAGCGATAAGAGTCGGACTGAGGCAGACGCTTGTCCTGTCACTTTGGCAAAGCAAGCCATAAATTAAGCTAGCTAGCCATTTTACATGAAAGCTGGAAAGAACTGTTCGAGCGAGAAGATCACACGAAGTTGAGGTAACACTTTGCCTGTGATACCAACAAGCGCATAAGCAGCACGGGTACATGATCGATCTTACTTGGTCAGTTGTTCTTCGATTCTTTCCGAATAATGAACTTAAACTTGTTTGGAGGGAAATGCAGTGTAAGATCGACCGTACTCATGCATTAAAGCGAAGAAAAAAAACCCACACGATTAAATTCATCTCAGGTGAACAGTAATGTAAGTTTCTGTTTACATGCATATAGAGTGAGATTAGGACCCTGACATCTGTAATTACAGCCTGAAGACGATGGGGGAGAAAAAAAGCATCTAAGCTCAGTTCCTGCTAAGCTACCCAGCTGAGCTAGGGGATTCATCAGCAAAGGAAACAGATAACAATGATATGTCAGCGCTGACGCATATGGTCAGAGCCAGAGAGATAAGCTACTTAAACTAAATTAATGATGGGCCATATGCATCAACATCATCACCTAGCTCGCCACCTGATGAACCACTGCGACTGCGTGCGTCGGCAGTGTGTGTGACAGCGTGAAGTGTGCCACCCCCGCTGCCTTCTCGACCCATCTCGATCGACGGGTTCTTCGAGAGAGAGAGAGAGAGAGAGACGAGTGATGAGAGAATCAGCAGGGCTGGCCGGCAGGAGTAGCTTTCTAGAATCAACCCTGCTGTCCAGCTACTACAGGCACGCAAATCCGTCGTCACCTTCGCCGCACATACGACGGCATTAGTCCGTGTGCCTGACGCCTGAACAGAGCATGCCTGCAGCTGTTTGCTCTGCTCGAGCTCGCCGGGTTCGAGGTCTACCGTCGGTTCGAGTAGCTATCTGCCCTGCTTCTTCAGTGAATGCCACTCTGCTTGGAGAGGAAGACGCATACTGTTCTAGATTCGCACGTATTACTACTCTTTAATCAGCAGTACGTGTTACCCGTCTCTGTGTCCCTTCTGTCCGGCGACGTAAGCTCAAACCAGTAAATATAAGAGAAAAAATCGACGATATTAGATCATGTATGTCTCTGTTAAATAGTATACTACAGCCAGTCCATTTCTGCAGTATTAAAACATACGTATAAAATTATACAGGTTTCAGGATAATAGCTGCAAGATCGTTGGAGCGCGACGAGCGGCCTGTAAAGTGAGCGTGCAGTTGGATCCGACGGCCCACGTAAATTCCCGGTCTGGATCGCGATTAAAATTCGCGATCCAAACTGCAGCGGTGCTAATTGTAATATAACATAACTAGGGGGTTTCCTCCGCAAAATGCTCTCTGTGGTTCTCATCCCAGTCGCACAGCTTCTGATCCAACGGCGCGCGACGTCTTCACGGAGAGACATGGGTACTGCGGTGACGCACTCGAGACGAGATGCGCAGATCGACGGCGTGGGGCGGTGGACGGAGACGGCTCGCCGCCGAGGGAGCAGGCGACCACGGGTCCACGACTACTCTCCGATGTGGTCATCGACGGCCGGTGATCGCGCCAGCAGGCCCGCAATAGCGGCGCCGATCCTGACTGCGGCGACCGTGGACCGGCTCCATGATGCGGGTACGAATCGCTCCCCTGCTCCATGGAATCGTGCTAATCTAATTCGCGTTCCACGAGCATGATTTCGTTATTGTGATCAGATTCATTCTAGTATTATTATCATTTTGCGTTATTGGGACTTAAGCTTATCGAATGATCAGATCCATTCTGGTATTATTATCATTTAGCAAGTCGCGCAATGGCCATCCTAGGCGAATCGCAGTTCTTGATCACTTGTGTTATCAAATTCTGCACCCATTGTCTGATCTGTTCTCGGTTCTCAGAGTTCTACTCCTGTTTATTTATTCCATAGGTCAGCAGCTAGCAAAACACTGGAGTATTAATTCCAACACTACAGCTAATCATCCAAGTGATACTCTAGGTGATGATAGGTCACAGTACCACCACCACTTGAAGATCGACACTGAAAACGACTCTGCATTGAATTGCATGCACCTGCTACTGTCTTCAGCCTTCAGCATGCACTGCCACAACCACAAGCACTATCACAATGTACTACTAATTCATCTCTACCGTCATTGCTACACACTGCCACTACCTATATGTTTTATTTCTTGTACTGCTGCGGAACCGCCAGGAAAGGTTTGAAGGTCAACATAAGCCCAATGACCTCAGTCAAATTCAGCAGTTGAAAAAACCATCTGATCACCTGTGCATAAAAAAACAATATGGATTTTATGAAATACTTGTCAAACTGGTATTAATGCACGAGCTTTTATTGCAACCATACTAAATCTTGACCTAGCTCACAATGTAACTATTTCTTGTGTGCGGTAATTTAGCACGCTGACTTGCACTTTAACCATTGAAAGCACTATAGTAACACTGCAACTTACATAGTTCTCTGAACTGCATATATACCTGGAAAGAATGCCGCATGCTGGCACTTTTGTGCCCATGAGAATCTGCAATCAGAGGTGTTCGGAAATGAGGGCTTTTCCCCCCGAAAAATACGTTTGCACTTTTGCTACAATTGGTTTATGCTTTCATGTTCATCTTCAGACAACAGGAAGGCACTACACTAGGAAGCACGAATAAAACTAGCAACATTTTCATGACCAAATTTTACCTCATATGAGTAACAGGCATCTCTGTTTGTTATTTACTCTCTAGTTTTTCAAAAAACAACAAGTATGTTAACCCACAGATCTATTGTTTAATCTGGGAGTTGAGGCTGAGAATATTTTCTAATAGCTTTGTTCAATTTTTTCCTTTCCTAATCAATAAGAGTGTTAGACAGCAAGGTTATACATACAAAACACCTGCCCCGGCCGGAGCAACAGCCTTGAACAAGGACATTGCTGTAGTGGCTATTCCATTCGCAGCACCCCTTTGCCCTTGTAGCCGTCAATACGATCCAATTCAGACATTAAATTTATTTGACATTAGTGGATCGGACAATTCTTTGTGCGAGGGTACTGGACAATATTCAAGTGAACTGAGATAAGTTGGCCATGTACCACAGCTTTGTTTTGTAGAAGAGAAGTGCCGGTAGTTATCTGATCAACATATCAAAGATTATTATCCTCAAAGATGAATATTTGAATAAGACAAAGACCAAAATACCCAGAATACATTTTTGAAATCTATGATGATATATTAGCACATGTATTTAACTATTTGCTGGAAGTTGTAGAGTATCTGAGGACTAATAAATCTTTGGAACTATAAGCTTATAATTCATAAGTACTTACAGCAAGAACGCTTTTGATCATTGCTGCACTATAGAGAGCCACACCAAGTCTTAGTCCTGTTAAGTGTGTCATAAAAGGATAAAAAGCAATAATTGGTATAGATAGTGCCTGCAATGCCAAAAGTCAATTGACAAAATAGACAATAATGAATTATGAGTAAACTGCAATAGCCATAAAAAAGTATTGACATTAGTAACTCACCGACGCAATGCGGGTTGATAGGTCCAAGGATTATACCGACCCATATACAAGAAGACTGGCACCTACAGTATAACAAAGGAAGACAATAGTGACACTCTAGAATTGCATATTTTATAGCTTAAGCATAAAACACAAACATTTTGCGATTAAAAAACTGCCTAAGAGTCTCCAAAATTTTTAGGAAAGATAAACTATACTTACCTACAACTGCAAGAACTTGCCCGACATCTTTAGATGAAAAACTAAGTCCACCATACTTTCTGTCACTTACAGTCCACAGAGAAAATATCTAATGTTGAATTGTAACAGAAAATTAGCTTTGAATAGGAGCTCATAAAAGTTAGCGATCTATGTACCAGAACCATGATATAAGAAAAAGGTTTAGAGATGGTATTTTAGGCACTCTGCTCAGATGGTAAGATGTGGACTTAGAGGACGCTCATTTGGGCTGAAAATTGGTAGTTTATGACTGAATTTGCACCGTAACTGACTTATTATACACTGTAGTTGATGTTGGTTTATTTGGTATAATTAAACTTAAAAAATATTAAAAATAGAAAAAAAAAGGGTTATCCTATCACATATAATACAAACAAGTACGGGAGAAAAAGAACTGGCAAAAAAGCTAAAAAAAATCAAAAAGCGAGAAAAAGACGAAATTTAGAAATAGTAAAAAATAAGTCAGAAGCTAGAAACTTAGGCCGAAATGAGCGGGGTGTTAGTTTTTGCCTTGTAGATTTTATTACAATGCTTTCATTTCTTTGACCTTGAGGAGATTTCATTCCCAGCCTGCCTCAATTTGTTTGGAACAAAATATTTTGTTGTTATTGTTGAATTTTTTTTTCTCGAACCCGCAGGAGAACTGCGCATCATTATATTAAGAAGAAAGGAGTACAAAAGAGTCTAGACGACTCAAACAACCCCTACAAGAGGGGGGGCAAATAAAAATATCAATGCCAAATCCTACAAAGCCCTTTGGCCCCGCCATGCACCACATACTGGCCTCCTCTCTAATGTCCCGCATAATAGTATTATCGTTAGGTGAAAGTCCCTCAAAAATACATCCGTTTCTATGTTTCCAGATCCACCAAGCCACCAACATAACCAATGAGTTGAAACCTTTACGAGAGGCCTTGGGAACCCCCTGCAACACTTGACGCCACCACTCTGTAAAAATGTAGTCATCCAATCCTGGAGCTAAGTGCTGCAGACCAAGGGGGGAGAACACTGAAACCCACACACTCCTTGTAAACACATAAGTAGTGAGCAAGTGCTGCACGGTCTCCTCCTCCTGATCACATAAAGGGCAATACTCAGGGTGGTCTAGTCCGCGACAGGCCAAACGATCAGCTGTCCAGCAACGATTTAGAGAGGCCAGCCATACAAAGAATTTGTATCGAGAAGGAGCCCAGGTTTTCCATATTGCTTTCCACGGCTCAAACTCCACAGATCCCTCGAAAAAACGACGATAGGCTGATTTTGTTGAGAATTCACCAGAGGGAGATGGAGTCCAAATGTGCTGATCCTCCACGCCAGGAGTGAGCACAAACCCGGTTAAGAGGTCCCAAATATGGAGGTATTGTAATAGAGCCTCAGTTGGTAGGCTGCTTCTAATGTCACGGATCCACGTCCCATCAGCTAATGCCTCCTGCACTGTTCTGCGATTAGCAATTCTTTATGGCACTTGTAAACAAAGAGCAGGTGCAAGGGCAGGTACGGATTTTCCATGCAGCCAATTGTCCCTCCAAAAAAGTGTTCTTTTGCCGTCCCCCACAATGGAAGAAAGTGAGGCGGAGAACAAGGCCAGTGGATGTGGATGTACTTGAATATCAAGGTCAGCCTAAGGTCGATCTGGTTGAGTCTTTTTAAGCCATAACCACCTCATTCGCAAGGCCCGTCCGAGCACCTCTAAATCAAGAATTCCTAGGCCTCCTAGCTGATATGGCCTCTTGACTCGGTCCCAAGCAACAAGACAATGGCCTCCAAGTACATCTTTGCGACCTTTCTAAAGAAAAGCTCTCCTTATCTTATCAATTGCTTTGATTACCCACCTAGGGAGCTCTAATGCTATGAGCTGATAGATGGGCATAGCCGAAAGCACTGCACGAATGAGGGTGGCCCTCCCCGTCGGGTGCATCATGGCTGCCTTCCAACCTGGTAGCTTGTAATAGACAATGTTTAGATCGATTACATTTCCAAGTAGCAGATGTGATGTTGGGAACCTACATTTGGGATCACACAACTACAATGAGTAAATATTTATCACATTTAGTATGAAGAATTCAATTCTCAGGATAAAATAATACCTCCCAAATGTTGACTTCTCATGAAACATATGCGGATATTGTTTGACAGGCTGGTAATAATGAGACAAAACGGTGAAAATTATCTAACTAAATACAAATAATCTTTATTTTTTATTGAGGAATGATCTTTATTAGATATTACCTGTGCGAGGTAGCCTCCAATTGCTGGGCCAACTACAAGACCTATTCCCCATGATGTGTTGACCTAAATTTTGATGAATGGATCAAATTGAGTTCATGGCATGTAACATAGTTATTATGGCATATGCATAAGTGTAAAGTGCTTTATGCAGAACTGGAATTCACAATTGATAGACCCAAAGCTTGATGTTCGGCCCGACAAACTTCAGTGGAATAGGGGCAAGGAGTAGGGGCGCCATGGATCCAGATCGAGTGGAGGAGTAGTAGTGAGAGGAGGAGAGGATACGCCGTGAGGATAGAACCAAATGGATGGAAGGCTTCGGCCGAACTAGAGAAAAGAGAAGGGAACGGGTTCGGCGGGTGAAGAAAAGAAAGACAAAAAAAGAAAAAGATTTAGCGCGTGAGACAAAATTTTTCCCTCGTAAATCTTTAACTTGAGCATTCCATTGCATGCTAAACTGCTTAGTAAAATTTGGCTAATCATGTTAAATTACAATATGCCGCCAGCGAATATTTATGATTATTAAAAATGAATTTAGTGTCATTAGCAGATTAAAACTTCGCGCATACAGATTAAACTGGTGTATTATTTTGGTGATGAATTGAAATAAATGATGATTGTTCAGGGGCAGGCCTAGAATCCGTGTCATCCACACATCACCTATGAGTTTAATCAGGCAAATGTATGGTAGAGTGGTAGATTGTGATGGATACTTGATACTTGTTCCTTCATGCTTTATGTTACAGTGCTTTATGGGATGATATCCATCATATTAGAATAAATAGATTACTTACCTTATTTGCGCCTTCCATATATGCGTCTTTCATGTATATGCTTTCCTTGTATACGTCTTTCATATATGCGCCTTCCATGTATATGCTTTTCTTGTATGCCTACATCAGGCCAATATATATACAAACCACTCCAGCCCTTTAGCTGTGTGGTGTTTGCTCCAATCTATCTCTACTCTTCTACACATGATAATATGTTGCTTTATGTTACAATGCTTTATAAGATGATATCTATGATTATATGTTAATCATACTCTGAATCTCTGATGAGTGATGCTTATGATTGAATGTCAATGTTTGGGAGCATATTGCATCATGCAAAATGCATATGAGCCAAGGCGGTGAGTAAGTCTTGTAGCTAAGTCCAGAGTGTATGAGCTAGATGGATGAGAAAGCTATATGACTAATCTAGAGTACTTTTGAATAAGACCTACAAAGATAGACGCCTCCATAGGATGAAGAAAAAAAATCTACTTCAGTAGACACTCTATGGAAATGGAGTTTGAGACTCCCTATGAAAGATGATGGGGTAAGAGTGGTTCATCAACGGTTGAACACTCCGCTATGCTGGTATAAACTACAATTATAGACATATCGCATTGCATTACATGAAAGAAACATGAGACAACAGATGCATCACATTGCATTGCATGAAAGTAACCAAAATTCTATTCCAGACTCGAAGGATAGGCCGGAGTGTTACATCGCAAGGACGGACCCATGGATTAATATGTGTGTGCCTTAGCAGCCCCACCAGGCATCATCTGTGACCAACTCTGTTGGAGAACAAATTCGTCCAAATTTTCCCACGAATTTTGAGGACCATGCAATCCTAAAGATGGCTTTTACAAAGGTGCAGTTCACGACTTGAGGAACCTAATCATTTGTATGCAAGATGCTCTTGCATACAATTCACCAACCTTGTCTAATCAGTCGTTTTCATCAGTTGCCTAGTTTTTGACTGAACCTGTGGTTGGTCTTCAATTTGGTTCGATTCCAGACAGGACAACTGAACTGTTACAATCTACTAAAGTAGTGTAATTTCCTTACCTTCACACAAAATATTCGTTGCTTGGAGATGGCATTAGTATTCTTCCACCATGATGACAAATTGGACATGTCATGATGATAGGTCGAAGTGTCTTGGGCCAACAACTCGCTCTGGACTTTTCGTATGCATGGGAAGAAACATGCCATCTATACCTAGACCTCGTCATTGAATCCATTATCGAGGGTTAAATGTTATTATTGTTACAAAATCGACAAGTGACAATGTTTATTCCTAACTACACTGTTCTGGTACTGTAGGTAACACCAGAAAAGGCTCGAAGGTTAATATGAGTCCAAGGAGCTCCACCAAATTCAGCACCAAGAACACCACTTGATCACCTGCAGATTCAACAACCCAAATGGATCAACTATATAATTTCAAGTTCCATTCCTACATCTCTTCCGGGCAGACCTCCAACCCAACAAAATAAACCAAGACATAAGGTACAATATTGCATTATATGAAAGTTTACCAGCGAAAACTTTGAAAACTACTAAAAACCGCAAGGTACAGTACAAATTGATAGCTTCATTACCTGGGAAGAAGGTGGCATCCTGTCGTTTTTGTGCCCATGAGAATCTGCATATGTAGTACGTGTTCAGTAACATTAGGCGATAGAAAGTTGTGAATCCGTAAGGGTACCGTGATGTTTCACTCATGCATTGTGTTTATGAAAAAATTTGTGATAAAAAGAGGTACTCACAGTACACCTGCCCCTACTGGAGCAATGGCTTTGAAAAACGACATGGCTGTTGTTGATATACCATTTGCAGTGCCTCTTTGTTCTTGGCGCTGGTGTTGAATTTCAAAAACAGTAGATAGTTTTATTTTATTTATGTAAACACATTATCACTAAAAGTACTTGATTTTATACATACCACAGCATTGTTCTGAAGAAGGGAAATTCCTGTGCTGATAGTAATCTATACAAAAGTTTGTGGAAGATTAGATAGGCTTGGGTACTAATAAAAGTATAGTAAAACTCTCCTTTTTTTCTATTATGTCGCTCTTGACTCCCTAGAAAAAGATACTCTACACAAGGGCCCAAGCTTGTCTTCCCCCAAGAAGTTACTGTTGAATTTTTCATACTGAGACTTGAGATAGATCTCCATATTTGCGGTGTAACAGATCATTCTTGTCTCTACCTTGACTACTGACCAACAGATGAACTAAAACCAATGGCAGGAAGTAGTGCATAGTTGTGGTAAAGAGAGATATATATGAACTTATTCCCACTCATTAGTATTGAAACTTTCAGAGAAAGCAAGATCTTAGGAATGCTTACTGCAAGAGCACTTTTCATCATGGCCGCAGAATAAAGAGCGAAAGACAGTTTGGCTCCAGATAGGAATGTCATAAAGGGATACGTAGCAAGAATAAGTATAGATAGAGCCTGCAATTTCAATGTTAAAATATTAGTGATGATCATGAAATTATTTTTTATACTTACTTTTAAGGCGCAATAGGGGACTACTCACAGAAGCAATACGTGATGAAGTGACTGGTCCAAGGTATTTATGGACCCAGCGATAAATGATAAGCTGATATACAAGAAGACTAGCACCTGACATGGAGGAAACATAATCAGTTTTCTTCATGGGCACATGAATGTGCAATGCTGGTCACCCGAACAATTCAGAAAATAACAACTGGGTCCATGAGTGGAGAACAGTTATCTAAACTTCTGGAAATTTAATAATTACGTTGTTGTGAGAGGGCAGAAGGACGCAATACCTGCCAGTGCAAGAACCTCACCAATATCTTCCGATGAGAAGCCAAGGCCACCATATTTTCTATCACTCACAGCCCATAAGGAAAGTATCTAGTATTGAAAGATTTACATTACAGTTGTAGAACCCTTGAGTTCTAAATATTAAAGATGAATGCAAGTAGTAGAAAAGATTTTAGGAGAGATAAATTTAACAGCGTCTACAAGACCAGCTGTGTCATGAAAAAAAACAAACAATATGACATTTTACCTCACTGTATGCCGTGTCATGAAGACCAAAGAAACAGTAAGATATCATACTTGACATCCATGGCCAATTCTGGAGCAAACTCTTCTTACGAGGTAAATCCAGATAAGCTTGTTGTGATGGCAAGGCTTCTTTGACTATTTTGACATCCTTTTCAGGAAATTTATGTTTATGTATAGTCTCCTGTCAGTTCCATTTGAGAAATGTAAACATATTAATAATAACACAAGAAATCTTGATTGTAATAGCTTACCAAAATATATGCCTAGATAAAGTTACGTAAAAGCATATATGTGATGTTCTAGCATTAGTAAATGTGGAACAAAAAAGAAACATAGATTCCGCAAACGATGCAATGCAACTTTGTTTCAATATTTGCTTCATGAATTGCAACGTATGTGGCAAATTTGTTTATTTGGAACATTTTATAATATAAAATTCGGCCAGACTACACAAAAGGCCAAATGAAACAATTATTTAGAGTCAGCATTAGCTAAAGAAAGATCAAATGAAGAGAGGTGATATTATGTGAAATTATACGTACCGGAAGCCATATACAACTTATTAGAACAGTAGCAGCAAACAATGACACACCTAGACAAGGTAAGAGATATGGGAATCTGCAAAATCCAATGAAATTAGCTATAAGCAGGTACTAGGTACAAAGCAAGCAGTTTGGTAAAGATTTATATCTTGTGCTTGCAGGATGTACCTCCCAAAAACTGACTCCTTGGAAAATACTTGTGGATATTTTTCTACAGGCTGACAAAAGGAGAATAAACTAAGAAAATGAAAGAAGTTCCTCTCTTCATTTTTGTGGAACTAGTACCTGTGCAAGGTAGCCTCCAAGAGCTGGACCAACAACAAGACCCAAGCCCCACGCTGTGTTCACCTACAATGGAAGAAAATTGGATTACTCTAATCTTGGTATTGAAAGGGTTATGGAATATAAGAAAAAAGAACATGAGTAAACAATGTAGAGTTGCTTGAGACTTGAGAGATTACAACTGAGAGCCCAAGAGCTTGGTGTTCAGTTTGACAAACTTCAATAGAATAAGCCTGAAATGATCAATAAATATTATGTTAGAACATCCTATTTGAGAGACATGAATATTGAGATGCGTTCATGTTGAAACCGCTGCTTTTTAAGCACCTTTATTGGGGCAAGTAAACCATTTAGTGAACCTAGAACAAGTCTTGTAGTAATTGCCATCCAATACTCTGTACTTAGCCCAAATAGTGTGTTAAATATGACCCTGCAATATATAAGTGGGAAAGCAAGTGACAACTAAATTAGTGATATACTGAGATAGAAATGATATCACATTGAATTAGAATTACTATCATTCTTACACAGACAAGACTGAAAATGCAATAACAGGCTTCCGTCCAATACGATCTGCTACAATACCCCAAAAGATGGCAGAAAAGGCTCTGCCAATCATGTACGAGGCACCTACATTACAAAACACCAATATAGGGATGTAGGCATACACATATAATTCTGTGTGATATCTCAAGCACAATGTCTAACAATTGCTAAGAGTTGATAAATTGTTTTGAACTGATGAGTCAGAAACCATACCAAGAAAACCAGCATAAAATCCAATATCTTCCTCTGTTTTAGCAATGTGGAAGTCCCTAACCTATAAAAGTTATATAAACAGACCAACAAATAAGCTAGACTGTTTATGTTATTTGCATGAACCGATAGAGATCTTGATCAATAAAACCGTGACCACACCCTTAATCTCTGATCGCATCTCAAGAAAACTAGGATTGTAAATCAGAAGAGGGCCCCTTTGATGCTACTCCTGGAAATGAATTGTGTACTTGAGATGGTCAAATAGCTATGTACTCTGGAATTTTTGTGAAGCTAGTCATAGATTGAAATGACTTCCAAACACTGTGTTAGAAGTTAGAACCAATGATAGGTTCTGGAAGAAAAAATAAATGCCAAGCACAAGATTTTGTGGAATGTTGGAAGACAGGAAGGATGTAAATTAGTATAGCAAGAAGGGGGCAATGTTCAGATCGAGCATTGTCATGCGCAGAGGACACATAAAACTGTCCTGAAGGCTAAAAGAAAAAAAAAATCTAATGTTGCGATTTGATCTGGAGAGTAGTTGATCATATAGGGGAAGTGGGCAGGTAAAACAATACGTACCATGAAATAGAGGAAGGGGAAGAGGCACGTGATTGGTAGAGCTGAAAAAGACGAAACAAAAGTAAACAAAAGTAGCTTTGTCAGAAACGAGATGTATCGAGCAAATTAACCAATATATAGTGTGAAGTTTGGTGAAGGGATGTTGGGGTGGATGCTGCAGGGAACAATGCAACGAGGCAGGGTAGAAATGATTAATGAGCATATGGGGAGTAAATACATAAGCATGGGAGTAAATTAAGCTGCTAGCAATTAACTGCTCCCTTAATTAACTTGAATAAGAGTACGAGCGTAACACAGGACAAAATATGATGCTGGATCTCAGATATTAAATTTGTCCTACTCCAAACAACTTCAGCTTTTAACTTTTAAAAACCATTTGAAACGTGTTAGCTTCTCAATTTAGGATTTTTTAACTTTTTGTAATTCTTTGTTTTTCTTTTTCCTTATATTCCTTTATATTGCCCCAAAAGATATAGCAGTGTTTTTTTAATTTTTTTTTTAAATTTTTTATTTAGAAAAAAAACTAACAGCTGCTATAGTTAGATTGCAACTAAAAGCCTACGGCATAAGCCAAAACCATGCCTTTTAAGTCGATTGGAAATCAGCTTGAGGAACGAATTCTAGGCTCCTGTAGTTGTAGCTTAACAGCTCTCTCAGTTGAGCTTATTTTTAGTGGTTTATGATTAAATTTACACTATCTTATTTTGTACTGTAACTGATAGTAGCTTATTTAATATAATTAAATTTTAAAAAAATTAAAAATAGAAAAATATTGATTATCTCATCATATATAATACAAATGAATACAAGAAAAAAAAAACTAAAAAACTAAAAAATCAAAAAAAAATAAAATTTAAAAACATTAAAAAAATAAACTAAAAGCTCAAGTTGAACTACACGGGGCCAAGAAATTCTTTAGTGCTTTGGTTTTGGCCTAAATAATTATTGGTCCGTTCTCCAGCCCAGTACTAGTTGGTATTACTAATACAGCAGTGAGCTCAAGATTCCCGAGCAGCAGTGCAGTGCAGCACGGATTATTTATAGGGCCCACTAGCAATCTCGGTAGCTAGCTCGGCGTCACGGGCGTGCAACCTATCTTGCTGGGCACCGCACAACCGGGCTGGGTCCCGGTCGCAGTACCAAGCTAGGAGCTTATTAGCTCTACGTCTCTTGAGTTTCTTCCATGTCTCCGACGGCAAGCAGTCGCCATTCGCCGGCCGGCAGCCGGAAGCACGAGCAGAAGGCACGAGCTGGCCGTGGGGCACGCGTACGTTTTATCCATCCAACACAAGAGCAAATTAATTAGCATGCAACCAGTAACTTCCCTCGCAAAAGAAAAAAAAAGAGAAGAGAAGAGAAGCAACTAGTGACTGGCTAGCTACGTAGTACATGTCAGTATGAGCAACGAGCTAGCCGGCAAGAACCCAGCTGCACCGGATGGAGGATGGACAGTAATGTACGCTGCCGAATTCGCGAGGCAGAACAGATGGAGAGGATTCGTACACGAGGCGAGGGTGGTGACGCCGACGAAGAACAGCTCCCTGTAGGGGATCCTCCCTCCGCAGCTCGCCTTTCGCCGCTCCAGCGCGCACCCGGGGCACCCCTCCTCCTCGTACGCCGCCGCCAGCAGCGGCGCTTCCTCGCCGCCCATTTCCATCAATAAATATCTTCTTCTTCCTCCTCCTCCTCCTCCTCCTCCTCTTGGTCCCGACCTGGAGCTCCCAACTTATACCAGCAGGAGCAGGCAGCAGGCTGCTACAGTCCAACTCCAGACTCCAGCCACACACGCTGGATCGCTGGCCCTTTCTTTTTCGCTGATGCTGATGCTTGCGATTTTTATCTACGTTTTTTTAATAAAAAAAGGTGATAAATGATGGAGCAATCTACGGTGGACTCAAGAACTATTTCAAGAAGCAATGCAGCTTGAAAAAAGAAAATGAAAATGTATGCTATGTGGTATTTTCTCAAAAGATAACATAGTTTACCTGGAAAGAAGAAAGCACGCTGGCGTTTGGCGTTTCTGTGCCCACGAGAACCTGCATTTATGAAAGAAAAAAAATAATGTGGGGGTGATAGCACCAACAAATGCCAAATAGCTTAACTGTGAATAATTATGGACAGTATTGAAGGATCATATGAGAATATCTAAGATAGTGGTTGTGATAAACTATTGCAAGTTTTGTGAAGTAGGAATATGATTTTGTAAAGATTGCTCTTTATCTAGATCAGTTTCAAAACTTTTCAGGCAAATCGGTATGACCGCTGGGCAGTTGTCGATCAGACCAATAGGCGGTGTGACCCTGCCGGTTGTTGGCCTTAAGCCCGTTGCATTGCATATATATTTTTTACTTGATCATAGCTAGTGACCTGAGACGTGCTCACGTTCACGTCATAGCTGTGATTCTCGGTTAGACTGTTAGTTAGTGAAAACGTGGTTACGCTAGACGTGGGATGGCACGACTGAAGCGGATCATGACGTAAGAATAGGCAATAAATTTTAATTTAGTTTTGTATTTGAATCATATAAATCAGAGAAGAGTACGTCGTGGCACTGGACAATGGCCCAGCGGCTGCGCCCACCACCAAGCCCGCCTCGCGGCCAAGCCCCCGGCCCCCGTCGGCATGGTGCTTGGCCAACCCATGGAGGACGTGCACGCGACCTATCGATCGGCAAGGAGCTCGTGCGGGGGCAGTTCGGCGTCACCCACGTGTGCACCCACAAGGCAACTGGTGAGAGGCAGAATTTGCAAGGCAGAATAGATGGAGAAGATTCATACATGAGGCCCTTTCTTTTTTGCTGCTGCTAATGCTTACGAATCCACGGGTACGCTGGCTCGTACATAATAATGTACACTGCTGAATTTGCAAGGCAGAATAGATGGAGAAGTGCCCGTGGATTCGTACATGAGGCCTTTTCTTTTTCGCTGCTGCTGATGCTTACAAATCCACAGGTACGCTGGCTCGTACATAATAATGTATACTGCCAAATTTGCAAGGCATAATAGATGGAGAAGTACCCGTGGATTCGTACATGAGGCCCTTTCTTTTTCGATGCTTACAAATCCACGGGTACGCTGGCTCGTACATAATAATGTACACTGCCAAATTTGCAAGGCATAATAGATGGAGAAGTACCTGTGGATTCGTACATGAGGCCCTTTCTTTTTCGATGCTTACAAATCCACGGGTACGCTGGCTCGTACATAATAATGTACACTGCCAAATTTGCAAGGCATAATAGATGGAGAAGTACCCGTGGATTCGTACATGAGGCCCTTTCTTTTTCGATGCTTACAAATCCACGGGTACGCTGGCTCGTACATAATAATGTACACTGCCAAATTTGCAAGGCATAATAGATGGAGAAGTACCCGTGGATTCGTACATGAGGCCCTTTCTTTTTCGATGCTTACAAATCCACGGGTACGCTGGCTCGTACATAATAATGTACACTGCCAAATTTGCAAGGCATAATAGATGGAGAAGTACCCATGGATTCGTACATGAGGCCCTTTCTTTTTCGCTGCTGTTGATGCTTACAAATCCACAGGTACGCTGGCTCGTACATAATACTGCTGAATTTGCAAGGCAGAATAGGTGGAGAAGTACCCGTGGATTCGTACATGAGGCGAATTTGCTGCTGATTCATACATAATAATGCACAATGCCGAATTTGCAAGGCAGGATAGATGGAGAAGATTCGTACATGAGGCTTTTTCTGCTGCTGATGCTTACAATTTTTATCTATATTTTTAAAAAAAAGTGATAAATGATGGAGCTATCTATGGTGGACTCAAAAAACTATTTCAAGAAGCGATGCAGCTTGAAAAACCCATCTAATTTATTTAAAATTTTAAAGAAGCTAAAACAAAAGCCAGAAAAAAAATCACGACATGACCAGATGTCTAGTATGTCAGTAACACTAAAGCTCCCTTAAAAAGAGAGGTTGATTTTCTCATAAATCGGGAGAAAAAAAATTCTGGCGTACCCAACTGGGCCCTAACTCGGATGTGCGCTTCTCCAGCTACACAGGTCCAGCCTAGGAAACCAACACCAGCACCATCATTGAACCGCTCAGCTTAAGCAAAGATTTCGTTGGACCAAAAGTTTTTACTTGATTTCTCACCTGACATAAAAACTTGTCCTTTCGTGCTACTGCTACACGCTCATTAGTCTCCCTAGTCAGTCACCTGACAATTGAGCTGATGCATGGTAGGCCAAATGAATGGGTTTCTTTCTTTTTGGAGCTTTCAATTGTAATGTACTACATGGGATCACCTCTGCTTGTGGGTCCGTTCTAGCCCTGCTCGTTTCAGCTTTTTTCAGCTTCAGTTTTTTTTCACTATTCAGTAATTCGTCTTTTTCTAAATTTTTTAGATTTTTTGGGTTTTTTTGCATTTTTCTTTTTTTCCCCGTGTTCCTTTGTATTATCCGTGATGGGCTAACATATTTTTTCTATTTTTATATTTTTTTTAAATTTAATTATGTCAAAAAACCAAATCAGCTACAGTAAAAAAAGTCAGATACAGTAAAATTTCAACCAAAAGTCAAAAGCTATCGCTAAAATGAACACCCCTGGACCTCCAACTCCTGCCCTGCCTGCAACAGCTCCTGACCTCTGCTTTCAATTGTTGTCGGTTTAATTTCTTATTCTTCTCATCTTAAAAAAAACGTAATAATAATAGCAAATAAACCGAACCCCTCCTTCCACAAGAAGCCCTAAATAAGATCATGGCATGTACTCAAAAAATTCAAAAAATAAGGGGGAGAATGATCGTGCCAGCAAAAGGAAGTGTCTTAGCAACGTATACGTGCAAACTTATTGGACAAATTTTATGTTGGCAGCAAGTCCTCGGCTTCCTGTTCTGGTGTTAAACTAGACCTCCAGTCTTGCTCAAAAACATTGGACCCCAATTTTGCTTCAAGAGTTTCAAGATGTCATATGTGTTGAACTTAAGCCCGTTACACTGTATATTTGCATTTTACTCTGTCATAGCTAGTGGCCTGAGACGTGCTCACATTCACATCGTGGTCGTGATTCTTAGTTAGATTGTTAGTTAGTGGAGCTGTAGTTATGCTGGACATGGAATGGCACGACTAAAGCGAATCATGGTATAAGAATATGCAATAAGTTTTAGTTTTGCTTTGTATTCGGATCATATAAATCAGAGAAGAAGGTTGAGAAAATCTATACAGTTTTAGCACGGCACAAAAAATATCTATTCTCTCATAATCGTAATCAAGTACATGAATCCCCAAGTGTTCGAGTGCTCGTGATCATAGTTGAATGCTCAAAGTCTTAGTGGTACTGCAGCAGAAGTAATGTAGCAGCCATAAAATCACTATAGTAACGGTACTGTAGCAATCATAAGATCACTGTAATAGGGGTACTATAGCAGTCGTAAATCACTGTAGCAGTCGTAAAACCACCGTAGTCGTGAGAGTAGTCGAGTGTGCCGTGGTCATAAACGAATACTAGGTACTGTCCGCGATCTTCCGCGCGGTGCTGTCCGACATGCTGTCAACGCTCACCATGAAGGACACGGCAAAACAGGCGTGGGACCGTGAAGATGCAGCGAATGGGCATCGATCGCGTGCGCGAGGCGAATGCGCAAAAGCTCCGCAAGGAGTGTTGAGGACATCGCCTTCAGGGACGGTAAGACCGTCGACAAGTTCTCAATGCGGATTACGGGCCTCGTCAATAATATTTACATCCTCGGCAACGCAATCAAGGAATCCAAAATTGTGAGAAAGTTTCTATGAATCGTACTCTCATAGTACGCGCAGGTGGCCATCTCCATCAAGATGTCCTTGACCTGAGCACACTCTCGGTGGACGAGCTCACTGGGCGGCTCCGCGTGGTGGAGGAGCGATATGGAGTCGACGACAAAGACGGCTTTGGAGGGCGCTCGCTCCTCGCTGAGGAGTGGCTCGCACGTGCCAAGAAACGGAAGCAAGGTGATAGCTCCTCAGGTGAAGACCGGAGAAGCGGTAGTAATGATGACAAATCGCCGTCATGGCAGGCGGCAAGGCCACAGGCGTGACAAAGATGGGCACAACGATCAAGGCGGTGGCTCATCCAGTATGCACTGTGATATGTCGCAAGTAAAGTGCTACAACTGTGATCATATGGGGTACTTCTCTAGGAACTGCCGCAAACCCTACCGCGAGCGTAAGGAGGAGGTGCACCTGAGACGTACGCAAGATGAAGAACCCGCACTGCTCATAGTCAAGCATTGCGAGCTATCATAAGCTGACAGCAAAGTCCAGTAGCAGTCGGTGCTCCTCAATAAGGAGAAGGTGATCCCGACGGACGCAGACGATGGCGTCTGGTAGCTCAACATGGGAGTAAGTAGCCATATGACTGAATGTAAACGATGTTTAGAACGCTCGACGAATTGGTGAAAAGGACAATCAAATTCGATGACGGTTCGCTCGTGAACATATTAAATTTAAGTTTCAACAATAATTAAAGTTTAATTTAATTATATTAAAGTTAAATTAAAGTTTAAATTAATCATATTAAATCTTTGTAATTCATAAAAAATCAATTTAACTTTTAATTAATTCTAGAAAAATCCAAATAGTGAATTTTTATTTTAAAAGCTTCAAAAAAACTCTGAAAAACAGGATGTTACTAGAACACCCATTAAGGGAAGACAAGATGAATGAAGATGATTGGTCTTCACCCAAATTTTATGACTACAGTATATAGCGAGGCACACTGCAGAGTTCTGAACTCAGTTGTGAAACAAATGCTACCACCCAAACCAGAAGGCAAAGTTACTACGGCCCTGATCGGTACAAACGTTCTCAACCAAATAGATATATTTGATTTACTTATGTTACAGCCAGATGAATATGGGAAGTTAACAACAGTATCATAACAGTGTAGTTTCAAGAAACTATTTCACCACATCTAGTTTCATCGGTTTGTGTTTACAAGGAACTGAAACATGTGTGAGAGCATCACGCCACAAGATGTAATGGCCTACCGATATTGAAAAGCATCACCACCTCACTTCCTCATCAAACTTTCTCCGTCTCAAATAAATGAAGAATTCAGGGTATGATAAAACTAACAAAGCAAACACCTGCATAAATTGAAGGTAGATATAGTGTCAAATCAAAGCGAGGTCACTACTCATTAGACTGCTCAAAATGTATCTCAAGTTGGTCACAAGATACATTGGTGGGATCTTCCCCATTCCCCGCCACCAAATGGTCTATAACAAATGAGCACTTCTATCAAACAGATTTTAAAGGAAGCCATTTGATGAAGAGCGTATCATATAAGCCGAAAACAATATTCTAGTCTAATTATTTCACCAGAAAGTATTCTTTGGTTGCCATAGGATGAGTATAGAGAAACACAGGAATGGGAAAAGCATGTTCTTACCTAGTATAGTTTATTTTGCAGTTTCTAGAGAACCCTTGGCTTGCAGTGCTTCACGTTCCCTTTGACGGCGTTCTCTCTACAAAATTGGACAACAAGTTACACAATATACCCAAAAAAACTTCAAAATTGTATCCAATATAACGAACATAATGCCCATATTACAAGTTTTGTACATCGAAAGAATACAAAGATGACCATAGACTTGCATTCCATGATTGAAAATTGCTGGAAAGTAAGGAACGGGAATAAATGGTTTGGGGAAGGGCAGGCTAAAAGACATGACATAACAAGGTTCGACTTCTATCATGAAACAAGACATGGAGATGCCATTTTCCCAAACAAAAGGCATTCCCCTGATGCAACTGGGCAAGAACTACCAAAGTAATCCTTGGAGCCAACGACACATCATAGGTTCGATAGCCTGCAACCGAGAAAGACGAAACTAGCAGCATATTTATTTCCTCCCGCCCAGGCAATTCCACAAGCAGCTGGTGTGCACATCTGCAAGGGCAGAGCCAGAACACAAATCCAATGAAACCAAACGCGCATCATTGCAATTAAGAACCGCACGGTAATGTTTGCAGTGGATCCCAACCAAGGACGAACCCAATGCTCCCACACAGGCATATCCGCAAGCAGTTGACGCGCGCACTCGAAGCAACAACGATCAGCGAACACAATAACCCAAGACTGCGGCCCCAAGCATTGGTTACTCAGCAACTTGATGCACTGAAGCTAGTAGTAAAGATGAATGCGTTGTCGTTGTGATAGATCGGGAGGTGGAGGCGGAGGGTGGTGGTGGACGAGAGGGGTGGTTACCCTGCGTTCCCAGTAGGGGTGGAAGCAGACGAAGTCGTAGACGGGGGAGATGGTGTTGAGGAGCACCAGGTTCACGCCCGTGAACACAAGCAGCCCAGTCATCGGCCGCGCGCGGTGCGGCATCCTCCTGTAGCCTTCCCGCCGCCGGCCGAGAGCAGCTCGACGCGATGGGAGAGGCGACGCGACACTCGCGCCGGTTGCCAAGGTCGAGCAAGCTGTGGGAGCGTCCGATTCCGATCCGAGGATCGGAGCCCATCGACTGACTCGCATGTCCTACCCGTCCGATCGAGGAGACTTTTCTTGCTTTCCCTGATCATTAGATCAAGATCGTCAGATCGAGAGGACTTTTTAGCTGCAGCTGTGGTTTTCATATATCATTAGATCAAGAAAATATGCTTCCTATTTTCTCTCCAATCTTGTAGGGCTGACCTGCGAGAAGTAAAAAAGGCCAGCATTTAATGGAAATTTTACAAAGGAAGACGACATGTGTAACACTAGGGTGAAATAGCAGAGCAATTGAAATCTGCTTCATAGGACAAAAACTTCACAGTAAAAAGATGTTGGAAGAATTTTCTTTGTGGGAATGTAGCAAGGAATATTAAGTATACTATGGTAAAATTGCTTTATTTTCAACAGACGTAGCATCCTACAGTCATAGAGAATGAAGGGCCCACACAAGGCAGAAAAACACCCAGTATATTACAAGAGAAACTCTTTTAATCTTTATTTAAGAAAAATGAATGTTGATCCAAACTTTGACAGTTTCTCTCAGGTGTTAACCAGTCTCCACAATAACCAAGAATTCAAGATGGACCATGACTAAACTAGCAATTTTAAGCGGAAGCGCTTGTATAAAGGACTTTGAAGCCCATTTCTTGAAATAATGTCAACTGTAAGTTATAAAAAAATCAACTAAACAAAAGGAATCTAAGGGCAATATGCTTCGATCAGATCATAAAGGATCTCTCACGTTGTAGGATCGAGAAGGCAGACTAGAGGGGGTGAATATACGGTCTTAAAAATTATCTTTCAATTAAAAGCAATATCTATTTGTCTAAACAAGTATATAATGTGGAAGCTTAACTTAAATTGGTTTAGCACAAATATTGCCTAAAACAACTAGATTCACCTAAGTGCACCAACAATCTATACCTATGTCAAAGGTTTGCAATTCTAAGATGACAAGCAATCAATTTAATTCTATGAATGTAAATTGTTTGAATGTAAATTAGGCACAAGTAAACAAACCACAATTGACACTCGATGTTTTACCGTGGTGTTCGGAGACTTACCGGTCTCCCCTAATCCACGTTGAGGTAAGCCCAAACGAATTGGGCCGACTACACGAATTAAGCCAAACACCTCAATTCCACTAATGGTAGCTCTTCTTCGCTCCGGATAGATGAGCTCCAACCTTCACAACACGCCAGGCCTTCTCACAAGCTTCTTTGAGAAAATCATCGGATACGACGTCTCCAACGCCGATTAGGAGTCGGCAAACTCCAAGAGTAATAAGCCAAACCCCTTGCTTGACTCTCACTACGTGCAACGAATGCACAAACTCAAGTGGATACAAAATCCACCTCTAGATGTATATATATGTATATGTATATATATGTATATGTATATATATATGTATATATGTATATATATGTATATGTATATATGTTTATGTATATATATACATAAACATATATACATATACATATATATACATATATATACATATATACATATATATACATATATACATATATATATACATATATATATATATACATATATATATATATACATATACATATACATATATATACATATATATATATATTTCGAATTTATTTAGGTGGTATATTAGAGGTGGGTGTAATTACACCTAAGTGTAAAAGATATTTTTCCTATATATATATATATATATATATATATATATATATATATATATATATATATATATATATATATATATATATATATATATATATAACCCCGCTGGTATACAGTACTAGAATTCTTTTTTTTTAAGAGAAGACAGTGGGAGAGTCTTCTTCTGTGTTAGTACTCGAATTCTCGATCCTTGAATTGCTTTACCATCTTTGAGAAAAAGAAAAGAAAAAAAGAATTGGTTTACCTTCACTCATACTCACCTTCAGAAATTCAGCTAGAAAGAGTTATTCTAGATCTATGAAAATACTCTATCCCTCCATGTTAAACATAGGACACATTTTTTTAAATAATTTTATTCATAGATACAAGACATATTTTATATTTAGATGTAAAATTAGTGTGCACTATCTACTCGGTCTGCAACTCTACATGTCCAAAGGACATACGTCTTATATGCTCGGCAGAGTAGGTACGACGTACACGCACCCACTGTACTCTCACATTCCCCATTTACTACGGTCAACCCATGCTTAAATTTGCCACGCCATTTCTTGCGCCACGGACCAACCTCGGTCACCTCGCACGGTTCACACCAAAATGGACGCGCATTTGCTGCATGCTTCCATCTCCTCCGCGCCAGCGGTCGCGCCCGCCGCCTCCGTCGTGCCCGGCGCAGCGGGCGGCGTGGGCCTCGGCTACGGCATCGCCATCGCCGTCGGCGTCCTCGTCTTCATCTCCACCGTCATGCTCGCCTCCTACCTCTGCGTCCGCGCCAAGGCCGGCGCGGCCGCCAGCGTGCTTCTCGTCGACGCCCCGGCAGCCGTCGTCGTGCTGGGGCTCGACGGTCCCGCCATCGACGCGCTGTACCCCAAGTTCCTGCACGTTGGCTCGCCCGGTGGCAACGACGGTAAAGCTTGCGCGGCGGGGCCGTGCGCCATCTGCCTCGGGGATTTCGCGGCCGGCGACGCGCTCCGGCGCGGGCCCGGGTGCGGGCACTGCTTCCACGCGGGGTGCGCGGAGCGGTGGCTGCGCGTGAGCGCCACCTGCCCGATGTGCCGCGACTCGCCGGTGCCGTCACCGATCGCCACGCCCCTCCCGGAGGCCGTGCTCCTCGCTGCGCAGGCGCGGTGACACACGGCTCATGTCTGCTTGCTTGGTCGGCGGCAGAAGGGAGCAGCCCAAGGCTGGCTAGAAGCGGCGTGGTTTGGTCGGCGGCGAGCTAGCTTGGTCTCGACGGAGCAAACGTGAGCCACCGTTCGATCCATCTGTTCAAGAAAATGAATGAAAATTATTCTCTTCGATCAATTGGAGTGGAGAAGCGGGGCTGTTGCCTTTTGTATATTACGACTTAATTAATTAGGCGATTTAATTTAGCTACCTTAATTGGGGCAGCCGTTAACTTTCTCTTCAACACGGATGCATTTACATCATACGCCAACTATTAAGCACTGCACATGCTTCATCAAGGGGCAGCGTGTGAGGTTTAGCACGCATAGATATTAGTCGTTATTGGTGGCATCCGCATTACGTAGGACCGTACGAGTACTACTACTGCATAAGTTGTGCTACCATAAAATCTAAAAAACTGTATACCATTTCGTTGCGATTCGAAGGTATAACTTACAGGTGGCCTAGTGACTGCCACCGGTGACTCCGGTCTCGTCCCTTGCGCACGGCGACAAGATCCGACTTGGGCCTAGCGATAGGCGTCTGGTAACAGACGAGGCATGGTGGTTGCACTAGGTGAGGTGGAATGGCGACTGGCGAGGTGCGATGATTGTGACCAGCGACCAACGAGGTTGCGTGGTGGTTGCGGCTGGCGATCAATGAGGTTGCGACAGCCATCCTGGTTAGATCCGGTTATTGGTGACGAAAAAGAGGAGGGAGGGCCATTAGATCTAGGGAAGAGGAGTGGCAATTGGAAGGGCTGAGACGTCGCCACCGATGGATTCACCATACCCTCTAGATGCAGAGGGAGGCAGGGGAGGCGAAAGGCATTAAGCAACAGCGGAGGGTGGTGGCGGCAGTTGGACGGTGGGACAAGGGTCAAGGAAATGTTAGATTGGGCGAGGTGACCGACGGCGCAGCAAGATGGGGAGCTCACCGGCGGCTACAAGGGAAGGCGGGGCCGAGGCGCACGATGCTGTGACCAGCGTGACGGCGACAGATAAGGGAGACATCTGAGGTGAGGGAGAGAGAGGAGGAGGATGGGAGGAGCTATACGTGTTATGGTTGCTTCCTTGTGCTATACTATTTTCCCTAGCATCAGAAGGCAGAAGTGTTGGAAACAGATGTTTTTCTCTAATTTACTTTGCTTCATTCGAAGCGTATCTGGGTTGTTGGAGATCGATCTTACTATAGTATACCAGTCCTATTGATCGAAGATGACTAGATGAGCTAGGCAGGTTTTCTTCTAATCGTACATTGGAAGCCTTGGAAAATGGATCAACATTTTTCTAGCACCGATGATTAGAGCGATGTCTGCGGAGCGGGACTCGCGCGTACTGTTCTATCAGGCTTATATATTAATTTTTCTCACTGCTACTTCTCCCTCTAGCCACAAGTACATATAATTTTAGATATAGATATAATTAAACTTTAAAAACTTTAAATATTAATATTTTTCTTAATATTTAAATTGGATGCATTAAAATCATATATATGTAGATTTGTCTTGAAAAATACTTTCATAATATTTATAATTTTATTATATTTTCTAAATATTTTATAATAAAATATGCAGTTCAAATTATTTTTTAGAGACTATATATATCTAAAACGATATGTATTTATAATCAAAAACTTTTTTTGAGAGAGAGGATTCTCTCACTATGTCTGTCTCGATCATTTTGATGGACCTAGAGGGACCCGAGGTGAACAAGGAGCCTGGATTCTGGACACTGGATAGTGGACTGAGCCGGTAGGTTGAGAGAAATACCAACTTAATTTGTTGGATTTTCTAGGACTTGGCACAGTTAAATAATCTATGCATGATCTTCGTCCCGCTTATTTGAGCTTAGGCCCCGCTCAGGATGGCTTTCCGTCGCTGGCGATAGGTGAAAATTTCACTATAGCAGGTACTGTAACTACAGTACCTGCTACAGTAAAAAAATTTGGTTTTTTTCGTTTTTTTAAATTACTTATACCTTTTTTCCGTTTTTTGTTTTCGGTATTTTTATATTTTTTTACATTTAATTATACTCAATAAACCAACTCAATCTGATGTTTTTCAACAACTATAGTGTTTTTCAAAGAAAAGCCAAAAGCCATCGCTATTCCGATCACCCCCTTAGATTTCTGATTTCTAGCTTATTTTTTACTATTTATAATTTTTGTTTTTTAGTTTTTTGGTATTTGTTAAGCTTTTTTATTGGTTCTTTTTTTCCGTATTCGTTTTCATTATATGTAATGGGATAAACTATTTTTTATTTTTAGATTTTTTAAATTAATTACGTCAAATAAGCTATCGTCAGTTACAGTGTAATTTCAGCTAGCTACAGTGTAATTTCAGCCATAAGTCACCAAATTTCAGCTTAACCGAACGGCCTCCTTGGAGGTCCCATGCGCGTGTTTGGGTATGATTTGCGAGTGATCATAAAATATCATTGGAATTTTAGGCACCGCTCAAAACGGCTTAAAACCAGATTCTGCTTTTGGTTTCTGCTTTTTTTTCACTATTTAGTAATTTCCTCTTTTCTGATTTTTTAGGCATTTTTGCCTTTTCTTTTTTTTCCCGTATTATTTTGCATTGTCCGTGATGGGCTAACATATTTTTTCTATTTTTATTTTTTAAAAATTTAATTATGCTAAATAAGTCAACTTAACTACAGTAAAAAAAATATAAGCTAATGCTAAACTAAGGTCCTGTTCTTTGCGGCTTCTAAAAGTCGCTTTTGGCTTTTGCTACAGTAACTAACTTTTAAACAGAGTATTTTTTTAAGATAGGGTACTACAAGTTAATTGTAGTACACGTTAAAAACCTAATATCTGTACTATCAAAAATCGCAAGCGAGTATCTCTCTTTCCGCAATCTCTGTCACAAATAACCAAAAAACCATCAACCGCAGCCAAAAACTATCAGCCGCAGCCAAAAGCCATCAGCCGCAACCAAAAAGAAGAGGCCCTAAACTACCTTAGATTGCAGTGTAGTTTCAACACGCTAGCTAGCTGGCCAGTTCAGACAGCTCCCAATCTGATTGGAAATATCATAAACTAATTCTGCGCGTGTTAGTTTTGAAAGTTGACTTTAGACACCAAGTGATACATAACTGGCCGAATAAGCTTTTGTTCACTCAAGTTAATTGGATGCATGCTTATCGTTCCGTTACTAAAACAAGGGATAAATTCGGACTGCAGCCCATGGTTTAATCGATTATAGTACGTCTTCTTCATGCACATATATTGCATCAAATACATACTACACTCACATAACCTACAAACATACATGTCCGTGTCCTTTATTGTAGTACCGAGGTCATCAATCAGAGAGGGTGAATGATTTCTAAATTTTTTCTCTTAAGATATTTAAAATCTTTACTCGAGTGATTATAATAGTCACTAAATTTAGATCACACCAATACAATGAAACTAAACAAAGTTAACACCAAAAGCCAATAAAAACAACATCCTTCTACATAGGCCGGTCAGACCGTTGTTGACCATTGTTGATGGGCTGGTTTGACCGTTGGTTTGAGACCGGTCACGCTGCAAGTCTGAGGCTTGTCCGGCCAGTATCCTGTTCCTAGACTTAAAAACCTCTTAGGACAAAAAGGTTAAAAATTAAGAATTTGCTCAAATTTCAAGTTTTGTTTAGGATTTATTCAAGACAATAGAAATCTAAACCAATCAAGGATCATAAGATTCTTGAGCTCGAGTTTATTAAATTGAAAAGAATCGAATCTACGTCGTAAGAACAGCAAAAACCTAAAATATCAAATTACTTCTTCTCGTGGGAATATATGACATGATGTCTTCCAGATATACTGTCATATGTCCGAGCAATATAATTTAAGTAAGAGATTGGGCTAGAACTTTTATGAATCCAAAATAACAAATCAAGCTCAAAAACAAGAACAACTAAGCAAGAACATAATTGAGATAAAGATTTGATCTATTTTAGTGAAGGATGAGGTTTACATATTCGTAGATGATTACAAGATATAGCCAAAGCATGCACATGGGTGGTCCAATCGCACGAGTCCAACTCCAAAACATGCTCTCTGAAAAAAGTAACCGCCAACTAGAAATCGGTAATATCACCCCAACAGTCTAACCGGCCCAAACTCCGATCACACCGGACCACTGGTCGACCACCATTTACTTGCCGGTTCAATCGTTTCCTCCCAGTGGTACGACTGAACCCACCAATCGGTCCGACTACCAACACTGGCAACAAATCTGAAATTTCTAAAACTATTGCAAAATTTAAATTCAACTTAATCGAAATGCTAATTGTTCATCACAAATATATCTTATACCTAGTACTTGTCTCTCACCTACACACGCTGGGAATTTATCGGAGGCACCTATAACCTCACGGAGTATAGGGCGTGAGCACATATTTTCTCATTAAACACATACATATATATACACTTCTAAAATTGATGTGCACCGGCTATCTTATGGGTACTTCAAGCGTTGAACAAATGTCACCTATATCTCTAATGCTCTCATACAAAAGATGAACATGCATGTGCAGGCAAGCTAGCAGCTCGGCTTGGTCGTATGGTTGAACTTGTTGTTCTCTCTTCTTTTTGCGATCACAATTGAGCTTCTAATCGAGTACTATAATCTAGCATTCAGAAGTCACGGAATTCAGAAATATTGTAATATTTCAAGTACATATGCTGCACACTACTCTATTAAAAAAAATCAAAATTTCAGTTGCCCCTCGATGGGAACTACTTGGAACGAACTCCAATTATCACAGAAAATTAATCGAGGAAAAAATAACTAAAAATGACATGGCATCTCCCGGTTTAGAGATATTCTAATTCCTTCGCCAAACACGCTAATTTTCAGAAAAATGTCACACTTGCAGCGCTGGAAAATCCTAGAGTGGCAAGAAGAACGGCCCAGATGGGAGCAGGGTTTTGAAAATATCACGTTTTACTTCGAGTTACTCCGAGTTCGTCTGATCTACTCAAATGTTTCTCTGATTTATAGTGATTTCAGCCAATTTTTATTTTAAATTTGAGACCCAAAAACTACTGAATTTTTTTCAAAAATCGGCGCTACCGAGAGGTGTTTCAATACTTTTCTCAACAATGATTTGCACACTTTTTAAAGCACGATGAATAGTAGATAGATACAACTTACCTCTTCGTTTGCTTTGAGATTAGTGTAACTCTTGTTGAAAAGAAAAGCTACTGTAGTTTTGTTAGTTTCTGGCGTGAACCTTATTAGCATGACCTGTTAATTTTGCGGAGTTGAATAATTTTTTTTTGTTTAGCCTCTAGTGCCACCTAAAATTTGAATTTAACCAATTACGACACAAAATTATAATCCTAGCCTCTTTCGTCGAGGACGCGCGGCAGAATGCACGCCCGTCTCGCCGTGGAGCTGGACGTCGCGGGCATCGTCTCCGTGGTCCTTCCCCTCGCGCCCGAGCACCGCCTCCCTGCCGCCATCGACGCCGGCCACTCTGCGCTCCTCTGGCTGCGTGACGTCGCGTGCGGCAAGAACAGCAGCGAAAGCGTCCTGGCGCACAACGTGGCCGCGCGCGCTGGCGGGGCGGGTACGGGGGCTCTCGACCGGTGAGGCTCGCCGGCGGAGTGCTCCTCCACCCGGGCTTCGTTGGGCCCGAGAAGGGCCGGTCGGAGCTCGAGAACCCGCCCAGCCCGTTCCTGATGCTTGCGTTGCCGGTGGGGACCAGCAGCAGGGACCCACCCGTACACGTCTGTCAGAGGTGTTAGATGAGGTTTGTTCATGTGACTCACTTGATGCACATTATTATTATTAGAACGAAAGCCCGATGCCCAACTTTATTACGGAAGTTAGAAACTCGATGCAAATTGTGAAGGGTTCACGTCTCCGGTGAGCTGGGTCCCGCACGTCCAAGTAGAACGCGTCCTGAAACTTGTAGATCTAGCACCAGGTAGGTCTGCTCTTTTTTACTGCGGTCGATGGCTTTTGATTACAACTGATAGTTTTTTGTCTATTTGCGACAGAGATTATGAAAAAAGAGATACTCGTTTGCGATTTTTTATGGTACAGATATTAGTTTTTTAACGTGTACTACAATTAACTTATAGACCCCATCTTAAAAAAATACTCCATTTAAAAGTTAGTTACTGTAGCAAAAACCAAAAACGACTTTTAGAAGCCGCAAAGAACAGGGCCAAATTCGGTTGGATCCCCTTGAAGAGAAACGGTACTGATACGTTTTTTTCGGCTTATGCTTTAAAGTTTTTTAAACAGGTAAAATGGATGATTTTTTTTCGTTATTTTAGAAGCGGCTATCAGTATTTGTTTCGTTCGTACATACTTGTCCTTAGGGGTGTGCATTTTTCAGCCGAACCGAAAAAACTGGACTAAAAAAACAGAACTGAACCGTCAACTCGGTTTGAACGGTTTTCTGTTCGGTTATCAAATTTTGGGTTTTTTGTTCGGTTTTTGGGGGAAAACCGGCTAAGAAATTGAAAATACCGAAGACAGTTGCTATATTTTTTGTTCGTCTATTCGTCTCGCTAGTTGCTATATTTTTAGCAATTGGGATTTACCAATACTGCGCCGAAATAAATTGAGATTTGCCGAAACCGAACCGTATTTCTAAAAATACTGTATATAACCAAATTATTAACACCGTATTTACCGTATATACTGAACCGATTAAACCGAAAAAACCGATTACACAGCTCTACTCGTCCTAGGACCAAAAGTCATTAGCCGTAACTATAAGCTATTAGTCATGACCGAAAAGATAGACAGATAGAAATTAAGACTTTGTTCAAAAGTATTGTAACTTTTTGCTAATTACAAGAAAGATTACAGGAGTAAAGAATACTCTTATTAAGAAGCTATTCCGTTTAAAACGACTTTTATAGTAATTTTTATAAACAATTTATAAAAGAAATCACTCAATTTTAAAACCGGTTTTTAAAAACCGAAAAACAAAAGTTATTCGAAACAGGCCTGTGAAAACAGGCAGGGTTTACCTGAAAAAGTTGCAGGCAGACATGAACGGACTGGACGCCCCGTGAAATCCGAAACTGCACTGTCCGTCGCTTTCTCCCTCCTCGCATTGCTTCTCTCTCTTCTCCCTTGTCTCCGACGACCCCTGCCTTGCGCGCCACCATCTCGTCGGTCTCCAACCGCCCCCGTCGTCAGGTACTGACTGCCCTCTTGCGTTGGACGATCTGGTCTTGTGGATCGATTTGATCTCACTTCCAATTTCCCTATTTGATCACGCGGTGGGCGTGCTGGAGCACAGATACGATTGATTCTACAATGAGAATTTGTTGTAGGCCTGCCCTGGTGAATTTGTTGGTTCGAAATGTAGCGGCAAGCCAGTAATTACGTACAATTGAGGAGATCTTTGGTTAAGTTTTCTGAAAGTGTTGAGGATTCGTGATGTTTTATGAGCCTCGTATGTATGATGGTGTTTACCACAAATTTCTCTAGGCAGGAATATGAATTAGCATGGAAGCACATGATGCAGACTGCATTTTTGGCCTTGCATAGTTACATTAGTGAATTCATGATCACGTTATGGTCGCTGGAGACATTTCTACTAGGTTTTAGCCATTGTTAACGCCCGAAGAGTATTTCTGTCATGGGTGGCAAAAGTAGCAGCGCTCTGCATTTATGTTGCAAGCAATGGCCTATTTTGTGTTCTCGACAAGGAGAAAAGTATGCCATGTTTATCTCGTCTGCATTTCGTATTTTCGTTGCCTCACTTTTACCGGCTAGTGGATGTTATGAGCACCATATTGGATATGATGTGATGTGGGGATTAGGGACGGTGCTGGAGGGGGCACAGGGTGTTGGGGAGGGCATAGAGATAAGGGAGAAATGAAATTTTTGATAATGAAAGAGCTAGTGCATGGATTGGGATACATAGGCCTCAGTTATTTCAAAGTGGGGGTTGAAAAATTCAGAAACCTAGTAAATTCATTCTAATTTGAACCCTTCAACAATATCATAGAAATAGTTCTAAGCATGATGTTTAGCTGCTAAACAGTAAGTATTACTCGTGTTGGCAATCACAACCTAGTGACTCCCTTTGTTAAATAGAATCATTTTATTGTTTGTATATATCTGTTATCAACTTGATGTAACTGCAATGATTTTCCGTTTACAGGCTGCATACAATACTGTAGTAAAGGAAATATGGGGACAAAAGCTTGTCCGCCTTCCACTGATTCAGAAAAGATAGAGATTGGAGAAATAGACACTAGGGCTCCATTTGAATCTGTCAAAGCTGCAGTAAGCTTATTTGGTGAGGTCCGGTTTTCATCTAACAAATCTGCTGCCAGAAAGGCAAAGGCTCCTCAAGCGGAGGTACTATTTTTGAAACGAATATTTTGTGCTATAATATTTTAGTATCTAACAATGATTTATTAGTTTGTTTGTGTGTATCATACATGTGAATTTGCAGCTGCGGACAGTCAAGTATAATATTGCAGATCACATACATCTGGAATTCTCTGATCAGAATTGTACATTCAAACTAGTGAAGTTAGCAGATTGTAGCATACCATATCTCTTTTTTCTACACACAGATGGAATGCACAAAGTTTCCTTGTTTGCCCCTTTCCATCATCCATTTGGCATTTGTCTGAACTCTAATCGTTAAAATAATAAAATTGTTGCCTTCAATCGGTTTTTACTAATCACTGAGCTGTTGTGGATGTTGCAACCTCCACTTTTGACTTTTGACGTTGGGAACTGAGGGAAGTTGATTTTACATATCTATCAGAAATTCAAAATATTATACTTATACAAAATATATTTGTCTTTAATTGTTAATTTCAGTGGTAGGTCTGAACATTCTTTGCAGCTGTTGCAGTTTCTCTTAACAGGTATCTTCCATTAAAAATCATGCGCCTGAGGATTTTCAATTGTACCTGACTACCTGAATATTTCGTAGCCCTCCCGACTCACCCTCCATCTTTTAATTGGTTTATTTGGATTCAGAAGGGATAATGAAGAGAAAAGGGAATAGTAGCAGGAAAGGAAACTTTAAATTTGACCTTATTTGTCCATTATATTGACTTTCTCGAAGTGAAATTTGCAGATGTATCTGTATTATTCAATAAACAGAGAAAGATTTTACTTAACGAATTGGGAAGTCCTGAAAAAATAGATGACCAAAATTCGTCAATTAGCTCAACCATTCATCAATGTAATGGCACCTGACCCCCCCTGCCCCCCCCCCCCCCCACGTTCATGTAGGCATTTGGCTTTAGCTTTTGAATAGTAACAGTTTGTAGAGAAACTTGTAGAGAGAGACACTCAAGTGCAATTTTGGCTGATATAAATGAAATTATTGTAGTATGTACTATAATCGACTAATTACCTTATCTTGAAAAAGATACTCTGTTTGAAAATTAGGTACTATAGAAAAGCAGTTTTTAGAAGCTGATATAAACAGGGCCATGTGTGCAATGCATTGCTTTTTCTAGCTCAAACCCTGTAACTTTTTTTCTTGCACAGTGTCTTTAATATGCACTATAGCTCTATAAGGCTGTAGCTTAACTGGTTATCATGTATCTTGGTTTTTGTATTAGGAATGATGCATTGTATGCCACTTATATTACTTGTTGGTTCTTTTCTATTGCTTCCATACTAGTTCATAAATGTTCATGTCCTACCATGTTGCAACTGTGAAATAGTCTCTATGTAGTGTTTATCCATCAATTGCACGTCACATGGATCTATCTTGCATTTCAATATCATATTATTGTGCTGATCCTATGTACGTTTAAAATTTTGTCTATGGTAGAGGGTGTTGGCTCAGGAGACAGTACTGCACTTGGCCCAGAAAGAGTTGAATAAATACAAGGAACAACTGAGTAATGCTGAGACAACCAGAGTTCAGGCCCTCTCTGAGCTGGAGAGGGCTAAAAAAACCGTTGAGGAGCTAAACAATAAGCTTGATGCAATTAATAAGTCCAAAGAACTGCATATTCGGGCAACAGAAAATGCAAACATTCGAACAATGGAGCTTGAAGGTGGCAGCTCTAGTGAGGCTGTTGGAAAGGATGGTCCTTCGAAGCAGGAGCTAGAAAATGCCAGGGAACAGTATGCTGTTGCTCTGGCAGATCTTGATGCAGCAAAGCAGGGGCTTAGAAAACTGAAGAAAGATTTTGAAACCTCGTTGGATGCTAAGTTATCTGCTGTCCAGAAGGAAGCAGAATCAATGCAGTCTTCTGAAACAAATAAGGAGAAGGCTTCTCAGCTCCGTACTGAGATTGCACTGATTCAAGAGTCACTTATGCATGCTAAGGCAGCCACGAAGCAAGCACATGAAGAAGAGTTACAAATCCTTGCTGAGAAGGATGTTGCCAGGAAAACTTACAAAGAAGCTCTGGAAGAAACTCAGAAGAAATTGTCATCTTTGAGAAATGATTTTGATCCTGTGGCTTACAAGAACGTCCAAGAAAAACTAAATGAGACTAATTCTGAGATTGCATTTGTGCATAAAACGATTGAAGATGCCAGAGCTCGAGATTTGGTGTCTGTGTCTGTTGTCAGCACAGAGCTGGATGATGCTAAAGAAATGTTGCAGAGAGTTGCAGAGGAGGAAAGCTCTCTTAGCAGTTTAGTCGAATCGCTGAATCTGGAGTTAGAGGCTGTAAAGGAGGAACACAATAAGCTCAAACAGAAGGATGCAGAAACTGAATCCATTGTAGGAGACCTTCATGTTAAGCTCCAGAAGTGCAAATCTGAGCTCGAGGCAGCAGTATCTGCAGAATCGAAAGCAACATCAGCTTCGGATGACCTGATGTTGGCTCTCCAGCAACTGTCTTCTGAGTCAAAAAGTGCTCTTCAGGAAGCTGAGGAGATGCAGAAGAGTGCAACAGAGTTAAGAGATGAAGCTGAAGCAGCACGTGCTGCATTAGTGGAAGCCGAGCAAAAGTTGCAGTCCGCCTTGAAGGATGCAGAGGAAGCAAAAGCAGCTGAATCAAGGGCTCTTGATCAGATCAAGCAACTATCGGACAGAGCAAATGCTGCCCGTGCCTCAACTTCTGAATCAGGTGTAAATATCACAATCTCTAAAGAGGAGTTTGAATCTCTAAGCCGAAAGGCGGAGCAGTCAGAGAAGCTGAGCGAGATGAAAGTTGCTGCTGCTATGGCTCAGGTGGAAGCTGTTAGAGCCAGTGAGAATGAGGCAATCAAGAAACTGGAAGCTGCTCGGAAGGAGATGGAGGACATAGAATTGGCGACAGAGGAGGCGCTAAAGAGGGCAGAGATGGCGGAAGCAGCAAAGAAAGCAGTAGAAAGTGAACTTACGAGGTGGAGAGAGAAGGAACAGAAGAAAAATGCAGAGGCTCCACCTCCGGTTGGAGCACAATCACCTGCAACTGCGTCTCCATCCATGCAGAAGGCTTCTGTTGTAAAAGCCACCGAAAAGAGTGATGGGCATCAAAGGAACAGCAAAGCGCTATTGAGGAAGAGCTTTATGCTGCCTAGCATCACAGGAATGTTCCATAAGAAGAAGAGCCATGCTCACGGCAGTTCTGCATCATAACTTACCTGGGTGAAAACCTGTATAATCAGTTTCAAGCACTTGTTTGCAAAGTGATTCCAAACTCAAACGCATGGTTGGATTCTACCATTTGTATAGTACATTTTTTGTTGGTTGTAGTGTACTGCTGACCTTACTTTCTCACGTTCTATATGTATATTTTACCTGTTACTTTGTGGGGGGTTTTGGATGACTGTTCTGTACCTGGTAATTCAGTGTAGTTTCATTGGCATTGGCACCATCTGCTCTGTCCGTTGTCAAAGGCCAAGCAAAATGAACATGCATAAATAGTTACAGCATAGAGTTTCGCAAAGTGATTCCACTTTCCGGCAGGAGCGATCAAGCTCCGTAAGCAAAATGAACATGCATAAATAGTTACACCCCACGATGAATACAAGGACAAATAAATAATTTTGAATTCACTTTCACAAAATTTGCAGCATAGAGTTTTCAATTGTTGCGATCCTAATTAATTAAGCTAGTAGAAGAGCTGATCGTTGTAGTCTTTCAGGAGCTGATCATCACCGAGGTCATTGAGCAGATCAAACGCCTCCTGTAGCTCGTTAGCGGCTGCCGCCTCGCTCTCCGTCTCCCCGAACCTCGCCAGGAAGTCCCGTGGCACACTCACGAGGGACCTCAGGACCTTCTGCCGTTTGCTCATCTGCTGCAGCTTCTTGTGTCCGAGCAAGCATCAGCTCTTCCTCCAGTAAGCTTCCATCCTGCTCCATGTCGTCGTCAGCTTCGGCTTCATCTGCAGCCCCTTCTTGTGTCTGAGCAAGCACCAGCTCTTCCTACAGCGAGCTTGCATACTGCTCCATGTCGTCGTCGGCTTCGGCTGCAGGGTTCTGCTGCCCAGTTGGAACCGTTCTTGTTGGAAACGTAGGTAATATTTTAATTTTAAGTTTTACTAGAAGATTGATATAATAAAGTGATGCAAAACTCACAAATAACAACAGACTACTCATTATACTTCAGAAATATACGCAAAAAAAAAAGTATCAAAGTCGATCGAATGCGCAAACAACTTACTGTTGGACTTGATGAAAAGCAGAAAGCAACGTAGACTTGATGCAGTGCAGAATATAGATGAAGCAGTGAAGCGAATGGTCGCGCAGATGTGTGCTGCCCAGAAACCTTATTGTTGCTTCCGTGCAGGTCTTCACGGCAGCAACAACTCAAAAATACCACTCCCCTTCTTCATAGTGCATGTCGGGAAAAAGAGTTGACGAGACTCAGACGGCGTAGCACAACAGCACAAGTTCGCAGGAGGAAAAAATGGAGACAGTGAGATTCTTGGCAAATACTATGGACGTCTCCAAGCACATATATATAGACGGATTGATAACTGATATGATTAAACAGCCATTTATCCATTGGTAACTGATATATTTAACCAACCATTACCCACTAGTAACTGTCTGTTCACGCGGTCCTTCTTGAAGTGGAAGCTCTTGGTCTCGCCAATCTTGATGCCCTCGTCGTTCATGATCTCCTTCGTCTTCTATGAGACTCAGGCGCCAGAGCCGATGGCGCGCGCTTCTGGTGTTGCTCCCTTTCTGCCGCTTGCATAGGCTAAAGAATCGGTCACTGTTAAAATCAGTGTTGTAATGGGGTGTGTGTGTGCACGTCTGTATTGTTGTATTGTCACCGTGTTGTCGCTTGTGTATTGTCGGTGGTATAATGACCACGTCTTGCAGACTGTTGAGTTATGCGGATCGATAGGATCACACACGATTTAGAGGTTGTTGAGTAGTTGCCGTTCTTATCGGGAAAACTAGAACCACTTCTGTTTTATATAAAGGAATGCGATCCTG
Organism: Melocanna baccifera; assembly: GCA_036346265.1. NCBI lineage: Eukaryota > Viridiplantae > Streptophyta > Magnoliopsida > Poales > Poaceae > Melocanna > Melocanna baccifera. The sequence goes on along the minus strand of CM070707.1, from coordinate 20,034,631 downwards.
TGATGATCGTTGAGTTCGACAATTACAAACCTTCTCTGAATTTTCACATGGTATCAGAGCCACGATCCATACCACACTGATCTTCAACTCTAGTCTGTGATCATGTCTGGCATCGGAACTGGCGATCTCCAAAACTCTAGTGCTAGAGCTCTCTCGGCCAGCGCCTCAACTCAAGCTGGACTCATCACTGCTCCGGCCTTCAACCAGATGATCACCGTCAAGCTGTCAGGAGATAATTATCTCCTGTGGACGACCCAGCTATTTCCCTACTTGAGGAGCCAAAGGCTCATGGGATATATCAATGGCACCAATGCACAACCAGCGAGAACAATCTCGCAAAGCGGCACTGACGGTATAGCCATTACTGTCACAAATCCACAGTACAACATCTGGTATTAGCACGATCAGCTTGTCATGAGCGCCATTCTTTCGTCGCTGACGGATGGTGTGCTCGCGCAAGTCGTCGACTGTACCACCGCCTGCGAGGTATGGTGTGTCATTGAGAGAACTTTTGCCGCCAATTCTCGTGCACATATCATGCAGGTCAGAATGCAGCTTGCGACGATTCAAAAGAAGGATCTATCCATCAGCGAGTACTTCCGCAAGGTGAAGGGACTTGCCGACACGCTTGCAACCATAGGCAAGCGACTCGAAGATGATGAGCTGATCTCCTACATGTTGCGTGGACTGGGATCCGAATATGATCCCCTCGTCACCAGCCTCACAACTCAAGCTGATGTCGTCACTGTCAACGAAGTTTATGCACATATGCTCAGCTATGAACTGAGACTAGAGCACAACAACACCAATATTCAGGTGAGCAGATTGCAGGGTCGCAACACAGCAGTAGTCGCGACCGAGGCCGCGGCCGTGGCAATGGAAATTGGCGCAATTCAGGTGGTCGTGGTACACCCAAGCATCCAAGTCAAGGCAGCACCAATCAAGGTGGACAGAAGACGCAGTGTCAGATCTGCTACCATGACAACCATGATGCATCGCGCTGCTACTACCGTTTCGACCAGAATTATGTCACCAACGATGCCCGAGTTGCTGCAGCTGCCACTGTCACCAACAACTATGCCATCGATAGCAACTGGTATGCAGACACCAGCGCCACTGATCATATTACTCACGACCTCGAGCGACTGACAATGAAAGAGGTCCAGGTCGCTAATGGTGCAGGTTTGTCCATTGCCCATGTTGGAGATTCTTTTGTTGCCACTGAAGATTACCCTTTAGTCCTGAAAAACGTTCTACATGTTCCACAAATAAATCGGCATCTTCTCTCCATTCATAAACTTGTCTCAGATAACAATGCTTATGTTGAATTTCATCCCACTCATTTCCTTGTTAAGGATCAAACCACGAAGAACACTCTGCTTAGAGGAAGCTGCGCACATGGACTCTACCAATTCCCAAATAATCGTTCCATTCAAGCCTTCTTTACGGCCAAAAATTCTTAAGATCTCTGGCATCACCGACTGGGACATCCAACCTCTACTGTCGTTCGTCGAGTTTTAGCTCAAAATAACATTTCTGTTCTTCCCAATAAAGAGTTTGCCATTTGTGATGCATGTCAGCAAGGCAAAGCTCATCAGTTACCATTTTGTTCTTCTATTCATTCCATAACCAGCCCTTTAGAGCTAGTCCACACTGATGTGTGGGGACCGGCTCAAACCTCTGTGAATGGCTACAGTTATTATGTTAGCTTTGTTGATGACTATAGCAGATTCACCTGGATATATTTCCTTAAGAAAAAAAATCTGATGTTGAACCTGTTTTCATGCAATTCCAATGTCATGTTGAGAGACTTCTAGGCAAGAAAATTCTCAGAGTACAATCAGACTGGGGTGGTGAATACCACAAACTGAACAAGTTCTTTGACAAAATAGGAATAAAACACCACATCTCTAGTCCACATACTCATCAGCAAAACGGGCTAGTAGAGAGGAAGCATAGGCACATTGTGGAAACTGGTATTTCCCTCCTTGCTCAATCACGTATACCCATCCGTTTTTGGGATGAGGCATTTCAATCCTCATGTTTCCTAATCAATAGATTGCCGAGCCGCGTAATCAACAACGACACTCCTATTTTCCGGCTTCTTGGTGTACACCCAGACTACAAATACCTCAAGGTTTTTGGCTGTGCTTGCTGGCCAAACTTGAGAGCCTATAACCCAAGAAAACTTAGCTTCCGATCTAGACAATGTGTATTTGTGGGCTATAGTGTAAATCATAAGGGGTACAAGTGTTTGGATCGGCAAACAGGACGAATTTATATTTCGCGTGACGTGGTGTTCAACGAGAATGTGTTTCCTTTTGACTCTTTAACTAGCCAATCTAAACCTCCTGCACAAATTGCCTGTTCACCAACCGTCCTCCCGTCTGTTACACACTACTCCGAACAATTCTTAACTGACATAAATCCGACAACCTGTTCTCCTTCACAAACACCTACACACATTCCTCCAAATAGCCCTCCTAGCAATTCTGCAACAAACGAATCTTTTACTGGTCATGGACATCCTCATACTGTTATCGATAATCCAGATGTAGGCATTTTCGATTCTGCAGGCTCATCAGGTGAAACAACTCATTTTCAGTCTGCGGCCGCACCTGAACCTAACCAGTTTCCAGGGGAGCAGTCCAGTCTTCAGTCTTGTCATCCCATGCGTACCCGGTTGAAGGACAATATAGTCAAACCCAAAGAGTTTAAAGATGGCACAATCTGGTATGCTGCCGAAGTTACTGTTCACTATCATCCCGTGCCCAAAGTAGAACCAAGTTCTCTGGCTGAAGCAATTAAACATAAGGAATGGAGACAGGCAATGGATACAGAATATTCATCTCTACTCAAGAACCAGACTTGGACTTTGGTTCCACCTAGGAAGGGAATTAATCTGATTGACAGTAGATGGGTTTTCAAAATCAAAAGAAAGTCGGATGGATCTATTGATCGGTATAAAGCCCGTTTGGTAGCCAAGGGGTTCAAGCAAAGGTTTGGGGTTGATTACCTGGAAACCTATAGCCCAGTAATTAAGCCAACAACCATCAAAGTTATACTTTCGCTTGCAGTGTCACGGGGATGGACTTTGAGACAGATTGATATACAAAATACCTTTTTACATGGCTATCTCCAAGAGGAAGTGTTCATGCGTCAACCTCCTGGTTATGAGAGCTCAGATGTTTCGTCCAATTATATTTGCAAGCTCAATAAGGCACTTTATGGCCTGAAACAATCTCCCCGCGCCTGGCACTCTCGGCTGACCCTGAAGCTTCAGAGCCTGGGCTTTATTACTTCACAGTCCGATGCTTCCTTGTTTATACTGAAGGCAAATGATCTGACAATGTATGTACTGATTTATGTCGATGACATAATCATTGTGAGTTCTTCATCAGCTGCAACTCACAAGTTGATCCAACAACTAACCAAAGATTTTGCAGTTAAAGATTTAGGTGACCTTCAGTTTTTCCTGGGCATTAAGGTTAAGACTGAAAAACAAAGTATTATCCTTTCTCAAAGGATATATGCTCAAGATCTGTTACAGAGAGCAAAAATGGAGAAGTGTGACCAATTTCTACTCCCATGGCTGCTACTGAGAAACTATCCAGAGAAACAGGCACTCTTCTGAATGGAGAAGGGCAGTTTCAGTACAGAAGTATTGTAGGTGGCCTGTAATATCTGACAATTACAAGACCTGATCTCTCCTTTGTTGTCAACCGTGTTTGTCAGTTTATCCAAGCTCCAACAGATAAGCACTGGGAAGCAGTCAAACGGATTCTTCGTTATGTTAAAGGGATGAGCAACCAAGGGCTGAAGTTTCAGAAGCCTGACAACAATACCCTGAATGCATACTCAGATGCAGACTGGGCTGGGTGCCCAGACGACCGCAGATCGACCAGTGGTTTTGCAGTTATGCTGGGACCTAATTTGGTGTCTTGGAGCTCTAGAAAACAATCAACAGTGTCCAAATCAAGTACAGAATTAGAGTATAAAGCCATTGCAAATGTGACAGCTGAGCTGATTTGGATTCAGACACTACTTAAAGAACTTGGTGTTTTCCAACGGGATGCGCCGATTCTATGGTGCGACAACCTTGGAGCGACCTACCTAACCTCAAACCCAGTGTTTCATGCTCGCACGAAGCATATTGAGGTCGATTTCCATTTTGTCCGAGAGCAAGTTGCCAGGAAAGCGCTGCAGGTTCGCTTCATTTCGTCCAAAGATCAAATCGCTGATATATTCACCAAAGCATTGCCAAAAGCACCGTTCAACCTTATTTGCAACAATCTCAATCTAGTAAACCAAGGTTGAGATTGAGGGAGGCTGTTAAAATCAGTGTTGTAATGGTGTGTGTGCGCGCGTCTGTATTGTTGTATTGTCACCGTGTTGTTGCTTGTGTATTGTCGGTGGTATAATGACCATGTCTTGCAGACTGTTGAGTCATGCGGATCGATAGGATCACGCACGATTTAGAGGTTGTTGAGTAGTTGTCGTTCTTATCGGGAAAACTAGAACCACTTCTGTTTTATATAAAGGAATGCGATCCTGTGATGATCTTGAGTTCGGCAATTACAAACCTTCTCTGAATTTTCACAGTCACCACTCTCGCTTTTGGGCACAAGGTTGAACTTGCCGGTGAGGTCCTTGGGCTCGTAGCCATAGAAGGCGGTGTGGTGGTTGATCTCGGAGGCTTGCTCTGCATCGGTTGCTCTGCATCGGAGCGCAAGAGAAGAGAAGCAGGAGAAGACAAGAGAGCAGGATCGATCGGATTGAATCAAATGGATTGGGAGGTGCTGGTCTCGCTATTTAAAGAGAGCTAATTCGGAGTCAGACTTCACTTCTATTTATTTCTTTTTTGGAAAGAGCTATTTCCTTTTCTGAGAGTCGGACTAGGGGTAGGGACTTGGGAGATGGGTCTTTCCAGGGGTAGATCCACATCCTGGGCAATCTAGGCTTCAGCCCGGGGTGTGTGATAATTATAGTGAAAACCTAGGTAAATTCAAGTAAGCCAAGCACACAACTTTCCCTTCTAGCTCAGGTAATAGTATTCTCTGACTCTCCCTAGCCTAAGGTGTGGCAAAATCCTAGATCCGCCCCTGGGTCTTTCCTTTCCTTTCCTTTCTTTTATTTTATTGAAAGCAAGAACACCATCAGACCAGTAATTAAGAGGTCATCTATGTGTTAACTCTTATAGAAAAACATAAACTCGACGACATAGCGTAGCCTCCCATTCCTCCTCCTCTCCGCTGCCTTCAGCTCTGCATCTGACGAAGCGCTGCCGCAATGATGGGTTCACCATGCCCCCTCACATGTTAAGGGAGCCCGAGGCGACGGTGGCCCGACGGTGGGAGGTGGCAGAGCGCATCGCGCAACGATGAAGGGTGGTGGGCGGAGGCGGAGAGAGAAACGGGTGACATGACAACGCTGTGAATATTATGTTGGACGGGGTGGTGGTGGCGGGGGAGGGGGAGACGAGTGTTGTGGTGAGGCAGCAAGATTGCCATCGGCCGTAGGTGGTGGAGGAGGAGAGGAGGCAGGAGGAGGAGGGGTGCAAAGCTGCTTGCGCCGGAGAAAAGAGGGGAGCGGCAGTGGGGGAGTGACTAGGAGGGAGGCCAGGGAGCGACAGGGAGGGAGGTTGGGGAGCGATGATGAGAGGGAGGGGAGGGGGAGTGGTTAGGCAGCCATCCCTTTGGATTGGGGTCTAACGAGATATTGTGCGTAGTAGCCCTGAAACTCTTATTGCTTCACGTGGCTACCGTAGCAAAAATGACAAATTTTGGTTTCCCACTTTCGCAGTAACTATATCTTGATTGCTTTCTTCCTCAGCGTCTAAACCATCTTCTATTTTCTATTCGGTATAACAAGGCGGCACGATCAATTTGTGCCACATGTACACACACGTAAATGTTTACTGTACATGTTATTAGTTTTGCACAGCCTCTAGGATCTCATGAGCGTAAGCACTCGAGTGCACACGTGTGTACTCTTACCTAGAAAAAGCACACCATGTCCATTGAAGAAATCGATCTCGTGTGATTAACCGGCCACTGGTTTGGTTCAATTTTGCCAAATTGTTATGTAATTTGCCATTTAACTGGGCACTACACGATCTGAACGCGTAACCTATTACCACTCTGCGTAACAAATTACATACGTGTAATTGTTATGTAATTACACGTATGTAATTTGTTATGTTGCAGCATGCAAGGCTCCGATCCTCCGGACAGATGCGTGTATATCCACTTTACTTGCTGCGTCTCTCCTTTGTGTTCCATTTGTGTGGAATACTTACTACAACATTCTGGCCTAGGAGTTTTATTACTGGATTCACAGCGTACATAAAAAGAGAGCATTCTACAAAGCCTTCACAACAGAAAGATTACAAATTTACACCAGTACGTAGAATCATCAAAGAGGTAAAAAGCTTCTAAGATTGTCGATGGCAATCAAAGAGAATACATAATTGTAATCCGCAGCATAATTTTTACCTAAATCTATTGTCTTCTGAATACCAACGTGATAACACAACAAAAACAAACGACAGCAAAGAAAGAAGAAAAAATATTTTTTTTCTTCTGTAGCCAACAGTAGCTAATACTGTTATATACTATAGCATATATAGAAAACGAAGGCATTGTCTCGGCCACTTGCTTACGTCATGGAAGCAACACCAAGCCTCCACATGACGTGATGTACAGAAGAGTGCTCAATGCCTCGTGTGTGATGATGTGCTAACTTGTGAAGACGTTTTTTGGCACAAGTTTATTTTAACTTGATCAATATCGGTTCACACATACGTTAAATGTCTTAAGTAATAGTTTACGCATACGTTAAACATCTCAAGTAATAGTAAGCAATGTTATAATTATTTATTACAATCAACCATTGTTAATTATTTATCATCAAAATATTATAGACTTAATCGTATAGTCTAACAAAACTAGCTAGTATAATGCGAGCGTTAGTCAGATTGTCCGCAAAACATTCATCTGATGGACGCGGCTGAATCCCCCAAAGGATCATCGGCGTCTCCCGCACCGTCGTTGAAGTTAAGAATACGATCCAGCCATTCATCCCGCGCGAGCTCTTCTCTCCCCACATCGTCGGTGAGCTCGAGGCCGATCGTTTGGGCGAATTGCAGCGCCTCCCCGTTTGTGCCCGCCATTGCCAATGGCATTGGCATTGGCAGCTCTGGCTCTCTCTTGACAGCAACGTCGCCGTATGCGCAGCGGTAGACGGCTTTGCTCATGCTTTCTAACATGGGTTGCAGGGCAGCTTGAGACGTGCCGGCATTGGAGCATCCAACCACGGCCGCGCCCCCAGTCTCTGCCGGTGACGGCGCCACATTGCTCACGGCGGCCTCCCGGAAACCGTGCTCCCGGTGCGCCGCCGGCCTTTTGGACCCGACGACCTTGGTTGCTTGGCGCTCATCCTCGTCCGGCGCCGGCGCCCTCCTCGAGAGGTATACCTTGCAGATCACCTTGACGCCCGTTCCGTCGGTGGCCTCTTCCAGGTTGCTCACGAACTCCTCCATGAGCCATCCCGTCTTCTTGTCGCCCGCGTCACGGTACTCGAAGGTCAGCCGGCAGCACCCGTCCTCACGGACGGGCCTCCGCTTCAACGTATTGTGCCAGGTGCCGCCGCCCTCGACGGAGCGGCGCACCCGGCCCCCGGGCTTGCCCCCCTTCCACCTGCTGACGCAGAAGAAGTACCAGTGGCCGTCGTAGCAGAAATTCTTGAACATCTTGGTCAGCGTCGCCGGGTCGCGGCTGTAGACGTCGGCGAAGCAGACGATGCCCTCGAGCTCGTCGAGCGGCTGGCCGGCGATCCACGGGTTGAGGTAGCTGTCGATGAGCTCCTCCGGGGTAGGGATGAAGTGGAAGCCCGGGGGCACTGTCGGCCGCCGCTCCAGTGGTTGATGCTCCGGCCGCTCCATCGATCGATCTGGCCCGAAAGTCAGGCCAAGCAAGCGCGAGTTGTGACTTGTCAGACAGGCATGCATGTCACGTACGCGGATAAATAGATCCAGCATGTGTCCGAGTTCGACTCGGTATCGAGGCCTCTTCCGTGTCGTTGTCGGATTCGGGCTGTGTATGCACTGCTTAATGGCAATGCTTTAACTAAGTAATAGCTGCTGATATCTAGAAGAGCTTCATGTCCTTTTTTTTTTGGTGCTTACCAATGTACTGTATTCTTTCCTTGCGACGGTGATGGCTGCTGAGCTTGTGCATGCTGCCAGAAGTGAAAGTGCCGGCGAACCTGAAAGACTAAGGTTAGGAGTTCTGCTTTTTGTTGCCCTGTCAAAATATGCATAAAGTACAGAAACAGATTTGGTATAATATCCATCTACGCTTGCACCTGACCTCATATTGGCATGTAGTAGTTCGATTGGTGTTTCTCATGGTAAGTTCTTCTCTTAATAGATAGGTTTAGATAGGATGCAATAGCGTATAACAAAGGTACTTCTGACTTCTTCATTAGTGCACCTATTTTCTTTCTAACAAAGTGGAAAAGGTGAACTCATGCTCACTACTAATTAAGGAGAGCAAATCAAATTGAAGCCCTACAGTGGAGCTATCAACAATGATTTTGGAAAAGGGTTCAGAAAGAGATGTTTAATTACTTACTGAAAGTACCTCTAGGCACTTTCTACCTTTTCATATCTTATCATTGACAAACCATAAATCCAATGTGGTCAGAAAGAAAGCTAACAAATTTCATATCACGTCAACTATTTCAGGAATTTGCCTGAAGTGAAGCGTGCTTATAGGATTTTAGGTGTGCGAACTGTCAGTGCGCGATGTTCTGGCTGCTCATGGCAGCTTTAAGCCCTGCGTCGCCAGAAGCCAGCCATGGCATTGAGCGGTGGCTTTTTCTTATTGTTGATTTTTTTTGTTTTATTTTTTGTTTTTTTATATTTTGTTTTTTTGTATTTTTTGTATTGTTTATGATGGATTAATATTTTTTATTTTTAAAATTTTCAAATTTAATTACATCAAATAAGCTAACTCAATTATAATAAAAAAATAAACTAACTATAATAAAAAAAACTATAAACCATCATCATTCTGAACACCATCTTTTAAGGAAAGAAAATATTTGAGTTGAGGCTGCATGGTTTGGCAAATTGGCAATCTCTTCTCTTATCATCGCGTGGGTGATAGAGATGGGCTAATAGTTAATTCGGGGGCTGGCTGCTTGCGTGATTTGCTTGGCTGGCTTTGCCCGAACGGAGGAGGATTTGCGATGACGTGTCTTTTTGTCTCGGTCCTATGCGTGATCTGCTGTCTGATCAGTGAAAGCGGCTGCTATTATTTTCTTTGCTCGACGAAGGACAGTAGTGCATATATACCAAGAGGAATCCGAGAAGATCATTAACAAGAAGGGGTGAAAATATTATTATTTTTCTTCTTGTTGCTGTATTTTTATGTTCTTTTGTGATCGGCAGTCTGATTGCGATATTCGATCCTACGCCACCTATATTCGTGCTTATTTGAAGCTAAGAGAATAATAGATTATCTACTTAATCGAATTTCTTCTTTTTGTCCTTTTTTTTAGATAATGGAACTAAGTTCCAACCTCTACCATCCGAAGATGATACACAGCTAACACTTGAAATGATGCATCTTTTTATACAACACCTTCTAGTTTTGTTCGTGTTCCACAACACCAATTTATGCAAATGTTCTAGTCAGAACCCAGAACCCTAAATCCCCAGAATTTATACTTGACCTTGTAGCAATTCATACTGCATGATTCATTTGAGAAGTTCTGTTGTGGTAATAAGATTTCAGCAGTGGCCAAGAGGCTCATGGCTGCCTTTTTAGATCTGCCGAGGCATCACCAACCCAGATCCTTCGAACCTGCTCTCTGCGATCTCGTCGATCCTCCTCGCCATCTCCGGCGTCAGGTGGTTCTTCCAATCTCCGACCACACCGCGCCGGAAGAATATGTTGTTCGCCATGGGCCCCACAATCATGCCAGTCGTCCCTGACCGGTTCACCTCCAGCCCCGCCAAGCGCTCCATGCCGCACGCCTCCACGATCTCCCTGTCCACCCCGGCCTCCTGCTCCTCCGCCGTGAACGGGCACCCGACGAACTCGGCGAGGCGCCTCAGCTGGCCGAGCGTGTCGGCGGCGAGCTCCTCGTAGGTCAAGAAGAGCACCTGGTTTGGCCTCTCGACGTGCCAACGCCAGTAGCCCAGCATGTGCTCCCAGAACGGCCCGAACAGCGAGGCGCCGTCGCAGAACTGCCGGAGCGCCTCGTCGATGTCCCACTGCCTAAACCTGTTCCAGAAGTGCCACAACGACACGAAGCAGTCCTTGGGATCCCGGCACAGGTACACTACCTGCGTGCATATGCATTTGATCACTCGTCACCTCGCCAGGAGAAAATTACTGTACGTTTCAACTTTCACGACGTATCGCAAGAACATTTCACACCGTGGGTACTCACCTTGCAGCCGGAGGCGGCCACTGAGTCCGGCAGCGACTGAGATGGGATGTGCGTCATGAAGAGCCGCGGCGCGGGGAGGGAGCTCAGGTCGGGGATCTGGTCGTTGACAAAGACCTGGGACTCGAGGAAAGGGACAAGCTGGTGGGGGCTATGGGCCGTGAGCGGCGGGAGCGCCGACTCGTGGGCTGTGCGGTGGAGAGTCGCGTACAGGAGCGCCTTCAGCCAGGTGGTGCCGGACTTGGGGAAGGTGGTGAGGAAAACGTCGGTGCCGCGCGCCTTTAGGTGCCTCTGGATGACCATGGCGTTCACAACCGCCGGCGTGAACATGTACCAACCGTCGGGATGGCGGGTGAACAGGCGGCCGATGCCGCTGGGTGTCGTCGGGTAGGTGGAGACGACCTGCCGGACTTGGTCGTAAATTTCTTTGTGGGACGCTGCCTCATCGGCTTTGGGCGTAGAGGAGGATGAGAGAGAGGACGCCATGAAAGCAGTGCACTCTTGTCTCTCTCTCTCTCCACGCAGAACACCAACTAAAGGTTGTGCCTTTCGGTCTCGTGGACTGCATATAACTATATAAGTACTAGCTATGAGCCTATGATGAACTTGTTAGCGCTTACTGAATATATATCAGCATGTGATCTACTTTTATCTTTTCGTATTTCTCAGAATTAAGAAAGGTAAGTGAGATCCACGCAAGCTTCCATATAAAACGCAAGCCATGCGGCCGGAACAGGATGAGGGAGAAAAAGGCTAAGTTCTTGTAGATTTATACGTAGACTTTGATTTTTATTTCTAGTGACTCGCTGTTAAACGATTCGTTTTTTAAGTGGTGTTTGTAGATAAATTATAGTACAAACTATATCGAGTTCAACTGTACTGGATAAAATCGTATACAACTATTTTCCTCTGCGTATTATAAAAAAAATTGTTCAGTTTTTTTTCTATGGAGAGGTTCAGTCTATGACATATCATGTTGTCAATCAGTGGATTTAGCTTCTTAGCAGGGGTATCTTCTTTCCAATTTTAGTGGGGACACATGCGAACGTAGCATACTGAGAACACATGATTAGACCTTCTCCTTAATATTATGAATCGAACATGATCAGATTGTTTTCGTCATCGCAATCCAGCCAAGGACCATTGAAACTTGGATAGCTAGATATCATATTACTTTAGTAGTAAGATCAGCTTCATAGTGTGATTACACAAATAAGAAAGTGTTCTCTATGATCAGCTTGTCAGCATCTACCATTATCAACCCAAGTTGTTGCAAAACCTCACATATCGCTTTAAATTGTGGATGTGGACTGGAACCTGCTCCGAAACAGTGAGCTTGACCACCAACACCAATCCATCTGGCTGCAAGCCCGGAGATCAAAGCAGTCCAAAATACAACATCCTTCTCCAGCATTGCATCGAACAATTTCTTGGCCAAATCAACATAACCACATCTCCCATACACGTTCAGCAGAGAATTGCATAGCAAGAGATCCATAAGACACCCAAACTTCAAAATAACAGTGTGTATCTGCATTGCTTCTGGATCTGCAAGCCGCTCCGCCAAATCATTTAGGACAGTAGCGAAGGTGCAATCATCAGGCCGAATTCCATTACCAATCATCTTAAGAAACTGCTGGAGACATGATCCTGCCTCCCCAGATTTCATGTAGCAGTCCAGCAGAACATTCCACGACATCAAAACTCTCTGCGGCATACAGTCGAACACCTTCCGTGCATCCTCCAGCAGGCGCAACTCGGCGTAGCACAACCTGACGAAACCAGTTTCCAACGCAAGCGTCTGCAAACACCCCGGACTTCACAGCCCGCGAGTGGACCTGCCGGCGGCGCCCAGGTCGCAGCAGGGGGAGACGATGGAGTACGTGGACCCGTCCGGCGCCACAGGGCCACGCGTCATGTGCAACTTGTCGAGCATTGCATCGAGCAGGTCGAGGGCGGCGTCTGCGCGGCCGGAGAAAGCGTAGCCGGAGAGGAGGGTGTTGTAGGCGACGAGGGTGGGGGACGGCATGAGGTCGAGGAGGGCGCCGCTGCGCACGTAGGCGCGGAGGAGGAGGTTGCAGCGGTAGGCGTCGCCACGGAGGCCCGGCCTTGGGGAGAGTCGCGTGGAGCTTGCGGGCATGGAGGAGTTGCAGCGGCGGTGGCATTCATCAAACTGTGGGCCGAGGAGGAGGTGGAAGGAGACGTGTGCCAGAGATATAATTTAGGTTATTGGACCGGGCTGGAATTCATGGGCCGGTCCTACGTTTCATTGGCCTTTTTTTTTCCTGTATTTCTGTTTTGTCTATTTAGGAGTATTTTCCCCTCCTCACCAGTCATGATGAGGATGATTAGGGAAGTTTGACACCTAGTTTGTTTAAAAGTATTTTAGATTGGCTACATGTTTGTTTTTAGATGGATTTTAATAATGGATGGTTAAGCTTATGAGAAAGAATTCCTTAAGATTCATACATTTTTTCTACGATCTATCCAAAAATCCATCCATGTGGTTTTTCTGTGTTTTGCAATCCTCTTCTTTTTCTTTTTTTTTGCACTTGCATTCCTATTCTACATTTGTGTATTTTTCTATTCCTATGTTTCGTATGAGTTCACTTTGGTTATTTTTTTTAGTTTTTTAGCTAATTTTAACTTTATTTCCTTTTAACAATTACTATTTATTAGATTAATAAACTGTAACTAAAAGTTATAAGCCATAATCGAACAGGTCTTTTACCCCTCAAAAGAAAGGTTAAAGGTCGTGTTAACCGGTCTAATCATGTGGGTGTCACGATGCTAGAACATCGCGCGAAATCCCACGGCGCAACGCAACAAACGAAACGGATAGCTTTGGCTAGCTTTTGTTGTTTTCAACTGGTCAAGTTATGATTTATAACTTATAAATTTTCTTAAATAAATAAATAGAATAATTTATTATTATTTTAAAATATTTTATCTGAATATTTTTTTTAAATAATTTATCGATGTTTAGATCGTTTACATAAGTACTTTTAAAAGCAAAAACTATAAGTGATAGCACTAAGCCCTGAGCTGCAGCTGAAACTCCTGCTTAGTTTACGAACGAACGAACCTAGTCAGGTCACGCTGTCAGGTACTCTCAGCAGTCAGCAGGTTGTTCACGAACTATATAGGATGGGAGTGACGATACATGGGAAGTTTCTTGGCACCTTCCGTCATCCAATCCATCACCCATACACGGATGCGACGCCAAAAACTTACCCGAAAGCCTATTTACGAGGGTTGGATAATCTATTCATGTAGCTTCAAGATATAACTGTGCTCTAAGCTATTATGAACTTACCATCGTAGATCATTTGAAGCAATACTACTCGAGTATACCTAATCGAAATATTACTACTTATTTAACTGATCAGTCACTACTCAAAATCCTATAATTCGATAATTGAGCTTAACTTCATGTGCCTTCCTGTGCAGTGAGTAGAGCACGTGCGCTTTTATCACCAATAATCACACAATGAGTCGGCCCTATGCTTCTGACATCAACTACTTCGTTAGTGATATGCCCTAGAAGCAATCATAGAGATGATTGTATCACTTCTATATTTATGATCTTTTGAATAATATGTTATTTTGTCTATTGAATAAATATATTTCATATTGATCAACAAGTATGTGACATGTTCGTGGAACTCTTTACATGTATTGATTAATGATTGTTATATTTTTAAGTATCATCAGTTGGTCTCATATATAGTGTATGTAGGATCTTTAGACCTGAGATCGTCATTATTTTCTATATGTGTAATAGTTTACTTAAGAGTTACCAAACACTACTCTGTGACTTGGTGGTCATAAAGATAGTTTTCGGATTTATTATAAAATATACGGAGGAATATGAGCAATCAAAATAGAATTTACCCCTCCTATATAATAGGAGAGATATCTTTGGGCCCCTCAATATGGCTAGATTAAGGAAGTGCATGGCCATATCGAATATGGTCGAGGAGTCAATCACAACTAAGTAATTCACCACAAATTCAAGTGAATGATCGAGCTATCATAGGATGGCACGTTTCTCGTCTTGAGTTCGATTTGGTATCATAAGGCAAAGGGATCGGTATAAAAGCACTTTATAAGTTCGTTCGACATAATGTTTATATATGTTTGGGAGTCGTTATGTCCTGCAAAAGACCGCTACCGATTTATGGACCAGAAAGAAGTTTTCGGCCCGTGGCCAAATATATATGAACCTACAGGGTCACGTACTTAATGGGTTAGAACGATAAGAGTTCGGATGATAGTTTCTGAGTGGAGTACGATCTCTACTCATATCGGATAAGGATCCGATTAGAGACTATATAAGGAGAGGTGTGAGGGCTAAGAAAGGTATCCCGAAATACACCTATCGAAACTCTAACCGTCACCTCTTATAATTCCAACCGTGAGAGTTGATGCTAGCACACCAACGCACAGTTTTTCATTTATGGACGTGTGAACCTCGGTAATGGCGTTGCTATGAGTGCGGCATTGATTGGGACGATTACGAAGAGGAGACGATTGACTGGAAGACAATTAACTGCTTCCACTACATCAACACGCTCTTCGTTAAATCGGTTGCTTCAACTCTACTTTCGTTGCACTGCGCGTCTAGTAGTAACGATTTATGATCTTTTACTCGCATAGCTTCCTAATTTACGCGGTAGAAAATTTTAATTTGCGCTAGTGTAGTCTACCCGTATCCCAACACAATCAACAATTATTGTCAAGTTTCAGATAGTAACTAATTACTCGACCAAATGTGGGGAATCGGCAAGACGCTGCTAGTATGGATAACCGACACCCTTTCGACACTATTTAAACCTTACGGAAAAAGATGAAGAGAAGAATGCTTGATCAAGCAATAGACAACTGAGGCAAAGAGTAGCAAAATTAGGGCTAATATCCCCATTTGTAATGCTTATCATGAGCGGACTGTATTCCCAATATAGCAATAAAGATCGTATTCTTTTCTTATCTTCAATCTTTTTGTGAGGCTCAACTTTTATCTATATTTTATAAAATCGACGTTTCAACCGTCGAAAGCTACATTTTAAGGAGATACACGAATGTAATAAACAAAACTTGTACCCAATAATAATGCATCTTTAGTAGGCATATCTTCCCGTGTTCCTTGCTATAGTATTGATGTTGATGTACTAGTGAAATGGTCACATTACCGATCGACTTGTTAATGGACCCAACACGTACCTGTCGTTGGATAAAAAGATTAAGCTGCATAGCAGGGCCGGCCCTGGGGGGGCGAGCGAGGCGGCCGCCCCGGGCACCCAAAATCCAGGGGCCCGCCTTCAGGGACTAATTGTAGCGGAAGCTAGCGAGCGGTCGCAGCTCCCTCCTCACCCGCACCGTCCGCCCCCTCCCTCCACAAATCCGTCCCCCTTCCCGCTGCCCTCCTCCCCCCTCCCCCTCGCTCTCTCCCGGCCACCCCCTGGCCCCCGCCGCCCTCCTCCCCCTCCCCCCGCCGCCGCCCTCCTCCCCCTCCGTATATTTGCCCCCCCGGCCGCCCTCCTCCGTCCTCCCCGCCGTCCTCCTCCCCCTCCCCCCACCGCCCTCCTCCCTCTCCCCCCGCCGCCCCCTCCTCCCCATCCGTAGATCCGCCCCCCCCCTCACCGCCCTCCTCTGTCCTCCCCCAAGCTCTCCCCGCCGCCGGCGCCCCGCACCCCTCCTCCTCTCTCCCGCCGCCCTCTCCCCCCGGCCTCCTCCCGCCCCATCCTCCCCCTCCCGCTCCCGGCCTCCCCTGCCGCCCCATCCTCCCCTCCTCCTCCCACCTCCCCTCCTCCCTTCCCCCCGCGGCCCCCCTCCCCCTCCCCCACCGCGGCGGAGCCAGCGGGTGGGCTTCATGAGGCTTCAGCCCCACCCTCGGCCAGCCCCGAACCCCCCAAGCTGGAGATAGGCCTCGTCCTCATCCGTACCTCTGACCTTCACTCCAAGATTTCCGCCTGCGTTGTCAATGCTAGAGCGCGGCCGCTGCCGCAGAGCAACGCCGAGGCGGTGGTAAAGCACTTGGGCACCGGGGAGGAGGAGGAAGTGGAGAGCCTTGTTGGCATCAACGACGCGCTCGAGCGGCAGCTTGCCTCACTGCAGGTCCATTTCTTGGGGCTCTCATCTCATGACGGACCTAGTTCTATTCATTCGGTAAAGATGGGATTTCTTCCTCTTTTTTGGTGGTGTGTGTTGCTGCTCTGGGCAGAGTAAATCGGTGATACCTTGTTAGGAAAGTTGGGGTATTTGGATTCGTGTGAGCAGAGAAAGGTGCTTGTCCTTCTGCTAAGAGATGCGATTTGCTCACAATCTTGCTGGTTGAATCCCCTTGACTTGCTTTGTTGCACAAGATGGGCACTTTAAGATGATAATATGTATGATGGAAACGCATCAAAGGCATCAACCAATATTGCTCGTGTTAGCTAATTGCTTACGAAACTAGAACAACTTCCATTGTAATTGTTAGAATGCTGCTTATCTCACCGAGTGAGCTTTACCTTTGGATACCAATAAGTGTATGTGGGCTTTCTCTTGATATTTTGGCATTGTACTACCCTATGTGCTTGAATAGTTGTTTTGTTACCTGTTACCATCTGAGTTAAAAGATGCTCTATACCCTTTTACCACATTATATTGTTAAAACTAAACTGTATTGTAAGTTCGTTTATGTCATTGTTACATACTTATCTTTTCACGAGTTTAATGCCTTGACACCTTAATGCCACTGCTAGGTCCTCCAACACCAACAAAGGTATGAACGAGAAACCATCTTGAGCCAGATTGATCGTAGTCGAAGATTCCTACTTAACAAGCTCAAAGAATACAAGGGACAAGACTGTAAGGTAATCCATAAGGCTTCTGCCTTTGTTGGTGAAAAAGTTGAACATGATGTTGGACTGCCATCATCAATGACTTCGCATCTAAAAATATTAGAAGAAATTTTTAAGGTAATATCTATAAACTCTTTGATATGAATTTTTCTTTAATACATAACACATTTTAAGTGTTTATTGGTAAAATTATATATATATATATATATATATATATATATATATATATATATATATATATGTGTGTGTGTGTGTGTGTGTGTGTATGTAGATTTATATTTAGATATTTATCTAGAGCCCCTATTTCTAGTTTCGCCCTGAGCCCCTAAAATCCCAGGACCGACCCTGCTGCATAGTGTACGTCCCTAGCTACTCCGCGCATTGGATTACACAGTGGTTTAAAAAAAAATTAAACCTGATATCAGTTATACTATATTCTTTCAGGAGCCCATTAATTATTACTCGTTAGACCAACTAGTCGTCAACCTGAGCATTCGCACAGGCTAATTTATAAAGTATTATTTTATTATTAAGGTATGTTAATAATAAGAAGAAATCATTTGTACTAAAAATGATAATTTGATTCCCTCATCTTTTAAATGTAAGAGAAATATTTTTTATGTGATGGAATCAAATAGATGCCATAGATATATATTAAATCAAATTCCTATTTTTAATTTTGTTAATTTAGTTCATTTGGATTGAACTTGGCATGGACTCTTTGTTTTAATTTGTTAAAATTTATTTAATTATTTTTTAAATTTTTAATTATTTATGGATGTTACTTTAAAAGTCGTACGGAAATCAAATTGCTAACTTTTCTTTATATTTCATTCTAAATTTCAGTTAATTTAGATTGAACTTGATGTTGACTCTTTCTTTTCATTTGTTATTATTTTTATTTTAAATTTTAGTTATTTATGTATGCTACTTTGGAATTGGTATAGAAATCAAATTATTAATACTTTTTTATTTTTATTCTAAATTTTAGCTAATTTAGATTTTATTTGATATAGATTCTTTCTTTTGGACTGAGCCGCTTTGTCTGCAGGCAAAAGCAGGGAAACCTTGAAAGCAGGAGCGAATAATGCCATCGCAGCGAAGGTAGGCCCCTGCGCGAAGCTTCCCGGAAGCTCACTTCCCTCCGTGACCTTATAACTCTCTTCGTCTTCCGCCCCTCAACTCCTCGTCAGCTCCGTCCACACAACCAACAAAGCAAACATCACCATGAAGCAGCTGATGCATTTCTTCGGTTCTTCCTCTTCCAAGAAGCAGGAGAACAAGGTGAGGAAGAGAAGCAACGGCAAGAGCTGCTCCTTCAGCTCCACCACGTCGTCGTCGTCCGATGATTCCGCCACCACGCCGAGGACCGTCCTGCGGTCGTCCGCCTCCGCCTCCGGGGCCAAGAAGCCGCTGGCCGTGACGCGGGAGGAGCTGGAGGTGGCGCTGCGGAGGGTCGTCTCGAGCGAGGAGGAGCTGGCCGAGATGCTCGCCGAGGCGGAGACCGGCCTCGCGCTGGAGGAGATCGCGTCCGCGGCGGCGGACGTGGGCGAGCTCAAGGAGACGTTCGCGGTGTTCGACGCCAACGGCGACGGGAGGATCTCGGCCGAGGAGCTCCGGGCAGTGCTCGCCTCGCTCGGCGACGAGCGGTGCTCCGTCGAGGACTGCCGCCGCATGATCGGTGGCGTGGACACCGACGGCGACGGATTCGTCTGCTTCGACGAGTTTACGCGCATGATGATGCATGGCCCCCTGTGACATATGGGTGCTGACGTGTTAATTGTTATCTGTGCATCTACATCGCTATCTCTACCGCTGTTATATTCATTTGCGTTGCGATGCTTTCTCTCTCTGTTAATTGAGCAGTACAGAACAAATGATCAGTCAGTTGGGCGTGTGTGCATGTTTTGATTGATCTGATCCGCCAACCAATCGTGAGGGCTTAGGTTTTTTTAGCTGTGATTTTGATTTTTGGTTTATGTTTTTTGAATTAAGTGTTTGTAAGAGACAAGAGACAGAATGAGAGAAAAAAAATTGTTGATATAGTTAAAATCGTATTTGAAAGTGAATCACAGTAGCATATAGTCAAAAAGCCAAACCCAAACGACCTTTGTGATATTGTAAAACATAGAATTACATACAGAGAAATAGTCAGTTCGAGAAGCAATAGTATGAAGTATGATATATGATTATTGTGTTATATGATATATGATTATTGTGTTATACCAGGTACTAAAAATTGTGTTCTGTGTTGCAGTGAAGCGTTCGATTCTTTATATCTCCCCTGGCAACATAGACACTAAACGACCTATGTGATTTTAAAAAGTTATCCTTGACCATTGCAAACTAAGGGAATACTACAATAGAGTTATTTATGGAGGAAATGAGCATACCTGTCGAGTGTTTGTTGTACACAGGTAAAGTCGTAGTTGTTCTTGAGTAAGGAATCAAGATATATTACCTTGTTTTACTTTAGTATAATAGCTATAAGGATCCAACGCTACCTACTCATGTATGTCGTCATAGTTATCAAACCTAAGTTTGTGTTGCATATGAAGCACAAATGAAATTTGTATAGCAATCAGTGAACTGCTTATTCTTGGTTGTAGGGCACAAGTATGTAGTCCTTGTTGCCCTGAGCAATCAATCCCGTCGTTATGTAATTCTCGACGTATGATGCGTCTTAGGTGATGCATTGCTCAGAGATCAACTGTAGATTGAGGAAACTAACTGGTTTTTGTGATCACTGGGCTTCTTGCATCATATATCTATACATAAGCAATGAGATATAACATTTATCATATTATATAAATGTAGAACTTGATTGTATACATTTACAATGTCCAGAATTATAGAAGTGAAGCGTCGAGAGTGTCGTTGTTGAATAGTTGGAATAAGTCATTGAAGCCCACGACGAAGAAGCCTAGGTCATGGAGGAAATGTCTCTTCATGTATCTAATAGTGAATCCAGTAGGCCGATTTGTCCTCTACTCGTTGGTCCTCCGCATGTATCAGATATGCAAACTCACGCAACCCATTTAATGGTGGCATAATGTGTGTTGGGGACCAACGATATTCCGAGGGAGAACATCCAGGGCTCATGAGGTGTCTTAATCTTCTTTAATTTGGCCTTAGCATCTAGCTTATGATACGTCTTCCCGCGAGACGACTTGGCACACTTTTCTTGTTTCTTCAGTATCGTATTGACGGGAGTCGATATCGCGGCCTTCTAAAGCAAAGGTTAAGGTGGAGTCATTAAGGGTTCTGTTGGAGAGGCATGGTTGTGTGGAGATCTCAACACTGAAGGGTCCAAGGCAATGTCCCCTTGAGCCACTGGACAAAAGTATGTACGACATCACCTAGTGTTATGATGTCTTTGTTCGGAGGCTTCTCCATAGGAACGACTATAAAATAGACATGTGCTATGTCCACCTGGACCTTGACGTAACCCTACGTCAATTGGGCACTGTGCAGCACTGTCCCTTCTTGGCATGAAAATGCCATCCCCCGCCCAGCCTCAATAGGAATGGACCCAACTAGCCTCACTTGGCGCTTGCAAGGTGTGAGCTCCTACAAAATGATACACAATTAGCTAAAGTGTCCTACAAGTCTATCTTTGGAGAATTCCAAAGATATACATTACTTGGATTTTGTTGATCGAAAGTCAGGCATCGCTTTGGTTTGATTAGTGTGTGGACATGCAGTTACTCCGACGGTGATGTAGACAGACTTCTGTAGTAACAGGGGTGGCCTGCAACTAGCTAAGCACTTGCTCTAGCCTTTCCTCCAAACATACTAGCTTCCTAGAAAATTTTGCATGAATATCCTCTTTTATGCGCTCGTCGCGCTTGGCCTTCGATCTCTTCTGACTTCTATATGAGTCGGAATCGTCTAGGAATCCCTGCCTCCGTGGAACATAAACCCCAAGGCTCCACGTGTGACCTGTGTGCTTCTTGTTTCCCAGGGTCATGGATAATATGTCCCTCTCCTAGACAACCTGGAGGTTGCCTTGGGAGGATTCCGTAGTCAACATTTTTTGTAAGAGGCTAATATATTATTTCAGTTCCTATAAAGTTATGGACATATTACTTACCAGCTAGATAATTCGATATCTTACGAAGCATTGTGACACTTCCAAGTCTGTTGGGTTCTTGAAGAATATGGCGCCCTAATATGTGGTAGATGTCCTCACTCTTAAATAGTTTGTGTAAAAAACCGTATATGATAAGTAGCTTATAGCTGACAGTTCTTACCTTTGGTTGCAATATAGATGGTCATACTAGTAAAATTGTCTGAGATAACTACGCTGCAACTTTTCACTGACGGATTCTGTAGAACAGCCTGTGATAAGGCATTCAGTGTGACCTTCTCTGTTGTAGTGTATTTAGGGGCCATTTGGCTGGGCTCTACTTTTCCAATTTTGACTTCAAAGCATGGCTTCAAGAGAAGCTCCAAAATCCAGACTTCAAATTGTAATGCATTTTGTATTCGACTTCAAATTTGTAGTGCATTTTTGGGTTTCGATCCCACACGTTTGTCTTGGAAAACGGCTAGCCTCGCTCGTTTCGGCTTTTTTTTTGGCTTCTACTTCTAACTTGTACTTTTTTCACTATTCAATATTTCGTCCTTTTCTGAATTTTTTTAGATATTTTAGGCGTTTTTGTATTTTCTTTTTTTTCATGTTCCGTTGTATTGTCCCTAATGTGTTAACATATTTTTTTCTATTTTTATATTTTTTAAAAAATTAATTATGCCCAAAAAGCCAAATCAGCTACAGTAAAAAAAATCAGTTACAGTGAAATTCCAGCCAAAAGTCAGAAGCCATCGTTAAAATAAGCGCCCCATTGTAGCCCAAAAAACTAAAGCTGGACCAGCTCAAACAGGGCCTTAGTGTTGCCAAAGAAACCACAATAGCGCTGGCTCCACAAATCTTGAAGCAAATGTGACGGTGAGATAATTTAACTGAAATCCTAAATTTTTAGTTGAGTATTATCTAGCAAATCCGATAAAATGTCATCCCAGTGGTTAAGTAATTAATTTAGGACTGGATTCTTGAATTCATGGGAGATACTAAAACCATAATATCAAGATATGTTGTGTATATATATACTCACTTCTCATATATTGCTTTAATGGTGTTGTTATACCTTTTTATCTATTTGAGTATAATCTAATAATGATTATAATATATAATATTATAATCATTATAATCTAATAATGATTATAAAATATTTATTTAAATAGTATATTAAACGTGAGAGTATGTAATCTCAGAAATACAGAATAGACTATGTATATGTGTGTGTACGCGCGTGTATATATACAAAGAGAGAGACCCGGGAGCAAAAGGTCATAACACTTGCTATCCCACGTGATATTCTCAAGGATAGGTGGGTCTCGTTTGGTTATAAATGAAAATCGAAGAATCTATAGCTAACTCATGGAAATTACAGGACCGGTTAGCCCACGAGTTGGAATAGTTGATAGTCCAACCACTCCAACTGGTACTGCAGTGGGCCTATGATAGGTGAGGTGGTGATGATTTTTAGTTTTTGGTTAAAATTTTACTATAGTTAGCTTTTTTTACTGTAGTTGAGTTAGTGGATAGTGTAGTGAATAGTGAAATAAAGTTGAAACTAAAAGCTGAAGCCGAAAAAAATCAAAACAATCAGGGCTAAACGCAAAGAAATTGCCGTAGCTTGGAGGCAGAGTTTCAACATATTTCCCGTTCTTCTTTAAAAGATGTTTTTTTTATTTTTAGGTATTGATATACCATTTTGATCGTTATTTTCTATAACTTTATTTTATTATATATTACTAATATTATAATATTATAAAAATATTTTTACCTCTGTAGATCTCATGCTGTAAATTTTATATAGTAGTCTTGAACTTACAGTGGCGTGCAATTGCGCAGGAACTTACCGTGTAGACAAGTAGCAACTGCACGCCAGCCTCCACGCGCGAAAGAAGAGCCAATCTCGCCCGTTGACTGCCTGACTTGCGGCTCAAAAAGTAAACAGGTACTCGTGCACTTTTGACAGAGACGAGAGGTGCAGCCTTTTTCGTCGAGTTTTCACTGCTGCTTGCGTACGTACGATCGAACCACTTCATTTCGTCTGTCATCGCCATCCATCGTTCGAAGATAGGCATTGCACTATTTACTGGACTGCCTACTTACCGTGTAGACTAAAATTAAAAAAGTCTAACAGTTCTCGAGAAAAGTTTTTTTTTACAAAAAATAAAAGATCCATACATATTTTCGGGAAAATTAAAGATCTTTTCTGAAAAAGAAATCAAATACTCGTACATAATTTCAGAAAAATTACAGGGTTTTATCAAGCAAAAGGAGGGTTTCACTAAAAAGATTTCAGGATCCATGTGTAATTTCTGAAATACAGAGGGTATTTCTGCAAAAATACTAACATAGTAGAGACCTTTTTATTAAAATCGAGGACATTTACGCTATTTTGCAAATTCAGGTAGCCTTTTTGTAAAATCGTAACATGGCAAGGGAGAAAGCTAGAGTTCTCCGCTCCTAATATACGGAGTATACTATCTGAAGCTAATGAAAAACATGCTTCAAATGGTTTTACCTATTTGATTTCTAAAATTTGGCTCTTTTAACTTTTCTTTATTATTTTTTTACATTGTTCCAAAATATTCAGTGGTGTTTTTTAATTTTCTAATTTTTTACTATTTTTTAATTTAAATAAATAATAGTCACTATAGTAAAAAAAACTGAAAAAAAAGGATAAAACCAGAGCTTTCGGCCCTTGAGCAGGCCCTTACCAAGCTGCATCGATCGATGACACGACAGTACAAGCATGACAACTTGCACATTGCAACTAGCTAGCCGTACCTATGCTTGCCAATGCACAATGGAGATAGCAGCAACTATGAGAAATGTTGGCAATATTCCGATAAAAGCAAATATGTAAATAACTAATGATATATAAATAAGTACTAACAGTAGGTAACTCATTATAATTTGAAATATATACAGAAAAAGAATGGAAACAAGTTGAGCTCAATTGTAAATGGATACTACCAGGAGATAACCCACCGTAACTCTAAAGACTTGTGCTAAAACTTAGCTCTAGTGTGCTGTGTGCTGTTTACAGAAATTCTGACTAGAAAATCTCTTAGATTTCATACTATCAGAAGCACCTGCTATTGTTGTATAGCAACAAAGATCACAATAAGGTTTTTAGAATGTTGAAAATGTGAGCAATATTTTAATTCTAGAATTTACTAAAAGGCAAATATCGTAAATAACTAATAATGCATAAATCAGTACTAACAGTACACAACTCATTGTACTTCGAAATATAGAAAGAAACAGAATGTAAACAAGTTGATCGGTCACACGAACTACTTACAGTTGGATTTGATGAAGAACAGAAAGCAGTGCAAATTTGATGCAATGCAGAACGTAGATGAAGTAGCAAAGGGAGTAGTTGCGCAGATGGTGCAACACAACAGCATAGATTTGTTGCAAGAAAAATTGGAGGCGGTGATTCTTAGCCCAATACTTTGGACATCTCCAGGCATATAAATAGATGCAGACTAAGAATTGACATGATTAAATAGTCCTTTACTCACTGATAACTGACACATTTAACTAGCCACTTACCCATTAGTAACTACCTATCATCAAAACCTAATAAAGCCTCAAACAGAGAGAGATGCACAGATTAGCAAAAAATAAAATGGACTTGGTCTGCTAACTAGTGCACCACGTCATGGCACAGTCACTCGTTACAAGTCACGTGATTTTCACGCGAAAATACGCGAATACGCATGCTCGTGTGTGATTAGCCAAAGCCATTCTCATGCCATCCCCATTCATATGTCATATGATTCAAGAAATGGTAAGAGCTCCAGCTTATAAATTGGTCTCCTTCACTTTGCTTTACCTATATTGTATTAAACCATACATGTCTTAGAATTATAGAAAATGAGCCTTACACATATGGGCATATTTCTAACAACTCCCTACCAATTTCAAAGTAAGTAGCAAAAAAATGTCAAAAATATTGTATCGAAGTATTGTTAATATACAAGTCTTATAATGTAAGTCACGTACGAGTTAAACTTACACCTAGATTACTAAGATTCATCTTCTCACAACTAATAAATGAACTACACCTTGAATTCACAACCTTTTGTGATTAGACTTCACTTGAAATCTCAACTAATATAAGACCGCTAATGAACCATGTCTAAACAGAGTGTTATGTGGTCATACTCTCTTATTTGCTTATGAGTTTACTAGATAATACTCTATTCTCGTAAACTGCGACCATAGTTAGGCTCAAGAAAGTGTATTCTTTCTAGGTATTTTGTAGACTAATATCTTTTTCTCATTTGGACAACAAAATACATTAAGGTTTTATGCCAATCTTCCGCACAATCGAGAGTATTTATTAGAACATAGGTACAATGAATACATACTTTCTTATTACAATATCAACTTGTTTTCCCTATTACCTAAGTCATAGGATATCTGATCAAGAAGTTGTGAGTTACCATTATGATGTAACTCAAATGGGTCTTATTCCCATATCCATAGATGCAATGAAAATCGCTTTCCATACTAATCATTTTGTAAAAGGGTCTGTCATATTTTTCTCAGTGCGAATATAATTCACAACAATCACTCCAAAGATTCTCAGTTTCCTGACAAATTTAAGTCTATGGTTTACATGTCTGGAGGACTTCATATTATCCTTAGTACATGTGACTTTAACCAACACTGCTTGATTATCACAGTATATCAGGATTGCCAGTATTGGTTTCCCAATCAATGGTAAGTCCAATAGAAGTTCTCTCAACCATTCAGCCTCTACAGTAGCTATGTCAAGTGTTACAAGTTTTGCTTCTATGATTGATCTTGTTTATATAGTCTGTTTGTAAGACCTCCATGAAATTGCAGTACCAGCTAAAGTAAACACATAGCCACTTGTAGTTTTGATTTCATCCACATCAGAGATCCAATTGTAATCATTGTATCTTTCTAACACAGAAGGGTATCTAGTATAATGAATTCTAAAATATGTGCCTCTCAAGTAGCTGCCGATCCCCGGAGTAATGACTCTAGATCCTCTATGTAAATCACACTAGTCTAAGATCAGCTAGTGCACACAGTGGTAACAGGAATAAATATCAATCATCAATGATGATCTTTATTAAATAAAAGAGTATGGTCCTATGACCTAAAGTTTACATCCACACTCATTGTTAAAAATGGCAAAAAGAAACAAATACGAAAGCAACTAAGGAAAACGAAGCCCACCTGCCTACAGATAGATGATAGTATGACGCGGCCTAATCATCCTGGTCGTCACCGTAGTCGAAGTCGTCCACCTCTTAGATGAAGAAGCAAGGGTGAGCTTAAACTCGTACTTCGTAAGTCACACCAAAAAATACAATATAATGATAAAAGCAACAATGAAAGGTTTATATGGTTATTTGAACATAAGCAGCATTTAAAGAAATACAATAAGTAGATTGAAATTGCAAACTTTGATACAGAAAGTAAAAACTGTAATTCAAAATATTAACGTTAGTGCAGGCACCGACCTCGTACCAACCTAACCACGGGTATCCCATTCGGATCATTCTTCTCTAAAAAATACCATATTTTCAAGTAAAACTTTTTTATGAAAAACCAAGTCTGATCTGTGAAAAAACTTACTCAGCATGCCCTTCACCATGGGCACGACTATCCTGGATAGTTTATACACTTTGTAGAGGTGGTATAGTTTTACTCATAAGATATGATCAACTCATTTGTCGGTCATTACATGCTTCCTCAGACGTGCAACTGAGTAACTATAAGAAGGCCTTTACAAAGCTAAGGTTTCAATCTGGCCATGCCTCCACTAAGATTTCACCCTAACAAAGAATCCACCAGATTGGGATCCCATCTTGTGCCATATGAGACTTTCCATAGCATACGCTACGCTCACATTCAACCTATAGCGAGACTCAGGTTGGAACCCACTAATTAGTCAGCAAGGACTGTCTCAGATCAGTCTTGTGGTAGTACAATTGAGCTTTGTAGCAGTAGCTCACAGACTGGTCTTTAACTTGACTTAGGCTCATAGACAGATATCCCAACCTAAAGTTATATCTATATAGGTCTAAACATTTACCACGAAAATTCTCTAGTCATTCTAGTGTACCAACTAGAAATTTAATCTAAGATGACAAGGTGCAAGAATGTGCAAAGTTAAAGGAGTCATAACAAATGGCTAATAACTAAAATAAAACTGGATTTAAAATACAGAGATTAGAAATAAAGGGTGTATGACTTGCCTTACTCTGCAGTTTGATGCGAATCGTCGTCATAAAATTCTTCGGAATCATCGCAGTCTACACGTGAAAATAAATATCTAAATTCAAATGACCTCTAAAATTTTAAAACATTGCATATTTGGATAGATCTTGATTTTAGATGAATTTACAAATTTGAACGGACGCAATCGGAGTTAGGATGAAGGAGAACGAGCCCCTTAAAGTTTAAATTCTAAAGAAAAAGAAAAATTAGGATTTTTAGAATTATTTTTCTGCTAAAAAAGAGATTTGTGATGTCAGCCTAGATTTTGGGAATTATTTTTCTAAAAGAAAATCCGATATATAACGTCATGCTGACGTCAGCTCTAGGTTGACCGAGACTAACTAGTGGGCCTGGTTTACCGTGGACTAGATCCATGGACCATGCACCGGTTGAGGTGGCGGGGAGGGTGATGTGGTGTACACGTGGCGGCTGACAGGGATGATTTGCTGTCGTGGCAGCCAGGTGGCGCTGATGTGGCCTGGAAGGGCTTCGGGGGTTGGTGTGTCATGCCATGTGGACGACATGTGGTAGCCACGTGGACTTATGCCATTGGGTGGCATGCCACATGGATGCCAATTGGTGTAGAATAAGGATAATCGACTAGAGGGGTGAATAGGAGGTTACAAAATTTTGCCTTTCTAAAATTAATGACTACGAGATGACACTAGGCAAATATACTATTTTAAAACAACCTATTCAATTCTAGTAAACTTGAGGTAATTCAAGCAATGAATATAAAAACTAAATGAAGGGAAAGAAATAATCATAAGAGACACGTAAAATTTTTCCCGTAGTATCGAAGACTTACTGGTCTTCACTAGTGCACGTTGAGGAAAGCCCAAGCACACTTGGACCGGCTCCATAAATTAAGCCTTATCTCCTCGATCACTATTAGTTGCTCTTGCTCCTCTCTAGAGATGGCGAGCACCAAGCCACTCACAATTTTGCTCGGGTCTCTTCACAAGCTTCTTGAAAAGGTCACCTCGTGATCAACCTCCAAGCCGTCTTGATACCGGCAAGCACCAAGAGTAAAAGATCAATGCTTCGCTTGACGGTTCTTAAGTGCAATGGATCAATCTAAGAAATGAATGCACTTGAAAATTCTCCCAACAACTCAAATGAATGCATAAGAGAGAATGGGGTGTGGAATGAATGCTCTAGGCTCAAATGTGTTCAATACTTGCTCAGCACATTGTCCTTGGACTGGTGGAGGGATATTTATACCAAAACTAGCCATTGCAAAAATTTATTCTGAAAATTCAGGAAAATCAGAACTACCGACGTTATAAGTGCAGAACTACCGTACTTTACTGTAGCACACAGTAACGGCTATGTCAGAGCGTTAGAATTAGCCATTAAAAAACAGTGCGGAACTACCGCTATTATAAGTGCGGAACTACCGCAATGCGGTAGTTCCGCATGTCGGTGCGGTACTACCGCACCACGGTTGTTCCACCGTGTTTTATCCGGTACTTCTGATTTCTGGCAGTTTAAGTTTTTCGAGGGGCACCTTCTGAAAAAAATGTACTGCTGGACAAACCGGTATTACCGAATATCGGTAGTTCCGCTGAAGGGTGCGGTATTACCGCACTGCGGTAGTTCCGCCGTGGTAAGTTCGGTACTACCGATTTCAGTGAGCCTAAGTCTCCAACAAGGGTGCTCTCTGGAGAAAACGTACCGCTGAAAATTCGGTACTATCGTGGTCTGTTAGTTCTGCACTTTACATAGCGGTACTACCGCACCCCGGTAGTTTCGTGTTTAATACTGTGGTTCTTTCGATTTTTTTTTTGCATAATTTGTTTTTGAACTTAATTTTATATGCATGCATGTTTCTAAATTGATCCAATTTACACAAGACCATACTATCAAGCCACTTTCAATGATCCCTCTTAATAGTACGGCGACTATCCTATAATCTGATCTTCCACTTTTTCTCCTAAGACCGGTAAAATGAAAAGAGAGATCTATATTTCACGTACCTTGTTCTTGATTTTATCTTGAAGTTCTTTTCAACTTTCCACATACAGCTTGCTTTCAACAAACACGAATTCATGAGACTTGGCCTATGCAATTCTTAACAAATCCATTTGTCCCATATTCACAAATCGTCCTTAATTACCAAAACCTAATTTTTACGGGGCTAGATGCTTTCAATTGGGCGTACGGTCTGATGCGGTGAGTGGCGCGCGGCGTGGCTGTCGTGTGGCAACTGGGCGCTGAGATGGAACGCCATGTGGCAGCCACCTCGGCCGTGCCGTATGACGTAGACACGTCGGCGAGGGGTGGCGACTGACGAGTAGCACAATCGAGAGAGGAGAGTGAGGCGAGTGTGTTGGTACACGGTAGTATTACCGGAAGTGGCCGAAGATGGATCGGCGGTGAGGTTTGGAGGCGGCGATGCATGGGCTTCGGCAAAGTAGCTCTCTGGCGGTGATCACGGCCGGTGAAGGGATCGTCGAGCTTCGCTGAGGTGCGGGGAAGCTGATGGAGGCGGTGGCGCTCCTAGAGGGTGGCTTATGTGGCGATGATTGCTCACCCTGGCTCGGTCAGTGCGTGAAGGAGGGAGAGCTTTGGCGCGGGGAGTCCTTAGACGCAGGTAGTGGGGGAAGGGGTGGCACTAAGGGTCTTGAGGATGGGGGTGTGCCAGGGGCCCTTATTTATAGTGCCAAGGAGGGGACACAAGGAGGGGATTGCTCACCGCAAATCATGGTCGGCGAAAGGAAAGAGGAAGGGAAAAAGGATGGGCAGGCATGGAGGAGGAAGGTGACCGCGGGTATCATGCAATTAGCGGGGTGGCAGATGTGTTTCCTTTTGGCAGGCAGCCAAAAACGGAAAGGGGAAGGAACTCGGTGGCGAGGATGGTGGCGTTGTGCGAGGAAGAAGGAAAGGGAGGCGGGACGGGGCGCTGACAGGCGGGCCCGATCAAGAGGGAAAAGAAAGGAAAGGGAAGGGACGGCGGAATGGGACCGGTGCAAGACATGACGGCATCTACGCTGTCCATGCATCGATCAGAGGTAGAGGCAAAGTGGGGAGGGGCAGGGATGGGCCGGCGTGGGACTTCGCTCAATCCGAGCTGTCCACACATCAGTCGGAGGGAATGGCAAGGCGGGAGCGGTGGGATGCCTCAGGAGGTGACGTGGGTTGATCTGGGCCATCCATGCGTCGCTTAGGCAGGGAGGCGGGAAGTTTGAAATTTTAATTTTTGATTTTTAGAAAATGCTAGAAATTCAAATAAAAGCTAGAAAATTAGAGAAAACTCCAAATAAATCCCCAAAAAATTTTCAAAACTTAGAAATGACAAGGAACCTAAATAAAATAATTTTAACTTTATTAAACCACAATTACACAACTGATTTTAATTACATACTCTCTTGACTTGATTTTAAAATTTTAGAAAAGGGATTTTTAGATCCAGGAAAATTCAATTAATAAAAAGTAAAATTTTGGGATGTCACAGTAATGCAACACTCTTTAAAATGCCTTCTAGTGATCATGTCTTAGATTAGATATAAACTGACTTAATTCGCCCACAACAATTGAAATGTCAGGTCTTGTGGTACTGGCTAAATATATGAGTGACCCAATAATTTTTTTGAATATCTTAATTGATCTTTTCCTAATCCTTGATTTTTTTTGAAGCTTAACGCTCACATCTTAGGATGTTGGAGAAATTTTCTAACTCATAGCTAAAGTGGCTTAAGATTTTCTCAGCATAATGGGATTGGTTCAAATTGAATCTATTTTCGTTCTTGATCAATTTAATATTTAGAATAGCATCCGCCTCTCCTAAGTGTTTCATATCAAAGCATCGAGATAAGAAAGATTTGACCTCGTTAATTATAGTAGTGTCATCCATATACAAACGTAAGATCACTCCTTTTATCAGCTTCGTTTATGGCAAAATCGGTGAATGTCAAAGTTATGTCAAACTTCTCGTGCTATTGTTTAGATGCTTGCTTTAGACCATACAAGGATTTTAACAATTTGCATACATTATTTTCCTGTCCAAAAAACTCATAAAATCATCTGGTTAATCCAAATAGATTTTGTCCAACTTTCCATTAAGGAAAATTGTCTTTACACCCATTTGATCTACATATAGACCATAGGAATATATTAACATAAGGAGCACTCTGATGGTGATTAGTCTGGTGACAGGAGAATAGGTATTTTAGATATCTTCTCCCTCTTTATATGTATTATCCTTGGCCACAAGTCTTGCATTGTATTTCTCAATAGTACCATCAGATCTTAATTTCTTTTTAAAGACCCACATTAAATCTTACAGGTTTGCATATGATAGGACGATCGGTGATTTTTAAAGTTCCATTAGCCGCGATAGAGTCTATCTCGTTAAGAAATGCTTCATTCCAATACTCAGCATCAGAAAATACATAAGTCTCTGAAAGTGTCTTTGGCACATTATCGACGAGTTATACAATAAAGTTGTTACCAAAGGTTTCTCAACCCTTTGTCCCTTGCTCCTACGAGTAGCAACTATAACTAAATTGTTAACCTCCTCAGGGATATCACATATTGCTTCAAAAATGATGGAAAGATCAGAAGATTGATTATTCTCACTTTCAATATTTTTAGTTTTAATATTCTCAGTTCGTGAAGTACTACCTGCAGTTCTCATAGGAAAAATATCCTCAAAAAATAAAGCATCTTCAAGCTTCATTATTGTGTTAATAATAATCTTAGAAGTTTAGGATTTAACTATTAAAAATCTATAGACCGGGCTATTATGAGGATATCTTAGAAATATTCAATCGACCGTTTTTTTGGTCCAAGCTTTCTTTTTTTCTACAATGGTACATTGACTTTTGCCAGACACCTATAGGATCAAGGATACCAACTAGAGGGGGGTAAATAGGCGGCTTTAAAATCTTTAGCTAAAACCACATTCATAATGCACAAGTGTAAATCAATTTAGTTTAGCACAAATAACGTCTAAATCAACTAGAATCACCTAACTGCACTAACAACTTAAGTCTATGTCAAATGTTTGCAATTCTAAGGTGACAAGCAATCAATTTAATCCTATAAATATAAATTGCTTGAATGTAAATTGAGCACAAAAAAATAAACCACAATGACATGGTTCCTTTTTATCACGGTGTTCGAAAACTTCTCGATCTCCCCTAGTCCACATTGAGGTAAGCCCAAGTGAATTGGACCGGCTCCATGAATTAAGGCAAACACCTCAATTCCACTGTGATAGCTCTTTTTCGCTCCAGGTAGGTGAGCTCCAACCTTTACAATACGTCGGCCTTTCTCACAAGCTTATTTGAGAAGATCACCGGACACGGCGCCTTCAACACCGTCTAGAAGTCAACAATCTCCAAGAGTAGTAAGCCAAGCCTCTTGCTTGACTCTCACCATGTGCAACGAATGTACAAGCTCATGTGGATACAAAATCCACTTCTAGTTACAACACATCCAGCTAGAGACCTCTCTCCTTGCTCACAAGGTGCAACACCTACACAATTGAGTGGAGAAGTTTACACTAGCTCAAAAGAGTAAAATAGGGTGCCAAATATTGTCTCCCAACTGGCCAAGGGGGTATTTATAGCCCACAACACAAAAACTAGCTGTTAGAAATAAAACCTCTAAAAATCAGTATTTGCGATACTACCGCAGTTATAAGTGTGGTACTACTGTTTTCCATCATAACATCTAGAAAAATAGTTGTTATTCAGCGTTTACAGAACTACCATTTTTCAGAACTATTGCAGTAATAGGGGAGGTACTTTCGTTTTTGGTTTTACAGCACAGATGATACTTAGAAAAATGATCATAACTTTTGATTGCGATGTCAGAATTAAGTGATCTCTATGGAAAGCTTATTCAGAGCACTGCACAGCCCATCTATTTGTATGATCATAAACACATTAGATCAATGTAGAAACTATAAAAGATCTAAAATGTCACTACCACGGTCTAAGTGCAAAGAAATAACAACAAACAATCTTAGTCCATGTCTGGATAATGCATGATCTTCAACTTTCGCAAAATATATTTGCAAACTTAGGTCATGCTGCAACGAGTAGGTACATAGATTTCAACTATTTGTAAAACATATTTGCAAAGTATAGTCACATGTTACAAGAATTAGATGTATGAGTCTCAATTATTTGCAAAACACATTTGTAAATAATGGCATCATGCAATAGAGAGTTAGAGTAAGTGAGATTGAGTTATCAACACATGATAAGATTTAAGCTACTAGACAAGACCCCTCTTAATAGTACAACAATTCTATATTAGCAATCTGGTCTTCCAACTAAACACCAAGACTGGTAAAAGGCTAGGAACACATCCTTAGCCCGTGCTAGTTATACTTTTGCCTTAAACATTCTCTTGAAGTTTGATGACATATATCTTCACTTCAAGTCTGGATCATTGTCTTCTCTTGACTTAATGATCAACTTATGATCATCTTCTTTTCGAGATCTTGATGTGCATTAACACATGATGCATCTCCTTTTTCACATGTTTCAATATATGGCGTTCAACACATGATGCATCAACACTTTGTAACTATCTTACAAAGTAAAATGAGATTCACACTTTTTTATTCTATACTTATGGTAGAGATGTATTTCCATGTTCACCATTTGAAACTTCTTATGCTTCGTGGAAAGTAAAATCGGCACTTATCGAATGTGGAACTTCTGTTTCCTTCTTCTAATTTGTAAATATGGTTAGAGCTGTGGGCGATATTTCAAAAACCCTGTTCTAAGGTTGTGGCTAAGCTGATCAGTCTAATCTATTTGTATTTTATAATTTTTTTAGATCTTTGAGTTTTAAAAAATAATGAAGTTTGCAAATCTAAAATCTTTGTGGGAGAGAGCTAAAAAGAGCAAAAAAAGGGGTAGGATCAGCAAGGTATAAAACTGTCATTAATCTCTGTAATTTGCTATTTAATTCATGTCATTATGTCGGCTTTATGTCGCACATTTTCTCATAAGAAATCATTAATTTCTATATTTTTTGATTTTTTATTATATCTATTATACATACATGTATCGTTGTATCGGTATTTTGGAGGAAATATATGTCACGGTATCGACGTATAGGTATCTGAATACCTATCTTAAAAATTTTAGACCCACCACTCACTTATATACCTATCTATTCTCTCCTATTTATTCTGTCAAACGGGGAAAAACAGATTGAGCTGCAGAAGCATGCAGCATGCCAGGCATGCATGGCAACGTATACTTTTTATACTGACAATCGACTGTCGCGACTGGACAGCAGCAGAAATGAAGCCTAACGACGCGCGAGATCAGGACGGACTAAATCTCGGGCCGCTAATGTTCGATCGTCGCGTACGGAAAGGAACAAGAGCTAGCTCTTTGCTCTTCGCTCTTTTCTCATGCGCTAAGCCGTGCACGTGCCCTGCCCTGTCAGCGTGCACCGAATATCAATGAGTCAATGATGATGTGCAATCATGCACCACCTGTTGTCTTGGAAGCACTGTTTGTGCAAGGAGAAATTGGCCGGGGACGTCACTACTCACTACTCCAGATCGATTCATCGATTCAAAGGGGAGAAGGAGATGGTATGATAAGATAAAAGTGAAGTGCTATATAATATTTGTATGTTTTTTTAAATTTAAATTAGTTAGATTTTAAAAATCCAACAGATCTTTCTATATCCTCCGTTAAAAAAAATGAGTGGTCCGAATCTCAGGTGTTAGATCTTTGATTTAATATCTAAAATCTGACTGATTTTAACTCAAAAAATAGACACTCTCTAAGATAAAAATGATATATCAAAATAACTGACATGACATGTATGTCCAAGCTAGGGTTTAGACTTGTCACAGTGTTTGTTTATATTCGAGCTGTCCTATTTGGAACATAAGAATTTGAACATAGGAATTTTTGTGGAAATCATAACAGCTAGCTATTCCATATGCTCTGATTTTTCTTCATGGGTGTTTATGCCTTGGTAGCTAGGGAGAGGGAGACAATTCAATTGATATGACCAACAACGACAGTTTTAGATGAAATGTATTTTTGGTAATAGCTGCTGAAGTAGCTATCAGAGAATGCAAGTTACATAAACTTTGCGTGTCATATTTCCTCGCGCAATTAATTTGTGATGACAACGTTTTGATGTACAACCAAAAAAAATGGTATTATAATTTTGGAATGTGAAAAATATAATTAAGCCAGTGTGTTTGTTTGTGACCATATGCGTGCCCCTGTTTGGAACATAGGGATTCTGCAAGAATCAAACCATGCTAGCGAAATTCATATACTCTGGTTTTCCATTTTTGCGTTGATAGCTAGCATTTATGCATACATGGCTAACCAGGAAGGGAGACTTTTTTAGGAGAGAGATCAGACTATTCAATTCGTACGACCAACAGTAATGGTTACATAAAATTTGCGTGTCACATTTAGTCGTGTTAATTAGTGATGTTAAGGTTTTGATGTTCAAAGAAAGATGGCTATTACTTTCTCCGTTCTTTGTTTTCCGTGCTATCAAACTTTTTAAAGTTTGACTGTCAATACAATAGATCTAAAACTATCTAACAAGCTATACAAAAATTATATCATCTGTACTTAACTTTCAAAGGGAGTATTTTTTTAAGACGGGGTCTACAAGTTAATTATAGTACACGTTAAAAGCCCACCATCTGTACCATCCAAAATCGCGAGCGAGTATCTCTCTCTCCGTAATCTCTGTTGCAAACAGCTAAAATTCAAAAAATTCAACAAAAAATCGTAAACCGCAGCCATATCAAACAGATCCGATATTACTTTTCACTTTAGATCGACGATGATCGAACACGGTAGCTAGATATTAACATGCGTGTCTCCAACCATTCGGCCACCCGTGGTTAAATCGACCAGTCACGAACTCCACTTTTGCTCGCTCGCTCTCTCGCTTTACCCCAGGAAAACCTAGCCAGCTAGTGTGCGTCGCAGCTGCACGCACACACGCGCCACTAGCCGGTGCCTCGCGCCATTGGCAGATGGGTCTCGCTGCGTCGATGCCCTACCGATCAGTGGGACGTACAGCACCGAGCACGAGTACGCAGCCGCGAGACTGTAGGGGGAACAGTGCGCGCCACACACAGACCACAAAAGATGGAGCGAGCAGTGAAGGGTACTGGTGGGAGCTGTAGCGCAAAGGGGACTGATGGGAGCGCATGCCCCCTCCCTCTCCTCTCCTCCGTTCTCTCCGCTGGTTTCACCCTAAACTTTTTTCGTCCTCCTCCTCCTCTTCTTCCACGCGCACAGTTGCCTCGCCTCCTTTCCCCTTCCCCCTCCAAATCTCTCCAAATCCGCACCTGATCTCGCGTCTTCTGCGCCCGAAAAGCTGGGGCAAATCGCGCTTTTTTACCTCCGGACTGGCACATGAGATCATGAGCTCCGAGGACTGGCTCAAATCCTTGTCGCTGGACTACCTGAACCTCCTCATCAACGGGCAGGCCTTCAGCGACGTCGCCTTCAGCGTGGAGGGCCGCCTCGTCCACGCGCACCGATGCGTGCTCGCCGCCCGGAGCCTCTTCTTCCGGAAGCTCTTCTGCGGCCTCGACCCCAACCACCAGCCGCAGCCCCCGCCCCCGCCTTTAAACTGGCCGACGGGCTCCGGCGCCCGGGGAGCCGGCGGCGGCGCGCCGGAGCTGGTCATCCCCGTCAGCTCGATCCGGTACGACGTGCTGGTGCTGGTGCTGCAGTTCCTATACAGCGGGCAGGCGTCGGTGGCGGCGCCCAAGAGCGGGCCGCTGCTGGGGTGCGGCGCCCGGGGGTGCTGGCACACCCGGTGCGGCGCCGCGGTGGACCTCGCCCTCGACACGCTCGCCGCCGCGCGCTCCTTCGGCGTCGAGCAGCTCGCCCTGCTGGTTCAGGTGGGAATACAAAGGATTCCACCGATGCAGCGATTAAAAATTCCTCTCTCTAGCTATGTCTTCTTGGGATCTGTTAGCCTTGATCGATGTGATTAAGAATGAAGGTAGTTAGGCCTGCCATGATTGGACCGTCTTTTGTGGCATTAAGGTGGGAGTCAGAACTCAGAAGCCATGGACGTCTGCGCCGCTGCCCAGCAGCTCAGCTCAGCTGATCGA
Organism: Melocanna baccifera; assembly: GCA_036346265.1. Lineage (NCBI taxonomy): Eukaryota > Viridiplantae > Streptophyta > Magnoliopsida > Poales > Poaceae > Melocanna > Melocanna baccifera. The sequence continues at coordinate 19,996,893 of CM070707.1, read as the reverse complement.
TCCTGGCTGCATGTATGCTAGCTTGCCTAGATCCCTAGGTTGCCCGTCTGCCTTTCCGATTGCCGTCGAGTGCAGCAGCAGAATCCCAGTGCTCCCTCTTCATTAAAGACATTATTTTTTTTAAACTTTTTTCTTGCGCTGTGTGTGCGTGAGATGGGGGAGTGCAGTGATAGGACTGAGTCGTCTCTAGTCTCTCACAGTCTCGTTTGCTTTTCTGCTGCTTCGCCTTGCTGCTTCTGTCATCACTTGTCTAGGAAGGGTCTTTTCACTCCCTTGTTTGTGTCTGTCCCTTCCTTACATCACACCCATCCATCCATTGCTCTTTCCTCAATCACCTCCTTGCTTTGCGCTAGGGTTTCTTGGAGATCCAACCCATCGATCGCCATCCAGTACATCCATCGTTTCCAAAACTTCTCGGTGTACAGCATGCCATGCATCCTGCAAGTACACTCAAAGCATCATGATACATGCATATCGCTGGCTAGCTAGTGGAAGCAAGTACGCTAACCACTACATTTCATGCTGCTAATTAGATTTGGGCTGATTAGTGCATCATCTGGAACTAATTCCCATAGATATTAACTGTTGGCGCAATGCAGAAGCAATTGGAGAGCATGGTGAAGGAGGCGTCCGTCGACGACGTGATGAAGGTCCTGATGGCGTCGCGCAAGTTCGAGATGCAGGAGCTCTGGGCCACTTGCTCCCACCTCGTCGCGCGCTCGGGCCTCTCCGCCGATCTCCTCGCCAAGCACCTCCCGATCGATGTCGTCGCCAAGATTGAGGAGATCCGCGCCAAGTCCCCGCTCACCACAGCGACCGCGTCGCGCTCGCCGTTCCTGACCCACCATTACCTCCCCATCAACGCGGCATCCTCCGCGGCCGACCGCGACCACAAGATCCAGCGTATGCGTCGGGCGCTCGACGCGGCCGACATCGAGCTCGTCAAGCTGATGGTCATGGGCGAGGGCCTCGACCTCGACGACGCGCTTGCCGTCCACTACGCCGTCCAGCATTGCAACCGCGACGTCGTCAAGGCGCTCCTTGAGCTCGGCGCGGCCGATGTCAATTCCCGGGCCGGCCCGACGGGGAAAACCCCGCTGCATCTGGCGGCTGAGATGGTCTCCCCGGACATGGTGTCCGTGCTTCTCGACCACCATGCCGACCCGAACGCCAGGACGCTCGACGGCGTCACCCCGCTGGACGTGCTCCGCAGCCTCACCTCCGAGTTCCTCTTCAAGGGCGCGGTGCCGGGGCTGACGCACATCGAGCCCAATAAGCTCAGGCTGTGCCTCGAGCTCGTGCAGTCGGCGGTGATGGTGACCACGCGCGACGAGGGCGCGCCAGCCGGTGGAGAGGCCGGAGGAAGCGACGGCGGGAATTTCCCGAGGAGCGACGCCGACGACAGCTTGGTGAGCCTCACGATGAACTCGACGCTCATGTACCAGGGCCAGGAAATGGCGGCGGCGATCGCGGGCGAGGCGCGGAAAGGGAATAACGGCCGAGAGAGCCCGTCTACCTTGTACTTCTCCAATGGCTTCCCATAAGTATCAATTCCCTACCTTTCCCTAGCTCTGTTGACGATTAATTTGTGGATTATGGCTGAGATCAGGAAGTCGATGGTGTAGCGAGCTACTCTATAGCAGCTAGGATATATGCATTGCATGAGCAAGAATTCGATGGTATTTGATGTGGATTGCTCGATCTTGGCATGATCGATCGACTGGGCTGCGGCAACTGTTGCACGCCTTGTTCAAATCCGTCAGTGTTCATCTTGTAATGGGGCTCCAATATATCCAGAGCTTGCTCCAGCTGCAGTGTTCATGGCACGGGGATTTAGCTGTTGGTGTGCGTTCTACATGTCTTTATGCAGCGCAGCTTTTGGCGACTGTAGTAGGCTTTGGACGGTAGGAAAGCGGGGTGCAAGCTCATGTGAGGCAATGGCGTTCGACAAGGCGAATCTAAGCGAGGAATTGAATGGCACAGGGATTGCACATGCATTTCTGCTGTTACGGCAACAGTTTTTTTTTTTTTATCGAACTCAGCACATACATCCTGGACGATTGGACGGCTGGGATCCTTGCAGCTAGCTAGGACTGATGCGTATCTACTATAGTTAAGATCGTTCTCGCTCTGTTCTGCTGCTAATGTGTGCTCTCTTTTTGATAGCATATATATATGGCACTGTACTGCTGTGCAATTGGTACTCGTGTCCAATATGGTCAGGCGACAAGCCGGTTAAAACATGATCAGCTTTGCAAAACAGGTGAGTGAGTCGTAACCAAGCAGGAGTAGCAGCTGCCTGGCAGACGGACACGATAGTTGGGGTCATATATATACAACTCTCTGGAAGATGAGTGACTAGAAATTTATATACACACAAACAACTATGTAGTGCTTGAACGGTAGCAAACGTTAGGGAGGACAATATATATATGTAATTAAGCGTCGATTTGTTAATTTCCTGCTTTAATCAGCAGCCTACAATTTTTACACAGCCGATGGAGGGTAGATTGAAGTCTTAAAATCGAAAACAGGTTCCAGATTAAGTTAGTACGTACGTACGTCCAGAAATTAGATGAAAAAAGTGTCAACCATGTTTGTTTTTCTAAATGAGACATGAAATTTGATAAAGGTTTAGATTATATGTACAAATTTGAATTGACAAGTCTACTAATTAAGTTGATAATAGATTTTATTTGGGAATTATAAATTATGAACTGAAACTTTACCGTCCACATGCTAACGGTCCGTTGAAACAATTTGAGGTGATGGTCTAAGGTTTCTATTTCAATACGGTTAGGGTTCAACACAAGAAAAATATTGAAAATATATAGGCCGTGTGGACGCACGGGTTGATGACTAGTATGCCTCAACACTTAGTCTTGCAAGAAAAATTTTTAGTAACCGCCATAGTCCAAGATTAGTAGTCCAAGAAAAAGAAGTTTGACAGCACGTTTTATAAAACGTCATATATTTCTGAATGCAGGGAGTAATTCATTGCTTGTGTCACTGATTAGTTCTATTTTCTAAGAATGCGCTAGAGGGCTGCGTATCATTGCATTAAAGAAAAAGAAATAGTTCAAATTTTACAGCATCCTCTTATATATATATATATATCATTGATTATTGGGTCTATTATTTAAATTAAGGATCTAACAGATAATGGGTGTATTGATGTGTTTAACTACCAATTCATTACTTTTCTCACTGATTAGATCCTTTTTTTTCTAAGAATGTGCCAGAGGGTTGTGTGTCATTGCACTAAAGAAGAAGAAAAGGTTCAAGTTTTACAGCCTCTTATATAATTGTCACTAATTATTCAGTCTATTCTTTAAATTAAGCATCTCACTGCTTATAGTTCAAGACTATCCTATGTGTATAACTATTACACACGGTAGCTAATCTTACTATTTCCATTCATACTTACAAAAAGGCAAAACTAGCCATAGGACACTGCACTTGATTGGCATTTGCCAAAACACACTATACAATTATCTCATTTCCCAAACACACTACAATTGTTTTACAATTATCGCATTAGCTAGTAGGCACCACAGAGCCCACCAGCAAAACAAAGTACAACTTTCACAATGTGTGTAAGTTGATATCATACATATAATATAAAAATCCTGAAATAGATCGATGATATGTCAAATGCTTAATGGAATATTAGAATGATGAACTTTCATATCACGAATCTACCTTGCCTAAATATTATATTTTTTAAAACTTTTTGTAGTCAACTGTCACCATGATTTTTTATCACATTAATTTGGTAAAAAAAACTATAAGATTATATAGTTAAGAAAATACTTTTCATGATCTACAAAAAAGAAATCAAAACTAGAAAAAATTATTGTCCACAGTTTCCCGATAAAAGGCATATATATTTGTGAATAGAGGGGGTAAATTTTAGGTTTTGTTAATTCAATGTGCAGAACATATTTCCTCATATCACATTTGTAATTTATGTAATTAACAAGCGAATTTGGTGATGAAAAACTGTGGCTTGGAAAAATAAACCATGAAATTGTTTGACTAAGTCACATATAATTAAGTAGAACTCTGAAGGCATATATATGTAGATTCCACTATATAAAAATTATATAGCACAGTGGAGTCTGTACCGTGTGAAATTATATACTCTCGATCATATATGAATGTTCCTCCCAAAAATAAAGGGAAGGTGCAGGACTCAACATTATTCAGAGATTCCCTTCCACACTGTTTAAAGTAAACTGCAATAGGTAAGGCTTCAATCAAAACAGGGAGTAAAAGCTGTAGAAACAGTTTCATGAACTGTAGCTACTTCAAAAATTCACGTTTATTTAATTTTTGTTTGGAATGGAATAATATAAAAGCACATTCCCAAATTTTTTGTGGCTGCAACTTCTCCATCGATCTCATGTCTGTAGATAATATGAATGCCACATAAGTCTGTAGATGGCATGTATGCTGTACAATACCGGTCACATGCACATGGAAACCTTTTATCTCTGCTTCAGATATGTCCCCTCTCCTTTTTAAAATTGTAACGTGTTGACGCTCGCATGGCCTTGCTAAATTTTTATGCCGTTGTTCATCATACACCAGATGCTGGCTCCAAGCGCTGTGTTAGATGCTCTGAAAGCTTGTAACAGTAAGAGTACCTGAGTACATTGTAGAGTCCAACCAGCTAGTGATCGATTGTCCTTAATAATAAGTTACATGTACACAACACAGTTCTCTCTACATTGCCTATGTCAGCACTACATGTCGAGGATATATATGTATGAACTAGCGCTCTCTCTCTCTCCCTATCTCCTTTTGTTACTGCATATGTGTACATGGGTAAAGATGCAATCGGAACAGATATGGATAGATATCGCTCATTCTGTATTCTATTTCGTATTTTTTTCTCTGAATCAGAGTCGGACACAGATAGTATCGGATACCTATTTACCTCTTCCATAACCGCTCCGCGAGCTTTCGATCGGTTGAACGAAAATTATCCGCTCCATGCACTACTACAGAAAGCCTAATACTAGACGTTAAATCACAGACGATTTTGTCAAACCGTCTGTGATGTACACTATCACAGATAATTTTAATTTGGAGATCGTCTGTGCTGCTGAAGGAGTATCACAGACGGTTTTTACTGAAAAACCGTCTGTGATACTGGACTATCGCAGACGATTTTTCGTTAAAAACCGTCTGTGATAATCTGAAAAATCACAGATAGTTTTTACTGAAAAACCGTCTGTGATACTGTACTATCACAAACGGTTTTTAATTGCAAACCGTCTATGATATTCCAGATTATCACAAACGGTTTTTAACTAAAAACCGTCTGTGATAGTCCAGTATCACAGACAATTTTTCAGTAAAAACCGTCTGTGATAATCCTGTTATGTATTTATTGCGCCGCTCAGACTGCATCTGTTTTCATTTTGATCCAGATCTAATCGGTACTGCAACTGGAGGCGGTAAGGATTTCAGACTATTTAATTTGGTGGAAGGAGACTTATTTGGCAGGAGAGCTTTGAAAATTCATTGAGTTCTTGGTTACCTTAGATATGGTTAGTAATAAAATTTATTTTTGGTTGCAATATCAAATTTTAGATCTAGCTAATTAATTTTCGGTGACTGTTATATATATACTTTGAAGATCTAGCTAATTTAGATTTAGCTAGCCTCAATGCATGTGGTATATATGTAGTAATAATTAATTAAATTAATTTTAATATTAAGTTGTTATATATGTGTATAATATAGGACTGAAACTGGATGTATACCGTAAATCGTGTGAGTGAAGAGTATATTAATAGTGTGTCTGCTTTTACAAGAGTTGTCGAGAAGAATATGTTAAACACGAGTACATTAATGACGTGTCTGCTTTTAGTTACAAACCGTCTGTGATATATTCATATCACAGATGGTTTTTTGTTACAAACCGTCTATGATATTGATATATCACAGATGGTTTTTAGTTACAAACCATCTGTGATTATAGCTATCACAGATGGTTTTTAATTACAAACCGTCTGTGATATTTACACCACAGACGGTATGAAAACCGTCTGTGATAACTTTTGATTATCACTGATCCATAAATTCAGACGGTTCAGAAAACCATCTGTGATAACGTTTTTGAACTATCTGTGATACAATTTTCTGTAGTAGTGATGTACACACCTATACATGGGCAGTGGTTTCCAAGGAGATCGATCGGCATGCATGGGCATAGCGTCCGTAGCTGTGACTCATCAGTACGCGGTTAATTACCATATGGCCAATGCTGTGGGCTGTGGCTACGTAGACGTACCACTCGTCCATGTAGAGGCGAGCCCCACGGTACCACGCTCTCGCGACTGGCTGTTAAAAACATCTCGCAATAAAAGCGCTGTCTCCCACGCTGGGTTCCTCTCCGACTGTTCCGCCTTGGATTTCCACTGTTCGCATGCCCTGTCCTCCTGCTCCCCCCCCCCCCCCCCTCTCCACCTCCATTGACGCCATGGCCTAGCTTAGCTGCGCCCTCTCTCATGGCCCTATAGCATCTTCATCCCATGCATGCACAGTTTCTACATTGTTCAGATTAGTAATTGGCATCCGTAGTTCATCTTACGTCGACATGACAAATTAAATCCGTTGGTGTCTACATCTTTTGTCTCACTCCCTTCGCATGTGCTGGTGGCTGGTACCGCCGGTTAGATAGCTAGCTAGATGCAGTACGCACGGCTAGGTTCTCGGTTAATCAGTTAGCGTGAGATTTGATTCCAGATCAACAGCAAGCTTATCGAGAACCCCTTTCGTTATCGGCTCGCGAGCGTGCACTACAGTACGTATGATGCGCACCTCTGTTCGTCTCTTTCTTTTCCGTTTCTTTGTTTGATCGCACAGGTTACAGTAGCGGTGCACACTGTTTCCATGCCGAGAATCTTTACAGTGATCCAACGTCCCATCAGCTGAACGGTGCTCCTAGCTTCCCGGTCTGTCTGATACAAATTGTACACATGCCTGGTAGCAGTGAGCTGTGAAGGAGGAGAGAGAGAGAGAGGCACAGTGCCTGTAATGCTCCGTTCATTTCCTCGCATATATACATGGATGCCTTTCTTCGTTCGAGCAGGAAAAGGAATATCGCAACACTGCCTGCCATGCTGGACTCCTCTTTTGGCATTCTGAGACTGCTTTGACCTGACTGTGCACGAAGGCGCCCAGCAAGGAGAAGGAAGAACAACAAAACGCACGCATGCAATGAGGAAAACACTAGGGTTTTTTATTTTATTTTTTGGCGAGGGAATTGTTTTGGGATCCACCGGTTGGGGTGTTGAAGCACTGCTCTTTATTCAGAACACACTCATCGTGTGTTCCTGTAAAGCTGCTAACCTCGCAATGCTGCAAGCTTAACGAACGAATAATACGCGGCAGCCGGTGCAGCAGCAGGTGGCTGACCTGATACTGATAGGCAGGCAGGCCGTCCAGGAGGAGGTGTCACGTCAAGACTGGCCATGTCTTTTCCCCCCTGCTTGATGCTTGCTTTGATGTCTCTCCTTTCTTCCTTTTTGTGTCACAACTGATGGCTCACCGTTGGTTGGCCGGTCAGCCTTGTGTAGCAAGCAGGGGACACCAGTACACTAGCTAGATACCCTTTTTTTCTAGGCTTTAGTGCTTTCTTTTCAGCTACGGCGATGTTTTATATCTGCGACCGGCGGTTTTTGGTTCCAACATAAGCATTTGTGCGATAAATCGAATGTTGATAAGCCGTTTAGAAAAAGTTATCCCGATAAATCACTTCAAAAGAGCGACAGAGAAGTCGGCCCATTTGTTTATTCATGAGAAACTATAAACCATAAGTCAAAAGCTAAAGTATGAAAAACTAAAAAAAAGAATGCTGCTACAAGTTGTTAGGTCATGTCAGGTCTAACCTAGCGCCGCCAGGTCTTCGAAAGCGGATAGGACTGGGACGACTTGGGTTTTGGACATGATTCTGCTATTGTTTTAGCCTGGGATCTTCGTCTTTGACTCTGTTTCAATCTCTTCTTCGATTCCTTTGAAGTCTTGTGTGAGATTGGGATGATAAAGGGATTCCTTAGGGATACTGCCCACCAAAGTCTTAATGCAGATCAAAGGTTTTGGTGAGTCGAGGGGTTCAAAAGCTTTTGCTTGATGACAAGCGAAGAGGACGTGGATGGTGGGCGCATTAGGGAAGAGATTCACCATGGACGCGATGGCGATGGGCTACCATGAGAAGATCCGCGAAACGGCATCGATGTAGGGTTGGAGATTGAATCAAGCTTTGAGGAGGAGGAGGAGGTGGTGGTGGTGGTGGAAATTTTCATTGAGGAGGTAGAGCAAGATATTCAATCTCATTAGACGACGCTAGAAAGATTAGTCTCAAACTGATGTTTTAGCATTAAGGGTTTATTTGAAGAGTTGGCAAAGGCTTGGGGTTTGAGGCATGGTATGGATTACAAATTTCTGAAAGGTAATTTGTATCTGCTTGAATTCCAATCTGAAGGAGATTTTAATTTTTTGATGAGCCTCACCAGGAGCAATGCAATTATGACAGCTACTACTGTCAACCTGGTGGGTGCTTAGGATGAGCCCCACCAGGAGCAATGAATTGCCTAGCTTGGAACTACCGGGGGTGGGGAACTCCCAGATAGTTCATGAACTCGTCGGCCTAGTGCAAATGCATCACCCTGAGCTCATTTTCATCTCAAAAACGAGACAGAGTGAGATTGGAGTGAAACATCTTTGGTGGAGGATTGGTTTAAAAGGTTGTTTGGCTGTGGATAGTGTAGGCTCAAGTGGAGGCATTGCCATATTCTGGGATGAAAGTATTGATGTCTCCCTGCTGTCATTATCAAGCTGGCACATTGATGTGCTGGTCATAGAAGACCCAGAGGCTTGTCCTTGGCGTATCATGTTTGTCTATGGGGAACCTAGAGTGAAGAATCGTTGTCTTATGTGGGAATTGATGCAACGAATCAAGAATCGATCAAATACACCTTGGGCTATTGTTGGAGACTTCAATAAAGCTATGTGGCAGTTTGAGCATTTCTCTGAAACCCTCCAGCCTGAAAAACAAATGGAGGATTTCCATGATGTGCTTACAGATTGTGAGTTGAAGGATATTAGTTTTATCGGGCTTCCGTGGACGTATTATAATAACCAACATGGACATCGTAATGTGAATGTGCAGTTGGATCATGCAATGGCGTCGGATGCATGGTCAGACCTTTTTCCTAAAGTAGCCTTAGAACATCTGGTTTGCCCTTTGTCTGATAATTGTCCTCTGCTGCTACATCTAGCCCAAGAGACGGAGGAAAGAAGAGGTCGAAAATATATGAGGTATGAGATCATGTGGGAGAGAGAAGAGAAACTCAACCAGGAAGTCTATGAAGCCTGGGCGTGAAGAGAGGTGAAAAGGGATCTTGGTGATATTTCACTTGCTCTGAAAAGGGTGATGTGTTCACTAAAGAGATGGAGCACTGATAAATTCAGTTCCATCCGAAAGGAATTAGAGGACCTGCGACATCAGTTAGTCGACTTGCAAGTAGATGGCTCTTCTGATAGAAGAAATGAGATTAAATCGACTGCTACTTGTATGAACAAAATTTTATTCAGAGAAGATATGCTTTGGCTTCAAAGATGATCTCATGGCTCAAAGAAGGAGACTGCAACACCAAGTATTTCCATCGGAAGGCAACCTGGCTAGCAAGGAAGAACAAAATAAAGAAAATGAGAATGAATGATAGCCAGTGGTGTGAGAAGGAGGATGTGGAAAGAATGGCGACGGAGTTTTTTCAGACTCTATACACTCATGATGAAAACATAAAATCAGAGGTACTGACTAATCTTTTTGAATCAGGTTTTATTGATAGTATGAATGAGAAGTTATGCAAATCCTTCACGGATGAGGAGATTAGTGATGCCTTGTTCCGGATTGGGCCACTAAAAGGCGCCTGGTCCTAATGGATTCCAACATGTTTGTTTTCAAAGGAACCGGGATGTGTTGAAGGAAGATGTTATTAGAGGTGTTCAAAATTTTTTTGAGGAAGGATGTATGCCAGAAGGTGTTAATGACACATCCATTGTTCTAATACCGAAGAAGAACCACCCGAAAGGACTGGTTGATTTTTGGTCGATCAGTCTATGCAATGTCAGTTTCAAGGTTATGTCTAAGTGCTTGGTGAATCGCCTCAGGCCTTTACTGTAACATATTATATAGCCAAATCAAAGTGCTTTTGCTCTAGGAAGGATGATTATAGATAACGCTCTAATTGCTTTTGAGGGTATCCATGCTATTCATCATGGGGGAAATACGAGCAGGGATCATTGTGCATATAAATTGGATCTTTCCAAGGTGTATGATCGTGTTGATTGGGATTATCTCAAAGAGGTGATGCTGAAGCTAGGCTTTCATCGAACTTGGGTACAGTGGATCATATTGTGTTACCATTGTGCACTATGCGGTTAGCTTTAATGGGGTACCTTTGGAACCTTTTTACCCATCACGCGGTTTGCGGCAAGGTGGTTCTCTCTCACCTTATTTATTCCTATTTGTGGCTGATGGTCTCTCCATGTTGTTGAATAGAGGGATTTCAAATGGGGTAATACAACCTCTAAAGGTGTGCCGAAGAGCACTGGGTATCTCGCATTTTTTTGTGCTGATGATAGCCTCTTATTTTTCAAAGCTTCCCTAGCTCAAACTAAGAAGATTAAAGAAACTCTAGATGGCTTTGTGGTGATTAAAGAAATTCTGGATGTCTTTGCGAATGCCACATGACAGCTTATCAACCCAGCGAAGTGTTCTTTAATGATTGGTGAGCATATCGATTCTTCTATTGCTAAAAATGTTCGGGTGATTCTTAGTGTTCAAAGTCTATCGTTTGAAACAAAATATTTAGGGTTGCCAACACCAGAAGGCTATATGAAAGCACACATGTTTCAATCTCTTCATGAAAGACTTAGTAAACAGCTTGCCAGCTGGAACGAAAAGTATCTGTCGGCAGGAGGAAAAGAAGTTATCATAAAATCTATTGCCCAAGCAATACACACCTATATTATGAGTGTCTTTGAGTTATTAGCTGGTACTTGTGAGGAAATAACTAGATGCATTCGAAACAACTGGTGGGGAGCTGGGGAGGTAAAACGAAAAGTCCATTGGCTAGCATGGGAGAAGCTGACAAAGTTGAAATTTCGTGGAGGTTAGGGTTTTCGAGATATCAAGCTTTTTAATCAAGCGTTGCTAGCCCGTCAAGCTTGGTGTCTCATAATGTTCCCTAATAGCTCGTGTGCTAGAGTTCTAAAGATGAAACATTTTCCTAATGGGGATTTGCTAGATACTGCCTTCCCAAGGGTAGTCTCTCCCACCTGGAAGGCTATTATGCATGGTTTGGATCTACTGAAAAAAGAACTATTTGGCATATTGAATGTGGCTCTCTGAGGTGAAAATCTGGAGGAGTGCATTGATTCCTCAGCCATTCAAGCTGAAAATCATAGGGAAGCGTCGGCCTAGCATATTAAAATGGGTGTCCCAGCTAATTGATTAGGAACTTCACTGTTGGAAGGAGGTAATCGTAAATGTTTTTTATGACCATGATGCTACAAAAAAAAATCTGAAGATCAAGATATTGTCAAGGTATATGGAAGATGTGGTTGCTTGGCATTATGAAAAGTTGAGCATGTTCTCTGTTAGAAGTGCTTATAAGTTGGCCATTGATATATGAGAAGTTGACAAAGAAGGCCTAAGTTCAAGTTATAATGCAAATGGTAAGTGGCAAGTCTGGAAGAGTTTTTGGAAGATGACAGTGCCACAAAAGATAAAAAAAATATTTGCTTGGCATCTTACAAAAGATGGCCTGGCAACGAAGGTGAATAAGTGGTAGCGTTCACTGGAGATGGATAAAATATGTAATATTTGTGGCATGGCTAAGGAAACTAGGCATCGTGCTATTCTCCAGTGCACTTATGCTAGAGCTTTGCGTGGATCTCTGAAAAATTCAAGATGGCTGTTTCCGAAGGAGTCTTTTGTCTTTTCTCAAGTTCGGATTGACTTTTGATTTTGCTAAACTGGCTAACAATAGAGGAGAGAGATAGATTGGTCTTGTTTCCTTGGCGAGCATGGAAAGTGCGCAATGAGGTGATTCATGCAGGCAAACCATTCCCTATTATTGCCTCTATCAAGTTTCTTTAAGACTACTGGGTGATACTATACCAGATCCGACAAATCGATGGGACAGTGGATTGGAGGGGAAAAAGCCTATTGTTGCAGTTCCCTATCAATTTGAGTTGAATGAAGCCACCGCTTGGAAGGTTGGATGGCAGCCTCTTTTTTTTAGATAACGGAATAACAATATTCTGGCCTTGATCATACCACGAGAATGACTACAGTCGTTCAAAACCAACCACAGTAAACAAACCACACTCCACCAAACAGTGTTACAAAAATTTCTAAACAAAGAACTTAAGACAAAGGACTTAATCCTTTAATCTAAAACAACTGCTCCACCTAAACTTGTTGAAAATCTCCATCACCACTCTCTCCAGTCTTTTGCAGCCGTTAATGAGTGCACTTCTCACTTCCTCTTTAGATAGTTGCGACCAGTACTTGATCCAGTAAGTCCCCTTGAAAATGACCTACAAGCAAGAATGAGTAGTGAACCTTTTGAAAACGACGTCATTTCTATTCAACCATAAAGCCCAGCATAGAGCCGCTATACCAACTAGAATCAGATTTCTAAGCTTCAAAGAAAAACTTCTAAACCAAGAACCGAACAACATATCAACACTAGTAGGCGCTTGAAAGCCAAAACTAATGACTACCACATTCCAAAAAGCTCGAGCCACATGGCAATCGAAAAAAAGATGCTGAATGCTCTCATTAGAGGGACAAAAACAACATTTGGTACTTCCTTGCCATTGTCTTTTTGCAAGATTATCTTTCATTAAAATAACTACTTTCTTCAAGCACCAAAGGAATACTTTGATTTTAAGTGGTATCTTTGCTTTCCAGAATAAATTCTTTTCTGGAATGCTCTCTCTTTCCATGAGATCTCTATACAAGGAATGAATAGAAAAAGAATCATTCTTGCGTAAGTTCCACACTAGAACATCTTCTTGCTCATTCAGAGAAACTCGTACTATCAAACTTACCAACTCAAGCCACGCAGTCAGCTTCTCACCTACTAACGCTGTCCTGAAAGAAACATTTAGCGGTGTTGTACTTAGTACTTGTGCAACTGTCATATTCTTCTTTCTAACAATTCTATACAAATCAGGAAATTGCGACATTAGTGCTCCCTTCCCAATCCAAATGTCCTCCTAAAATCTCGTTTGTTAACCATTGTTAACCTTTAATTTGCTTCTTGCTAAAAAAGATCTTTGACCTCCATAAGACCGCTCCAAAAATGCGAGTCCCCTGGTTGCTTAACCACTTGTGACAAGGTCTTACCTTTTAAATATTTTTTCTTAAGCATGCTCTGTCACAGGCCTTCCTCATTCAACAACTTAAACAACCACTTACTTAAAAGACAACAATTCTGTATTTCAAGATTTAAAATACCCAGACCCCCACACATTTTGGTTAACTAAGGATGGCAGCCTCTTGCCTCGGATTGGGTAAAAATAATGCCTCGGATGGCAGCCTCTTGCCTTAGGCTCCGCTCGTTTCAGCTTTTTTTCAGTTTTAGCTTTTTTTTCACTATTCAGTAATTCGTCTTTTTCTGAATTTTTTTAGATTTTTTTAGATTTTTTGAGCTTTTTTGTATTTTTCTTTTTTTTCTCGTGTTCCTTTGCATTGTCTGTGATGGGTTAACATATTTTTTCTATTTTTACATTTTTTAAAATTTAATTATATCCAAAAAGCCAAATCAGCTACAATAAAAAAATCAGCTACAGTGAAATTTCAGCCAGAAGCTATCGCTAAAACGAACACCCCCTCAGTGCCAACGGTGAGGCTGTAGTAGGAATTGTTATCTGGGATGAAAAGGGCATTGCCTTATTATACTCTGAAGATGCAGAGGAGGTTGAGGCCTAGGCTTTTCATAAGCGGGATGGATACAGAAGCCTATTGTTTTGGAAACAGACTGTGCTTCAAAGTGGCAGCTCAGCCGATAGCGCAACGATCGAGATTTACTTTCATCATTACAGAAGCACTAGAGTTCGCTAATCAATTGCCGATGTTTTTATCCGGGATACGAAGAGAGAGAGAGAGAGCTAAATCACGTTGCTCATGAGCTCACACGATTGGCAAAGCATAAGAATCAATGTGCGGTTTGACGGGATCATTGTCCTTCCTGTGTTGAGCAATTAGTCGTTTACATGGTGCCGCAAGAAGGTGGGCATGAAGCAAGGAGTCCGGCCGAGCTCCTTCCTGGGCTGCCTGGCGTCGTTGGCTCGGCCGGCGTTGCGCGAGAACAGCAGGGCTTCGTGTGCGTGCGCCGCCGCGGGATTGCCTCGATCGACTCTGTTCCAACCAGCCGCCAAGCAATTGAAGTGCTCCCATGGAAACTGACGTAATTAATTGAAGTGCCCGCAGTTAACTTATCCAACCTATGGACGATAAGAGTGAAATTCTAGTCATCAGGAGGACAGGTGACACACTGCTAGCTAGACTCTGCTACAGCCGGCCCCGTACTAGCTGCTCGGCAGCATTGTCTTCCCAGCACACGTCCTCTGCACGGTATGGTACTACTGGTTGGTATCGCACTAATCACTTGAAAAGCACAGCTTGCCATGGCCGATGGCTCCAGCTCGAATGCAACCAAATACCACTCTGTTTATCTTCTCTGTCCTCGCCCACGGTCACATTCGGACGGAGCTTCCTTTCCCTTTCCAACATCCGTGGCAGTTCGGTCAGCTCCATCCATCAGGCACACGAGTGAAAATACAGATCAGAATTCAAACCGGCGATCCTTCTAATTTATTTGCAGTAGCCGCTGCTGGTGATGCTAGTCATGAGACACGAGAGTGCAGCGAAATCAAAATTAAACCTAGACATGTCAGATAGCACGACCACGCTCGTTTTAGCGATGGCTTCTGATTTTTGGCTGAATTTTCACTGTAGTTGACTTTTTTTACTGTAGCTGATTTGGCTTTTTGAGCATAATTAATTTTAAAAAATATATAAAAAAATATGTTAACCCATTAGGAACAATATAAAGGAACACGAGAAAAAAAGAAAATAAAAAAAGCCTAAAATATCTAAAAAATTTCAGAAAAAATGAAATACTGAATAGTGAAAAAAAAAAAGCAAAAGCTGAAGCCGAAAAAAAGCCGAAACGAGCAGGGCTAAAAACAGAGTTTGTGTTTCCTTTTTGGTTGCCATTTTAAATAAAAAGTTCTACTAGGCTTATAGATTGGGTCGGCGATAGACAACAAACTTCTAAGCAACCTTGATTGGATTCACAGATAGCCGAGAATGCGAAGAGACTCAAAAGAGAATCACACACAGATGAATAAACAAGTGTATTACATATAGGTGTCAACTGTTACAATTGATCTCCTCCCTCCACTTTAGGGGTGGAAAATGGTAACGGATAATCCGTTTTATCCGATATTCATATCCGAGAAAACACGAATGTGGGAAGTAAAATATGTATTCGAAAATGTTCGTGTACGTATTTGACAATATTTGTATCCGTATTTGAGAATATTCATATTCACATTCGTATTCGAGAACATTTGAATTCGTATTCATATTTGAGACTTTTCGATTCGTATTCGATCCGTTTTCTATACATATCGATCGCCTAAATCCGTGAGTGATATCTGATTCGCCAAGAATCAAAAAGCGGTCAAACTTTAAGTGTCAAAATTTGAATTTGAAACCGATAACCAGAAAATCGGCCGGTTACAATATTCGTAGGAGAATTTTCGTATTCGACTGAATTAAGTACATATCCTATTCGAATTCGTATTTATTATGACATTTGATTCGTAGTTGAAAATGTTCGAATTCATATTTGTTTTAGAAATATGAATTTGTATTCATATTTAAGACTATTCGATCGTATCCGATCCGTTTTCAACCCTACTCCACTTACAAGGGTCCTATTTATAGAGTGGGGAAGGAGAAGAGTGAAGTTACAAGTCTGCCCTTGGGATCTAGCTTGCTCATAAGGGTATTTTCGTCCTTTACGTTAAGTGCGTCCTGCCGGTCCACGAACCTCACTCGAGGTTGCTCCCAGACTTCGTTCGAGGTTGGTCTTCAAATTTCGTTTTAAGTCAGCTCTCAAACTTCGTCAAGGGTGGAATCTAGACCTCATCTTGGGTGCACTTTGGACCTCGCCCGAGGCCGACCTCTGGGCTTTGCCTTGGTTTCCCGGACCTCATTCGGGATAGACTTTGAAACTTGTCCAAGGTTGGTCCACAGACATCGTCCGAGGTAGATTTCTCGATGTGTGTCATCACGTTGAAGTTGTCATGAGCCTGAGATATAGCAGGGGACCGTCCCTCAACAGTTGGATAAAGTGAAATGATAGCTGTATGTTATTGATGTAGCTGCTATGTTTTAATTAGCTAGAACTGATGGTTTTGATTGAAATAGAAACGGCTAGAAGAAGTAACTTTTGGAACAAATTTAGAAAATAGTTTTTGAAAGACACAGTTGCGAAGGAGGCGACAGAGGCCAACTGACGGCTTAGAAAAGCCGCTTTTAGAAACCAAGATATTCAAATTAGCTTCCAGCTTCTTAAAGTAGAAGTCAGAAGCCAAAATCAATTAGTGCTGAAGTTAACCACTATTCTTGAAGAGGCACGATATGCTGACTCACCATCCCTTCCAGATTCCAGTACCACCAATTTCACATGTTAGTGGCGCTGACTGATGTCTGGATCTCTACTACTATGCAAGAAACTCGCGGCGGCGCTGTGCTTCGTGCCTTCTACGAAAGCTCATACCTCATACACTATTGCCTTGTTGGACTTGGTTTCCTTTCCTCTAGATATGCCTAAACGGGGAGGGCTAATCATGCCAGACCGAGGCACGGTATTGTTGGCTTGATCTAGACATGACATGACACGAACAGTAAATGGATCGTGCCGGCTCGATCCAATCGACGTGTCATGTTTGGGCCGGTACCTCGGTATGACGGGTCGGCTTAGTATGGTACACAATAACTATCATGTGGTAGTGCAATAAAATTATTTATGTTAAGGTTACTGCATTCTTCTAAATGTGGACGGGTGATATGACAGTAAATTACTTATGATTAATAATAAAATTACTTATAGCTGGTAGTAAAATCAACGGACCATCAGTGACCCATTAGCTAAGCGTGCCAGATCGCCCCAGTATGGTCCAACCCTTCTTCATACCGTGGCTAAATCGAATAACAGACACGATAGCTTATTCGAATCAATCATGCTCTATTGGAACCCGTGCCATACTTGATCCGTACTGGCGGCCATTTAGCGATCCATACCGTACTTTGGATCCGTACCGGCGGCCTATTTAGCGAGGCTGTTTCCTCCGAAACAATACAAGGAAATCAAAAGCCACCACAAAAACTCGCACTCCAGCCAAGCTAAAGCCGCCGCCGCCGCCACCGGATCCCAATCCCATTTCCCTAAGGAAAATTTACATATATGCCACTACCATTTTAGAAAAATACCACTGCAAAGTTTCACCTCACAAAAATACCACTCCAGAGTCACCTTGTTCACAAAAATACCACTCTTATGTATATTTTCCTACATAAGACCATATTACCTTTATCTTCTTCCTTATGTTGCTGTTGCTGCGCCGGTTATTAGCTTAAGCAAAACGCTCCGAGCGGGGAAGAATCCACTGCGCACAGGCGTTGGGAATTTCCAAGCACGGGAGATATTGCATATCATCGCTTGCACCAACTTCAATTTGCCACGCACGGGAGATACTGCATACTCCAACCATGAACCATTTCATTCATTCAGTTTGTCCACTCATCCAAGCCATCGCAGAAAGAACAAATTGCTGTTCATCTTAAGGAGCAGCAGTACATAAAATGCACATTGGTTTTCTTCACAAGAAAATGGTGATTAAAAGAAAAGGAATGAAATGAAGCCTAATCGACAAACTATATAGGAGCAAGTTTTCTTAATTTGGTTCTAACAAAATTAGATGATCATCTATCTCCAGCTAGAGGAACCGCAAGCCGACGAAAGCCGGCTCGTCGGCGCTCCACCGCTTCGGCTTGGCGGCGACAGTCGCGTGACTCGCTGCCGCGACGGGCGCCAAGCCAAGTGTTAGCTCGAGCCCGGCGCCGCTCCTCCTCCTCCTCCACGCTTCTCGCGGTGGTCCCGCGAAGGCCAGGCTCGCTCCGCTGGCCGACGTGCGACCCGCCTCGGCCTCCGACGCGCGTCCGGTCCACCGGCAAGGCGGCTCTCGGCGGCCATGCCGTCATCGTCGTGGTTGTCGGACGACTCATGGCTCGAGGCCCGCTGGAACGCGTCGTCCCCCTCCGCCTCCTTGTGGTGTCCTGCGTTTACCTCCTCACGATCCGGCTCCTCCGCCGCCGCCCGCGGCTTGGGCTTGCAGTTGGATGATGTGGAGGACGGGGACGGGGTAATCCGTCCGGGGATAAGGATCACGGGGAGGTGGTGCGGTGGCGCAGATCTGAGGAAGCGGTGGGAGGAATCAAAGGTGACTGGGAGACCCGCTAGGGGAGACGAGGGGGAATATTCGGGGCTTGGAAATTCCTAACGCCTGTGTGCAGCGGATTCTTCCTCGCTCGGAGCGTTTTGCTCAAGCTAATAACCGACGCAGCAGTAGCAACATAAGGAACAAGATAAGGGTAATATAGTCTTATGTAGGGAAATATGTATAAGAGTGGTATTTTTGTGAATGACTCTTAAGTGGTATTTTTGTAAGGTAAAATTTTACAGTGGTATTTCTCTAAAATGATCACTTAGCATGTATCTAAATTTTCCTTTCCCTAAACCCCCGGCGACCATGGCTTCCTCACTCCCCTCCTCCGCTAAACCCTACTGCTCCTTCGTAAAGCCCTCCTCCAATCCCCTCGCCAAGCGCCCGTACTCTCCGACGCTCTCCTCCTTCCCCACCACCGAGCCCCGCATCTCCCATGGCCTCGCCGACGCCGCCGCAAACCCTAGCATTTCCCGCCGTCCCCGCGCCCTCGCCTGCCCCGTCAGCGCGTCCCTGGCGCCGCGGCGGCCGGTGTACGTCCCCAACCGTATCGACGACCCTAACTACGTCCGCATCTTCGACACCACCCACCATGACCAGCGCCGAGAAGCTCGTCGTCGCGCGCCAGCTCGCGCGCCTCGGCGTCGACATCATCGAGGCGGGCTTCCCGGCCTCCTCCCCGGACGACCTCGACGCCGTGCGCTCCATCGCCATCGAGGTCGGCAACACGCCCGTCGGGGAGGACGGCCACGTGCCGGTGATTTGTGGCCTCTCGCGCTGCAACAAGCGAGACATCGACGCCGCTTGGGAGGCCGTGCGGCACGCGCGGCGGCCGCGCATCCACACCTTCATCGCCACCAGCGAGATCCACATGCAGCACAAGCTGCGGAAGACGCCCGAGCAGGTGGTGGCCATCGCCAGGGAAATGGTGGCCTACGCCCGCAGCCTTGGCTGCCCCGATGTCGAGTTCAGCCCTGAGGACGCCGGCAGGTATTTATTTCAAACTTTTTTTAAAAAAAAAATACTAATTGCAAATTTAGTTGGTCTTTAGGCACAATGTTTTGAATTGTAACTATTAAGATAGGTCCACCATTTTTTGTAGCTAGATAGTAGAATCTGGTTTCGACTGCCATCTGATTTATAAGAGTTCTCAAAATTAACTAGTAATCTAGGATGCATCAAAGAGCTTCAAATTTGGTGAAGCAGAGTTGATTTTGGTGCGAAGTGGTGCATCCTTGCTATGAAGTACTGAATTTGCTATGGTTCAGAAAGTAGTATATCGTATCTTCAATAGTTTCAGCCTTATAACAGATGAGTAGTAATATCTACATTCTGGAAGCAGTTTTACTAGCAAAATAAAAAGATGATGCTAGTTGGCTTCTACCCCAACTTTTTCGGTCGTGTTGAACTTTAAGTTTGCACATGTAAAATTATTGGTGCACGTGTTTGAATAGTATTTTTTTATCTAGGCCAAGGCCAACTTATTGGTGCAAAAGGAATACCACAGTTTTAAGTCGTGCTAGACCAATGTTCATCTAGGCGCTAGACACTAGGCGGCCATCCACCGCGGCGGGCGGTGGATGGCCGCCTAGTGCCTAGGGTACCTAGGCGGGGCCTAGGCGGCCGAACAGAATTGAATACTCAAGGGAGTCCTCAAGCTCACCACCAGTCGGGTGAGGTCTCAGCAGCTGATGAGAGGAGAGAATCCTTCACCTCAACCAGCTAGCTAGCTCCTAGTCACATGTATTTGTAGGATTCTCTATTCATCCAGCCTGCATATGGCGGCCCACCAGCCCAATTGCCCCTCCCCTTATCTCTTCTCTCTCTCTGTTTCTCACCAGCTCATCGCACATTCACCTTCTCCTCCCCTCCCCTCATGTGCATGCCGGAGAGGACCACACGCGCCCTCTGTGTGCCAGATTTGGTCCACCACATGCCTCGATGTCGTGCTGCACCGCCATCAGCACGCCGTACCGCTATCGCCGTCGCGCCCTCCACATGTTGCCGCCGCACTCACCTCTAGATCCAAGGCGATCGGCTCCAGATCTGACTGGTGCGGCTCGGGAAGAGGTGGTGTGGCTTCAGATCCGGCCGGCGGCGGCTTCGGATGGAAGAACGATGGGGCATGGGCCCGTGAGCGATGGGGCACCAGGATTCCGTTGAGAGGAGGAACCTCCAATGCCCCTCGGAGGATGGCCACCAAGACGAAAATCCTTGTAGCAGAACTGCTTCACATGTCCATCCTTGTTGCAATATGTGCAGTGGAGTCCCCTACCAACAGCTAGAGGGGCTGTTAAAACCGAAGAAGACGACGGTGACAACAGTAGACCCACACTACGTAAACGAATCTTCTTAGTGCGAACAACTGCAAGGGCCTCCAACAGAGTCACACGAGGATGACGAGCCAGCAACTGAGCACGAGTCTGCTCAAACTCAGACTAGAGACATGTCAAAAAGTCGTAGATGTGACAAAGCTCTAGATGAGACTGCTGACGCTGACAGCACTGACATGCCATATTGCGGATAGCTGAGTGTAAAACTCATCCACAGTGGCATCTCCCTGCAGCAGTGACTGCTTCTGACGCACAACAGCAAGGTATAAGGAATCACTAGATAGCTCGTAGTGGTTGCGCAGATACACTCACATCACTTCTGCGTAAGCTAAACCAACAACATCACCAGTGAGATGCACCACTATGCTAGCAACCAGAATAGCAAAAGCACGAGCATTCTCATCTATCCATGTCTTGTAAACAACATACTGGGTCTGAAAAGTTTCAATGGCATCCTCAAAAGCCTCAAATGCCTATGTACAAGCTTCTTCGGAATCATTCTTTGGGAGTACACCGGCCCACCGATGTTGTTCACCATCCTAAGGCGGCCGTCAACGCCGCTCTCCCTTAGCCCCGTGCCTCCCTAGGCCACTGCAACCCATAGCCCACGAGCCGATGCCAACACTACCACCCCTCAGTGGGCTGCCGGCGAGCGCCGCCGAGGGAGGAGGTGGGGTCTGCTGTGGGAGAAGGAAGAGCCGACTGAGAGGTGGGGAGAAGAAAAGGGGAAAGCCGGCTGGCTGGTAGGAAGAGGAGGGGAAGGGGAAGAAAGAAAAAAAAGGGAGCCGGCTGTGAGGGAGGAAAGGGAGAAAGAAAAAGAAAAGAAGGAAAAGAGGAAGAAGGGGAAGACTGATCCGACGCCCGATCTGCCAGATCCGGCCAAGGCAGAGCCTTGATCCATTCGTTCGAGGCTAGGGTAACACCTCGAAACCATTCCTTCGCTTATTTATTGTTTTGCGTAGAAGCTAAAATGTCGAATTTTGAGATTGTGCCATGAAGGGGCCGATTTGTCGAGTAGCGTGATAAATCCATCGTTGGTTAGAACTGGTATTGTATCGGTGCATGCGTGACCGACTGGTATTCAGTGAATGATTAGTATAGATTAAGTGGTATGGGTTAATTAGTGTAAACTAATTAACATAGGTTCTTGCTAGAGCTCTATAGAAGGTTGGAATGCCGAGTTCGGTGGTATGGTTTGGGAGATATGTCTTCGAGATGGCCACAGCTGGTATGGGATAACATGGCCGTCGGGATTGAAAACAATAGTTTAACTGATATAGTCTGTAAATTGTGACAATCAGGCCTACAAGAGTAATGTAGATTATTGAACCTAGAATATTTACTATGTTACGTTTTGGGTTTGAAAGACATAGTTGTTCGAGCACCCAGAACAGCAGGACTGTATCTAGTGAGAGAGTGGGGTATATGTTGGTTTTACGCATAGAAACGATGCCGTTCGTCCGTATGTGTGTATCGCTATAATGTATTGAGGCCGAGTGATGCTTGTACAGGTGGCGGTTCAAGTTTGGTGCTGTCCACGCATCATCTGCCAGGTGAATAGGCAAGTCTATAGTAGAATAGTAGATTGTGATGAATGCCTGGTATTTGTTTTATGCCATGTTTCATGTTATTTTTTGAAATGATATCCTTACTTGTCTGTTGATTATACTGTGACGAGAGATGCATATGGTTGATTATTATGTTGAAAGATTGTTACTTCGTGCTGCGCACTCGTATTAAAGACCTATTTCGTGTAAGCATCTCGTAATAGTGGGATAAAGACCTACTTCGCGTAGGCTTCCCACAGTACTGGGATAAAAACGTACTTCGCGTAGGCATCCCGTAATAGTGGGAAGATAAAGAACCATTTCGGTAGGCACTCCACGGGAGTGAAGTTTGTGTAGAGTTGATTGTGAATGCTCAAAGGATGTTGAATCATGTAAATTGCATTTGAGCCAAAGCGATGAAAAAGTTGTATAGCTAGTCCAGAGTGCATATCACAGGTTGGTGAGAAAGCTATATAACTAATCCAGAGGTCTCTTGAATAAGACCTATAGAAGTAGGCACCTCTGCGGGATGGAGGTAGAGGGTGATATCGACGGGTGTACCCTCCGTTATACCAGTATAAGTTACAGTTACAGACGCATTGCATTGCATGAAAGTGATAGCGAAAGGGATACATTTATAGACACATGGCATCGCATTGTAGTGCAAGAGTGACAGCGAAAGGGATACAATTACAGACACATTGCATCGTATTGCATGAAAGTGACCAGAAACAGTGATACAATTACAGATATTGTGTCTTACAGCTCACAGATATGGGTTTTATTGACAGTTACAGAGATTATGTCTTGCAGATCCCAGATATGGGGTTTATTGAATTGTTTTATTGTCATCGCTATTTTATTATGTACTTGATGAGCCTTTAGACTCACCCTTGCTTTGGCATTGTTTTTAGGTGTATAGTGAAAGCGACATGCATGAGCAGAAGTAGCACGTATATTCCCACGTGCAATAGTAATTCATATATCACCTCTAGTTGTCATGATTAAACTTTAATAACTTGCTTTGGTACTTAGTATTAAAACTGAGTCTTGTTGGAAATGCCTCATATAGTGTGGATTATGCCTCTATTGATACTGGGTAATCAGGAACTGTTGCCTCAACGTGTACTGGTAAGCATGTGTGCTTATCATGTCGTTGTATAGAACAGAGGAGTTGCTGCCGGATACTAGTAGCAATAGACGGAAATGATAAATGTTAGGGTAGTGGTAGTATTCCGGGCTCAGAGGTTGGGCTGGTGTGTTACATATGACTTACTATATTCTTGAAGCGGAACCTAGAGCATTTGACATGTAGGAAACCTCAACTTAAATATGTTCTAGAATAGCTGAGGTTGATATATTTATCATCTATACTCTTAGATTAACTGTAGTTGATATAGTAATCCTGCTCAAATACATTTAAAAAGACAGACAATTGTACCTTAGGTCAGATTTGAGATTGTCAACCATAATTATGCTTTCTGTTGTTATTTTTCAGTGGAAGGCATGCTGTGAGATCTAGTGGAGGTATAGCTCATGCCGAAACATGTAGCTTGGATATGAAATCAGGGACAAGGAATTTGAGGATTTCTTTAAGCGCTACAAAGAGGTAGCGGAGAAGAAAAAGGTGATTACTTCTCTAGTCCGCTCCATTTTAACACAAACATTTTGGAGGAGCTCTTTTGGTTCCTTAACATGGCTTGGCTCCTATCAATTTTGGTTCCCCCTTATTTTTGTTTGGACTGCCATTTGAAATTTTAACTTAATTGAGAGTAATCTACGATCTGCACATTCCAACTGTTCTTCGAGAATATAGTATGACTTCAGTCACGGAAGGCATTGATGCAATTGCAACAACCCGAGTGGTTGTCACAGGAGATGTCAGCGACTCTAAACATGCTTTGACTGGTCACTCCTTCAATCGTGCTTTCAGGTCATAGTCCTTCGAATCATTTTTCATTTATTTTGAGGGAACTTTTCTACGCCGTTCCTACCATCTGCTATCTGTTCTTTTTTTTCCCTCGCTAACTAATTTCTATGCCTGTTGACTTCAGTGGGCGTGGTGCAGCAATGGACATCGTTGTGTCCGGTGTCCGAGCTTACCTGAGTGCCATGAACAAGATGTCCAGTTTTGTTGGTGCTGTAAAAGCCACTAGCGAAATACCTGGAGGCAAAAGTGTTCAAACCACAGAACGATTCATGGACGTTCCTTTGGGGTTTTCATATCCGGATGGCAATGCCAGTTTGGCTAGTGTTTAGAGTTTAGCATTCCAAGTTAGTAACGAGATGGTGCGTGGTGTAGAAATTGGGTCTTCCATTTGTTGCACCGAAGGATGTTCTGATTTCTTGGAGGACCATGACTTCGTCTTCAGCAGGCAGGAAGTTTGGGCATATGCAGTGTAGCATTTTATTTAATAAACTTACAATAAGGAAGTCAGTAATGCGTAATTTGTTCGATATCTGGACGATTGGATTAGATAAATAGTCATGGGTTACCATTTATCAGTTCTATTTACTCCGCTCGTTTCGGTTTTTTTTTCGGCTTCTGCTTTTTTCACTATTCAGCATTTCGTCTTTTTCTGAATTTTTTTAGATATTTTAGGCTTTTTTGTATTTTCTTTTTTTCATCGTGTTCATTTGTATTGTCCCTAATGGGTTAACATGTTTTTTTTTTATTTTTTTATTTTTTTAAATTAATTATACCTAAAAGGTCAAATCAGTTACAGTAAAAAAATTAACTATAGTGAAATTTTAACCACAAGTCATCGCTAAAACGAACACCCCCTTAAGAAGGCAAAGCTGATTGCAGAGTAACAGTGAATTCATCGGAAGGTTCTTCCTGAATTTGAGCCCTAATAACCTGATTGGATTTGATGGCACCAATAAGATGATGTAGGAGGAATCCCACTCGAGTCGTGCAGAATTGCCATGGCCGAGATGGACTCGCAACCGGACTTGTCTACTCGGCGCCTACCTCGCATCCTACAAATCGCCGCCTCGCGTACTCGGTCGGTTCGTCGTCTCGCTGCAGGTCAATTAAATGGAAGAAGGTGGCTACGGCTCTGCTTCTCGGAGCGCCGGCGAGCTGGTATTCGACAGCGTTTTCCGGGAACTACTAGCTCGAGCTGGGCCGGCCGTGCACCCCACGGTGGCCGCAAATAGGGATCATGAACATGTGACGGTGTGGAGTCCGTGGGATGGTTTATTGTATATCGCTGACGACGACGACGAGATCCGAGCGGATGATGCTCACAGGAACGGTGGGTTCGGCGCCGTCCCGGCCTTGGGCGAGGCCATCGCGTGCTTGCCGGAGACGACCATGGCCGAGGCGAGGGAGGAGGAGTGCGGGGTGTGCCTAGAGGGTTTCGACATGGTTGACAGGCTCCGGAGGATGCCCTGCTCCCACGCCTTCCATGAGAGTTGCATCTTCGACTGGCTCCGGGTCAGCCGCCTCTGCCCGTACTGCCGCTTCGCGCTGCCGGCCGAGACAGAGACAGAATCAGAGACAGAGACTGATGACGATGAGGAGGAGGACGACGACGACGATAACTACACAGGACGTTTACCCGACGGGATTTACGGGAGGCCGGAACCCGCCACCGGTCAAAGATTTTTGCCGCACTTGATTTACCGGAGGTCGGAGTCCGCCGCCGCGACAGCGCATCTACCCGACGGGGCAGAGGAGGAACAGGCGCACCGGCGTCCATCGTCCGCGTGATCTCCATAGCAGATGAGCTGCTAGAGGTGATCGTCTGACGAACTGATGATCCGATCACCGCGGTGCAATGCATGACAGGTGTAACACTTCACATGCTATTGTTCAAGTATAAAATAAATCTATGGTGATTGTTCTGCTCTCCAGATTGCTTTTTTACCTCTTCCTCTCTGCCTGTCCCACTGCGTCTGCTTGATTTTGAGTGTCGGCCATTGTCGTTGTTTCCTATGTGCATTAGTCAAGATTAGGGTTGGAAACTTTACTAGGCTGGCCATATATGCATCGGTGAACATGCATTACACCGTAAAAAAAAATCCGCATTTTTATATACGACGGTGGGAGCTGTAGCTGTAGCTCCAAACATGAACACGGTTGCATGCATGGTCTGCTAGGCTCAAAGGTACAACCTTTAATTTGAGAGAATAGATTATCACTGAAGAGTGCTCGGTTCTTCAAACTGCCGTCGGCAAAGAGTTTAACTAATGTACGCCGTTCAGTTCAACTGAAATTCTATTATATGCCTTTACCATCAGTTAGAATACGTTTGATATTGAAAAATGACGATTTTACTCTCAGTTCAAATTTATCTCTATTGATAAAAATTAAATATAAAATAAATTGGCTTAGCCAAAAACACTATTGTTTTTTTTTTGTAATTTTACTACTTGATTTTTCAATTTTACAATGATTCTACCATGCGTATAGTCCTTAATCATGAGCATATATCAAGGATATCACGGGGAGTAATACGGAAGTCACCTTCTTGGAGAGGTCGGAGGCGAGGGTCGTGGAGAAGCCGAGGCGCTCGATCTCTGGCTTCTCGGTCCACCACGCGCGGAACTCCGGGAGGGTGCAGGTGAGCTCCGACGCTGTAGCCGCGGTCGCGAAGCATCTCCAGCGCCGTGCGGCGCGCGAGGAAAAGGCGGTGGCTCTCCACGCTGCCGCCGCGGTCGATCATCGACGATATGCAGACGGCGATCTCCGGGACGTCGTCGACCGCGGCGGCGGCTGTGCTCTCCGCCGAGTTCATCTCGTGACCGACGATTGCTGGGAGGTGATGAAATCCATCTCTCCCTTCTTCTGTTCTGTGCTCCACGGGTTGCCACACTTTGTTACAGCTTCTTGTTAAATTTACCAGATGTTAGATCATCAGAGATGTGGCTACACATTTTAACTACCAAAAGATAATCTTGCTACACGTTTTTGAGTCACCGATGTATAAAATCTATATAGCAGGAAAGAAATCTTGTCATAGATGTGGCTATGAAACGAAGGGACGTCTACCTTGATCAAATTTACCAAACTTGAAGTGTTACAGTGTAGCAAAGTTTAGCTACGAACCAAACAGGCCAACACTACTCTACACTTTTGGGGTGTTTCTCTCCTCCTATCACATGTCTCAAGATTATCTCATTAGAGTTTGATCTATGAAAAAAGTTAATTAGGGTTAGAATTAGAATAGACTTTGCTTGCAGAGTTCATAGGCACCGAGTGAGAAACCCCACCGCCGCATAAGGATGCCTAGATATATGGACCCGTTTGATATGCTGCGGTTTATGGTTTTTGATTAAAATTTTTGAATTTCAGTTATTTGCGACAGAGATTACGGAGAGATAGATTCTCGCTTGTGATTTTAGATGATACAGATGTTGATCTTTTAATGTGTACTATAATTAACTTATAGACTCTGTCTTAAAAAATATTTTGTTTAAAAGTTAGATATTATAATAAAAGATAAAAGTACGTTTTGAGGAATCGAAAAAAACAGACTGGTATTTCACTGCTCCGGCGTTCACGTGATTTCACACTCTAAGTCCAAGGCCCTACCGACCTAGCCTTTTTTTTGTCTCGAAGTTTCACATGTCCCACAAACAAGAAAGTTACGGTACCTCGTTAGGTTTTCGGATGAGAAAATTAGAAACACTGATGTGACGTGCTTTGTCTTCTTTCACAATTAATCTATAGGAGCGTGGTACGTATTGGCTTTTTTTCCTAGCTTTTATTTAAAAAAGCTAAAAATTAATATAAATACCTAATTTTTTAAAACGATTTTTTCACTTCTTTGACTCCCCATCTTGCTCTGAGAATAAAATATGGGGTCACGGATGCATCATGCACTCTATTCTCACTCCCGTCACGTATACGTGTCTCTTCTTCACTTTCTCCACAACTCGTATCATTCTTTTTAAAAAAGTTTTTAGTTATTATTATTTATTTTCAGTCAAAAAATAATCTACTACAGTAAAAGGTTGTTAGGAAAAGGCAATGTGAATGCCCCGTATGGCAATGAACACTACTTTTCCGTACGTTGACTCACGAGTCAAGCCATCGTTTTCTCTAGGCCAATTCGCAGAAGTTTCACAGCTACTTCCTAGTAGAAAACAAAAACACGATCGAAGACCGGGCAGTAGTCGCAGATACTACATATATTTGAGCGTGACGCGAACGAAAACTACTCAGCGCATGCAGTGTTTCAAGCATCTGGTAAAATAATTCTTCTTCTTCTTCTTCTTCTTCTTCTTCTTCTTCTTCTTCTTCTTCTTCTTCTTCTTCTTCTTCTTCTTGCTTGTGGCATAGCCGCCATTGTTCACCAGTAGTATGCTCTGCTTCGTAACGAAGGTGTTCTTAACTCTGTTCCGACCTCTGAATTTTGCTCTCGGCGACAGGCATCACACATGCCGATGCCGATGCCGACGCGAGCCTTCTGCCAAGAACGGAAGAGCAGAGCTCACACATGACGATGTCGCTGTGGTCATGGCCGCGCTTGGGATCGTTGGCTGGAGCGGCGGTGGCAGGTGCAGGGAGCGTTGCTTGGAAGAAGGGGTCCGTGTGCTGCTGGAGGAGAAACAGGCAAGCTGGGAAGAACTAGAGGAAGCTTTCGGCGTATTCGACTGCGACGGCGACGGGTTCATAAGCCCCGTGGAGCTACACAGTGTGATGGGAAGGCTAGGGCTGCGGGACACCAGCCATGAGGACTGTGAAAGGATGCTCCGGGTTTTCGACAAAGACGGCGATGGAATGATCAGCTTTGATGAATTTATAGTCATGATGCATGCAACTACCTGACTCAAAACTCCATTGATCACCTGATGTTTTGTTTTGTGACTTTGTTTAATTGTGGCTCAAAACATCTTTTTTTTTTTGTGTGCCAAAGTTTACCCTGTTTGTAATCTCTTCTTATACAGTGAATTCAGTCTTCGTGCATCAATGATTTTTCTTGCAAGGATTTTTCATGTAAAATTCGTGTCTCTCGCTCTTTCGATTATCTATTAATCATGCATGTATAACAAGTATTATTAAAGCTCTGGGGTTCAAAACCTTGACCGCTGCCCCGAGAGGAGGCGACTCCTAGGAGCTGCCGTCGTGTGCCGTAAGGGTGGCAAGCACGGCGCGCGGCAATCGCGTGACTTTGTCATCCATGACTTCAGGTTTCCTCGTCGGCGACAAAGCATCAATACAAGTTTGTGGAGTTGTCGCGTCCAAAACAGCGATAAGAAAATCGTCGAGAAACCACGTCCGCATCCAGAGTCTCTCGTCGATAGAGCCCTAACCAAAGAGCTGTTCCTTGTGTAAGACGAGGAGATAACATACATACATACATACATATGTGTGTTAAGCACTGTGGCAATTGTTTTCAAATCTAACCTCTCAACATATAAATTTATAATTTTAACCTCCTCTATAACCGCGATAACATCTGCTGAGCACCCTATGTCGAGTTAAGGGTGCTCGGCAGGAGGACATGTTGAGCTATCCATGCTCGGTAGGAGGACGTACAGCCGCAATAGGAGGCTAATTAGTATAAGCCTATGCTTAAGTTAATCATATGCTTAACTAGTGGAGATAGTCAAGCTAGGGTAGCATTGTAAAAAAACACGTATTATTTACTGTGGCTATTGAGCTTAAGAAGAGATAGTTAGATATGGAAAAACAACATTCAAGAGCTAAGTTTGATGAGCAAGCGGCGGCTGCCAAGGCCAAATCAGCTGGAAGCAACCGACGATAGATTGTTTCTTCTTCTTGCGTTACTGCCATATATACATTCCTTGTACAACACTAATCATACTAATGATGGCCTTTGCGTGGTTTTTAACAGACCTGTATCTGTGTTAACACTAATCGTTGTTAACACGCCCAGCTCAAAAAATATGGTTAAACACAAACTCTTGATGTATGGTTGTCCAGTGTACCGCTCTTCACCACCAATTTTAGTTTTTTTTTTTTGCGAGATCTTCACCAAGTTGTTAATAGCGCAGAATTGATTTGATGTGTGAATCCTAGAATCGGGGGAACTTCATTATATACCCTCCCCACATTTGAGAGTTTCAGGATTTACCCTCCCACTCAATGACATGTGGGGTCGGGATGAGTCACTGATACGCGGGTCGGAGAGTAAATTCTGAATTTCAATCTAAGGGGAGGGTATATGATGAATAAATCCCCTAGAATCTGCACCGTTGTTGCCTGCAATGCGGTAGGATAGTCATAGATGAATCCTACTGGTTTTTTATATGTCACTGCAAATCTTCGATGTGAGCTGGTTGTGGTCTGAACGTTTGAGAACTGAAGTCGCATCCTCTTTCTGATAGTTGTTACCAAGTTGATCTAGTCTAATTCCAGTTACCACTTGTTAAGGATAGAATAGATTAGGACTCTTATTTGTTTCCTAATATGCTATTTCCTATTATGCTGTGTTGTATTCCTTTTGTACATCCCCTTGTACCTGTATATATATATTACCCCTTGGGCCTCATGAATAGATGCACACAATATTCATAACATGGTATCAGAGCATACCTAGGGTTTCCCTCGGTTCGCTCGCTGCCGCTCCCGTGCCTCTCCCCGACGTCGCCGGCCTCTCCCCGTGCGCCGTCTCCCTCACGCGCCACCACCGGCTGCTCGCGCGCCGCGCCGCCGCCTCGCTTCGCTCGAAGCTGCTGCCGCGCGCGCCGCCAGCGCCGCCTCGCTTCGCTCGAGCGCCTCGACTCGCCGGCGCTGCCGCCGAGGCCGCCGGCAGCCACTCGCGCCGGCCGGCCCGCCTCGCCCGCCCGCCGCCACCGCCGGCCGCCGCCAGCCGCTGCTCGCCGCGCCCGCGCTGCCGCGCGCGCCGCGCCGCCGCCCGCGGCGCCGGCCGACGCTCCCGGCCGCCCCGACGCGCGCGCCGCCGCCGCGCCCGTGCCGCCGCCGCCTCTTCGCCTCTTCTTCGCGTGTGTGCGTGTGTGCGTGAGTGTGGGCCGAAGGCCCACTATTAGTTAGGGTTTTTCTTTTTCCCGGTTCCAAAAAAAAAAAAACGTCGATCTAACCGCCGCGCCGTTCAGCGCCGCCTGTTAGACTTCGTTATATTGGTCGCCGCGCCGTCCAGTGCCGCCTACCAATGGGCACCGTTTCCCTCCCTCGCTGCCCGGTGGTCTTTGATGGTGTTAATTACACCGACTTCGTGTCTCACATGCGCATTCACATGCGTGGTTTACGTCTCTGGGGCGTCCTCTCTAGCGATGTCACCTGCCCGCCTTGCCCTATTCCTCCGACGGAGCCCACGCCTGTTGCATTGCCCCGACGGTAGACAAGATTGCTACGAGGCCGCCGATTGTTGATGATGAAGCCGCCTCTGCCTACCAGGAGGCTCTGGATTTCTATAAGGATCGTCTGACCACCTACACTCAGTGGTGCGATGACGACGCCGAGCCGCCTCTTCTTGTCTTCATCGCGATCCAACCTCGCCTCTCTTACGAGGTTGTGGGACTCCTTCGGCTTTCGGATGTGGACTCATCTTCGTCGGCGCTCACGAGCCCTCCGGTGATGCCTGCACTGTCCCGTGGTTCGCCAAGAGCACTCTCTTGGCAGGTGATGCTACTGTTGATGCCTTTACGCCGAGCTCTGCTGCGGCGTCGCTTGGACTCTCTCCGCATCGCCGTCCGCTGTTCTGTCCGTCCGCTTGGATATACGTCTTGACTTGGAGTTTCGCGGGTCTCGAGTTCCTTACTCGCCGCCCCGAGTTCGAGCAAAGGCGTGCTCAGCTTCTTGCACGCCACCCTCGTGTCACTCTCCTGGAGGCTCTCACCGAGATACGCGCAGAGGAGACTCGTCTGAGTGGTGCTGGTCTGATGCCACTCCCCTCTGTGCTCGCCGCTCGTCTACCTACTACACTGCCTTCTTCAGCGGCTGCCACAGGTGGTGGTGGCCGCCCTTCGTCTGGAGGTGGCCGTTCTCACTGTTCCTACTGCGACAAGGCCGGCCACATTGAGTCCCAGTGCTATAGAAGAAGCGGCATCTGTCACGCCGTTCTTCTTCTGGCACTAGTGCTTTTACGTCGTCATCTGCATCGACCTCTTCAGCAGTTTCTCTCACCGAGCAAGAGATAGCCCGACTTCGACGCCTGCTTGCTGCTTCAGGTTCTTCCTCGACAGGTTCTGCAGTTACGCTCATCGACTCTTGAGCATCGAGAAACCACCCTCTACACAGTCAGGTACCTCCCCGTGGATTCTTGATTCTGGAGCATCTTTTCACATGACCCCTGATTCTTCCACTCTGTCTTTTATTACACCCCTTGATTCTCCTGTCAGTGTTCTTACTGCTGATGGTACATCTCTTTCTGTCTCTGGTCGAGGATCTCTTAGCAACTCATCTTTTCATGTTCCTTCATTGCTCATATTCCTCGCCTCACTATGCGACTTCTTTCTCACTGGACGATCATCGACCTCGGTTATCGTGTCATTCTCGACTCGACTCTTGTTGTGTTCAGACCACCACACGGAGCTCGGTTGGTTCGGCCTCGCGCCGTGACTCACGGCGTCTCTGGGAGCTTGACTGCTTCACCTTCCTTCCGCGCCACCATCGCGCGATCTCTCCGCTCGCCACTTCGTCTCACGGCACTTTTCAGCGGTGGCATCACCGTCTTGGTCATCTGTGTGGATCTCGCTTTGTCATCCTTAGTTCGCCGTGGTCTTAAAGTCCGCCTCGTGAGACGTGTCTTTAGATTGTCAGGGCTGTAAGTTAGGTAAACAAATTCAGCTTCCCTATCCTCATAGTGAGTCTGTGTCCCAGCGTCCTTTTGATCTTGTTCATTCAGATGTTTGGGGTCCGGCTCCCTTCGTTTCGAAAGGGGGTCATCGATATTATATCATATTCATAGATGATTTCTCTCGCCACACTTGGATATATTTCATGTCTTCTCGTAGTGAGGTCTTGTCTATCTATAAACAATTTGCCACTATGATCCACACACAGTTCTCCACTCCTATTCGTGTCTTTCGTGGTGATTTCTGGCGAGTACCTCTCTCGTTACCTGCGCAGTTTCCTTGCTGCGCAGGGGACTCTCGCTCAGTTCTCTTGTCCTGGTGCTCATGCTCAGAATGGTGTCGCTGAGCGCAAGCATCGTCACCTCCTTGAGACGGCTCGTACTCTGATGATCGCCGCCTCTACCCCACCTCACTTTTGGGCCGAGGCTGTTTCCACTGCCACCTATCTCATCAACATCCGGCCATCTTACGCTCTTGAGTGCAATCCTCGTTGAGCGCCTCGTGGTCTTCTCGCCGACTACTCGCCTTCATATGTTTGGCTGCGTTTGCTCGTTCTCCTCGCCCCTCGCGAACGTACCAAACTAACCGCCATCTGTTGAGTGTGTCTTTTGGGATCTGATGGCGAGCACAAGGGCTATCGGTGCTGGGATCCGGTTGGTCGAAGGATGCGGGTTTCTCGGGATGTGACTTTCGACGAGTCTCGTCCATTCTACCCACGTCCTACCTCTCCTTCGACTCCCTCTGCGGAGTCTCTGTCTTTCTTGACCTTTCCAGATACACCTATATCTGCTTTGCCCTCGTCCACTTGTCCCACTGAGTCTCCACATATTCCCCCTGTGGCCTCTCCGCCGTTGTCACCGCCTGCGTCGTCTCCTCCGACTCCCCAGGCTCCTCTCACTACAGTACCTCCCCTTCTCTTTTACACTCGTCGACCTCGTATTGAGGCTCTTCCAGTGGAGTCATCTTCTCCTGATGATCCACCTTCCTCTGATGCTCCATCGCCCCCTGATGGGTCATCTTCTCCTCGCTACGCTCTCGCGATCGCCGGTCGATTCGGCCTCTGCCGCTTTGCCTTTGCTTTGGCGCAGCTACTCGTGAGCTTGTCTCCTCACAGGGATGTCATTACTCATCCTGAGTGGCAGCTTGCCATGGCCGAGGAGATTGCTGCCCTCGAGCGTACTGGTACTTGGGATCTTGTTCCTTTGCCATCTCATTCTCATCCCATCACGTGTAAGTGGGTCTATAAAATTAAGACTCGCTCTGATGGCTCTCTTGAGCGCTACAAGGCGCGTCTTGTTGCTCGTGGCTTCCAGCAGGAGCATGGTGTTGACTACGACGAGACTTTTGCTCCGTGGCCCACATGACCACCGCTCGCACTCTTACGCCGGTGGCGCCTGCTCGCCACCGGTCTGCTTCTCGCCTTGATGTCAAGAATGCCTTTCTTAATGGTGAGTTGCGTGAGGAGGTCTACATGCATCCGCCACCGGGTATTCTTCTCGAGGGCATGGTCCGCCGCCTTCGCCGCTCTCTCTATGGCCTTAAGCAAGCCCTCGTGCTTGGTTTGAGCGCTTCTCCTCTGTGGTCACTCGCTGCTGGTTTTTCAGCTAGTGATCATGATCCTGCGCTCTTTGTCCACACTTCGCCTCGTGGTCGGACTCTTCTTCTTACGTATGTTGATGATATGATCATTACGGAGATGATTCTGAGTACATTGCCTTTGTCAAGGCTCGTCTTAGTGAGCGATTCCTTATGTCGGATCTTGGTCCTCTCGCTTATTTCCTTGGGATTGAGGTTACTTCCACTCCGGATGGTTTCTTTATGTCCCAAGAGAAATATATTCAGATCTTCTTGATCGCGCCTCTCTCACCGATCAACAGATCGTTGAGACTCCCATGGAGCTCAATGTCCACCTCCGACCCTCGGATGGCGAGCCTCTTTACGATCCGACTCGCTATCGTCATCTTGTTGGGAGTCTTGTTTATCTTGCTATTACTCGTCCGGATATCACTTATCCGTTCATATTCTCGAGTCGGTTTGTTTCAGCTCCCACTCAGTCCACTACACCACCTTCTTGAGTTCTGCGATACCTTCGTGGGACTATCTCTCGCCGTCTCTTCTTTCCACGTTCGATTCGTTCTGACTTGAGCCTATTCGGATGCTACTTGGGCGCGATCCTCCGATCGCGGTCTCTCTCTCGCCTCTTGTGTTTTTCTTGGTGGTTCTCTTATTGCCCGGAAGACGAAGAAACAGCATCGCAGTGTCCCGCTCGAGTGCAGAGGTGAGTTGCGAGCTATGGCTCTCTTGGCAAGCAGAGATTACTTGGCTACGGTGGTTACTTGAGGATTTTTGTGTTTCTGTCACTACACCGACTCCTCTCTTGTCAGACAGTACAGGTGCTATCAGTATTGCTCGTGATCCTGTGAAGCATGAGCTCACCAAGCATATTGGTGTTGATGCTTCCTTCATGAGGTCTTGTGTGCAAGACCAGGTGATTACTCTTCAGTATGTGCCTTCGGAACTTCAGATAGCGGATTTCTTCACGAAGGCCCAGACTCGAGCACAGCACAGCTTTTACCTCTCCAAACTCAGTGTTGTTGATCCACCATGAGTTTGAGGGGGGGTGTTAAGGATAGAATAGATTAGGACTCTTATTTGTTTCCTAATATGCTATTTCCTATTATACTGTGTTGTATTCCTTTTGTACATCCCCTTGTACCTGTATATATATATTGCCCCTTGGGCCTCATGAATAGATGCACACAATATTCATAACACCACTATCACCATATTTTGCTTTCAGTATAGCTAAGGCCAGATTCGGCTCTGAATTTATAAAATTGTTGCATGGCTTCTAACCTGCTGTTTTGTCAATATATTAGTATTCTTTCTTGAGAAAATAGTCCTCATAACAATCCTTCAGAAAAAGTGGTTCTAAAGGAGTGCTATGAGATCAATTTTCTCTATTTTCTTTCTATTGGTTTAGTTCTTGTTCAGTTGCATGGCTTGGGCAGACTTAGAAGATGGCGCGCTATATGCCCGGACTCCAAATTAAATTGGAGATGATGGATTGGCGCACCTCGAGCTTGGGCAAGCGCGCGATGGAGAATCTGAGAATTGCATGGCTCTCCGGTTCTAAAAGAAGCAGTACGATTTTGCTCTAGCAGAATACTTGAGGGGAGATACACTATACTGAACTGAACTGAACTGAACTGGTCGACAGTAACAAGGGCTGTCGTGTGGATGCATTTGGGTCAAGTAAACGTTGTAGGCGGCAAATGGGCAGAACTTCCCTTGCATAAAAGAGCGTAAGTACACACAAGTGACACAACTACACAAGGCAACTACAGAATCTGGACGATCTGAGTCGTCTCCTATTTTCTGAACAAATTATTTTCAGTGGCGGATCCATACCCCAAGCAGTTTAGGCTTCAATCTAGAATGTGCAAAGCTCAATTAAATTTAAGTAAACCAAGTATGTAATTTTCCTTTCTAACTCAGATAATAGTGACTCTGACCCTTTTTAGCTGGGGCGTAATAAAATTCTAGATCTGTACCTAATAACAGTAATGGCGATGCACTTTTGAGTTTTTCTGACGAAAAATATGTGGCAATTTTTTAGGTGCATCCCCAACTTGTTAATTAAGTAATCCAAATTGCCTTGTCAGAGAAGTACTTTACGAGTAGTACTTTTGTGTATGTTGACCTGAGAGTCGGACACTGTTGTCTCTCAGGGTTACTGGACGGAAGTTTCTAGCTCACTTCTGTTCATCTTTTTCTATGCAAACATGACTAGCATTCTAACAGCATGGAAGACTTCATTTTTTGAGGTCAATAACAACCGAAGACTTGGCTTTAGCCAAGCGTACTATATATTTGAGCGTCATGTGGAAATCATTCAGTATGGTGTTAGTGTACTGTTACTAAGCATTTGGTTAGTTTCCCCCCCAATTCAGACCGATGTGGATACCATATTTTCCTTCTTTACATGCTACATCTCAACTACTTGGTACCCTGTATATGTTACAATTGGTTCAGAGAATATTCCCAAGGAATATCCGGATGCACAACAGGGACTTCAGGAAGCCTCTTTCCATGTTAAAAACCACATGTAACTATTAGAATAATTAGATATTCTATATATACGTTTATCATGTATGCACCTTTCATGTATATACTTTCTTTGTATGTCTACTCTAGGTTAATATATATACAAACCACTTCAACCCTTTATCTGTGTGGTGTTTGCCCCAACCTCTCTACCTTTCTACAGCAACATCTTCAAACACATATATAACCGTATCTTTTGTCTCTGTAACAATAACCACCCTCAAGGGCTCGACACAACCAACTCTCAAAGATCTCTCACTAATAGCAACCACCACATCCAACCAGCGCCTGAAATACCCTAAAATTTTAAAATTTTTGAGCCTTTTGGAGTTTGTTGAATTCCTGAAACATTCCCAATTTGGTAGCTCAATCTAAATCCCGCTTCCCTCTTTTGGCAGCCCGTTTTCTTCCTTCGGTGGACGCCCTTCCCTTCTTCGTTTTCTTCCTGTAGAACCGTGCCGTGCTGCTTTGTGTGCCACCCCCATACCGTCCCCGACCCGCTTCGACTCGCATGCGGCGTAGACTCTCGCCGCCGCCGCCGCATTCCTTCGCCTCTCATGGCCGACGCGCGCCTCTCTGTCATACCTCTCTCTCGTCAGCTCGCGCAAGCCGTCAAGGCCGTGGTACCCTCCCTGCCACCTTGATTGCGCGTCTGCCTCGCCGACTGCGCCTCGGAGCCGCCTTCCTCTCCACGCGCCGACGCCGCTCCACTCTGGCCACTGCTCCCACCGCCTCGCGATGACTTTAAAGCTCAAGTGGTCACCGGGAAGGCTTCCCACAACCCTCAATTGCAAAAGCCACTCACCCTTTTCGCCAGAGATCAACCCCATCACCGCCGGCGACCCCTGGTGCCGGTAAGGCTATACTGCCACTTTTGCGTTTTATTCCATTCCAGTGCAATTCTTTGTAGCCATAGCATCTTGAGACCTCTGTGAACTCATAGCCATCGTCGCTATGCTCTTCTCTAGCCTAGGCTCCGCCGCCGCCATGGACCTTCGCCGGCCGAAATACCCCCACCGTAGACAGCATCACACAGAACCCTAGAACCCAAGCTACCTCTGCCACCACCTTCCCCATATGCCCGAGATGCTCAAATCGCCATTTCCCTCGCCGATTAGCCCCCACATAGCCACTGACAAACTCCCCTGCGCCGGTAAGACCGTTCAGTCGATTTCTCGCCTCCGACCAAATCAATCCAATTCCTTGTGACCAAAGAGTCCGTATACCACCTCAAATCCATGGCCAACCTTGCCGGACCTTCTCTTGACCGTAGCCTCGCCAGCGCCGTGATTCCCGCCGGCCGAGCCACCCCTCTCCGTGGATAGCCCTGACAAGTAATCCCAGGCTTTGTTCACATACTTCATTTGCTGTTTCTGCATTGAGTTTTTTTGTTACAGTCAGATGTGAGCCCGATGTTTAAAATCTGGGTGCGTCATTTTGTTTCGTTGAATTGGTAGTTCTTTCACCCGTGATGCACGGCACGCCTGAGAGCTGTGGGATGGCACAGTTCGCGGAGGAGTATACCGTGAAATGCGGATCGTGGACTTAGTTTCTTTTGCATGTTCTTTGTTACTTATATACATCAATGATAAACAGAAAAGCAGTTCAGTTGCTGCACCAAAATAGCATCTCCCTGTGCCTTCTTTTTGCCTGTGTGTGTGCGTGTGTGCAGGTAGTCATTCCGGCCGACGGAGCAACTCCGGCAATTGTCGGAACAATTGGTATCAGAGCCACCGTACCTGGGAGCAAACGACCATGCCGCGTCGACGTTCTTCGTCACCACCACGACGGACTCGGGAGGAGTCCACACCGCCATCGGGGAGCGGTAGAAACGGTGGAGGCAGTACCGAACGCGGGTTGGTGATTCATCGAGTCACCAAGGAGATCAGCAGCGGCGGCTCCTTCCCGACCCTGTCGAAGACGAACTACTACGATTGGGTGGCTCTCATGCGCGTCATACTGCAGGCACGGGGCCTGTGGGTGGCAGCGAGTGTTGGCACCACCGACTTCGTTGAAGACCGGATGGCTCTTGAGGCGATTGCGAAAGCCGTCCCGATGGAGATGATGGGGACTATCGCAAGCAAGACGACTGCCAAGGCAGCATAGGACTCAATAAGAACCATGCATGTCGGAGTGGAGCGTGTGCGCAAGGCAAAGGCAAACACGCTCCGCCGTGAGTTCGACGGACTCAAATTCCGTGACGGCGAAAGCGTGGACGAATTTGGCATCCGCATCAATGGGATCGCACATCAATTTGCGGTCCTTGGCGAGGGCCACACGGAGGAGGAGATCGTCAGAAAGTTTCTTCAAGCGGTTCCTCCGAAGTACGAGCAAATTGCAATGTCGATCGAGACTCTGCTCGATCTCAGTGAGCTCTCCGTCGAGGAGCTGATAGGGCGACTCAAGGCGACGGAGGAACGCCACAATCTTGGCGGGAGCAGCGAGTCGTCCTCGGCAAGATTGAATCTTACAGAAGAAGAATTAATTGCTCAAGTAACCGCACGGCTACATTTTTCCGGCGAAGGCCAACCGAAGCGCGGAAAGTGGCCCACGTCAAGCCAGAAGAGGGGCCGTGGTCGTGGACGCGGCAGAGATGGCGTAGCCCGAGGAGGGGTCCGGCCACCGAGAACGAGCGGAGGAGCGATCTGCGTGAGAACTCGATCGGTGGTGACCGCGCGCGTATCTGCGGAAGACGGGACACTGGGCTCGTGAGTGTCGGAAGAAACGAAGGGATGAACAGGCCCACGCAGCCCAGGTGGAGGAGGTGTCCGAAAATACTTTAATGCTAGCTACCGCTTCAGACATCTCCAGGCGCACTTTCCCCATTCCACCGACACAATGCCAAAATGTGCCAACCTAGGCGATTTCGGATCTGGCGATTTGCTCGAATCCCTCGGCGGCTCCCTCGGCGGTCTGCTCGGCGACTCCCTCGGCGGACCCCTCGGCGGCCTGCTCGGAGCCTCCCTCGGCGGTGCACTCAGTGACTGCTCCGGCGATTTGCTCGGCGATCCGCGTGGAGGAAGGAAGCTCCGTTGGCCAACTCGGCAGCAAGAAGGGAGGGAACCATGCACACTTCTCTCTCTCTGCTCCACCGACTGGAGCAGCAGATCCTGCACCGCCGGCGGTTCCTTCCGCGGTTCATCTGGAGGAAGAAAAGCTGTTTGTTCAGCTCGGCGAAAAAGAGGGAGACCACACCCGCTGGATCCTCGACACGGGCGCTACCAATCATATGACAAGCGAGCGTTCGGTCTTCACCGAGCTGGATTCTGGCGTGCGAGGCACCGTCCGATTTGGGGACGGGTCCGTGGTTGGGATTGAGGGCTGCGGCACGGTGCTCTTCTCATGTAAGAATGGGGAGCACCAGGCTCTCTCAAAGGTGTACCACATCCCACGCCTCACCGCCAACATCATCAGCTTAGGGCAGCTCGACGAGGATGGGTACAAGATTTCTATCAAAGAAGGGGTACTTCGGATTTGGGACCAGAGGAGGAGACTGCTAGCCAAAGTACACCGCTCGGCCACCCGCCTCTATGTCCTGCAACTGGACATTGGGAGGCCGGTGTGCCTGGCAGCGGTGGGAAGTGACACGGCGTGGCGCTGGCATGCAAGGTACGGCCACCTCAATTTCAGAGGGCTGTGAAGGCTAGCACAAGAACAGATGGTACGTGGAATGCCGCGTATTGATCATGTTGATCAAGTTTGTGACAGTTGTCTTGCTGGGAAGCAGCGGCGTCTAGCGTTCCTAGCGGCTGGCATCTTGTCAAACACACAAGTTGGAGCTGGTACACGGCGACATATGCGGCCCAGTAACTCCATCAACACCAAGTGGCAACAAGATGTTTCTTCTCCTTGTCGATGATTTGAGCCGGTATATGTGGCTCATCCTGCTGAACTCCAAGGATCAAGCAGCTACAGCTATCATTAAGTTTCAAGCTGGAGCCGAAGCACAGGCTGGTCGGAAGCTCGGCACCCTGCGTACCGATCGTGGAGGGGAGTTCACTTCCCGCGCATTCAGTGAATATTGTGCTGAGCAAGGTGTACAAAGGCACCTCACGGCTCCGTACACGCCTCAACAGAATGGAGTGGTTGAGAGGCGCAACCAGACGGTGATGGGAATGGCTAGAAGCATGATGAAGGCAAAGTCATTACCAGGATGGTTTTGAGGTGAAGCCGTGACAACAGCAGTATTCATCTTGAATAGGAGTCCTACACAGAGTGTGGAAGGGAAGACACCATACGAAGTTTGGTATGGTCACAAATCGCCTGTACACTTTCTTCGTACTTTCGGTTGTGTGGCACATGTGAAGAGTGTTGGCAAGCATCTTGCTAAACTCGACGACCGAAGTACACCCATGGTGTTTGTAGGTTATGAGCAGGGATCAAAGGCTTACCGGTTTTACAATCCGGCTACAAAGCGTGTTTATGTCTCAAGGGACGCCGTGTTTGAGGAGGACCGGACCTGGGACTGGGGCGCCGACAAAGGTGCAGGACCAACTGATGATTTCGAGCCATTTAATGTTGAGCATGTCACATTTTCCCAGGAACAAAGTGACACCATCGACCCAGCAACAGATGCTCCACCAGCTTCACCAACATCACCACCAGTGACACCCGCCAGTGTGACGACACCCACGTGCGGGTTTGAATCCTGCACATCGACAGTGCCAATTGCGTCAAGAATTGAGTTCGCATCACCACCTTCAGGCGAACCTGTCCTGGACGCCGACCATGATGATGCGCCACTCAGATTCCGCACCATGGGTAACATCCTCGGCTCAGCGTCTCCTCCGGGCTTGGCTGAGCGGCAGCCAGTTGGCTCAAGAGCTTTTGGTGGCAATTGGGGAGGAGCCAGCAACGGTCGAGGAAGCGAGGCAGACCAAGCAGTGGCGCACAGCAATGCTTGAGGAGTTGGCCTCCATCGAAGAGAACAAGACATGGTCTCTGGTGGATCTCCCTTCAGGACATCACACCATCGGTTTGAAGTGGGTGTTTAAAATCAAGCGCGATGAACATGGTGAGATTGTGAAGCACAAGGCAAGGCTCGTCGCCAAGGGATACGTACAACGCCAAGGGATTGATTATGAGGAAGTATTCGTGCCGGTTGCAAGAATGGAATCGGTGCGGGTGGTGCTGGCTGTGGCAGCCAGCTGCGGTTGGTCTGTGCATCATATGGACGTCAAAACTGCATTTCTAAATGGAGAACTGGAGGAGGAAGTTTATGTCTCTCAACCTCCAGGCTTCATCGCAGCAGGTCATGAACAGAAGGTTCTCAAACTCCACAAAGCTCTCTATAGGTTACGACAAGCTCCACGGGCATGGAACGCAAAACTCGATACGAGTTTGCATGAGCTCGGCTTCATCAGAAGTGAATGCGAGCATGGAATGTACACGCGTGGCGTCAAGTGTACACGTTTGGTAGTGGGAGTCTATGTGGATGATCTCGTCATCACAGGGGAGTCCACTGATGAGATCAATACTTTCAAGATGGAAATGAAGACACTTTTCAGTATGAGTGACCTGGGTATCCTGTCTTATTACCTTGGCATTGAGGTAAGACAGAGGAGATATAGCTTTGAGCTGAGCCAGAAGAACTATGTCGTGAAGTTGCTCGAGAAAGCAGGGATGAGCAGCTGTTCCACACCTATGGAGACTCGGTTGAGACTATCAAAGGAGAGTCCCTCAGCAGCGGTTGATGCAACAGTATATCGTAGCCTCATTGGCAGTCTACGATATTTGCTGCACACCCGACCAGATCTTGGTTTCGTAGTGGGATACTTAAGCCATTTCATGGAGGAACCGAAGCAGGAACATATGGCAGCAATGAAACATTTGCTCAGATATGTTGCAGGCATGATAGACTATGGTTTGACATACACAAGGGGGGACGCCGAACTCAGGCTAGTCGGCTACAGCGACAGTGATATGGCAGGAGACGTGGATGATCGGAAGAGTACAACGGGGATAGTGTTCTTTCTCGGCGGCAATCCAGTGACATGGCAGTCACAGAAGCAACGGGTGGTCGCATTATTGTCATGCGAAGCGGAGTACATTGCGGGAGCCGCGGCAGCATGCCAAGGGGTCTGGCTCCATCGACTACTCAATGATATTATCGGTGTCCAGCCGTCTCTGCCAAAACTGAAGATGGACAATATGTCCGCTGTTGCCCTTAGCAAAAACCCCGTGCTTCATGATAGGAGTAAGCACATTGATACAAAATTTCACTACATCAGGCAATGTGTTGACAACGGGGGAATTGAGTTGGAATTTGTACGCACACAAGAGCAGCTGGCGGATATCTTGACGAAGCCACTTGGAAGGTCAAAGTTCCAGGAACTTCGTGAACGGATAGGAGTCATCAAGCTCAAGTGAACAACGCCGGAATTAGGAGGAGATTGACAAGTAATCCCAGGCTTTGTTCACATACTTCATTTGCTGTTTCTGCATTGAGTTTTTTGTTACAGTCAGATGTGAGCCCGATGTTTAAAATCTGGGCGCGTCATTTTGTTTCGTTGAATTGGTAGTTCTTTCACCCGTGATGCACGACACGCCTGAGAGCTGTGGGATGGCACGATTCGCGAGGAGTATGCCGTGAAATGCGGATCGTGGACTCGATTTCTTTTGCATGTTCTTTGTTACTTATATACATCAATGATAAATGTAAAAGCGATTCGATTCTTTGCACCAAAATAGCATCTCCCTGTGCCTTCTTTTTGCCTGTGTGTGTGCGTGTGTGCAGGTAGTCATTCCGGCCGACGGAGCAACTCCGGCAATTGTCGGAACAAGCCC
This sequence comes from Melocanna baccifera, assembly GCA_036346265.1. Lineage (NCBI taxonomy): Eukaryota > Viridiplantae > Streptophyta > Magnoliopsida > Poales > Poaceae > Melocanna > Melocanna baccifera. The sequence goes on along the minus strand of CM070707.1, from coordinate 19,952,774 downwards.
ATCAGAGACCACCTTGGCCCAAACCACCACCGCCTTAGTTCTCCCCTTACACCCTATATGGTTAAAGTGGCTGGAGAACCGCCGAAGTCACCCTGTACCATGGTATGAGCCGTAGAGGCTCCCCTCACCGCCGGCCAACCACAGCCCTCCCTGAACTTCGCCATGCCCGAAAATGGACTCCCCTTACCACCATGAACCCTTTCGTACCCTCCGTTTCCCCGGGAGACCTTCGTAGCGCCACTGATGGCCGCCTCCGTTTTCGGTCGCGCTTTGACACTGTAGCGCTGGTCGGATGGGGAAGATGAGCAGTGAAGGCCATGGGCCAGCACAGTAGGAGCCCAAACCACTAAAGCAAATCGGGCTGAGTCTTTTACTATTTATCACTATTCCTTAGAAACTCAATTCAACAACCGCTGAAACCCAAACCCAATGTAAATAGTAAAACCCGATAATAGTTCAACCCATTTCTGTACCAATCCAACCCGATCCACTTTGAATAGTGAACCCGCTACGGTACCACCCTTGATGAACAGTGCACACCTGTTAGTATTCACCAAAAACCCAGTAAACACAAATATGATCCTTTTGACTATCTTGACCAAACGAAGCTCATTTTCACCTCTATTTGGCCAAATTAGGCACAAATGAAATCCCAGTCAACCTAAAACACCATTTGCAAACTTAAACCCGATATTGTTCAAACCAATGTCGTTTACCGAAATCTACTAGACATACATATACCCGTTTTGACCATTTTAACCCTGCAAAGCCATTCTTAACCCCAATTAAAAATAAACAGATTCCATTGAAACCCTAGCAACCCAAATACTGTTTTGAACCAAGCCTAACCCTATCGAAGTTACCCTTCCAGCCCCTCTCCCATAAAACCTAATCTAAGCCAAGACCATTACGACAACCTAACCCTAGAGTCGATGATATTTCAATCCAATCCTGGTACTATTCTAGACCTATCACTGTTCACAAAAACCCATCTATAATCACTCTGTGTATCTCAAGCCCATTTAATCTATCTGCAACCTAACCCAACCAAACCAAGTATCGCCTAAACCCTATCCACCCAAACCTTTTTCTTTATCTTTTCGGTTCTTTTATTGTATTTTGTCCCCAGCTTGCATTTTCTAAAACAGGAACTTATTTGTATTCATCTTTCGCGCTAGTAATCGGACCTAGTGAGTTGGTCAATAGAAGAACTACAAGAACAATTAAAAAGAAGTCAGTGTCCAATATGAATATTATAGTAAAATAATCAGAGACTATGGACAAAGAGGCAAGTCACATATTTTTGATAGTTTCGAGCCTACATTCTTCTAATTATTTAATTATCAGTATCTTCATTATCTCTTATTTACATACTGCTATTTTATGTACAATACATATTCAGAATGACATGATACCTAGTTATAGCCTACCACAGAAAAAGCCATGTTTTATTTGATGGTCATAAATGTTCAGACGTGGGACATCCCACCAACCTCGTAGGCTTCGCCTCGGTAGGGCAGCTTTACCTCGACGGCTCAGCCTCTACGAGAAGCCCACTTCGAAGGCATGGCCTTGACAGGGTGGCCACAACTTTGACGTGGGACGTGCCTCCTACCTTGTAGGCTTTGCCTTGGCAGGGTGGCCTCGATAGGACGGGCATGGCTTCGTTGCAGGATGTGTCGCCCTCCTCTTCGGCTTTGCCTCGACAGGGCGGTTTTACCTCAATGGCTCCACCTCCATGGGCCATTCGCTTTGGAGGCATGGCCTCGATGGGATGGCTACAGCCTCACCGTGGGACATGATACCTGCCTCAGAGGCTTAGCCTTGGTAGGGCGGCTACAGCTTCGACAGAGGAAGAGGGATCTATCTCAGATAGTCTTTGGACACCCTGACTCTTGAGGGGTTGGAATAGTTGGTTGCATCAGCTCGTCCCTCAGGACCTTCGAGCTTATTGTCGAGAGAGTTGTTGTGGGAGTGTCGAACCCTGTGGGCCATCAAGGTTATCTAGTGGGCTCTAGAGTAAGCCCAATAGTATAATGTTGTATGTACAAAAAAATACCAATATGCCCTCACCTCTTATAATTATTTAGTGGCCGAATAGACAATTCCCATCCTCCCCTATTCACATATATAAAGTCCCAAGGAGCCATTGGGGGTAGCATGCTCTTATTCTTCCTCACTAGCTCTCTCTCTCTCACACGCATACAAGTAGCTCTCCATTCAACATCCCCAAGGAAGGAAGGATATGAACTACCCACCGTTTGGCACGTGCCACAACAATCACCATGCAAAAATTCCATTTTCACATCTATTTATTCCAAGTACAAATCCCAATTGGTCACCAATGCAAGAACTGCCATAATAGAAGTATGCCTTACAACTAAGGAGAATATCTCATCATAATCAATTCTCCTCTTCTTCTGTGAATACCAATTTACAACTAACCAGACCTTGAATTTTCTCCTTTTTTGTGCTACTGCTGGCGTTCTCTTATAGAACTACTTGCGCCTAATTGCTTTCATTCCCACGGAAAGACATGCTAGCTCCTAAGTCTGATTCTTCTGTAAAGACTCAATATCTTCTGCCATTGCAATCATACATCTATCTTTCTCTTGACTTGTAATTGTCTCCTGAAAACTAGTTAGATCATTAGCACTACCAAGAAGAGCAATGAAAACATGGTCTTTATACCCCGAATCTTGCTGGAGTTTTCACATTGGTGCGTTTTTGTCTAAAATTTTACAAATCATTTGAAATAGAACTTTCTGTAGCGCAACTCGGATCTGAGTCTTTGAACATTGTTCTGTAATATCTTTTGCCACCTCCTCTTTAATGCTGCTGTAACACGGAAAAGCTGAGGAAAGTTAAGAGCAGGAAAGAACAACGGTGTTGCACTACCATGTGGAAAAACCATCTACCGCAGGCAGGAGAGATGAGCATGAAAGTTTTCCTGTTTTTTCCGAGATAGCGACTCGCGAGACATGACAATGGCGGAGCGGGCAGCTGCGAAAAACACTTGGACTCGGATGAGACGGGAGTCGACTCCCGACTCCCGCACGCGCTCTTCTGGGAAATTGGCAAGAAACCTGCACGCGACGCGATCCTGACGCGCTCAAGAATTTTCCACACGCCGCCGGAGCAATCGCTCTTATAAATCTTCTCACTTGGTACTGAATTGCTCGGAGCCGGAGCTAGCTGCCTACCACCAGTCCAGCACAGCCACTTAGCAAGTGTCCACAAGCACCCGCCAAATTTAGACGCGTAGGCAATGCCCGTTGACGTTGACCCCGAGCGGCCAGCTCCGGCGGCTGCGCCGGCCATTGCACCCAACGTCGGCAACGCCATCACGGAGGCGGACTTCCTCTGGGAGCTGCGCAAGTACGTGCTGCTGCTGGCCACCCTCTCGGCCAACGTCACCTACTCGGCGGGGCTGGACCCGCCGGGCGGGTTCTGGCCCGACAACGTCGGCGGACGCCTTGCCGGCGACCCCGTTCTCCAGGTCACCTACGCCCGCCGCTACAAAGTCTTCTTCTACTGCAACGCCACCGCCTTCGTCGCCTCCCTCGTCATCGTCAACCTCCTCCTCGTCCGCTCGCTGTCCCGCCACCGGGGGTGGCTCCGCGCGCTCCAGGCCGCCATGATACTCGACCAGTTCGGGCTCATGGGGGCATACGCCGCCGGCAGCAGCAGGGAGGTGGCCATGTCCGTGTACATCCTCGTCCTTGTCATCCTGGTGTCCTCCTATGTCTCCTTCCATGTCCTGCTCTTCGCGTTGTTCGCCCTGAGAATACGCCGCAAGGATGTTGAGCCGGACACGCCAGAAAGTGTGGAGCGCGCGCGGAAGTATTTGCTCATTTTTGCGACTCTGGCGGCGACCGTCGCGTACCAAGCAGGGTTGAGCACGCCGGGCGGGTTCTGGCCAAGCAAACAGGACGACCACCTCGCCGGCGATCCCATGCTCCGCAGCCACCATGGGTACCGCTTCATGGTGTTCTTCTACTTCAACACCACGGCGTTCGTCGCGTCGCTCGTGGTCATCATGCTGCTCATGAGCAGGACCGTGACGCGGCACGGGATCCGGTCGTGCGCGCTCTGGGTGTGCGCCGGCGCGGCCATGATTGGGCTCATGGGCGCCTTCGCCGCCGGTAGCTGCCGGAGCGTCAAGACCTCCGTCTACGTCTTCGCGTTGGTGGCCGCTGTTCTCTCCTACATGGCCATCCAGATTCTGGTGTTCTTGTGCAAGCCTGTGGATAATTGGCTTCGCCATGCGCAAGAAACGCTGGAAAAGTACCTGAAATTGGACAGATCGCAAAATCCCGAGCACGGCACAGGATCCGAGCAAGGCAATGGTGATGCCTATCAGCTCCTGAAGAAGACGCGCATGTATCTGCTTCTGCTCGGGATCCTTGCGGCGACTGTCACATACCAAGCAGGACTGAACCCACCCGGCGGGTTCTGGGGAAACAATGCTACTGATGGACACCATCACTACCTCGCCGGTGACCCGGTGCTTCACATCACCTATCCCCGGCGATACCTGGTTTTCTTCTATTGCAACGCCACCGCCTTTGTCGCGTCGCTGGTCATCCTCATCCTCCTCCTGAGCAACATTTTCAGCACCCAGGGAATCAAGTATTGCGCATTGCAGGTCGCCATGATCCTGGACCTGTTTGGCCTGGTTGGCGCATATGCCGCCGGGAGCTGCCGGCAAGTGTCCAAATCTGTTTATGTCTCAGTGCTTGTTGTTCCGGTGTTCCTCTATGTCGGAATCCATGTCGTGGTTTTCATGTTAGAAGTGTCCCCAATGTGCGCGCCATGGCCAGCACTGTTGACGGGGAAGCTGGAGCAATGTGTACCCAAATGGCTCAAGAAATTGTTTGAGCTGCCAACCGATGAGCATTCCAAGGAGGAGGAGGAGGCCATGGAATGGAAATTGGAGAAGAGACGCAAGCTTCTGCTGCTCCTTGCAATTCTTGCGGCAAGCCTCACCTACCAAGCCGGCATGAACCCCCCGGGCGGCTTCTGGCAAGAAAACACATCTGGCCATGTCGGCAACGCGGTGCTCAACGACAACTACCGGCGTCGCTACCTAGCATTCTTTTACTGCAATGCAACTGCTTTTGTTTCATCTTTGGCCGTCATCATGCTGCTGGTGAACAGAAAGCTTTCGGCGAGAGGAATACGGTCCTACGCGCTGCGGGTGTGCGTGATTCTTGACCTGATCGGCCTCATGGGCGCCTTCGCCGCCGGGAGCTGCAGGAAGGTATCGACGTCTATCTATGTCTTTGTGCTGGTCTTTGCAGTTCTAGTCTGCATCGCGTTCCAAGTTGCATTGGTCCTGTCGGAGTCGGTGCGATGTCTCGTGCAGAGACTCCTCGACAAGCTCGGTGCACTTGTGGACGAAGCCGGTGACACGCTGCCGCACACGGCCGGCGCCAGTGAGGCGCGTGATCTCTGGGACGAGAAGTTGCCCAAATACTTGCTCCTGCTCGCCGCGCTTGCGGCGGCCGTCACGTACCAAGCCGCGATGAGCCCGCCCGGTGGCCTGTGGGACGCTGACCTAACTGGCAGCATCGCCGGTGACCCGGGCCACATCGCCGGTGACCCGGTTCTTCGGAGCAGCTATCCCCGCCGGTACAAGGCCTTCTTCTACTGCAACGCGACTTCTTTCATGGCGTCTCTGGTCATAATGGTCTTTCTCCTGATCAAGAGGGTAAGCAACACTCGACCGGCGCTCTTGGCGCTGCACGCCGCCATGATACTGGATTTGTTTGGCCTCATGGGGGCGTACGCCGCCGGGAGCTGCAGGAGAGTGAGGACATCTGCTTACATCCTGGCACTGGTCGTCGGGGTTTCTGCGTACATTGGTGTTCTTGTTGTGGTATCCATTGGTGTCGCGAGGTGGCTGAAAAGAGCCATGGACAAGCTGAAGGAACGAGTGACGTGGTGCTTCTCCCTGCAAGATTTGTAGAACCTGGGCCATCTCACAGATGTGGTGCGATTTGTAGAATACTTGCTAGGAGTAGTTCTCTCTCTACATCCATTGTCTCTGAACTTTTTATGGGATTCCAAATGCAGTTTATTAAATTTTCTTTAGGATTGCTGTAATTTGGTTAATCAGTACTGCCTCGGGTCAACAGCCGATATGGAGTTGGGAACATACTGCATGAATTTGTAGGCTTGCTCCAGCTTCTTGCTGGCATCAAAGTCTTGTAGGATGTCAATGGTTCCAAAGAACAGGATAACCTCACGGAATTCGCATGCTAATTCCTAGCTTGACCGGTGCTTTTCGGCGCAACTCACAGGTAGCGTGTTAGTCCTCAGAGGTCAATATCGTCAACTCACAGAAGTTGCTTGTATGATGTAAGCAGAAGAGGGGGAAACTGCTATGTACTACATCTTGTGAAAGCTTCTTCGGTTGCGTCTAAAGAAAAGCCTCTTCGGTTGAAAGCAGCGGCACTGGTGTAGTATGTTAGTTACTTGTTTTTTTTTTTACTATATAATTTATCCAGGAATATATGCTACAAATAGTTCAAATGATTTGTTTGAACTATTTCTAGCATATATTTGCATAGGTCAATATAGTTCAAATCGCTGGTGTAGTATGCTAGATGTTCAAATGAAAAAGTTCATCGCATTTGTTTTCCTTTTTTAAGGAAAACGATTTGTTTACCTTTCTGAAGCATTTCTAATTGTATTTGATTGAAACTAGCTCACTATAACCATGTCTTTAGATGCGAATGCATTCTTAATATACTCCACCTTTTTGCTCAGAATCTTCAGCAGCAGTTTGAAGTGTCTCGTTGTCAGCATTGCTGCCGTCTGTAACCAGGAAAAAAACCATTTCAGGCTCATGACTTCAAATACATCTGTTATAGCTTTTCAACTGCAAGTATTCAAAACAATAATTGATGTGTGAACAAATCCTTGCATCGGTCTCTGAAGTGAACGCCAACCAGAAGACTGTAATCCGTGATCCTCTCTTGCTCCAGAAACTCACAATCTTTGTCCACTTGCCTGACAAGAAAAACAAATTATGAGCACAATAGATTCGTTAGGTCTCTTTAAATACAGTTGTGATTGTTACGACATGTTTAAAAGCTTTTTGTGTGACAGATTTGCTTTGGGACATCAAATATGCTTCAGTGAGCTCTAGGACAGGCGAAATTACTAGTAAACTGTAGAAAGGAGAACATCGATGCATTTGGCAGATGGCAAAAGTACCTGCAGAAGAACTTGAACCAAGATTCTTCTAACTGGAAAATGGAATTGAGATCAAGATCCTTCAATGTGGTGGTCTCATCAATTTGATCAATGGGTTTGTCTGTCATGCAACCGTGTGAAGACCATTTCAAATCGACGCGCCTATGGATTGCACAGTTGGAGCAGAGAAGATTCCCCATTATAACAAATCGAGTCTGTATGGCATGATAACAAAAGTTGTGTTCTCACTTCTCAGGCATCATCTTTGCTTTTTCACAAGATCACTTGCTCATACCATGCTAACCTTTTTTTCTGAATAGCTCCTGTAATTTTGACACAGTGAAGACCAAAAAAATTTAGTTACTACTTATTTCAGTATGATGCAATGTTTCAAAAATACAAAAAACAACCATGGGTGTAGTACACATAAAGTTATATGAACCTGCAAATTTTCAATTTCAAATTTATTCTTAATATCAAGAAACAAAAAAGACAAGCAGTACTTCTAGTGAATATGAACGTGTGACTGGCTGCTTGTCTTTTTTGGTTCTTGATAACTCTATGTGAACTGCATCCATGGTTTTTTCTTGGATTTTTTAAACACTGCATCATCCTGAAATGGCTACTGGGGACGCGTGTTCCCCTGGACACCAAAACTGCATTGGTCAAAGGAACAAGCATGTTTATAATAGGCCGGAAGCATCCTAATTTGTAAGAAGTACCTGTGTCTAACAAGGTCAAGAAGGTCGTGTGGAATAGTTGAGCTCAAGCATGCCACGAGGAAGACAAGGATCGCATCGAAGGAAAGGTTCAAGCAACGAGTTGATTCAAGCGGTTTCATCAGTTTAAGTGAGGTGTGATCCGATGGAAGCCAGAAATAGGAGATACTTGCCGATGTGAAGGAAGTAATTGATCAATCTACACGTGGTGTGCATGGGATTGCACATGGTGAAGATGAAAATTGAGTCAAGAAAAGATGCATGAAAGCTTCGTTAGGGATATTTTGGGAGTGTATTAAAATACCGAATTTGAGCCTTGGACAAAACCATGATGTGAGGAGGTGAAAAGGAGAAATTGTTTAGGTCTAGGTGAGCCGGGATAGCTAAGTGGATCAATCACTAATGGTTTAGCAAATTGAGTTTTGTAAACGTTTTGAAAAATATGTGTTGGTGTGTAAAACCCATGTTAATGATATCGATGGGTTTCTCCATGTACTTAGTGGGTTGAGATCCACTAAGAGGTTCAGGTTATACGCGGAATGAGAAGGGAGAGCTAGGGTTAAGGATTTTGGGGCTAAGTCTTGTGTAGTTTCTTTTCTCCCTCCCCAAGCCTATGTGAGAAAACTTGAGTAGGAGTGATGCTATGGGAGTATTTTGTAAACATCCATGTACTTGTGAATCACCTACTCTACTGGTAATAGATCAACTCTTTGATTCCTTTTTGGCATTTCACTTGTTCTTATCTTGGTTTTCATATTCTTGAGCAATAAATTTGAAAATTGTGATTTAGGTAGCTTTAGCCTAAATCTTAGCTTAAATTATCTTACTAGGATATGTGGGAGTAGATTTGAAAAACCTTATGCCTCAGATTCCCATGAGCAATAAGTAATTTAGGTTTTTGGATGTTGTTATGACCTAGGATCAATTTCCTTCAAATTGATGGAACCAAGACTAAGAAAACTTGATCTTTTATATGGACATAGAGTGAGATTTTTAAATTTCTTTGGTGGAGTTGAAGTTTTTTGTGGAATACTTGTTCTATCTAGTTACTTCTCTCTATTTCGTGTTCATATGGTCAATTTCAGGTTCTGTATTTCTTTTTGACCATTTTGAGCTTTATTTCGCAAGATTCCCCTCTATTTCCAAAATGAACTCAAATTTGTATTTTTAGAAAAAAAAATTGCTAATGTATTTATCAAGAGAGAGATTGAGGGACTATGATTGAAGGTCCAGAAATTTTTGTTATGAACCATTGTCAATGTATGTAGAGTTAAAATTTAAATTTACGAAAGATTTGGATTCTTAGTCTATTGTTTTAGTCTCTAGCGACCTGACCAGCTCTATTGAGCAGTCAAACTGGCTGTGCATAGCGGTCAAACCGGCTGTGCACAGCGGTTAGACTGACTGCCTAGTGAATTCGTCAATGTGCTCTGAAATTTAGATTTTTGGTCGAGAATTGGGTAATTTTGTACTAGGTCAGTGTATTCGTGTTGCATGAAGTATGTTTGAGTTAATGTGGGTCAAGTTGTGAAAAACTTGTGCCCATATAACATTTCTTAGTCTTTGGATGACTTATGTCTGGAAACAATTTCTTGGTCTTTAGATATGCAGGGAAGTTTAGAGTCAATTGTGGTTAATGACGAGGACTATGACTACGCTCATAGAGGAGCCAGTGTCTAAAACGATCAAGGATGCTGGGTGAAATGGTTGAGTTCAAGCGTGGTGCAAGGCAAGGAATATTGAAGGAAATATTCGAGTGATGGGGGTGCACAAAGTGGTTTGATCGGTCCAAGTGAAGCTTTTTGTGGAATACGTATTCTATCTAGTTGCTTCTCTCTATTTCTTGTTTATATGGTCAGTTTCAGCTTCTGCCTTTCTTTTTGACCATTTTGAGTTTTCTTTCACAAGATTCCCCTCTATTTCCAAAATGAACTCAAATTGGTATGGAATAGAAGTGGATCTAAGACGTGAAATAGAAGTAGACTGTAATTATTTTTATTTTAATTGCGCTAGCGGGATCTTAAACTGATGATCTCTTAGCTTTGATACTATATTGAGTTATATGTACCAGTCAGTTCACCTAAAAAGTTAAGCTGGGAAGGAAAGACGAACAATTTACTTATACTTAAAAAATGCTAGTCTCTACTCTAACAGCACCTACGACAACAGGATACTCAATGGCACATCGACATTGGTCCAGCAGAGTATAGATGATTTCTTGAAGTTCACTGATGTAGAGAACTGCGGCATAATGCTAATGGCCAGGTGTGCTGCGTGCCCTTCTGTGGAGTCTGTCGATGATTATGGAATTTAGGAAGGACCTTTTGAAAATTAATTACGTATTTTCTGGTTAATGTTGAACTTTGCTAGTATTTATGGAAGAATAGCTGGTGAACATCTATCTAATGGTACTGTTGACCTTAGGGGGTGATCGGTTTGACTTTTTTTCGGCTTCAGTTTTTAGTTTCAGCTTTTTTTTCATTATTCACTACACTATCTACTAACTCAGCTACAGTAAAAAAAATCAGCTACAGTGAAATTTCAGCCAAAAGTCAAAAGCCATCGCTAAAACGATCACCCCCTAATGTAGAAGAACACTGTAGGAGGAGATAAGACGAGGTTATGCGGTAGTGGGAATGACGTGTGGGCTCAGCGTTTGATTTTATTTCGTCGTATCGGACGTACAGACCATGAGCTTATCATGTATAAACTGTTATCTTAAAATGCTATTTTAGTTCGATTTAATTAGCTTTAATTAGCCAAATATCCACTCTGCACCAAGCATTGCAACCGGCTGGTGATTGGTGGAAGTTTTGATTCCTGATCATGGAAGGAACGGTTCAAGAATTACTGCTGCCATTGCTAGCCGTGTCAGTAAAACGAATCCACTTATTTTTATGTGGAATAAACAATTGGCGAAGTACAATCTCCTGTCTTGATTTGACTCTATTCTGATCATTACTCGAGTAATTACAACTTCTGCCTAGCTGACTCTGCCTCACGCAGTTGTGCATACATATCTGCGATTTCTTTTGCGAAGAATGCCTTAGCTTGCGGTCTTTTGACCTACAAAAGCAGAGACAAAGTGTTAGCATTTCAGTATTGAAATCCTCTCCAACAGAATCAATGGGCCCTACCTTGAATGTCGGGGTGAGGAGACCATTTTCTAATGTGAATGGTTCAGCAACAAGAGTAACAGCTTTGGCAAACTCAAAACCTCTTAGCTGGAACAATGAGCATAGGAATATCAATACGAATCACTCAACCACGTCCAGAATAGATAATTCTACTTATGGAGATAACATGTAACGTCAGAAGTTAAGAAACCTGCGCTTCCTTTCCAATAAAATCCATGTCAGCCAGGACAGCAGCTCTTGCTCTAGGATCAGCACAGAGCTGTCTTAAATCCTCATACTGCATGTTAGCAAGGGCAAATTAGACCATAAACAGGCAATGCAAATGTGAAGAGTTTTATTTGTAGTTCTACTGTATTTTATTTTCACGTAGTCAATCTATTATATAATTTCACATATACTAATGGTCAAATTTTCAAAAAGGTGATCACATGGATACCACGGCGGGCGACCTATATTTAAAGATGAGTACAAAACAAGGTACAAGAAAGTAGAAACCAAAATATGTTGTTTCTCACCACCATTTTAAGCATGAACTAAGAGCACATCTCGAACATCAGTACAAGGTTGTTAACCAAAAGAACGGCGAAATGGCAAGCAACATGTCTTCTTTCCAAGTGTTCCCAAAACCCAACAGTCTTGAGAGAAGAATTTGGCTACAGTCGAACTTCTTCCCAGGTTTCCATTGCACACTTTTGCAAGTTCAAGATGACCAAAAATTATTAAGGGCGGCCAAAGTCCAGTCATTAATGTTTGTTTCTTTAACACAGTTATGAAGATTAACTGTTCGTCATTCCCTTCAAATATAAATCTCACTCCCAGTCAATAAATGACCTCAAGCAGCCCCTTTTCTTAGGAGTTAGGACTTAGGAGCACCAACTGCCCAGCCACCACCCACTGGTCCCACCCACACTGTTCACTCGAAACTGGCAGTTTCTAGAAGACCTTGGTAGACTAGTCACTTGACAAGTACATTTTTTCCCTGAAATATTTAGAAATAGTTGTGTATATGCAATAGTCATGCTCATGTGAAACACTGCAGTAGTCTAGCTTGTATGTGCAGGATCCTAAGTCCACTACCACTTGGCCTATGACCAAGGTAGATCTATCATCACCCCACTGCCTGTTCAACAGCCAGCTAAGAAGAAACAAAAAGGACATTCCATTCATGATCCAAGAATACAATGAAAAAAAATTTATGCTTGGTTTATATTTCCAAATATAATCAGTGTTTTTCTTGTTAAAGTTCCTCTCGTTTGTTTTCATGAGACAAAAGAATAGGTGATAAATGCAAAAGGCAAAGAATATTACCTGGATTCCTTCTGAGGTAGCCCAAGCCTTCAACGCCTCTGGTTCAACTGCTACAATGGCAACTAGAGAAGAGTTCAAGCTGTCACCTGCATCCAAATCAACAGCTTTAGAATATGCATGGCCATAATTGATAGTTACAGCTAATAGAAAATCACGATTATTACCATATACAAAGCATTGGGCAATGAACTTGCACTTAGCATAGACATTCTCGATCTTCTCCGGAGCTATGTATTCTCCTTGAGCTAACTTGAAAATGTTCTTTTTCCTTGAGTCCAGGAATATATATAGAAATCAGTAATTTAGGAAAAGAACTACTCAGAACACAGAGTCTAGGGGAAATATATTAAATAAAATATCCTTGGAAAAATGTGCAGAAATGGAATTGGTACTTTCCAAATAAAAGGATTTAAGAACTGAGGAGATCTTTCAAAATAGAGTATGCATTACAATATTCCACAGAACTTGAAAGTCCGGGTAACTTGGTTTGGTGCTACAAGCCTACAACAGTGCGTGAAAATGTAATATTGCCGATGCATCTCCCGTTCTGGATTCCTCTTTGATCAATAGCTGAGAAGGGATAGCTCTTTGATCAATAGCTGACAAGGCATTGCTCTTTTGAGTCTGTGATACTCTAGTTTTACACATTACAGCTTTGATGTTAGACATTTGCTACCATATTTGAACCTATATTTATCTTTAGAACTACTGAGAGGAAGTAAATTATATAATTTAAAAAGAAATTGCACAGTACATAAACATAATATTAAGCTTTATTGCTTTAACATAGTAGAATTTTATCACATAACATCCCAACTCAGATAATAAATTATTCTAGTGAGCACAGTTTGAAAATAGTTGGCAGCAATTCAATTATATACTCAAAACCAAGGTTCGGAAAACCGGCGGGTAACTAGATTTCCCGATGGCAACCAGGAAATGAAAAACCGACGGTTTTTTTATTTAATTCAAATTTAAAATTTTGAATGTAAAAATTAGTTTTTTAATGATGTTTACATTGTTTAACACTAATAAAATGTATTAAGAAGATGCATGCACCTCCCATGCTTGATTTCATACTTTTTACCATGAATGTGTTAAGAATTTCCAATTTCAAATTTGAAAATCCGGTTTTTAGCGGTTTTCTCCGATTTTTTGGGTGGTAACCGGCTGGTTTTTCCGGTTACCAGTTTCAAATTCAAATTTTGGTTCGTGAAATTTGACCGGTTGTTTTCCGTTACCGGCCGGTAAACCGGAACTGGTCGTTCGGCAGTATTCCCCCCGTTCCTGTTTTTGGAACCTTGCTCAAAACACCATTTGGTAAATTGAAAATTTTAAGTACCATCTTTTATCAGAGATCCGCTCAAAAGTTAGAAGTGCAGATTGGTCCAATGGAATTTTGCCTCAATAGAAAAGGAAAGGGATACTTGAGGACAAGGGATGTATCCAGTTCTAGTGCATCATATCTCTTTTCGTTCTCCCATATTACCAACAACACACAACTAAATCGTCAGAAAAAATTACAGAACAATTAGAAGCTACTCCCTCTTCGTAATTGTATGATGTTTTGGATGCAAATTTTACCACTACTTTTTATATGAATATGTTTATAAAAAATATAAAATAATTATAGTATGAAAATATTTTTCATAACTAATCTAATGATACCATTTTCATATGACCAATCTAAATAGTTTTTTACATATTAGTATTCAAAGTTAAAGAAGTTTGACCTCCACACTTTCTAAAACATCATACATTAACGAACGAAAGCAGTACATATTAAGGACTTAGGGTGATCTAACATATTACAACATTTGTCCTAAGATGGACACAAGCAAAAGGATAATTTTCAGGAAATAGTAACAATTTTGGGTCTTTCCTAATTTCAATTATTTCGGAGGAACTTGTTCTTTTTATCGCTTGTTGTCAGGGTTTCGAATTTCATCGAAATTTGGTTCTTTCAGTGGGTCCCAAAATAAATTTGTCCTATATACATTTCGGTGGGTTCATTCAAATTTTGTCCAAACATAGAAATTTCGGTCAAAATTTTGTTCAACCATTTCGTCCTAAAATTTCTGAAATGATTTCGGTGGGCACCAAAAAAATTAAAAAGAAATTCGAAAACCTGCTTGTTGTGAAGAATTATTTTGAACTTGAAACTTTGCTAGATAGTGGATTAATTCTGTTCCTGTTTTTAAAAATCCATCGAGACTTCTTTTGTTATGATTTTCATTGGTATTCCAAATGGAGAACATAGAAGCAACAGATAAATAACGTGCACTAGATACGGCCAAGGTTTGAAAAACCGTTACCGGGGTAAATCCCGCCAAAGTCTGCAGATTCGGCACGCACGCAGAAAAAAAATCGCCAGAATCGGAAAAACCGGTCGAATTTCACAAGCCAAAATTTGAATTTGAAATCGGTAACCGGAAAAACCGGCCGGTAACCGCCCAAAAAACCGGAGAAAAACCGTTTAAAACCGGAAAACCCGGTTTTTCAAATTTGAAATTGGAAATTCATAACATATTCATGGCAAAAAGTATGAAATCAAGCACGGGAAGTGTATGCATCTTCCTAATACATTCTATTAGTGTTAAACAATGTGAATATCATTAGAGAACCTAATTTTTACATTCAAAAGTTTAAATTTGAATTAAATAAAAACCGCGTATTTGGAATCCCGGCTCGGACCGTAAGACCGTTATCATGCAGAACCGCCGGTTACCGCCGGTATTTGGAACCATGGATACGGCACTCTAAATGAAATCACAAAGCACATAATTTTCATTTCAATTGCAAACTAAAAGCTTCATGGAAATACAAACAGTTTATATTTCAGTTTTACCTATCTATAATTTTTAGACGCCCTCCAGGCAGCCACAAACCTATGTCCCCAGTATGCAACCAACCATCCTCATCGATGACCTCTCTTCTGCAAGTTACAAATATACTTATCAGATCTTATTTTTTAAAAAAAATGTAAATAGAAGTGAGAGGCTATCAAGTTACGTTTGAACTTCATCTTTATTGTAACCACAGAATATTGTAGGTCCCCGAACACAAATTTCTCCTCGAGGATATGGTTGATCCTCAGATGTGTAGTTCATTTCTGGAACATCCACAAGTTTAACCTCTGAAAATGAAACAGTATTTGCATTATGAAAGTGTGTGAGCACACTGTACAAATATTAGAAAACAAAGATGGAACATAATTTGATTTGTGCCAAGAGAGAAAGAATATTGACATTATTCACAAAAAATAGCCTAATTTTATTTCTGAAGAACATCACCCGATCAACATACATCACCGGATCTTTGCTTAATGGCAGCCTCAAACAAATTGAGGAACTTGAAAATAACTCTCGAAACAAATGTCAAACATGAAAAACACAAAAGAAAAAGACAACCCACAAAAAGTTTCTCCAATGCAACTATTTTCAGTAACCATCCATTTGAGCCTCAAAAGTACCACCGTCATTCAATATGAAGGGAAGAGACATTGCAAAGTCACATATTTAGGGTGGCTTCTCTATTTACTGTTATTATATTTAGTTGACTTCATGAGAAATTACCATCAACATAAGCACAAGTTTAGCCAAGAAAATTATTCTATCCTTGAAAATCCAAACATGGAGCTTACCACAAGCAGGATTTGGAGATCCAACATGACCAATGGATTTATCACCAATATCCATTGTACTAATGATACAAGATGTTTCTGTCATTCCATAGCCTTCAAGAATTTCACCACCAAAGCATCTATAAAAAGTTAGAACGGTATTTATGATTACCAAAGCCAAGTTTCAAATAATCAGCATGATGTGCTAAGGGAGTGGAAAGTGAGTTAGCTTACATTCTTAGGAATTCCATGACATCTGGCGACAATGGAGAAGCACCTGAAGACATAAGTCTTACTCGTCCACCAAGCCTAGCTTTTATTTTGTTAAATACCAACTTATCCCACATTGGGGATGGATTTCGTCCTAATAACATGAAGTTTAAAAGTACCAGTTCATTAAACATGTAGGGGGGTAAAAATCGGATCAAATGATGTCATGTAAATGGGGGAAAATGCATCTTTCAGTAGAATCAAAACTTCTTGGCAAATTCAAATATTGCTAACCAACAGAAATAAAACTAACCCAAGAGGATTAGTAGCTGAACTGCTGAAGTTTTCCAATGTATGAGTTATATGTCATCTAGACATTAATTTGGACAGAGAGGAAATAGAAATCCTCAGTTCCTGATTTAAATTGTGATTGATGCTGCAAATAACCATTGACCCAGGTATTTTGATATGGAAATTATTACATTTAACAATAAAAAGGAGGATGTTCCTACACACCGATTGGTTAACTAAAGTCTAAATTAACAATGGGTGATGGAAGGGGCCACGTTTAAACTTTGAACTGATATATGCAAGGAATAAAAAACTTTGAACTCAGAAGCATATGTTAAAAGATAAAGAAAAACTTTTCAAACATTTGACAAAAAAAATATAGGGCATACGTATCTTTCAACCATTTGGCAAACTAATTGTTATTAAAGAAATATAGGGCATATGTTTGATTGCAGACTACTTTTAAACTTCTAGGGAGACTCAATGAAATCCATTAGAGGGGTAGAGGTGTTAAAGGTCAAAGTAATGCATGAGTGTATGTTATGAATTCTGTAACGAATGATTGGGTCAACTATCAAGACACAGGCCAACTCTCCTATAGATTATACGATGCAGAACCAGTGTTGTAAAAAACGGCTGACTTGGCCGTTTAGTTCGAGTTGGTAGCCAAACCATCACGAATTACTGATTTGCAAGTGTTTTCACGCCGTCAAACGATTAATCGACCGTTTTGACCAATTAATCGGCTATTTTCAGATTAACTAGTCACCAAAATAGTTTAAATTACTTTAAAGATGGTGACGATGATTAATTAGTTTTTTTTAGTTAAGCAGTGACATTTTAATGTTGGGGTAGCCTTAACGAGAATGTCAAAAGAATTTTGTATTTTTCCATAATCCCATTATTTCAGCAAACCATGCTATAATTGGAGTAGTACAAGTATGTTTGGTAGTTCCGATAATAGAAAAGTTCAAATATCTTTTGGCTTAGTAATAATATCATGGAATATAGGCATATTAGTGTGAAGGCCAAATCATCTGCATAATTCCGATTAATCACTTGGCAGTACCCTGTCCGTCCAATGACCATATTCTGTTTTTCACAACACTGCTCAGACGAGTGATATGTCTTGTAAATAGCCCAAGAATTGTAGTGCAGTTGACTATTTGACCTAATAGGCTGTATAGGTATCCCTACATTGCTTTTATGCTTTACTAAGAAGAAATTCTGTTAAATGGTTTAAAATGCCAAAAGGGAATGTACTAACTGTTAAGGATAGAATAGGATTGTTATTTGTTTTCTAATCATAGTTATTAAAGCGGTAAGGTGAGGCAAGGCAACCCACCCCCTCACAACTTTTAAGCGGTAAGACGCGAGGCGAGGCGACGCCTTACACGCATTTTAAGGTGAAGAAAACGAAACTCTGGAAGTCTAAATCAAAGTTTAAATCAGAAGATTTCTAAAGAGAAGAACCTAATTGTAATTTTATAGAACTTTGAGGACTAAATTTAAAATGCTAAATCCTTTATAGTTTATAACCCCCCACCCAGCGACCGAGTGAGACTCAATCGAGTCTCACTCGGACTCGTTGCCCAGGACGCTGCCTCCTTCCCTGACGCGTCCTCCCCCGACGCCGCCTCCTCTCCGAGCGCCGCCGCCTCTCCTTCGATGCCTCCCCTCCCGATCGGCCGCCGCCTCCACCCCGGCTCGGCCGCCGCCCCAGCCCAGATCCGGCCTCCCTGCACCAGATCGAGGCTCCCCGCCACCGGATCCGGTCCTGCGCCGCCGCCCTCCACCCGGACGCCGCCGCCGCCTCCACCCGGACGACGCCGGATCCGGCCTCTCCACACCGGATCAGGGCTTCCCACCACCGGATCCGTCTAGATCTGGTCGGCCGCCGCCATCTCTCCCCCTCAGGCCGCCGCTGCCTCCCCTCCCAGGCCGCCTTGGGCACGGATGGCAAGGCGGGGGCGACACCTTGCCCCCTCCCCCCCCCTGGGCCGCCTTACCGCTTAGGCGACGCTCTAAGCGACACCTTAATAACTATGTTTCTAATATATCTTGGTTTCCTTATCTGTATATGACATATTCCTTATATATCCCCCTTATACTCCCTATATATATATTACTTTTTGGGCCTCGTCAATATTCATAACACTAACTTCAATGAACACAAATTGTTCTTACCATTAATAATCGCTTGCCTCTTCGCATTATATGCTGCATGAAATAATCGTTCTTTCAGCCCACCAGATTCCTTCACAGCATTTGTAATTCTACATAAATAAGCCACTAGCTGGTTAATAATACAAAAAAAAGAAAAAATCAATAACGTGACAAATATATGACAAACAATAATTACACAAAATAAATTACTGGTATAGTTGTATTACGCAGCGTAAATTCTGTTATATAACCGGGGTACACTTGCAAATACAGTTGGTCTCAAAGTAGACAGATCATCCATCAGCTTCAAATTATCCTGGAAATGAATGAAAATTACCCATCAAAAGAAGATAACAAAGAGTTCAGGATTAAAGGGAAAAGATTAATGTGGCACCTAGTAAGATTCATATTTGTAATGGCAGAAAACCTTACATGGGTGCAGTTGATTGGTGCAGACAAGGAAAATAAGCAATGGATATACAATGTGATGGGTGCATTGGTGCCACAGAAATAAGATTCGCGTCAAGACAGAGGTGGTGACCAACCTAAAACTGTCCAACTACAATACTACCTTGAAGATGAATGCTCCTTCAAAAGATACATCAATGGTTTTCAATTAATCTTCGAAGGGCCCACAGGTTTTGTAAGAAATTATCTAAACTAGAAACAAATCAAATGTGAAATACCGAATTAGATGATCCTATTCTACACCTATGTCTGGACTCTGGAATTGAGTTATAAGTTATAACTAATATCATCAATTAATTTTATGAATGCATGTTGAAATTGTTCTACAGATTACACATTTATTCAGATAAAAATCCAAATTAATATGGACATATCATCCAAAATAGTCCAGATTTGCATACCCCTTGGTAGAACCCAATGGCAACTCCATAGTGAAGCAACGCAATCTGGTTAGCTCTCTCGTAAATGTGTGCCAAAGGTAGATATGAGATGTACCTAAGGAGAGTTATCCACAAGTATCGTCAAAAATATTAAGTTGACGTAAATTGAATAAGCTATAAGAAAAAGAAACAAGTATGGATTGAATTTAAAATCTCACACATCAGAGGGGTAAAACTTGATGCTCAGGCTTGTTCCTGCTACATTTGCGATTAAGTTCGCATGAGAAAGAACAGCTCCCTGGGAAAATATTGGCATCCAGAATTACAGGTTTGAAAGGTAAGGGTAAAAGAATTCCGCTGATTGAGCAAAGAATAATTAAAAGGATGGATGGCTCACCTTTGGTGTGCCAGTAGTGCCACTAGTGTAGCAGATAGTGGCAATATCTTCAGGTTTTGGAGGCCGAAAGGGTTGAGGACTCATATTTCCCTGAGTTAAAAATCAAAATAAGTTCAGAAAACAGAGGGGCGCAGTAATAGGAATGAGCAGAAAACTAGAAATGCTACCATCCTTTATTCAAAACTGAAACACTAAAGACAATATATGGATATTGGATACACATACGCATGCATTTCATGCTAAACTAAAATAAAAGTTAACATGTCTGGCATGCACATATACAATGAATGTCTAAAACAAGAAATTTGTACAAAAACAAGAAATTTGTACATACTGTTACAACAGACACAAAACTGTAACTGCAACAACAAAATATTTAGTCCATGTGATATATCCACCATTTGTTGTTATGTAAGATTGTCTCCATGCACTCACATGTAGTCGTGTAGTCGTGTGTGTTACATACGAAATGGAACTAAAGAACCAATGCATTTAGATACAGTTACACATTTTGCCACATGTCAGATTACTCTCAATCGGATATATAAATTACACATGTTGGTTGAGCCCAATATTCACCAAAAAATACCATAATCTATACCATATGGTATCTAAAAGCTTACTGAGGACCAATTGAAAATCTCAAATGTATAACATCAATCCAGTGCGCAATAAAAGCATATTCTAACCTAAGCGCCAGCTAGACGTTGTATCAGCTTTGTACCTATTTACAAAGTGCTTTCACAGATGCCAACTTAGGGCCTGTTTGATATGGCTGTGCCTTCTGGTTTTTGGCTGAAATTTTTGAATTTTAGCTGTTTGCGACAAAGATTATGGACAGAGAGATAGTCGCTTGCGATTTTGGATTGTACAGATATTGGGCTTTTAATGTGTACTACAACTAACTTGTAGACTCCGTCTTAAAAAAATACTTCGTTTAAAAGTTAGGTACTGTAGCAAAAGCTAAAAGCCGTTTTTAGAAGCCGAAAAGAACAGGCCCTTAGCCCATTCCAAATTAGCAACAATATGACAATAACAATGGCTATAACGTAGCTGCTATTATCAACATTTTTTAACTCCATGTACACTTAATCAACATTTTACCAACTAATTTAAATGACATTTAGTTGGCTGACAATAGTTCATGAGAAACTACCGGTACAGTGATGAACTTAAATATCGTGTTAAGAGCGTATCGTAATAAACAAGGTTTTCAGAGCAAAACTCAGGGATTCTTCAGCACACCCACCTGGCTGTGTAGCCTGGAGTAAGTTATAATTTCCACTTCAGCAGTTGCAGGTGCAGGTGGCATATTCTCATCGATTCCACCAACTACCTATACAAACCAAATTAAAAAAAGGAAATACAGAAGAGAGGTTTGTTAACAATCGTGAATTTTAAAGTGCATATCTTAATTGTAAATGGTCCACACTTACCACTATAAGACGAACACAAGGCATTTGAGTTATAAAGCTTAAGAGCTGCAATAAACAGATAAAATAAGTAAAAAAGGTTACAAATCAAATGTACTTCCTTTTTAGAGTATAATCATGATGCCGTGCAAAGTTGAATGTGAGATGGTGTCTAGAAAATGATTTAATGTTTTTTAAAATACTAAAAAATAGGATAAAATCAATTTCCTGGAAATTACCGGCCAGTTGCCAGGCTTACGGGTTATGACCTATATGACAATCAGGAGGTAGTGTTATAGTGTTGTTCAGTGCTACTAGTGCTATTTTAATGTATTGTAGAAACTAGTAATTATCTAAAGTTGGGATAAGGCCATAAGGGATTAAAGCTCACCGTGCTTAGTGTTTGAGGCACACAGAAAATAGCTTCTACTGTTGCATGGTTCACAATGAACTGGACTGCATCTGGACCTGCAGAAAGTACGATACAAAAAAACTGTCACTAAATGATTGAAAAATAGAACAATGATCATTCTGTGATGTGGACATACCAAGAGTATCATAAAGTGGCACAGATACATATGAATACGCAGAACAAGCGTGATCAACCATGATCCACTCAGGTCTGTTTATAAAATACAGACCAATGTGTGCACCCTGATTCAGACAAATCCATTGGAGACTATAAGTGCTATTTCAAGACATTAATGTGCGACAAGATATCTGCTTGTTAATAATCAGAAACAAAAAGACAAGTTCTTGTTGAGATTGTGATGACTCACTTCAGGTATCCCATGATAAATAAGACCAGAACCTATTGCAGTCCTGCTCGTACTAGCTTCTCCATACGTAATCCATTTGTAGCTGCAATGTTATTTGTCACTTAAAGGCTAAGTTAAACAACGTTACAAAAGGTATTCATAAGGCATACATCAGATAACCAATCCTTACTCTCCAATAGTTCCATCTGCATGGACTCTTGTACCCAGGTATCTACAATCTCTAAAAGTCTCAACTGAATACCTGTGCAATTAAGAATATCATAGAACATTGTACACGAGAGATTATTACTAAAACTTGAATATTATTAAATTTGACCATATAGACACATTGAGAACAATTGTTGGGCTAGAATTAATTTCCATAGATACAAATTTTTTTGACATAAGACATTGAAAGGCCATTTTGACCAAACTTGTTAGCCGCATCAGTTTCCAAATAAAGGACTATAGGCATTAACACAATTTGTAAATATTTCCTTCTTATCAAACACGTAGTCTACACTCTACACCAACTCAACTTACCAGTTTCAATAAAGTCATTAGATAGAAGCTTCTGTATTCAAGTTTTTCGCAGCTTTTAATTTACGACAAATAAAAGGTCATTTTGGCAAGCCCCCCCCCCCAAAAAAAAAACAATTTAACCTGCGTCATTTTTTCCCAGCCCCAATTTTTCTGTGAAGTAGAAGCTGTTGCAAATTAGTATTCTTTTTTCCTATTAGGTTTTGCAGGATTCCCTCCTGGCCAAAACTCAGAAAGCAAAAAAGGAAAGAGATCTTCAACACGAAACAAAGAACTTGGATTGGTTGTGCCTAACTCTATCATTCTAGCATATCTTTCAGAGAAATATAAAGACTATTGCAGCATGATGGTACACTCACGGATTTGCTAATAAGTAATAACATGCACGTGATAACACTACTGATAATAACTGAAGTATTTGACTAAGTTAAGACTACAACAAAGTTAGATGCTAAAGACAGATTGTGAGGATTCTTACACAAAATTATCATGCAATGTTCGAATGTCTGGATTATCTGGAAATATATTTATTAGCCTTAGAGGTGACTGTGCGGATCTGCAAGATGAGAACAACAGTTATGAGCCACGACATAAGCAAAATGCAGTATAGCATATAAATAACCTACCGGTACACATTCCACTTTCCAGTTTGCAACTTCTCAGGGAGAACAACACTGTAGCCCTGCACTGAAGAAACTATGTACAGTGAATTACTGATAACAGTTTGTTTTAAATAATCTATTTTTCAAATAAGGAAAAAATGTCTTGCTGTCTCTTAGGAATGAGCAAATTTAATTCAAACACGCACAGCTGAAATCGACAAAATCGTAGGCTGCGCTGATTGGTCATCAAACTGGGCAATGGGTGCTTGGATCTTCGGGTGAAAATGAGTCGGTTATAAATCAGACAGTAACAAAATAATACTCATAAGTCATATCTATATTATATATCAGAATATGGATATGAATTCAGACAGATATCGGGCTGGACTCAGATCATAGCAAAGTGAATATTGACATGCGGGTTATCAATATTTATCCAAATATAGTTTACTGATAAACAACTTAAATTCTTATAGAAATAGTGTTCACAAATGCATACGGATAAGATTTTACTCCACATTTGTAACCACTTTTTATGTATATAACCTTTGTTCAATTTGGTCGTTGTCGGATACTCAGATTTGGATACTGGTCGAACTGGATATAATACATATTCATTTTTGTTCCTACTAGGATCCCATCCTCACAGCCTCAAATTGAAGACATTAGACATGATATTCAAAGGGAAAGGGTGCTGGTGATGGTTAGGTAATGTGCACACACTTCTAATTTTAAGTCAAATACTTAAAATGTCTAATGTGCACAATTGTAATGTGTTCAAATACTTAAAATGTCTAATGTGCACACACATATAAGTCAACCTAAGAATTTGAATAGCATTTGTTCAATTGTAATGTGCACAATGTGCAAGAAGCTGCTACATACTAGAGATATTGATTAATCGATATGTGGAAAAGGTACTGAAAACCATCGCACGAGATCCACCAATTATAAGTGCATCCAGAAGTACATTGTTCCAGTAAATCTTTTGAAATGGGAAAGGTCCAAATTTCGCTAGATGAGAGTTCTTGTAGAACCCAAAAAAACACACCGTCGGTCGATCGTATGCAGAAGAGAGGCACGAAAGCTATTTGGATAGTCACCAAATAGGCCCAAAAAGGGAGTATGCAAAGCTAACCAATTTTTTATTTGGTCACTTTCTATGAACCCGCATAATTGCGGAGACCTCCAAAGTAAACAACAAGGCTGGCACGTTCCCCAGGTGACAAACTACCATCACTTGGAGTCTGAAACCACTGTTCGTACAAGTACACTCAAACTTGGAGACGAATCAACAGGTGTCCTCACTCTCGCACAACAGGAAGACGTTTCCCGATCAGGTCGCAGGAAGCCACTCAAACTTCGAAGAGCGTATGCTCGTAGCGTCCCCGTTTTTGCTGAATAGTACTTCTCCAGAGAGTCCCTCACGACTGCCTTGTACTGACATGCTAAAAAGGAATCCATCGAATATACAAATAGCTGAATTCAGTGCGAAAGCAACGATTCTATTCTATACTCCCATTTCTTTCCCCGGAAAAAGAAATCCATTCACCAAAGCGAGCGAGCAGGGCAGATGCGCGGTGCCAGGTGCCTCCAGATTCGGAAGCTAAACAACCTCTCCGCCCCCAAAACTCCGCAACACGACTGTGCCGCATTACAGCCTCGTAGGAATCGAACGCAAAATCCAGATCGTGGCATCGCGTACGGGATAAATCTGATATATATCAGCGAGGCAAAGGCAGGACAAGGGAGACGTACCGTGGGCGTACTCGCCGGCGGTGGGGTTGGCGGCGAGGTCAACGCCGCGGCCGCAGCCGGAGGGGGGCTGGAGGTGGGCGGAGATCGCGTGGAGGCGGCGCTCGGCCGCGTCCATTGGGGATTGCTCCTGCTCCCGTGCCATGGCTCCCGCACGCAGCTCCGTGGTGGTTAGGATAACCAAGAGCAGATCACAACTCTTTTTTTTTTCCGAGACGGATGCGTTCGTGATGGTTAGGACAAAATGCTATCCATCTCATCGTTTGCTTGCGTGCGCCGACCCGGCACGGAACGACGCCGAGAAGGGGTGCGACGGCCGAACAGCGGACGTGGGGTTGGGTGGAGTGGAACGCATCGCCCGGTCGGCGTGGGGCCGACGGTCAGGCAGCTGCGACGGTGTTGCGTGTTCGGATGGCGACGCCGTCTTTTGCTGGGACACGACGCGCGTGTGCGTGTGTGAACTGCACGGACGATCACGTATTTGGGATATTCGATAAATATGGCTTATCCCATAACCGCCTAACCGGTTGGAGGAAGACTATTTTTCGCCTATTTTAGATAATATTGTTACGAAATCTAGAATTAGTAGGTAAATATCGAAACTACTTTTGAGGAGTTTTGATTATAACAAAAAAAAGCCTATATGCAAGAAGAATACCTCTGAATTAAACATAGCGCTACTTATATATTTGTAAACACATCTTAAAAATAATACCTACGCAAGTGTGTGGGCCACCTTGTTAATTACTTAAAAATTCATAATTATAGAGATAATATAATCATCTCTATAATTGCCTATAAAAACACAATGCGTAAATATGAATTACTCTTTCTACATAGTGTATCTAATAAAGCCACATAAAAGTATCAAATATGCTTTCACAATTGCTAGTCCGTGCAGTTGCACGGGTTGATGACTAGTAATAATAATACTAGGAAATAAGAAGGATGCGACTACAATCTTTCATATCTTTCTGTTGAGTTCCACACATCATCCAATTTACTTTGAAAAGCTCAATGAACCATTGGGGTTATCGATGCTCCCTTTGTAAATCCGAGGGTATTTCGGTAATTTCCTAAATTGAAGGAATGAGGGAGCCCACCTGTCGGTGAGCCGAGCGAAGGGATGAGAAGGAGATTTTGTCTCCTACCGGAGTTACGATTCTCTCGGTTGTCCGAAATGAGGGGAGGAGATGGGCGATGACGACGCATTCGACTCTGGCTATTGGCAGCGATCGTTCAGGTCTTCGATTTCACCTCCTCCTCTGGCTATATATAAGGAGGTCTCCTTCGAGGACAAAGATATAGAGAAAATCGTAAGCCCAATACTTTATTCCTCTCTTTCGATTTAGCTTTGGGTTTTACCCTTAGATTCGGTCTTTGAGGTTAGTTCTCCACTGGTGACCGCTGGTCTTGGTGGTGAGCTGTGACTCTGGTGCTCGTCAAGGCGCACTGGGCCGGTGCTTCTCATGTGCTTGTGTAGCGTTCCCTTCGCCTCGACTTTGTTGGCTTGGAGAGTTCCGATCAGCAAAGGTGTGCTTTGTATCTCTGACTACCACGCTCCTCTCTCGTAGTGGCACAGAGGAGCGCTAGGTTTTCTGGGACAGTGCCTTGAGGCATGCCTGGCTCCGAGTTCTTCTCGGTGATTTCGAGTATCACCGACTTTGTGAGTATTTTGATTGTCAACTCTTTGCAGTTCGTGATTTACTCCATATATCAATGATTTAATTGATCGAATATTGCAAAGAGATTTTATTGATTAACTAGCTCTGTGATGAAAATGGTCTTGAAATAAAATTGAATCACAATTATCTAAGCTGTCGTAGAATCACTATAGCAGTAGTACTGTAGCAGTCATAAAACCATTGTGGTTGTGAAAAGTTTTTGAGTGTGTCGTGGTCATCAACGAGTACTAGGTACTTGAAGTTAGACCCGAGCCCTCGTACTCATAGTCGGATACCAATACTCGAAGTTGGATCCGAGAACTCGTGGTCGAAGTCGTATCCGAGCACTCGTGGTCGTAATCGGATCCGAGCACTCGTGATCGTAGTCGACTGAACGTGGTCGTAGTCGACAGAATCGTGATCGTAATCGTTATCAACATCTTGATCGTTACAGAACCAATGCCTATAATTTTGTATGAAGTATTATCTCTCATCAACACTGATCTATTCGGAGTTACTTCATAATTACTGAACCAATTATAATTTGGACTCATGTGGAAAATACAAGTTAAATTAAGAATCCACCCATCACCAGTTTTGGAATCACCAGCAAAGCAAACAAACCATTGTTCCTTTTTTTTTGGTCTAGAGCTTCTAGCACTCGCATGTATCATGACCACTTTTCTTACAATAACGATACGACTTTTTTCTTTGACTTAGAATGGTCTCAAAATTTAATTTTGCTCCTGAAATTCCTAGTCGGAGACCTCACAATTTGTCTTACATGAATAGATAAATCTTCTGTATGCGAACTCAAACTTTCGCTTGACACCATAGTTTTTAACTTTTCTTTTGTATGCAGAGCATCATAAACCTCTTCGAGGATGAGAGTGTCTCGACTATAAAGAACTGTATCTCTAAATATAGAGAATGAACTAGGCAACGAGCAGAGTCGAACAAGACCTAAATCTTCATCTTAATATTTGACCTCTATTACTTCAAAATCAGCGACGACATCCTTAAAAAATGGTCAAGTGGTTCAACATAGATCCACCTTCTGCCAATCTGAGTGAGAAAATTTTATACTTCACAAGCATCTTGATGGTAAAATCTTTGGTCATGCAGATTTATTCTAACTTTAACCATAATGTAGCAGCAATGGTCTTCCTTGTGACCTCGTAGAGAATATTGTTAGAAATATAAAGATGTATATGAGAGAGCCTTATAATCTCTTCTTTGTTTTTCTTTGGTGGATCATACATCAGGCATCTTATCGATTCCCAATAACGTATCATCCAAATCGAGCTATCCTAGAATAGTTAACATATTGATCTGTCACAAGGAAAATCTTGTGTCTCGGTCAAGCAATGAAAGATCATACTTCATTATCATCATATCGAGAGTGTTCTCGATTAATTTAGGCAAAGAACGAGACTTTGATATCACTTATTAGGATCGGATATCACCTATTATAAAATTAACAAGACAGAGCACGAAACCAACAAAGAACAATTAAGAACACAAGATAGAGATTTAACGTAGAAAACCCTTTCGAATAAAAAACCATGGTCATACAATCGACGAAATCACTATATGAGAAGAAGTTACAGAACTTCTTGGTGTATATATAATTCTACACCTCTATCAAGCAACTTATAGAGGATGTAAATAATCCTGAGAACAAGAGTTCCAAACGGGAAAAGAAACAAAGTTCTAGTCAGCAACAAAACAAAGGTCTATCGAAAACTAGAACAATAACCTTTTTTTGAGATGGGAACAACACCCTATTTAGAGTCTCGGTGAAGAGTTATAGTCGGAAACATCTTGAATATGCATGTCTGACTCCAATCGGCACACACACCTTAGAACACCACGTCTGATATAAATCAGTGTAGAGTCTATTATAAGTTCGAAGATGATTTTAATAATAACTTACAATAAGTTCGCATTGATTTTCTGATCGAATTCTTTAAATGGTTGAAAAAGATAGAAGTGGTCTCAGATCACAAAATACAAAACATCCGTCTCTGCACATCTTGTACGATACATTGGTCCGTCTCTTCGTTCATTCGTATGCTTCTCGATCGATCGACCCCCATCCCGCGTGCTCCATCCGTCTGCCTCCGAACGCCGCGTCCCGCCCTGGTTCTCCGATCGAGGAGCTAGCAGCCGCCAGCAGGCAGGAACAGGCGCCGCTGCTGCAGATGCAGCCTGCAAGATTTGGAGGACTGGCCGCGATCAACCCTCTCATCGAAGACCCTTTTCGACGGGCGAGGCAGCCGTGTCTATCTTGTAATCGGACACTCAGGCAGCGCGTGGAGCGCCCAAGAAATAGGACTCCATTGACACGGGAAGAAGCTCACGCGATCATACGCGATGGCGGGAGGAGGGCCATTAGCGAGGGCAGAATATACTTGCACGGCCACAGGGACTTCTTCCGGCAGGGTCTCCATGATGTGCGGCTCCCAGCTGACGCTGCTGCTGCGCATGGAGTCCCAGCCTCGGGCAAGACCATTGCGAGTCTGCAGGAGACGACTGTGGGCGAGGCGAGGGAGGGGGCGGGCGGCAAACTCAGGAGCATGCCCTGCTCCCATGCCTTCCATGAGCACTGCATCTTCGAGTGGCTCCGGGTCAGCCATTCCTGCCCACTCTGCCGCTTCCCGCTGCCTACCAAGCAGCAGCAGCAGGAGGCTGATCATTGATCAGCAAGCGGCCACTAATGGTGATTACTTCTTGTATTGCTGCCTTTGTTACTTATACTTACTACTAAGTTAGGGTACAATCCGGTCGAACCCAGCAGCTTGAAATATGGTTCAGAAAGAGGTGCTCCTCTGAAGAGTAAAGAATGTCTATTTTTCAGCACTAACATTAGAAGCAAGATATCGTATTTATTTTGCGTGATATATATACGATAACGGAAGCAAAATAACGGACAAGGCTTATTTGCTACAGAACATTCAACTGATCACAGCAGGTCAGAAATCCATTGCAGTTTGAACAACTAGGGATACAGATCATACACACAACCAAACCCTGAAGTGCTTGCCATGTTGGCATTACGAAAGAAGATACAGATCAGTTGTATGCCTTGCCGTTATGTTACACCGCCATGTACAAAGGTCTGCTTGCCCAGCGACTCCCGGAGACCGAAAATCTCCTCCTAATGCAGTGCTGTGAGGATTGTAGACCCTTCCACCTGCATATAGAAATTCATTGGGGGTAACAATGCATTCAGAAAAATGTCATAAGGGTTCAGATGAGATGTAAAAGGAAAAAAGGGAAGTTCTACACTTATACTGTATCAGTATAAGTAACTAGTAACAGACATGTTCAATTTCCATCGTCCTCCATTATGTGTTCCTACTCATTCAGATTAGTATTTTGTGTATTCAATTATTTTTTTCTCTCGAAGTGGCGTGTATTCAATTAATTGAATTTCTGCATTTTAGATGCTGCTTTGTCTGAACAATATTCCAGAGTCAGAAGCTAGAGATTTCTGTGAATGAGTACGCCAACATCAACATGATACTAGAGATTGTTATGTATTCAGGAACAAGCGTAACTAGCCAAATATCAACACTCACCACTACTTGGTAATCAGCGATCTTTTACCTTGAAAGTTGCACCACAGATTTCTTCTTCATCTGCAGGAACAGCAGTCACCTTGTTCTTGGGATTCTCATAGCACTTCAAGCCTCCAAGGGCATTAGAGTAGAAGCAACCTGCGGCCAGAAGCATGTAATGAAGGAACTTGCCCAAGATCAAACATTAGAACGCGAGGATTTTGCCGGACGACAGA
The DNA here is from genome assembly GCA_036346265.1 of Melocanna baccifera. Taxonomy (NCBI): domain Eukaryota; kingdom Viridiplantae; phylum Streptophyta; class Magnoliopsida; order Poales; family Poaceae; genus Melocanna; species Melocanna baccifera. The sequence continues at coordinate 19,922,343 of CM070707.1, read as the reverse complement.
ACGCCGGCAACGGCGACACAACGCTGGTTTTTTTTGTATTTTCAACACACACAGAACACACAGCTTACATGCGTTTTATTTAGCACCTGAGCAACTAACTCATGCGGCCTTCGCGCGCACGTCCGCACGAGACTCTCGCGATCCGGCGCAACTAACGCGTGGCTTACGCGCATGAACCGGTCGCCGCAACTAATGCCCGCAGCTGGCCGCACAGACGCACGCCTTGACGAACGGCAGCGCACGCCACACACGCGCACTCAACGCACTCAACGCGCACGCGCAGAAGCTTGGCGTGGTTTATTCCAACAATCACCCCCTAAACCACGACACACCCATGCGCCCGACCTACATGAGGGTTAGCTTGTCGTCGGCTTCGGCGAGCAGTGCTTTCTGCTTCCTCGGCTCATGGCAATCCTTGGAGAGGTGGCTGCGTACGCCACAGTTGTAGCACCTTCCTCGCCTGGCGCGGCGCGAACGTCTACTTGTCCCCGAGCTCATGCTGCTCGCGTCGTCGTCGTCGCTCCGGCCGCCGCCCTTTGCACGGCCGTTGTTCTTGACGAAGTCCATGCGTGCTCGCTGCCTCCCGTTGCCCTGACACCGGCGCGCCTCCCACTGCTCCTCGATGAGCAGCAACTGCCCGACGCCGTCCGCAATCGCCTCGGCGCCGCACCGATCTTCAGCCGCTCGGAGTCGTCCAACCAGCTCCTCGAGCGACATCGTATTCAAGTCCATGAGCATCTCGATGGACACGGCGACTTGATTGTACTTCGTCGGCACCACGCGAAGCAGCTTCTTGACGACGCACACCTCCTCGATGTTCTTCCCCAGCTCGCGCAGTTCCGCAACGAGGGAGCCAAGACGCATGGCAAATTCGTCGATGGACTCACCAACGTTGAATGCCACATCCTCGAATTGCTTGAGGAGCTTCTGCATGTTCGCCTCCTGCACGCGCTTGTCGCCCATCCGCATTGCCTTCACAGCCGCCCATGCCTCCTTGGCGCTTTTCTTCACGACGAGACCCGAGTGCATCTCCGTCGGCACCGCGCGCAGGATAGTAGCCAACGCCAGCCGATCCTCACGACACTCGACGTCGCTCGTCTCCACGGCACGCCAGAGCCCGAGCGCCTCCAAGTTCACCTGCATCACCAACGCCCACTCGTGGTAATTTGCCCGCATCAACACCGGGAACTCCACCGACCCACCGGACTCCTTGACGACGCGTTCCACCATGACCTCACGTGGTGTGGTGCTACCGCCGGACTTCGGGTCGCCGATGCGATCCTTCGGAGATGATGGCGGCGTACGCTCGTCACCGGCCATCAGCTTGCTGTCGAACTTCACCAGCTCTGATACCAAATGAAGGAACTTGCCCAAGATCAAACACTACAACGCGAGGATTTTGTCGGACGACAAAACGCTAGCAACGGCGACACAACGCTGTTTTTTTTTGTATTTTCAACACACACAGAACACACAGCTTACATGCGTTTTATTTAGCACCTGAGCAACTAACTCATGCGGCCTTCGCGCGCGCGTCCGCACGAGACTCTCGCGATCCGGCGCAACTAACGCGTGGCTTACGCGCATGAACCGGTCGCCGCAACTAACGCCCGCAGCTGGCTGCACAGACGCACGCCTCGACGAATGGCAGTGCACGCCACACACGCGCACTCAACGCGCAGAAGCTTGGCGTGGTTTATTCCAACATGTAATCAGTGAGCAGAACCAAGAAAGCTCTATATAGTAAGATATGACAAGAACATGCTCTAACATCGCATGGCGAGCTAACATTACCTTGTGGGAAAGGTGCCAGTGACTTGCCACATGATCCTTTAAGCAGGTCAATGTTGTCAGAGAAGGAAACACAGCCATCAGCAGTTATCCCCCAGAACATTGGCACCTTACCCTCCGGATCCTGAGAAAACAAGTCACAGCACAAGAGCACGTTACAACCAGCAAGCCAAACCGCCGAATCACTCAGCACTGGTCATTCAAGTGACGCAGCAGAATGCCTAGAGACGAGCAGCTTACAGATGCCACAAGCAGCGAGGAGGTGGACTTGTCGAAGAGCACAAACGCGTAGCTGCCAGTGAGCTGCGAGAGCATGAAGCTAGCAGGGTAGGGCGCTCTGTCCCTCAGCGTCTTGTACGCCTCGATCACGAGGACCACCTCACTGGCGCCCTTGGACAGCCCGTACTGCTGGCTCAGGCTGCCCAGATTGTCCAGGACTCCCTCGAACAGGCAGAAGATCTCGTCCTTTGCTGCGAAGGACCTGCAAGAAACAGTCGAATGTTCTCAATGAGCAGCTGTTGGATGATGCATGCATCTTGACGGTATTATCAAAATCTGAAATTGGCATGAGAAACAACGTTAGTATGTTTGCCTTTTAGACTAAAACGTTGGTATGTTTGGTGCCTAGCAGTTTAGCTCTTCTTGAATGGGTGAAGGACATGGTTCTTCAGAACGCAAAATTAGGTGCCGCATCAATGACTTCATGTAAACATGGACAATTATACACCCAAACTTGTTGAAAAATGGCAGAGATGTCTGTAGTATAAAGAATGGAGCAACGGACTGGAATTCCCTGGATGCTACTTCTTCAGTGAATGAATCTGCCTAGTGCAGACTGGATAAGAACAAAGGGCAATCAGCACCCACTAATCATAGAAGCGAAATACCATCTGGGCCACCCAGTGCACCTTTACTTTCAGATCTGTGGGTATCAAAACCCGAAATAGCCACTGCCTGAACCTAACCATGTCAATATAGCACACAACAAATAACTGAAAATAAGGGATAAACCAAGAGGGTTTCATAAGCATCCTGGTAACTTGCCCAGTACTGTGATGAGTCCTTTCATGTATTAAAAAACTACCAGAACCTGTCCCTTTTCATTATCCCATTGAACTTTCATCAGCCGTCTAGTGAAGAATACGAGGCCCGTTTGTTGTCAAGTCGATCGACGCCTTGCCTGTGGAAGGCGGCGCGATGCTGACATGCAAATCGACCCATGAGGCTTCACTGACTGAAGAACAAAGCCAGAGTAACTGACCACAGATTCTTGGGAAGAACTATCAGCTGATCTATGGCACAGAAATCAATTCGTGGATCCGTCCTTGGATCTTGCGAAATTCAGGGGGAAAGGAAAAGCTCAGGTTTCGGCTACTACGTACTAACCTGTAAATAGAGAGCTTAATTAGTACACTCTGAAACAGTGAAGAGTGTATACCTCGGCCGGAGGAGCGCCTGGCTGGCATGGGAGTAGGCGAGGTGGCCGAGGGAGCCCAGCTGCACCGACACGGCCGGCTCGGCGCTGCCCAGGAAGCGGTTCACCAGATCAGACGCTTTCGTCTTGGGCGACGGCGTACGGCTGCCGGCCGCCACCAGCTCCGCCGGCGCCTCCACCACCTCGCCGCCGAACACCGCCAACATCGATCTTCACCCGAGCTCGCCGGCCGAAAACTTCTCCGACTAATCGACCAACCTTGTACTGTCACCACCTCCTCTCCTCCGATAACCAAGGAGCTAGCACAAGCACAGGTGGCCTTCCACGCTCCTTGGATGGACGACGGTGCCTCGCGAAGGCGTCGACACGGGGTGGCGGAGAAGCGCAGGAAGGACAGGTGCTTGATATATAGCCGCAGACCCAAGCCCGGGTCCCCCTGCTCTGGTTCGGACGTGGGGCCCACGCTAATGCTTCCCTGTGAGTACTGGATTTCTAGAAAACTATTAGGTGACGATGCGCATCTGACCACCCTTGGATCATCGTAACGCGATTGCATCTCGTGTCCCATACCACTTGGGCTGGGGGAAAAAGGGAAGATGCTCAACAAAAAAGCGACCCATGAGGAAGGGTGCAAACGGAATTGATATCCATGATCGAAGATTTACGGGGTAAATATAGAAAAGATAGATAGGTATTCGGTGCGATCCATATTTGATTCGGACTCTGAGAAAAAAATACGGAATAGGATATGAGATGAGTGATATCCGTATGTATAGGAAATTTGTTATGATTTCACTTAGGAATAAGATAACAGATAGTTGGATTGCCACATATATCTAAATAGACGGAGAATACTGAGTGCTCTTTCTTTGGAATCTTGACGATTAGTCTCTCCGTGTTTGCTCTGATTGCACCTGAATTGTCCGATGTCCTGTGTAGAGACGTAAAAGAAGCATGCAATTTCTGTCTAACCGGCTGTCCGGAGGCTTGTGAAATGAACACGAAATAGAGAAATAGATATCTGGTACTATCCGTGTCTGATTTCGACTCCGAAAAAATATAGAATAACATCTAGTATATAAGTGATATCTATCCATATTCGCTCTGATTGTATCCCTACATGGGTGCGTAGATGACCTTATCCCCTGGCTTCTCCTCCCCCCTCGATGCAGGTCCAACCTCCAAATTGCTCACCCAATCCAAAGAAAACTGAGAATCCAGCACCAAATCATCCATCCGTATGGTGCAGTTCAGCAAACACGACACACCCCTTATGGAACAACTTTTGAAATGGCAACAAAAATAAATAGCTCTTACAACAAAACAAAAGGCTTACCGCAACATACGCCCCACCAAAGACAAGATACAATAATTAGAAATCCCTATTGAAACATTTGAAATATCGAGTACAACAAAAAAAATACTAACGCAACAAATTCACAAATCTATAAAAAGAAAAATGATCTCTTACTGCAACAAAAATTAGCAACAATTAGTAACAATGTAGTTCATAAATCCACGAGTATACAATGTAGTTTCATTTTATAACTAGTTTAGAAATCAGAAACAAGGAAATTTGCACTCTTACAATATTGCAACATTTGAGAATAACAATAGCAATATTTTTCAGTTGCTCATGCGACAATTAGAGGCAATGTTCGCAACAATTGAAATATTACATAAGATTTCAATAGATTTATTCAAAGTTTCTCAACAAAAAACACTGCAGTTTTAAAAATAATAGTTGTAACATGTTGCAGCTGAGGATGCAACAATTAGAAACATATCTAAAAGATAGAGAAATGATACAACACTACAAGACTGGTCCTGCAATAAATTGAGAACAGGGCTGCAAAGTTGAGCTCACGAGAGGAGGATGGAAAACGGATATACACACCATCTCTTCATCGTTGGTCGTCCTAGATCTGAATAGGGTGAGGGTCAGTTGGCACCAATGTCTCATCGTCCTTCGAGTCTGTGACCTGGTTGTTCCCTACTTGTCATCAACACTAGCTCCCCAGCCTCAACATCGCTAGATCAAGCGAGCTCTAACTACGACGAAAACAAATCTGGTGAGATCCGTCCACCTTTGGAAGGGGAGACCGGCGCGAGCTCCACCTCCGGTGGATGTCCTCCTTCGAGATCGAGCAACGGCAATTTCAGGAATGACACACCTGCTTTTGTTTGCATCATGCGGAAATGAAATGCAAACCAGGAACGCTTCGAGCAAGATATTGCCGGGCACACATGATATTTTCCAGGACCGATAATTCAACTTCAGCTCCCGTGGCCGTGGCCGTGGATCGCCACGCGCTTTCTGAAACGCCAAAGATGCAAATGGAGAGAGCTCATGAAGCGACAATTGTAAATCCCTTGTGAGAGGCTACCAATTGTAAATCCCTCTATTGTTAATAATCTATTAGAAAACTTTGCGGTATGTATTTGTGTGACAATGACTATCGATTCCTTGCTAGGTGTTGATCACAAAGCGAACGAAAAGTGTTATGCGCATTTTATCACTAGATTGATAAACCAGTTGTGAATACAGCCAGGGGCGGAGGGAGAGGGGGGCTGGTAGGGCCAGGTCTCTCTTATGCTTTGATAAATTTGTACTGTAACTCTAAATATTTTGAGAAATATTACTGTCGTTAAAGTTATTTGGCCTTTTATTTGGCCCTCTTATCGCTAAATAATGGCTCCGCCCTGAATACGGCTGAATAGCTGATGTCAATCCAACACCACAAGCCAATCAGTGGACAGAATCAACCGTCCTGTTTGAAAGAGAAACGACTGACAAAGCACTCCAAGTTGCTCCAGTCCATTAGACGTCCCTTTTCCCATGTAATGCTGTGTATAAAAATGACTCGACAGTGCCACTGAGACATCTCAATCCCGTTTCGCATCTAGCTTACACGTAATTATGTGCATGTGTACAATAAAAAAGCAAGAACAAATTTCTTTATCAGTGCAGGGAATCAAGATCCAGCACCATAGATGTCAAGGGTATCGATATGTTGCTTTTGGTAGTAAATTGGAGAAGAAGCCAACTGGATAGATTCCATTAAGTCACTGTTAGGTGCCTAAAACAACAAGAGTACACTACTACTGCACGCTCTACCATTGGGAGGCATTTTAACGGCATACCTTGTCTTGCCGCTGCTTCCCTCCCCTCCCTCTCTCTTCTCTCGAACCGACACTGCCACTCCCCCCTCTTCTCTGGCACCAGAGCAGCTGTGCACCCCTCCTCCACCACCGGCGGCAGACGGTGACCTCGCCGCCTAGCTGCACCACCATCTCCCCCTCCCCTGCCACTATCATCCCACCCAATTTAATATTCAGTTTGCTGCTGTCGTCGTGCCTCACTCTGTCGCTGCCCACCGCCCTTTGCCTCCCCGTCCTCCCTCTCTGTCTGGGGGGCCACAGTGAACTCATCGTCAGCAGATCTAGTGTTGGAGGTGAAGGAGGAGTAGAGAGTGACCCTGAAGTTGAAGAAGGAAATGGAGGGGTGACGAAAAAGAAAGGTGGCACCGATGGCCGGAGGCGATTGAATCCAAGATCGGTATATCATCGGAACGGTATACCATTTTCAGTATTATTTCTCAAACAACAAAGGGCTGAGTAATCGTTAATTGAGTGAGCTTCAGAGAAAATGATAATTATCAAGGGACTTAAGAAAGTCCGGAAATATAAAACACGTAATGATATATGAGATCTGCTGTATGCTATGAGATCTGCTGGATGCTGATAGTCACATACCAAAAAAAAAAAAAAACGGAGTAAAAAAGCAAACCCGGTGTGGTAGATGGAGTGGCACGTTACATCAGACACCATGCTCACTACTCAAAAAGAAAAAAAAAGAAATCTTGAAGAATATTCTTGCGGTGACCAAGGAGCAAGGAATCATCAACAAGTGGCTCGACATTTGTGGTAAACTGGCAATAATTTGACACGGTAGCGTGGCAGGTAAAATGATTAATGATAAAACATTTGGCATTTTTTCGTTAAAAACCATTTGGCCATTTCGATTTTTTCCTTTTTCTTTTACAAAGAACCCAAAGAAAACTTCAAGAGTGGTAGTTTATGTAAATGCCATAGAACAAACATATACTCATCACTTTGGCACCTGCAGGTTGCAGTAGGAACTATAATAGCATGGTGGCAACTTTGCCTCACTTTAAACATCCTGCCCCCTCGGTTACAAGTTACAAAATATTAATTTTGATTAAAGTTAAATCATATTAATTTTGATTAAATATATTATTTAAAACGTATGATTTGAATATATAAAAATCATACTAGTGAATTTGTCATAAAATACTTTCGAAATGTTGCATTTTTATAACTTTTTTCATATATATGATATACGAATTTAACGGTCAAAAGAAAGTCAAAAATATCACTCTTGTGTGACTAGACGCAGTAATTAACATGGTCCCGGATCAGGTTAGTTATGCAAAAAGTTGATAAAATACATGCCATTCATTTATGCTCCCCTCTTTTATCTCTTTGATCTATTTAAGAAAAGTTTTCAAGAGTATACATGGCTGAGTCCCTATTTGTATTAGTTTCTAAAAGCTGTATTTCTATAATAAATATTTTTTCTATAATATCTATATTTTAAATGGAGTGTCTTTTCAACGCGGGGTCTCCTAGTCGATTATAGTACACATTGTAACGACTACATTTATATCAGCCAAAATCGCACGCTAGTGTCTCTCTCTACAAATTTTTCTACAAGCTGGTACTATTCAAAAGCTAAAGCTAAAAGTCAATATAAGTAGACCCTTAGTTGAACCCGTACGACTACGTACTGAACTACTGATCAAAATAATTTTTTTAATCATTGGAAAACCAATGGGCGCCCATATAATTAGATAAGACTAGCTGATTCTAATTGTGTTCTTGGAACTAAATTAGTGCTATAGATACGCTGCAAAGGAATCAAATGAGGACTCATCACCTTCAATTGCTGGCTCCCATCTATGGCGGTTCGTAATGGTGGAAGGTCCCTTTCTACTAGTCACGGCCGATGAGTTAAAATTCGATTAAGTGGTTGGACTTTGCATCTCCAACGACGCTGTCACCAGTCACCAGAAACTTGTTTTTCCTTCTATTCTAGGATACTTTGAACAGACCGTGGGCTTAAAACTTCTTTTTTTCGTAGGAAAATTGTTCTAAACTATCTTAAGTTTGTAATCTTTGGGACCTTAAGCTTTCGGTGGTTTTAAGCTGAGGCAAGTATTTACCGAGCCAAAATTCAAAAATCAAAATTAAAACTTCGGCTATCAACAATCTTCAAAATCCATGTTTCCTTGAATGACTGTCAGGTGACTACGCAGAGTGCAGAAAAGGGAGGGTAGTTTTGTTTAGCCTTGTCTTGAGGATGACAGGCACCGAAATTTTCTTACAAGGTTTCATCTGCTTGTCTAACCTGAAACTTTCTTACAAGGCCGGCTGATGCCTAGCCTGGTGGTGGTGGTGGTCGTCGGAGGAAGGTGGAAACACAGCTAGTGTGCGGTGAGGACAAGCGGCCCATCCAGTACTCGACTTTGGGGCTAGCACGGTAACGTGAGCCGCCTGACAGGCCTTTCTGGGCTGAGTTCCGTTATGTGGCCAGGTCTGCACCCAGTCACAAAAGCCCATGGTAACCGACAATTTGTGATAAGCATACAAGCAAGCACCGATCACGTCTCGGCGCAGAGACAATGGACCGTGCACCATTTCAGTATGAAAGTGGGCCAGGAGCAACGATACTGAACAGTGATGCTGCGCTGGTGGCTCCGTTCTTCCGAGCTGTGGCTCATGATTTATAATTTTTGACCTAGTACGAGACTCGTGTGAAGGAACGGAAAACCAATAAGTTACTTCTAAGACTATCCTAATAAATTATTTTAAAATTACGATAAAAAATTATCAAATTTATTTATTTAAAAAAAATCATAAATTATAAACCGAAATAAACTGAAAACAACTTGCTCAGCCATCGGCAGCGCGCCATCGTGGATCGCACCACGGACCGAGGGACACCCTAGACATGGTCGTGGCTGCATAATGTTTTTTTATCTATGTTATACACCTACCAGTAAGAAAATGATATCTTGCCCACGCACTAGCGTGATTTGGAAGTGATACCGGAAAAGGAAGCTGCTTTCGCTGTTGTTGATCTTATAGGCCTTGCTTTTTTTATTTATTTCTTTACATTATCTGTAAATATATAACGATATTTTTTATTTTTTTCTCTATTTTTTAATTGAAAGATTCAGAAAAGCTAACAGTCGCTATAATATATTTTCAGACATTATAGTATAATTTCAGTTAAAAACCAGAAACTATAAGGCCGCTAACAAACTGTTTGGAGCATGTACAATAGGCTACGAAAGTACTATTTAAATAGGTTGGGTTGAAATAAGAGATATATGCTACGAATACACAGTCTCAGAATATTCATAATCTAAATTTGTATTTGTATTTGATGGATAGTGAGATAGTGAATATGTACTAGTATCTGACAGAAAAAATCCATATTCATTGTCGTCCAATACTATCTAACAAATATCCGAACTGATAGATCTATCTGTATTAAAAAATAGTCCAAATCGATCAAAAACCATCCGATCCGTTTTCACCTTCCTCTCACGACCACTTTCTGTTTTCGCTCTACCTGGACAGCACCGTGTCGCGAACGTTGTAGCTTCGAGACCACTCTGCTTTGCTTGCCTTGCGTGCAAGTACAGACCAACAAACGTCCTTCCCTTTCGTACCCTCCAACGCATCATTCTTTTCCTCCCCCGCACTAATCACCACGATTATTACAACTTGATGGCGAGCAATCAAGTAGGAGTGCAAGGCACACGTGCCACCACCAACGCATTTTTAAGACGAACGAACCAACCACATAGACAAAACCAAAGAGATTACCGACCCATTACTCCTTCCTAGCCTTGCCGGCACGTCCGAATTTATAGGGCTCCCAACGCTCCCCCTCCCCTCCACTTCTACCTTCCCCGCTTTACACGCCCAAACCGCACCCCAAACGTGACGGCATGCCAGCCGTCTACTATATTATTATGGTAAAGATAACTATATAACCACTATATTAATTATACGAAGCTATTACATATAACTATATAGACAAACTATTACGTAGCATAGAGGTATATTACAGACAACCATCGTCTATATGATTATATATACTAAAGTACTATCGCTATGTTCTTTTTTACTTATGGGTGTTCGGAATAGCGATGGGTTCTGGCTGAAATTTCACTGTAGCTGGCTTATTTTTTACTGTAGTTGAGTTGGTTTATTGGACATAATTAAATTTTTAAAAATATAAAAATAAAAGCAACATGTTAACATATCACGGACAATGCAAATGAATACGAAAAAAAAAACAAACTTCCAAAATCGCTACAGTCATTTGGTAGCCAGCCGAATGCGAAAAAAAAAACAAAACATAAAAATACAAATTTCCAAAATCGCTACAGTCATTTGGCCGCCAGCCGAACGCCCACTGCTAACGCCGACCACCATATTGAGCACGCCCAGAATCCATACCATCAATTCTTTTAAAGTTTGATTATAAATAGATTTATACTATATATAAATTATTTCTTTAGATTTGTTGTTACAAATACTTTTATAATATTATAGTATTATCAGTACATATTAATATAAAGTTTCGAACTTACGTCCAGGATATCGTAAGAAACGGAAGATGTCAGGTAAGACGGAGGCGGTACTGCCGAATATGGGCGCGTCTTTTTCCGTGAAACCACGTAACGAAGCAGAAGGCCGGTACGCGCCGCTCCCTTTTCACATTGCCTTCTCCCTGATAACTGCAGCCTCCTCCACCCCTCAAAAGGTCTTTTATGTCAGCCACGCAAACATGGTGATGGTGACGCAGTAGACCGGCGGTGCTCCCACGCACGCTCGGCGAACTCAAGAAGCCAAGCGCCGAGAGGAAATCGCTGCTTGTGCCGCGAGACTCCTTCTTCCCGAGGGAGGCGCGCGGCGATGGTGGGGTCGTCGGCGAAGCGGCTGGCGCGGCGGGTCATCAAGAGGCCGGTCGAGAAGGCCGGCATGGTGGGCCTCGCCGCGGCGGCGCTGGTGCTGCTCTTCTGCGCCGAGTCGCTCCGCTGCTCGGCGGCCGTCGGCTCCGCCCTGTCGGCGCCCAAAAAGCTCTGGAGCGGCGGGGTCTCCATCGCCGCCTTCGCCGCCGCTGCGGCTGAGACGCGCGGGAGGGCGCAGGCCGGTGTGGCGGTGGGGGAGTGCGACCTGTTCGATGGGGAGTGGGTGTGGGACGACAGCTACCCGCTCTACGAGTCCAAGGACTGCCCGTTCTTGGACGTCGGGTTCAGGTGCTCGGAGAACGGCCGCCCGGACGCGTCCTACACCAAGTGGCGGTGGCGGCCGTCGCGCTGCGATCTCCCCAGGTTGGTTGGAATTTATCAGTTCTTGCTTGTCTCGTTGCTAGTCCCCCGGACCCCCTCCATTGGGTTGTTGGATTGGGGTTTGAGGGTTTAGATAGGAATCGATTCGGATGTGTGTGTACTTTTGCCAAGTTTGTCAAATCGAGAATTTTAGACACCTTAAATGAAATCTCTTACTACAATCTAAGCTTCCAACATGCCGCATTGTTGGTGGAATGAGAATAAACCCCATTTCGCATTTGCAGTTCCAATTTCCAGTAAGGGTCCTTTAGGGAGATGTGGATATGGATCAGAGCCTGTGCAATTTAAAATGTTAGTTGGAATGCTCTAGCACTTAATTTGGTGAACTTGTCAAAGTCAAGAAATTCGGACATCTCTAAATACACTCGGTGCAATCTAGAACTCAACATGTCGCATTGTTGATAGAATGAGGATTAAATTTGCAGCAGTAGTTCTGACTTTGGGTGCTTTAGGAGGATGCTTTGCAAGATGAGGTTGGTGGGTGTGCATTTTAAAATCATAACCCTGGTTATCAGTATATTAGAGCATATACAATAATTTATCTCTTTAAGTCATCTAAAGACAGCATTAGAGACAACTTCTCCAACAGTAAATCATTCCTCTAACTATTTTATACTATTTCTATCATAACTACCTACCTCACACTCACACACCCTCTCACTATTTGTGTTGGTTTACGAGCTCAAGCTGTCTTTTGTATATAAGAGATAACATATTATCTCTTCATATCTCCTTTTTTCTCTATATAGAATTTTACTTATTTAATATAGTTAAGAGACAACTAAGATGTCACTATTAGAAATACCCTTAGTGGAACAAGAGGCTGTCGACAACCACCACACATTGGGGCTGTGCATCACGATTGAAACTTGTGCCCTTTGCTTCCCACTGGATTAGAAAACAATGTAATGAACATATTTAGTCCCGGGGAAGATATAATTAGTTAAACGGGTATTGTTTAATTATTTGGTTTGTCATGCTGTTGCTGTCTCCACCTTTGATGAAAAGGTGGCCCCTTCCGGTTAATTGTTGAGTCCTCTGTGTTATGTGTACGTTTTTAGTGTTCTGTTAAGCTGTCTTTGCTTACAGAAATGTTGTTGCTTAGTTCAATTTGGAATACTGTAGTGAGTCTAGGCTTCTTTCCATGATCTGTTTTTTGCCTTTTGCAAAAGTAAACTAAATCTTGATCCTTGTCATCATGTATATCAGTAGCTTTTACTTGGAGTTAAATATTCTTGTCCCCCATAACCGCCAATGGTAGGAAGCCACATTAGGTAAGTATTATATGCTATGTTAAAAAGTTACATATTTTGATGAGAAGCATAATCTAATTGTGGAACATCCTATTATTAGCAAATTACCTTTTCTTTTATTAGCAGCAAGGCCTTTTGATTTCTCAGTGAGATAATCCATAAAGAAAAAGGTATCCTGATATGATCCCACCCAAATTTAGTTTTGAAGTGAGCATACCATCTAATGCCATCAGCAATATTGTGCCATATTTCCAATAGCTAGGATTAGGACTTGATGGTGTTAGTTGTACGGAGACTCCAGTGGTAGCTATGTAGACTAATAGCTAAACCACAACAGCTCGTGCCACTATATGCTGCTGGTCAAGGTTATTAAGGTAGCGTTCAGAATGACGATGGCTTATGACTTTTTTTACTGTAGCTGCCTGATTTTTTATTGTAGCTGAATCGACTTATTTGGTATAATTAAATTTTTAAAAAATTAAAAATAGAAAAAACATGTTAATCCATCACAGACAATGCAAAGGAATACGGGAAAAAAAGAAAACACAAAATAAAAAAACAGTATAAAAAACACAATTTCTTCTTCACTCCCCCACCTTATCTCTTCCGTCTCCTCTTCCTCTCTTCCAATCTTCCTCATTTCTTCCTCTTCCTTAGCAACCCGAACCCCATGTGGCTCCCTACTGCCACCTCGGCTCCGGCTACCCCTTCTGTGCTCCTGCGCCGGCTACTAGGTCCCCGCTCGGCCATGGCTACCTCCTGGGCTCATCCCCAAGCTCGGCCTCTCCCAGCTCAACCTCATGGCGCCGCCTCCTACGAGCTCCACCGCCCATCTGTAGCTCGCTCACTCGTTCAGTGCTCCACTGCCACCTCACCAAGACCAAACCCCACAACCGAGGCAGGGAGGATGTTTGCTGTAAATTGCTAGGTGACGGGGATGGGCTGGAGAGGACGCCGAGACGAGAGTGGCGAGATGGAGGCGCCGCCGCCTAGGGTTCCAGGTGAGTCTTCGCCCCTTCTCTCTGGTTTAGCCGCCGCCTTAGTCATGCATGCAAGGCAGGGCGACGCCTTGCCACCCCAGCAGCGCCTTACCGCTTAGCGACGCCTAAGCATCGCCTTAACAACCTTGCTGCTGGTTGAGTCACTAGTGGTGGTATTTAGGAAACAAATATATATATTATTATTATGTGTAAAGGGGTGGACGCTGTATACCATGTGGACAAAAGTTGCAGCTGTGGCTGCAGCAAATAGTTTCTTATGCTAAGCACATTACAGTTTGCCATTGAACAACGTGAGCTACAACAGTAATCTTTACTGATATCACAACCTTCGGAGCAATTCGAAATTTTTCTGAAGCCTAAGAATAACAGCTAATCTTGTACTCCATTTCTAGTAAATTTCAAGATTTTGCGACCTCGTAAATGATGTCTGATTTATCCTTGCGGATCGAGGACCAATATGAATAATGCACACCTTCCACTTTAGCATAATTGATCCCATGTTCTGGTTTAATCATATTTTTCTTTGATTTCTCAGATTTGATGCTAGAAATATGCTGGAGAAGCTAAGAAACCGAAGAGTCGTGTTTGTTGGCGATTCAATTGGACGGAACCAATGGGAGTCTCTACTTTGTATGCTTTCTGCTGCTGTTCCTGACAAGAGCTCCATCTATGAAGTTAATGGGAGTCCCATTACAAAGCACATGGGTTTCTTGATTTTCAAGTTTAGAGACTACAATTGCACTGTGGAGTATTACAGATCTCCTTTTATAGTCCTTCAAGGTCGTGCACCAGCTGGAGCCCCTGAGATTGTTAAGTATACAATTAGGGTAGATGTCATGGATTGGATGTCTGACCGGAGTCAGTGGAGGGATTCTGATGTGTTGATCTTTAACACTGGACACTGGTGGAACTATGAGAAAACCATCAGAGGGTAAGCATAAATATTTTGACTATATTGATCAAATAGCATTTCCTATTTCGTTTGTGATGACTGATAAATCATGTTTTGCAATTCATTCTTTTTGTGAACAAGTTTTTTGGATCACCATAATTGCATCTTCTGTAATCTAATTGAAGCTAGGCTTACTGCTATGTCTTGTATCAGCGGTGCCTATTTCCAAGAAGGAGATGAGGTGAAAATGGAGATGACTGTTGGAGATGCTTACAAAAGATCGATAAGGACATTGTTTGATTGGCTTCAAAATGAAGTTAACACAAGCAAGACCCAGGTCATCTTTCGTACATATGCCCCTGTGCATTTCAGGTCTGTATGATCACCCACTTACTAGTGATCACTTCCCTTGGCGGTTTCCTTGCTCAAGCATTATTTGACAATGTTGAGAGGTTGTTTATGTTCTAAGCAATATCATCAGATGTTGTTGATCGGCATAATAAATTTTGTAGTCTGGCTTCACCAAAACATTTCTTTTCAGTATATAATCCACCTTTCACTGGCTGTTTCCACAGTGCTAACGATGTATGGGCAGAGTTGTCATCAAAAGCCCCACTCCTGGGATCATTTGTTGTTTGAATTAAAAAATTCTCCCAATACATTTTCCTCTTGTTTTTTCTTTTGTTTTGGATCTTAGTCAAATTCTCAACCAGAAACCATCATGTCATTGACAAAAATGCTTCAAAAGCACGACTATTGTGCACTTTCTTAGCCCTCAAAGAAAACAAGCTAGTGGCTTTCTAACCTTCAATGTTATCTGCAATGTTCTAAAAGAACAATAATAATTTGACATTAACACGGAAGCAAAATAGTGCACTTGACATTTCTATTTAGATACACGAATAACTTGACCTCCAGTGTTATCAAACTGTCTCTAACTAAGTCCATATTTGTGCAGAGGCGGTGACTGGAAGAATGGAGGAGGTTGTCACTTGGAAACTCTTCCAGATGTGACACCGTTTAAATCGCTGGAGCAATGGACTGGTCTCCTAAAACCCGTGAATGACGTTCTGGGGAACAACATCAGACCCAAGCTGCTCGGTTTGGATATACTGAATGTGACTCAGATGACAGCCCAGCGAAAAGACGGTCACCTTTCAGTGTACCTAAGTCCTTCAGGGCCTGTCCCTCGCTACAGACAAGACTGCAGCCACTGGTGCTTGCCTGGAGTGCCTGATACCTGGAACGAGCTTCTGTACGCCCTCTTCATGAAAAGACAGATGGTGATAGATCAAAATGTTTCCCTCGTTGGCACTACAACACTGAACACTGGCCTGGCGCGATGACGACGTTGATGCACCACCTGACCACTCCGCAATTTTTGGAACATGAGAGTTGGTTTGCAGGAAGCTGCAGCACTCCGCTGTGGTTTGTACGACTGTGCTTGCTGAGGTTAGTGAATAGCTGAGCAGAGGTAACCTTAGCTTGTATTGTGAGGTTGAATTTTGTGTTTCATACAGAGGCTACAAGCGTTAGCCGTGGTGAACATAGCTAGGGCTACAGTGAACGGTGTACATATATACCAACGTCGAAGAAAAGGGCAGCGGTTTCAGCTGAAGGTCGCCGTGGTGGTGAACTGTGTGTAATCGAAGAGTATCTATGTTTGAGCTGAGCATGTAGAGTTTCGGTTGCTCCAGTGTTTGACTTGCTCGGTTAGATGTTCCGTTCGGGGGTGGGTGTGTTCGGAAAGGTTTAGCTTAGGCTTTGGCTTATGATAGGGTTATAAACGGGCCGAGCTCGAGCGAGCTCGGCCTGTCAGGCTCGAGCTCGAGCGAGCCCGAGATGTTGGTCAAGCTTTGAGCTGAGCTCGAGCTCGGCTCGAGGCTCACTTAATAGTGCCAAACAATTGCTCTCCACGCTCCGTGACACCCTCGAAACAGGGATACCCAAGTGCGGATCAAAACAAGAAACCACCCTAATGGTGCCAATCACTTCGACAAAAATCTAGCTATGGATCTGTGACTTACTTTAGGGATTTGGGGTGGCGAGGCAGCTCCTGGCAATGAAGACCTGGGCGCCGGGCGGTGGAGATCCGGGCGGCGAGACGCGACGGGCGCTAGAGATCCGGGCGGTGAGGCGCGAGGCGGCTCCCTAGGCGGTGGCCAGACGGGGCAGGATCTGACGGCCCCGGGCGATGAAGATCCGGGCGACGAGCGGACGGGCTTCACTCCACTCGGCGATTGGCGGTGAAGATCCGAGCAGCCGCCTTCGGTGGAGTCGTGGAATCGATCCGGACGAGGCGGCTCCCCAAAAATGACGAGGCGGCGGCGGAAGAACGACGGGCGATGGACTACAAGGCCTGAGCCACGACGGGCGGCTGGCGGGCCGACCATGGATCTGGCTGGATCCGACTCGAGGAAGCTGGGGGCGAGGGAGAGGAGGGCGCCAGCGGGGAGGAGGCGCCGGGGAGGAGGCGGCGGAGGGGAGGAGAGGAGGCGGCGGGGAGGCGAGAGGCGGCGGTGGGGAGCAAGGAGCCGAGGAGGGGCCGCGGCGGGGGGAGGGGGGCAAGGAGTCGAGGAGGGGTGGCAGCGGTGGGGGGGAGAAGGAGGAGGGACGGGTACTGGGGGAGGTCGGGCGGACGGAGGGACCGAGAGAGATGGGGTGGGTGAGTGGGTCGGTGGGATTTGGGAGTAGGGGCGGGAGCGCAGAGCGAGAGCGGGCCGGGCGGGAGCGGGAGTGGGGGCAGGATTTGGGGGTGGGAGCGGGACAGGGGGAAAATGGGAAATGGGCTAGGGTAGCCGGGTAGGGTAAAGAAAACTCAAGCTCGCGAGCTATTCGAGCTCGGCTCGTTGAAGCTCGCGAGCTTGAGATGAAGCTCGAATTCGGCTCGTTTGGAGCTCGAGCCAAGCTCAAATCGAATTTAAAGCGAGCCAAGCTTGAGCAGCTCGCGAGCTTTGAGCTTTTTTTACAGCCCTATATGTTACCATAGTAATTAGCTTTTAATAATAATAATAACGAAATCTTTTGTCCCAAACAAATTAGGGTAGACTAAAAATAAAACCTTCTTAAAGTCAAAAAGACGAGAGTTTTGAAGACCTATAATGCTATAACCCTAAGCCGTATAACCTACCAACTGAACTGAGAGACTAAAACATTACCTGTAAACTTTCTTATGGTTCCAGTACATGGATCACTAATTTACATGTGCACCTATCCAAAGTTAATTCTTTAGATACATTTCTATTTCTCAAATCTTTTTTAACTGCTTCCGTTTTAAAAATTCCACTACGTACCGGTGCCTCAGGAGATCTCCGTTGGAAATATCCAAACCATCTCAGGCGATGTTGGACAAACTTCACTTCAATTGGTGCTATTTTCACCCTATCACGTATATCATTATTGCGGATGTAATCCCACCTTATGTGATCACAGATCCACCGTATCAATGTCATCTCCGCTATACTTATCTTTATATATGTTGTCTTTTAGTCGCCCAATATTCTGCTCCATATAGCATCGTGGGTCTCATCGCTGTCCTATAGAATTTACTCTTTAACTTTTAAGGGACTTTTTTTGTCACACTAGATGCTTAGCACCATTTTACCCACCCCGCTCTTATCCTGTGGCTCACATCTTCATCAATCTCACCGTTCCACTGTAGCATCAATCCCAAATAACGAAACATATCCTTCATATGCACTACTTGTCCATCTAGCCTAACATCCCCATCATCTACCCTAGTATGTCTAAAATCACACCTCGCATACTCAGTTTTAGTCCTACTAAGTCTAAACCCCTTCAATTCTTAAGTCTCTCTCCATAGCTCTATATTTCTATCAATACCTATCCTATCATCAGCGAGCATATACAAAGAGATATCTCCTTGTATATCCCACGTAACCTCATCCATCACTAAGGCAAAAAATGTATGAGCTCAACGCTGACCCTTGGTGTAGTCCTATATTAATAGGGAAGTCATTAGTAACACTACCACATATTCTAACATTAGTCACAACATCTTCGTACATATTCTTAATTAGGGTAATATATTTTGTTGGGACTTTTTTTTTCTTTGAAGCGTCCACCATATGACCTTTCTTGGCACTTTATCATAGGTTTTCTCTAAGTTAATAAACACCATGTAAAAGTCCTTTTTTTTGCTCCCTATATCTCTCTATCAACTATCGTAGCAAGAAAATCACCTCTGTGGTCGACCTCCAAAGCATAAAACCAAATTGATTTATCGTCATGTTAATCACTTTTTTTAAATGGTGCTCAATCACTCGTTCCCAATGCCTCATTATGTGGTTCATGAGTTTAATTCCTCTATGATTAGTATATTTTTGAATGTCTCCTTATTTTTTAAAATTGGTACTAATATGCTCCTCTGCCACTTGTTTGGCATATTGAACAAATTAGTTAGCCAAACAACCACTACCTCTCCTAGACATTTCCACATCTCAATAGGGATATTATCAGGCCCTAACGTCTTACCCACTTTCATCCTTTTGAAGGCATATCTTACTTCTGACTCTTGGATCCTTCAAACAAACCGTCTATCGGTGTCGTAAAAAACATCATCTAGTTCAATCATGGTATTATCATTGTTATGATTGAACAACTTGTCGAAGTAATCTCTCTATCTATCCTTGATCTCCTCGTCTTTCATCAAAAGTCTATTAGTGTCGAAGTAACTAGCTTTTAAACAGTACTTTTTTAAAATGGTGTCTACAAGTAGATTGTAGTACAAACTATACCAACTAAAATCACATGCAACTATTTCTTTCTGCGTACTATCTCTCGCGAACAGTTCAAGATTTAAAATTTTTAGCCAAAAGACACGGCCTAAAAGAACCCGCTACTATGTTTTTGCTGGGATGTATAGCTTCGAGGTCTTACTTTAGAGGTTTTTTCATATATTTTTTTACTTGTCCTTCCAAGTTAGCATTGCTGCTGCCCCATCTTGCTGGCGTTAGTCGGATGCCATGGCAAGCCTCATCGTGACGCGCCTCTTTGTGGCACCGATCGAACCAATACATGCCAACCAGCACGTACATGGGCACTGAAATAGACTGGACGTCATACTACACATTGGCTTATGCTTTTTGGGTAAAAAAGCTAAAAGTCAGTAGAACATCTGGTTTCTCGAAACGGCTCCTTCATTCCTCTCGCGACTGTCTCGCTCTGGCAATAAAGCAAAAGGTTATGGGTGCATCACTCACCCTACTTCTCTCGCTCCAGTCACGCGCGCGTATTTCTTCTTTACTTTTTTGCACCATTCGCTCTTTCTTTCTAAAAATCACTTGTTTTAACCATTACCATTTATTTTCAACCAAACGTTTTAAGATATAGCCAAAAACCTAAAAGCCAATAAGAAAGTGGCATGTGGACCCAAAAATACCTCTCCATAGGTAGTGCCCTAGAAGACAAGTTATCATTAGGGGTGAAAACAGATCAGATAGTTTTTGATCGATTCGGACAATTTTCGAATATGGATTATGTCGGCTCGGATATTTATCGGATAATATCAGAGCGGAAATGAATACGGATTTTCTCTGTCAGATACGAATATTGATTCGGTAGTTCACTATCCATTGAATACGGATTTGGACTGTCCAGATATTCAGGGGTCAGATATCCACAGCCTATATTCTCTATTTTAGCTCAGCCGACCATTTACATGATATTTTAGTAGCCAATTATATATTAATATATGCATTAATACATAGAGCTAGAGAAAGAACCTTAACCTATACGAAGAATTCATAAATGTTCTTTACGAATATTTAGATCAAACAAGCTAGTTATATTTTTTGTTCATTTTGAATGTACAATTTAAAGGTTTTTATATTGTGAGAAATATTTATGACCGTGTTCGATTCGATTTGTAATCGCTTTATATTTATATTTAATGTTATTTATATTTGTGTTTGTAGCCTTCGATCCGTTTTCACGTAGGCGTCTCTCTTCCTATCCTATCATTGACGGTCCAGTAGTCTCCTCTCCTCGAGCCGTCCGCCTACCAACCAACGCGGCCACCCGCTGCGATGGCCGTCGTGGAGGAAGATACGCCGGCTGCGGCCGCCGCTTCTTCCGATCCTACCTCGGGTGAGTTCCCTTTTCCCTCGCCACCCCTCCCCTCTCCCATCCCTCGCCCGAAGCTCCTTTCCTCCTTTTTATCGTTATTGCTTCCCCGCTGCTTCTCACTGGGATCCGAAAAAAAATTTGGTTACCTGAATTAGAGGAGGTTCTGCACTATGCTCGAGTAAATTCGATCTCTTAGGGACACAATTTCGAATAACCTTGAATGCTAAGAAAATCGTAGGCTCAAATCAAATGATTGCATCGAATGTTACCTTGTAAACCCCTGCAATGAATGTGGAAAACGAGTTCAAACGAAACACCCCAATTCTCGCAAGTGATTGAGGCAAGGCGATCTGTTTCCCTATGGTCTTGAACCACCACAACAAAGTACTAAGCTTGTATTTTGCAATCACTAGATCAGTGGATCTCATGCTTCACACTTCACGGGTTTGGGCTATGTTAATTCATGCCACAATGTAGTAAAAGTGTAACAGAGAGAGAACGATGTAACACTGTATAGCCACGCACGCTCATCTCATCTGGAGGGCAGCATCAGTTAAAAACTTGAAATAGTATTAATAGACCGCATCCACATTGCTTTCCCATCTTTATTACATGGATGCCTAATACAAAGTGGAAATTCGGGTCAGGATGGAGGGTAATTTCTAAAACCTTGCGTCCTTTTCCCCTTGATGCTTGACTTCTGTTCTGCCCTTGTAGGTTCTAGTGTTAATGAAATAACTGTGGAAGAAGCTTCTTTTGTGCATCCTGAACCTCCCCAAGATGGCAGTGCCCCACCTGTGGTTACCGCTGATATGGAAGTTCTCCATGATAAAGTTAAGAAGCAAGTCATCAAACAAGGCCATGGAAAGACACCCTCAAAATTCGCGACATGCTTTGGTGAGTAATGTGCTCATACTTGGAGAAATGTTTATATGCCAATATGTGTGTATAGTGGAGAAACATTCCTAAGCTTACATGTTCATCAATCTTATACAGGTAATGGGTTATGAGGGTATATATAAACAAATTCTCTTTAATTTGTACTGTATTTGTGGTGTTGGGTTCATCTGCTCCTTCTCTGCCTTCATACTTCATTTGATATTGAAATTGGTTGCACTTCCTTGTTTATCTTTTTTCCTCGATGAGTAATGTTATCTATTTACTTAACTGTTCTAATGTTTATGCCAATCTTTAGTTTTGACCATTTCTTATCCATAGGTGGCACATTTTCATAATCTATATAAGCTCATTAATGTATGTATCTGTTTGTCGTCTGGAGAAAGTATGCACATGTACTCAATTTTTCACTGCACTGGTTGATCATTCTTTTTCAGACCATGTATATATTTAGTTATTTATTCAGTGGTTTGAAGGTGATCTGTGAAGTAATGTTTGTTTCTAATATCTTTATCACAGTGCATTATAGAGCATGGGTTGGAGGCTCTTTGCATAAATTTGAGGATACTTGGCAAGAACAGCATCCAATTGAAATTGTCCTTGGAAAAGGTGCCAGCAAGTTACTTTAAATTATTTATAAGTTTTTCTCATCCCATACATGTCATCCAGAAATTCCATATTATGTGAGGTCGAAAGATCCAAATTTCAAATTCCAATGTCCAAGCATCTTATTTGCATGCTATTCTGGTTTTCTAGTGCCATGATTATGATTCTCACATGGTTTTATGAAATCATTAGTCCAGTAGCTGATCACACCTGCTCTTGCTATTCTAATAAATTGTTAAAAATCAACAGTTGTGTTACTTTTCTTGTTAAAAGAAATGCACCTGCTGACTGAGCCCAAGGAATAGGCATATGAGATATGCAAACTATCAAGAGTATACCAGGATGTTATCTATGAGACTGACAATTGCCTGTGGAATAACTTGCCTAAACTTTTCTTCTCATCAACAGAGAAAAAGGAAATGGCTGGTTTGGGCATTGGTGTTGGTAACATGAGAACAGGAGAATGTGCATTGTTGCATGTTGGCTGGGAGCTAGGCTATGGGGAAGAAGGAAGCTTTTCATTCCCAAATGTCCCTCCAATGGCAGATCTTGTATATGAAGTGGAACTCATTGGCTTTGATGATGTCAAAGAGGTAAGGACAAACAACTCACCCACCCAACAAAAAGAAGGGCTTAATAAAACAACAGGAAATAGAACCCCAAAAAAAAAAATCATGCCTTGTCATTTTGTATTGATTTGACTGAGATGGCTGATAGTTGATTATCATTTTATATACCCTTCTTCAAATAGAAACAAAATGTTCTGAATTCTGGAAGAAGCTCATAAATCATGGTGAACTGTCTAAACAAATCAGGGGAAAGCCCGAAGTGACATGACAGTAGAAGAGAGGATTGAAGCGGCAGACAGGAGGAAGATTGAAGGCAATGAATATTTCACAGAAAAGAAGTTCGAGGAGGCTATGCAACAATATGAAATGGTTGGTGGTCTGCTTTATTTCTGGCATTCTTTAGTCATCAAGATACTCTAATCACAATTCTATACCGCTTCCACTTTTACAGGCAATTGCGTACATGGGAGATGATTTCATGTTTCAATTGTTTGGGAAGTACAGAGACATGGCCTTGGCTGTGAAAAATCCCTGCCATCTCAACATGGCCGCTTGCCTGATCAAACTAAAGAGATTCGATGAAGCTACCGTGCAGTGTAGCATTGTATGTTATTCTACTACTCTTCTACATCGCATGAAGTTCACTCTCAAAACTCATTCTTTACATTACACGAGTCACATCACATCAGCTTGATTTGTGTATAGCTTCACATAAATTAGGTATTTAGATGGTAAAGACTTGTCACTTATGATAATCAAGCTCATATGGCCAAAAAGGGAACAAAATATCTATCTTTTTTTTCTCTTGAACACGCAGGAGAACTGCGTATCTTTGCATTAAGAAAGAGGTAATTACAGGGGGTAGAAACCCTTACAAACACAAAACACAAACCAAACACACTTAAACTCGCCTAAGGCACAAGAATAAGAACGACCTCGACCAGAGAAGATCTAGACCAAACCCTGTGATGGAGCAGTTAGGAAAGAAATACCCTTTGCTCCAGCCAAAGCCCAAATCCTCATCTCGTCACTGACAAAAGACAAGAGAGCCCTAACACCCGGTGTAACTCCATCAAAGACGCAGCGATTGCGGAGATTTCAAAGAGACCATGCCCCCAAAATGATGATGGAGTTGAGACCTTTCTGGACCTGGCCATCAACTGCCTTGTGAGATCTAAACCACAATTCTTCCAAGGATGACTCACCCGGTTGAGGGGAGAGATTCTGTAAACCCACCTTTTAGAGCAAGTCAAACCAAAATTGACGGGCAAACACACATGAGACCAAGAGGTGGTTAATGGTTTCCTCCTCTTGATCGCATAGCAAGCATCAGAGCAATGAATAGGGAATATTCTGCTCTTTTGCATATTGGTTTTAAGACCAGAAGCTTCTCCAAACAAGAGAAGAATGCCCACAGTGACCTCGAAATCCGCGTTGTTTGGCCTGAGGAAGACGACCACATCATCGGCTTAAAGAGAGATCCGGTGTTGCAAGGCTCGAGTAGAGAGGGGCTGCAAGAAACGTTTCCTTGATGCTTTAGAGAACAGGTGGCTCAAAATGTCCATAGCAAGAATGAAAAGCATTGGGGAGAGGGGATCTCCTTGTTTCAATCCACGCTTGTGAAGAATGACCTCCCCAGGGATTCCATTGAGAAGGACTTGCGAAGAAGATGTGCCTAGCAGCCCACAAACCATGTCACACCAAATGGAACCGAATCCCAAATTCCTCATAACCTCAAGGATAAACGACCAAGAAACTGAATCAAATGCTTTTGTGATGTCTAGCTTGAGAAGGATACGAGGCTGCCTTTGTTGGTGTAGAAACCTTGCTAACTGTTGCACCAACATGAAGTTATCCTGAATGAACCGCCTTTTTATGAAGGCGCTCTGATTTGGAGATACCATCTGGTGGAGTCGGACAGCCAGTCTATTGGCAAGAATTTTAGTGACCAATTTAGCAAAGCTGTGAATCAAGCTAATGGGTCGGAAATCTTTGACGTGCAATGCCTCATCTTTCTTAGGAATTAGTGTGATATAGGCTGAGTTGAGCAGCCCAAAATTGCCAAACTGTCTACTCCAGACTGCTGAAAAGGCTGCCATAATATCAGGTTTTATAATTGGCCAACAAGCTTTATAAAAGCGACCTGTAAACCCATCAGGTTCAGGTGCTTTATCCATAGGTAGTTGGCAAATGGTTTTCCAAACTTCCTCCTCAGAGAAAGGGGCCTCAAGAGCTGCGAGGTCATGGGACTCGATGTTCATCTCCTCTAGATTAATGGTGTGGTATCTGTCTAGAGCTAAACCTGTCCTATCACAAATTTTGCCTCCCTTTTTCTCAAAAAGAATTGAGCAATTACTAACTTGACGATTTATCAATTGCATAATCCTATTCTTCAGGTGTTGTCAGAGGACGAAAACAACGTGAAAGCATTGTTCAGACGAGGGAAAGCTAGAGCTGAACTTGGTCAGACAGAATCAGCAAGGGAGGACTTCCTGAAAGCCAAGAAGTATTTCCCAGAAGACAAGAAGATCCTCCGTGAGCTTCGGTTGCTTGCCGAACAGGATAAAGCTCTGTACCAGAAACAAAAGGAGTTATACAAAGGTCTGTTTGGGCCAAGGCCTGAACCCAAACCGAAGGTGGCAAATTATCTTGTTCTCTTTTGGCAGTGGCTCGTGTCCTTAATTCGTTATGTGGTCAAGCTCTTCAAACGTAAGAATGAGTAGGATAGGGTGTTACTGGAAAACTATGTAGAATTGGTGCTTTATATTGTGTGGTCAAGATGACCATATTGTACTGTACATTGGAAAATTTGAGTTGGAGCGTGGATCACTTGTTCTTGTAACTCAACTTAGTCGGCATAAAATATTTTCTGGACATTTATGTGTTTTTGTGCGCATTGGAGCTATATTTGGTTCATATATAGACCTTTACCAGCGACTGAACTGTTTTAGAACAATATGGGCGTGAAACTTTGGACATTGTCCACGACAATACTCCATAAATGATGTTTGAAAGAGCATTTTCTCCCGTGAAAATTGGGGCTTCACATTTCTTCTTATTCTTTTGAATGGAGGCTTCACATTTTAGGCCCTGCTTAGAACGCAAGAATTCCATATAAAAGTTTAGTGTCGATTTGGATCGTAGGGATTTTGGAGGAATTTTGAAGGAATTGAAGCGCATAGGTAGTTATCCTACATGGTCCTTTGGAGTAAAGGATTGGGCTCATAGAATTCTTATAAAATTTCTATAGAAAAGCTCGTTTCATAGGAATTTTGGAGGAATTCTAAGGCGTATTTAAAATGCAGGAATCCAAAACTATAGGAAAAGGACCATGTAGGATAACTACCTATGCGCTTCAATTCCTTCAAAATTCCTCCAAAATCCCTACGATCCAAATCGACACTAAACTTTTATATGGAATTCTTGCGTTCTAAGCAGGGCCTATAACACATGAATTGTTCAACTGTGACTTTTGGATGCATCACAGGAAAAAAATATAGGATTTTAGAGAGATAGAAAGAGGAAAATTTCTAGGAGGAAAAGAGTAAAATATTTTAGAGAGAGAGATTCAAAGGAAAATTTCCATGAGGTTGGACCTCATGTTATTTTTCCTCCAAATACCTACGGATTAAGCCATTCCATAGGAATTTTAGGAGCTTATTCCTTTGTTCCAAAGGGGCTCATAGAAAATTTTTCCAAAGAACTTCAATACTACAAAATTCCTCCATTTTTATTTTGTTTCAAAGAGGCCCTAACATGAGGTGGACCTTATGGAAAAAATCTTTTATGTGTTGTATGTACCCTCTCTCTTCTCAAATTCTTACAAAATTTCTGTGAAGCATCCAAACACCACTTTTATACTATTCATCTATTTTTTGGTAGAATTGCCTCAGTGTTCCTATAAATTTTTATGTTTTACTATTCCTATGTTTTTCATTTTCTGCATTCCAAAGAGACCCTTCATTCATGAAGGAACCGAGAAAAATTCTCTACATCTCAGAGAAAGCATATATGTTAGTGAGGAAAAAGATAATATAAGGGTTGATTCATGATAGAACGGTGAGGGGGGCAGTCCCCCACGTGGGATGGATAGGTAGAATGGTAGGAGTGCTTTCCTGTTAGTGAAGTACTCTTTTCGTCTTATAATATAAGTCCTTATTTTTTGAAAATATTGTCCTACAATATAAGTCAGTTGCAGAGACCAAAGGTGTAGTTATTACAATATTTTCATCATATATCCCTAATTTAATGCTAAAAAATGAGTGAGCAGTTGTAGTATACTATTTAATAGGGGTATGTATGGTGTAATGGTATTAACTTTTTCTTAAACTTAATGTCTTCTTAGTCTGTGTGTATTGTAAGCTTTAGACTTATATTGCGTGTGGGGAGTATCACTCGATCCAAAAATTCATTCTCATGTTGGTGCTACACTGCCACAATAGAGCCCACCCCAATCCATTTGCAAACAGCACTGCCTACTACAAGTGCACAAGCCAACAGTGAATTTTGGGCATATCTGCCCCCTACTGCACCTTAATTCCAAATTGAGCCCCCTTACACCTGTAATTTCACATTTGGCCCACTTCTCTGAGCGCAAGAGCACAGGAGGCCGGCGCGTGGCAAATCCCGTGCCTGGGGATTGTAGCGGCGACCTTCCACGCTCGGGGGACCACAGGACCTAGCCTGCTATGCCAGGGGACCGCATCACCTGGCTGCTGCGCCCGGATAGCACAGGAGGAGCCTACTGCGGCCAAGGAGCACAGGAGAAGGTAGTGTGCTACGCCCGGGGCCCGCAGCATGCCTCCTGGCCAACGGCCATGCCTCTTTATTGATATTGGCTAGTAATCGTAATCAAATGAAGGGGTGAACTCTAGTATTCGCAAAACATGGTTAGAGAAAATTAGCTCAAATGGGAAAAAACAAATGAATGGAATAAAAAATAAATGTTATACTTGAATGTTACAAACATTATTTAAAATGTTTTCTATCTAAAGAGGGTTTAAAGATTGGGTATTTCCCATGCAAAATAATCATTGTAATGAAAGAAGAGTCAACCCTTCAGACACGAGGGGGGTACCCTATATGCAGGTGGCTACTTGACAAGTATTGTTTCAAGTTTAGCTATGTAAAATCGGGTGTTCAGTGTCACAATCCCTTCCTTTTTTGCTTAACATGTTGGACTCTAAATTATAACAATGGTTTGAATCCACTTTGGAACAAGAGCGAGCCTTCACAAAAGAAAATGCAAGTGAAAGAGAATTATAGGCTTCTTTTGGGAGGCCCGCCACAGGTTAGGTTCAAAAAAGTTAGGTTTTTCTTAGAGTTCTTACAAAAATTGTTTGGATTTGTACAAAAAAGTTAGGGTTTTTTGTAAGAAACATTAGGGTTTGTGTGTAAAATGTTAGGTTTTTCCCAGAACGCGGAAGAACTAGCGCGCGACACGTGTCCCGTACTGCCCCCCAGAAACAGGCATGGATATATATTGGACAAGCATACATCATATAGAGGATTATAGGAAAAAATGCAACAGAACCGAAGATAACATATATAAACTCATGGTGCGTCCATCCGCCGCTTGCCCTGACAGCGTAGCTGATCCTCAGGGAATGTAAGCCTACCAGGGGAGCTCCATACGTCTCAAAGCTCGTAGTATGAGGGCTGGGTGGGAGGCAGGGCTATGGACAATTTGTTGTACGTACCTGCTGGAGGCCAAAGCATAATGTCCACCTAGCTACTCAAAGAGAGTGCACGTCCTACGGAAAGGGTACAGCTGGGTCATGGCAGAGGTTGTGACTTTTGAGTGCGTAGTCATGTTGGAAGGCATTTACCTAAGGAGTCTGAAGTACAGACGATGGACCCTAGCCTTGTTGTCTGAATTGTTGTGCCCAGACCTACGGTGTTTGTGCGATGCGTTAGTTCGGCATAGCGTGGAATGGAAAAATTGTGTTAAGTATGTAATAGCGTATTGATGTACATGGTTGTGTGGATGATGATCCCCTAGGACAATCACCGTTTTAATGTTGCATAGTGTATCCTCTGTACGTTTGGGCGAACCAGTTGTCACGCTCACGCAGGTCGGACTGACAACGCATTGCTTCAATGCAACAGTGAGTCAAGGTCGTTGTCTGCAGTCCACCCTGTCGGCCCGGTGAGGAAGTCCGTTCCTGCGTCTCCATCCATTATGCTGATGGCTGTAGCAAACTACTGCTCCCTCGCAAGTGTTACAAGAACAAACGATGTTTAGATATATGTTAGAATGAAGTGCATGAACAAATAATGAGGACAACATCTAGCAACTACCATACCGCTAGCCCGAGGTGCGTGGACGACGAGCGATCGTAGCTACGACGACTGTCGGAGTGCAACAGACGTGTGGATGGAGGTGAGGAGGGAGGCGCCAAGGGTGGTGGTAGTGGAGGCTGTCCTTGGTGTCTACCTTGTAGCATGACAGCTTCATTGTTTCAATTGCAACTGATGGTCCTCATTGCCGCCTTTGTGTCATCATAGATGGCACACATCGACCTAGGAAACGTTCGATGGTGTTGTTCCTCCCACAGCGCAGAGCATCAGTAGCCTCATGGTGGACACGGTTGAGGTGGTCGTACTGCAAGAAAAACGATAACCAGTTAGAAACGTGGTGTCATACAAAAAATCTAGGAAGATTGGGTTACCGGGTCATCACAGTGTGTCGCCCAGTGAGGGTCTGGACCTGCTCGTACAACTACATCGTGCAGGACCTCCACAAGATGCTGTGGCGTCGACCTAGTAAACCTACACATGGTGCGTGGAACGTAGCACCTCAAGTACGAAGTGTACGTAATAGGTTAACCGACTAAAAAAAATAACGACATATCTGTGCACTTGCACTGGAAGCAGTCATCCCGGTGGTGGTGGAACTTGCTGGTAGAGCCCAAGCTGTCTTAGGAGCTAGTGTGGGTTGTATGGCTTGACCATATGGGAGAACACCAAGTGACAGGCTGTAAACCAGTACGTGTGGTCCTCACCACGCTAAGAGGACAAGCTGTAGGGGGCTGTGTCTGCAAGGAATTGTATAGTCCATGGCCCCCAGATGACCTCCTCCTCATGTAGAGTCTTGAACAGGTTATGAAACTCAGGGTACACATGCCTCGGTCTCTCACTGGCCCACCCTATGTGAACACGTGTCTAACACGTACCCATTGTGGGCCTGTCAACAGGGTCCTTGTCACTACACTGACCCTAAAACTCGGGGCTCAATTGGAAAGGGTGCACATCGCTTCGAAAATATGGCCGGCCAACCGGAAAGTGCTCCAACGACCAGAGCTGCAATAGGGTGTAGCATATCGTGAGGACTGGCTCCCCGGCTGTACTGTGCTTGAGGCATTACACAAGCCTCGGTACATGGCGCAAAGCACTACGGACCCCCAACTATACTGTGGCACCTTGTTAGGCCACGCGTCCACCAATGACTCAGCAAGATGGATGTAGCTAGGGTACACACAGTCTCTCTGAGTCGTAGGAAACATGACCCACCCAAATAGGAACAACAGGTACGTGAGATAGTATGTGCGCACTACCTGCTGGGTCGCATCCATGGGGCAGGCCATGTACCCATTGCTACTACATCATCTGTTCACATTATTATGTACAGATTCAACATTACATTGTGTAGCTCTCTAGGTTTGCACGTATTAATGAAATGTTCTTTCTGTTTGGTCCACGATTTCATCAAATGCAACCACTTTATTTCGAACATTCAATTTTTTTACTGTAAACTATCTTACCATTTTCAATTTATTTTAGAGTATCACACATGAAAATTATTTTTTTATTTTATTCGTTAAATAGTCTGTGTATATCCACCTAATGGTGTCCCAGATTTTAATGCAACAGGCATCGAGCTCAGAGATGCCATTTCAAAACCGGTACAACAGGTATGGAATGTTATTTTATTATTATCACAGAATGTCAACTCATAATTAAGCATCTTTAAGCTCCTTTTTTTAAAGGAAAAAACGTTGAGCTTCATTGGTAGCACACCCAACACCCAAAGGTCCTTACTGGTGAAAGTGAATAAGCACCATCCTATATATATATATATATGAATATATATTTTGATTATATAGTTGTTTTTATGAAACAACTAATTAAGAAAATATTTTTGCTATTCATAAGTTGCCTGCTTTTTTTGGTTAATGTAAGTTGATTTTCCTTACTATTGGATTAGCTTTTAAATTTGTGTGTGTCCGATTCTTCTTTTAATCCAATGGTTCAAAGGATGACTTGTGCTTAAAGGGAAAAAATAGTAACCATGGACAGCCCATAAAATCAAACCGATCATATAATATCTTTAGCTCTTTTCCATGCTACTGCCAAGTTGTCATTGGGTCAGCAAAAACATTGTTGTCGTTGTTTACTCTTTTGAGCATTTGTGCATTTGAGTTAGGTTAATTATTTTTTTATCTAACAGAAGTGATAATTTAAATAAAGAAAATGCCCATTAAGTAATACTTATGCAGGGCACGCAAAAAAACACCCTACACATTAAGTAATAATTATTTCCTAACGCAATCTGCAACTTTCGAATGCTCACAAGCCAATCTATATAATAATTTTTAATTATATACTAATCATGTTACTAAAACTATAATTATATGTAGATAAAAATTACCTCTTTCGAATGCTCATAAGCCAATCTGCAACTTTTGCAGCAGCACGTTCAGAGGTGCGGTCCTCTGGTGCCAAACGGCTCCTCTGGTGCCGGGAAGGCGGCCTCCATTTTACGGACTGCCGACCACCAAAGAAACGCGCGAGCCATTGCGCCAAATCAAGGAACCTCTTGCCGGCTCCTTTCCCGATGGACGCCGTCGCGTTCCCCCCGCCTCCCGCCCCCTTCCTAGACGACGACTTCGATTTCGGCGACTTCACCTTCGCCTCACCCGCGCCCCAGCCCGCCACCTTCGCCTCACCCGCACCCCAGCCCGCCACCTTCGCCGCCTTCGATGACGACTGGGGCGATTTCGTGGCGAGCCCCCTCGGATCCAACCCGGGTGGATCGGCGCCCGCCACGCCTCCGACGGGCAAGTCCTCCACCTGGGAGAAGCCGCGGGGCCCCCTCCCGCTCTCCCTGTTCGGCGCCGACGACGAGGAGGCGGACGAGGGGCCGGCCGAGCCGCCGCCGACGGCCACGACGCAGCAGCGGGCCCCGTCTGCCTCCTCCAACGGGCCGAAGCCCGCGGATCTGAAGGACCTTATCGCCGGCCTCTACGGATCTCAGCCTCCCTCCACCCCCGACGCGGCAGAGGCGAGTACACCAGAGGCAGATGATGATGACGGATTCGGAGACGACGGTTGGGAATTCAAGGCCGCGCCCTCCTCAGCCTCTGGCCAGGATGGAATTGGACGAGCGCTAGAGGATGGAATTGAGGTGAGCATCTGTTACTGTGATGGGTTTTTCTCCGCCATGACACCTTAGCTGTCTTTGTCAAAATTTCATGAGATGTTGAGCCGGCATCAAACACTATCTGAACAGAACGCATGGATTGCCCCAATACAATGTCGAACTCACAACCAATCTGATAATTGCGCTCCCAAGATTCTTCCAATGGCATTGTCACAATACAAAGTGGTAACTAATAAAAATGTGACACTTCAACAAACGCAAACAGGTGATAAATGAAGGGTGGGCTGAGAAGAGGTAGCAGGTTGCCAAACTACTTTGCCACTCTTCTTTTTTACTCCGCTTTTCGGCTAGACAACCAAAGCTAGGCCACTTTATCACATAACTTAAAATAAACAACATGATCTTCATGTTCAAGGTAAACAGGAAAGTGGCCAACTACTTTATCGGATATTGTTTTGCCTCGTGCAATCTGTTTGTACATACAGCTAGGCGGAATGTTGGAGTATGAAGCTCTGACTTAGCACTGTTCAGACTACGTTGCACTTGCAGGTGTAGTAGAGATAGATAGCCATTCAGTGTTATTGATAGCTCCTGCTAAAAAAGGATGGAGCTCATGCTTTCAATGACTCATTTTTTTTTATAAAACAAAACAATATGAAACTACAGCATTACCAACCCTTGTGTCAGTTGTTTATAGTCTCTCTTCTTTCTCTTAATCTGGCTGTTGGTCCTAACTCCATTGATTGGTCTGAATGTTTTCATGTCTTCAGGATGTGCCAAAATCATTGGGCAGCAACCAGGAAAACTGTTCATCATTTACTAGCATCAATGAAAAATTGAACCATGTTCTAACTACAGATCGTGTTGGATTTCATGAGTCCACAGAACTAAGTGTGGAGGCCTTCAGTCATTCTCCTTCCAACAATGCAGCCATACTCGACCTGTTCAAAGAAAGCGATCTGGTTGATGCCGTTCACGTTACACAAAGTTCTGCAGAAAGTGTACAAAGCTCTTCTGATCTGTTTTCTAATAATGAAATGGTGAGTATTCATGGTCTTTTAGTTAACTGTGGATGCCATTTTTTCTTTTGACATACACTAATGTTTGGTGATCAGAACTCTTCATTTGAAACAGATGAAAACCATTCAATTAAATCAACAGGTGATAGCATTTTGATTGATTTCTACCATAGGCTGAGGGAAGAATCCTTGACAGTAATATCTCGGCATGTGAAAGGTCTTAAGGTCAGTCATTGACATTCAGTTACAGTGTTATTGGGTTCTTTTTTGCTTGTTTGATATTTCAGTAATTAATAATGTGAATTCAGGAGGCCCAAGAGGGTGATGTGCTCTCTGCTGAAAACAGCGAAGTGACAGCAATTGGAAAGGAGATTCAGGTGTGTCTTGACTATGTTTTGCTGTAGATCAGCCTAATCTTCTGAACTTATTAAAGCTTATCTTGTTCACTACTTGTGGATGTCTAGTTATGTTGATGTGCATTAGCTGCACCTTGAATCCTATCGAATTTTTTGTTGCTATGGAACATCAAGTTTATTGTCAGGAACTCAGGATCATCAACTCTAGAACTTGACAATTTTGATTGATGGGGAAAAAATGAATTAAACATAGTCCTTGACTCCTGTTATCTATATTCCAGGAAGTTTATGGAAAACTACAGGATTTTTCACTTCCCAAAGGCTTGTGCATAGAGGAACACCCTTCAAGGGATGTATGTATTGATGAACTGGTTAACAGTACGAAAGAGGAGCATTTAAAGGATTTTGAGCGAGAATATCATTTAGCAGAAGGAATAGCATCGGTATGTATTATCCTCTGGGTTATGTAATTTTCTGCTCATTAACAATACATCTTAGCTAGGGACCTTTCCTGTTGTGTTCAGTAAAAAAAAAAGAGGACGGAACATTTTACTTTTGTCTTGTTTCATTAAACAGCTGAATCTTGCTATTTAGTTTTATAATATTAATTTACTCCAGAGAGATGCATTTCTTTTCCTTGTTGGACATTTCATACTTCATTGTATAGGGGTTGATTGGTGAACTTGAGGTATGGGAGAGCTAGATGAAACAATTGGAAATGTTCAGAGTTCAGTTGAAAATTACCTTACAATTGAGAATGTTCTGCTTGGTTTTTTTTTCTGGATAATAAAATTCAGGTGATGTACTTGCAGACCACCCATTTTGGTGCTCTGATTAGTTTGGAATCATGGTTTTATCTTGAAGTTGGCCTTTCATGGGACCCACGCCATGCCTGGCGAGTCCCGTCGGGGATGGGACCCACACCCTGGCAAGTAGACCCGGTGTAGGAAGGTCCTGGTGAAACCCTCTCCATGACGAGTGGGCCCCCGCATGGGCAAGGCCTAGTTGCGCCAAGTCAAGGATGGCATCATGCAAGGACCAAGTCAAGGACACTTCTACCCTTAGCTACCTACCCTCTTAAGGGGTAGCCTAGTCTTTTGTACAAGACTGAGGGTTTACTCATTTGTATGACATTCAAGCAGTGTAGCATTCACTAAGTGGTGTGCCTTAGGGTTTCCTCTCCTAAGGGGTTCCCTAAGGAGTAAGGCACCCCTATGGGTGTCCGAACCTATATAAATCTCTTTGTAGGTACGTTGGCCCGTAACATGGCCGCCGTACACCACCGCTTGTGTGTTTACCTCATGCTCTACCGACTTGTTTGTGGGAACATGCTTGTGGTGACCCCCCTAACACATGTCCGGGTTTTCCCCTACGACAAAGTCACTGTTGTTTTTATAAAATTATTAACAGTTGAAGTGAAAATGGTTCTTGGAGAATGTCTTAAGAGTGATTATTTTATTTGTTTGCAAAACACAATATGTCCAATTAATCTTGCAACTTACCTTCTGCTTGTTCTCATGATATGATCTTATTTGGGAAAAAGTGACAAATATATTTACTGAACATTTTCTATTTATTGGGTCTTTAAAATATCTTTTACTCGATACTGAATCTAGGCACTGGAAGACGTGAGTTTGGCAGTTGAACTCTACAAGCACAGTGTGTCAACCCTACATACCTTGCAGCTAGCATCCAAAGAGGAGCAATGTGATTATGTCGGTGCATGGTATAGTTTGCTTCTGTCCTGTGCTCAAGAATTGCAGTATGGTGCAATGATTTGGCAAGAATCTTGCCGTGCAGGTATCTGTGACCGAGTAATTTTTAAAGGTACAGTCGTACAGATTTTTTTTTGCACGAGAACTTTATCATTCTGTATTTTTTTGGGTGAATGCGTGATCATTTATGTCCGCATATATAAGTTTAGATATATAAAGTTGAAAATTCTGTTGGTTGTACAGGTGGTCATTGCTTTGTGGCTCTTGGGGAGATCTACAGAGTTGCACAGATCTTACATTTCTCCATGCAGTGTTTTAAGCCTTGGGTTCTTTCAGAT
Organism: Melocanna baccifera; assembly: GCA_036346265.1. Lineage (NCBI taxonomy): Eukaryota > Viridiplantae > Streptophyta > Magnoliopsida > Poales > Poaceae > Melocanna > Melocanna baccifera. Next base: position 19,886,549 of record CM070707.1, on the reverse strand, counting down.
CCTGGAATGTTGAGTAAAATGTTGGCTTGCCTGGACAGCTGCACAACTGCATGGACTAGTGGTTTAGAAATGGCTCTTAAAATGGTTGTTGACGGTGATCACTCGGATGCATCTGTTGCTAAAGCACTTCTTGAGTCCATCAAGAATATTAATGATATTGAGGAGCCCAATCCTCAAAAGTTTGTCCATCACGAGATAACATGTAGACTAACCCTTCTACCAACCACTGTTTTTCCAGGTAAAATTCTTACTGCTGTTGTGCTTCCCCACAAAGAATATTTATCCAGATGCTTCTAGAGGTCAACTAATTGTTCCCTTCATGTCATGTAGGAATGGAAGTGATCATGTGGAATGGTGATCACTATTTTGTTAAAGTTGCAAATTTGTGGGTCAATCGAATGTTTTCTGATCCTCCCCAGCTATCATTCACTCCCGTCTGTTCGATGAATAGTGCAAACAACACATGCCCATCTTGTTAAATAGCCTGTCTACAACTCAGAATATTCTTTTTGGAGGAGGAAACTTGTGACTTGTTCTGATGGAAGCATCACAAATAAAATAAAACTTATCCATCAGGTTGTCATGGGCTCAATATATAGAGAAATGCATACTGTGGGGGAGTTCATTCCATGGTGCCTACGTTCCAGTACTGGACATTCTTTTGTAAAGTTGGTATGTTAAACCATTCTACTTCTTTCCATGGTGCCTGATAAGTGTAATGCACTAGTGTACCAAAACGGATTGTTCCACTGTCACCGTGTGTCCGTGTATATCATTCTATTTAGGCTGTGTGTGTGAATGTGTGATACAGCACATTGAAGTGCACAAGCAGCATAACCATTGCCCTGGTTCAAACTTGTAGATTGTCAACTTGAAAATTTGGAATACAGATAGAGCCAGAGGGGAGCTGTATTGAGCTGTTCTTTTTTCTGCAATGTCAGGTGTTATTGTTCTCTCCGTTGTCCATACCTAGTAAAACTGCAGCTGCTCTGGACGTTTGTGTGGCCCTGTGGTTCGCTACCATCCTAAGTTGCACCCTGCATAGTCCATAGAGCTGCCATCCTTCTGCTTCTTACCAGTTGGATGAAGCATTGAAACTAGCAAAAAATGTGGACAAAAAGTTTTGATCTGCTACTACATTGGGGCTTATCATTTGGAATTTTTCATTACAGATCACAACGCTCGATAACACACAAAAAAAAAGTCGCATGTACTGAGCCACAAAATGGAAATGTTACACCTGCAAGGTATGCGTGTATATAACATGTAACCGAGCACATACTGAATGCTTAAAAGAAAAACAATCACAAGCAGAGAAAAATTGGAGACACAATCAGATTGACTAACGACAGACATGAAAAGCGGCAAAACTAACAGTCGTAAGAAAATAGGCATCAACCGTAGCAGGGGCATAGTGTCGATTTCATTATTCCATCGGCCCCTATTAAGTGGTACACTGCTCATTTTTTAAAATTTCCATAACTAGATAATTGTTGCTTGGAATTGTAAGGCAAATCCTATGATGACACCATAGGAAAAACTTGTAACACTCCGGCTCAATCATATGAGCCCAGAATGCTGTCATAACTCTAAAACTGTACCACTTACATCTATTATTGCTAAAATCCAGCAGCAATTCCTCTATCTCACTCATCGACATGTTAAGCACACAAATTTAATGCTAACTACCAAAACAGCTATTAAAGTTGGATTACAACTATTAAAGATGATATATGAATTACTGTTACACGTGGGAATATACGTGTACTACTCCTGTCCATGCATATCGCCTTCACCATACACTTAAAAACAACAACAAAGTAAGGGGCGAGTCCAAAAACTCAGCAAGTACACAATCAAATAATGGCGACAACATAGCAATTCAACAAACTCCCATATCTGGGAGTTGTAAGATAGTCCCTGTAACTATCAGTAAACCACATATCTGCAAAACTGTAACATGAACTCTGCAACTATTCCACTGCCTCCTGTCTTTTTCATACAGTGCAATACAATGCAATGCCATGCATCTCCAAATATATCTTATATCGGTATAGTAGAGTTGTTTCACCCACTGGTGAAACCCCCTCTGCCTCTATCCCTAGAGGTGTCTACCGTAGTAGATTTTGATCTTTCCACCGTCGTGGGATGTCTACTATCGTAGGTCTTTCAGATGAGTGAAAAATATGATATGTCTCCAAATGTATCTTATAACGGTATGGTGGAGTTGTTTCACCCGTCGATAAAATCTCTTTATCTTCATCCCTAGAGGTGTCTTACTGAAGGGAGCTTCTCATAGAAATTATGATTCATTCTTTAGGTAGAACTTTCTGTTCTTTTGATGCTCCATATTTGCCTTCCACTTTATAACACTCAGAGAACCCACGGAAACAACCTTGCCGGAGAGGAACCAGGGGCGTTGCCGGAGTCGAGGAGGACGACCCAAGCGGCGGTAGTGGCGCAAAATGCAGGCGGCATGTTGATAATCTTGGCACGTTATTAGTCTTTAATTTAGCATTATGCCTCTGCATGCAGTAGCAGTAGAACTACATTTGTTTTAGTAGCAATCAAGTCTTGTATGCATATGTTTCAAGTAGCACAAGAGTCATCAGTTACTAGTAGAGTTATGCATCAGTTACTCATCCATTTTTGCATGTTTCAAGTGCTGAACGGTGGGAGTTAGTGGCAAGTAAGCACTGTTTTGTATTTGCATTATAAAAGGGAGAAGAAAATGCTGCAACATGGCAGTTGAGTGCAGCACCAAAAAAATCAGTGTGTTCGCCTGTGTTCATCTTTGTTTGTGTGCGTGCTTGAACCTGGGAAGGGGTCAGATTCTGTTGTGCATGTGCATGTATCTTCATTATCACCGGTAGAGGTGAGCCGGAGGTGAAGACAACAATTGGTATCAGAGCCGTGCATCGGTTCTGTGGATATGTTCGGATCGAAGTCTCCTCCCCGACCTAGGATCCCAAGCGATGGGATCAGCCTTGGAGGCCATGGGGACGACTCCGGCAGCAACGGCGGCCGGCAGTTAGTGGTGCAGCAGGTCAAGGAGGTGGGGGTAGCGGTGCGCTATCCCATGCTCACGCGGACAAACTATACCGAATGGGCTCTCTTGATGAGAGTCAACCTGCAGGCTCAAGGAGTTTGGGAGGCCATCAAGCCCGACGATGCGGGGTACTGGCTCGATAGGATGGCGTTGTCGGCCATCCTCCAAGCGGTGCCACCGGAGATGTTGGCGACGCTGGCGGAGAAAGACTCCGCCAAGCTGGCGTGGGAGACCGTGCGCATAATGCGCATGGGTGTCAAGCGCGTGCGCGAGGCAAAGGCGCAAACTCTACGCAAGGAGTTCGAGACGATCCGCATGAGTGACGGCGAGTCCATTGACGATTTTGCCATACGATTGACGGGCCTCGTCAACAACATCCGTACTCTTGGGGAAATGCTAGAAGAGAAAAAGATGGTAAAAAAATTTCTTCGTGTTGTTCCCTCCAAGTACACATAGGTGGCCATCTCAATCGAACAACTGATCGATCTGAAGATATTATCCGTCGAGGAGCTCACCAGAAGACTCAAGTTAGTGAAAGAGCGGTACGAACTTGATGAAGGTGGAAGAAAATGCTGCAGCATAGCAGTTGAGTGCAGCACAAAAAAATCAGTGTGTTCACCTGTGTTCATCTCTGTTTGTGTGCGTGGTTGAACCTGGGAAGGGCGAGGAGCGCGTCGTCGTCGTGGGCCACGAGCCTGCGGACACCCTCGAGGCGGATGGCAACGCCCCGGAGGCGCGCGACGTGGGCGTCACCGAGCGCGCGCCACAGGCTCGCCGCCCGCGACATGAGCGCGGCCACCTCGAAGGCCAGCACGCCCACCCTCATAGCTGCGCTGCAAGCCTGCATAGGTGGTGTGGGCAGTGGGCAGTGTGGTGGGAGTTGAAACCGAGACGCTTTCGCGGCATCGGGAGGGATTCTTCCCGTTGTTCCTGGCCCCTCTGCGTGGCACCGGATGGTCACAAGGCAAGGCTCGATGGAAGAGGACGCAGCTCGTTTGGCAATTTGCCGTCGTCGATGGGCGATGGCCAACATGTGCCACGTATTTCCTCTTCAAGGCTTCACTCGAGCAACACTTGACGCCTGGATTAGCGACAGCAAAGGTTCGATTTGCCGGCAGTTATGCAGTTACTCTGAACCTATGCACGCATCATGTCCCAAGTTTACACAGATAGAGACACAGCTTTTGCAAATATCTGCGCGTGGAATACTTGTTATTTTGGTTAGAGGTTGATCCAGTAAAGGATTAAACCCTTGCTTGCGTGCTCTGATCTTTTCTTGTCTAAATGTTGCTGTAGCAATGCAATTCCAAGTATTACATTTCAGAATTCCCCTTGCATTACGTTACGTACATCTTTTCGTCCTTCTGTTAATCATTATGATTTACGTTTGAGCTTCTTTTTCTAGTTCATTGTTTCGAACTGAGTGGCTGTGAATAATGCTTCCAAAACCATAATTTTGGAGTTGGACCAATATAAGAGGCTGAGAGCCGACTGTTTCATGATGACAACACGTGTTTATCCCTTTTTCCACTAACCTAGAGAAACATTGGTCTTACTGATGATATCATGCGTGGGGAGACAATAAAGCGTATGGAGTAATGAAGGACAACATTTAAGTTGGTAAAATCTCGGTTTTTAATACATACAGATTAAAGGTGTAATCTTGGACCACTACATCTCTCTTTGTTTATATTTTACCTCACATGTTGCTTGCATTGTGTATTACGGTATTACATCCCTTGTTCACAAATAATGGTTCTAATGCATAGTGCCACCCTCAGATCTGAACTATACATAGATCAATCTCAAGATTTTGCTTCAGATCTAAGAGAACCTCTCAATCTTGAGCTCTTTCTCTGAACAGTTCTTGTCCACATGATATTAACCAGTTCTAAAAGTTGCTACAAAAGTTGTCCTACAATGGATGCAAAAAATGCTTTCGATGTTTATAAAATATCAAAATAGTAACTAACAGTCAGGTTGCAGAAAAAGAAATACTGAACTCAGTCTCCGGACTCCTTGTAATAGTCTCATGCGAAGGTATTTTGGATGAGAATATCACACCTGTTTCCTTGCTCCATTTTGCTTTAATTACTGGTAAATTGTTGGTATGGGGAATCATTGTCAATAAAATGTCCATTGTAGTCCTCATTACTCCACTAACGTTTGAAGTCAGTCTGAAAGTAGGAAATATATGCCATTGAAGTCACTGAAATATTTAGGAATTGGGCGAGTGCTTCAACATATAAATTGGCATGGTAGAAGATAAACAACTTGTACTTTTGCTGTGGCCATATCAAGGCTATAGGTAAGTCTTGCTGCACACAGCATTTAATCATGTATATTCTATTGTTGCTTATATGCATCATGGAAAAAACAATAACTTTTTCTCTGGTGATTGTGTGATATACTTTTCTTATAGTTTCTGTTTACATGTTGTAGCAAATCACATTTGGTGAGCTTAAGCATGATAATGCTCTGCTGTTTGCACTTTCAGTACATAAGAAGGAATGCCTTTCTTGACAAGATAGCATGTACCATCTTATACTCTTAAGTTTATTCAGTAAGATCCATGCGCCAGTGCATTTTAGTAATTTGAGTGAATTTAATTTTGGGTTTGTGTTCAAGCTCCTCATTAGAATTGTGCGCAATTAAAAAAGGGTGTGACAAGACCTTAGGCCATGATGCAAAAAGTGAAAGAAAGAAACTATCAAGCTGTAAAAAAGTTCATCACAAATGACTGTTGCATTTTTGTTTCGCTAGTTTATTTCCCTATAGATGTACTGAAAACATAAGAAGAGATAGAGATCGATCAAGACTGACGTGAGAGTAAGTAGTTAAAAAAGAGTTGAGGGATTAGAATGTATCCAAAGAGTTGACTTTGGATAGGAGCACATAAAAGTTAGTGATTCACATACCAAAATCATGATATAAGAAGAAGGCTTAGAGGCGGTGTTTTAAGTTCTCGGTTCAGATAACATGATGTAGGGCTTAGGGTTTTATTCTTGTAGGTTTTATTACAAGACTCTTATTTCTTTGTTCTCGAGGTGGTTTTATTCATAGCTTACCTTAACTTGTTTGGGATGAAAGGTTTTGTTGTTGTTGTAGTAGTAGTAGTTTATTTTCCCATACTTCCTGCTTGATTTTGTCAAATATTACATTAAGCAGGTATGCATCTCCTTTATCTTTAAGCATCGAAGTTTTTATTTGCATAGTGAACATGAAACAGTTAATGAAAGCTGCACACTAAAGCTGAGTGTTGACACGACATGAAACTCATACAGTAGTTTTTTCCATTGTTCCTGGACCTCAGCCAAATGTTGTAGCTAGTTGTTTCCTTGAAAGGATGCTTGAAGTTGAAGGCCATGTGCAAGAGATTGAATAACATATCATTTTGCAGTCTACAATAGGAAAAGGTTCCCTAGGTCTGAATTCTCTCTCTGTTTTCACTTTAATTATCATCTGGCAGCTTTTTAATTTTGGTTCTTGTTTTGCTTTCACCTGTTTAGCATATTAGTAAAAGTTGTAAACAGCAGTGGTGTGTGAACTGCTTTCCCACTTCCTGTTTTCTTTATATTAACAAGAAGCCTGCAAAAACGCTTAATGTAAGAATACCGCTTTCTATGGCTAATTACATTAGACTACCATCATGTCTCGTTAATCAAAGCCTTATCGGTAATCGCCTCTATTATATTAAATCTTGGGAGATGAGTTTTGGCTCCTTGTGAGTACTCTTGAAGCAAGTACAGCTATCCATTAATCCATACTCCATGTCTGTTTATATATTCGAAAAACTTTAATAATATTTACTTGGTTTTTGCATTCTTTACCATTCTTTTATTTTTGGGTCTACAAATAATGGATTCATGATGTGGTTTATGGTTGTTTACCATTTAGAATTCAGACAAGAGATCATTGAGAATGTCTAATTAGAGTTTGTTGGTCTCACAGTACTTTGTCATGGTTTGTATCTGGATTTGTTTGATACACATGTGTGCAGTTGGAAGAAGGATGTCTCTTCCGGTTGTTAGTGATTATGCTAACATGGGCATGCTTAACTAGATCGTGACCTTCTTCTGTTGAGCTCAAGTAGTAGAGAACATGCTGTTCCGAGCATGGCTATCTGATTTGAGATTAGATGATTGTGGCCAAAAATAAAAGGCACTAAACTAAGTGGTAAACTGGTGTGAAAAAATATTTTCTACATGATGATTGTCAACATTGTCGTTCTGAAAGTAGTATAGCATGCATGTTTGTACTGCTATTTGCATGGACAATTTTTTGAGTACTAATATGCATACGAACAACATCATTTTTTAGAAAAAATTTCGTAGATCCCTCGTAACAACTGAGCCATTCCTTTTTTTAGACGAACAATTCCTACTTATTACTAAACCACCTCCTGTGATAAAACCGACCTCTTTGGCATTGCATTTTTCTTTGTAGTGTGGATCTGATCTTTCCTGGGAGGCTGGGACACTTTTTCCTGTGAAAATTTTAATTTCTTGCGAATTATGATCATGGGAAGCTGTGTATGATGAGCATTCAAATGATTATTCAGAATGGAATCTTGCTTCTTTTCCAAGACCTGTTGTGGACGCGTTTTATGGCAAAACGTACAAGCGGCGGCCTGAGCCAGGAGTTGGCGGTGGCAGCACCAGCGCACGGCCATAGCATGGCCTTGGCGTGGCTAGTCCAAGGGCACCAGATAAGTTAGCTTGAGAATATTTATTCAGTTAGCTTGTTAGGCCTTAATCCTTATCTAGATTGGTTTGTTAGGGCACCAAAGGCCACACCATAACAAGACCATGTAATGCCTTTTGCTAACAAGCTAACTTAAGGTTAATTTGAAATTTTGTTACAGTCAGTCCTTTCAAGAGACAAACATCGTTTCAATTTTTCATTCCTGTGTAGTAACAGACATGCACAACTTCGAAGTTAAAATCTTTCAAGTCTTCCTTACTTTCTTTTATTATAGTTGCAGTACAGCAATCGCCAACAACCATGAGAAGACTGAATTATATTTAGGACTACAATTAGTTCAGCAATCACCAACAGCCATGGCCCTCTGGAAGACTATTTGTTAGACCATTTTCCAAATGTTGAGTATTCCAAAAAAGTAAAAAAAAAAGAATAGCAAGTGGCACATAATAGGATTGTTCCTTTTGATGTGAAAAGAAGAGGCAAACAAACATTTTGTAAAGTGACCGGAGTAATGCTGCTTCTCTCTAAGTTGCAAGCAGTACACACATTCTGAATTACTTGTGCTTGTTTCAGTATCTGAAATGCAATAACTATTACTGGTACGTTGTGTATCTATCTTTTGATCGGCAGCTCACACACTGCATCTTTTGCAGCGGATGCTGCAGAAAATTTGCTCCAGCTGCTGTACAGATTCAGAGTTACAGCTGTACACACTGTAAGTTTTTTGTTTCCGAGGCAAGGGAAGCTCCCTCTCTCCTGCTCTCGTTGTTATCCTGTACACTAGTACTCTATAGAACTTCCCTGCACATTTCTATTTATTTTCTCTTGATTCCCCATTATTTTGTTTCTGCATTTCTGGTAGTCTGGTGCTTCTAATGTTTTTCTTTATGGTTGGGTCACCTCCTTGTAGTAGCCATCAGTAGTTACTTTTCTCATTGGGGTATTAAAATGGATAGCATAGCACCGTTGGCCTTACTTAATCAGACCTACTTATTAGTTTTATAACAACGAGGATTTCAACCTTTTACAGCTACAGCACATCATGGATTTGACTGGGTTTTTTTTATTTTCCACTTTGAATAAACTCCAGCTACATATTTCCCAATAGAACTAAGCTTTGCTCCTTTCGATCTTATCCCCCCGGTTGGACAGCTGTGCAGGTTTGCTAAACGAAACTGGTTTGGTTTTGTCATTTGCCGTTATGTTAGGAGTAGTTCTACACCTGTTGATGTATTACTGATGTGCTGGAGTATTTTGGAGATTGCCCTGTAGTGTTAATTAGTCCTACAATCTCCGTAAGTATTTGGAACACGAAATTTTTTAAAGTTTTTTTTTGTAACAATCGAATTATTTAGTTTGTAATTGCTCAAAATTCTTGTGCTTTAAACGGAGCCTTAAGTTTTCTTGGAACTGTAGGGGGAAAGGAGAGGAAGCAAACAAGAATCTATGTTGATGCCTTTCATGCGAGTCTGAAAATTCAAAAGAAGAGGAACATGGGGAAAGCTGCACTCTATATGAAAATGAAATGCTTTATAGTATTACTACTGGGTATTAGCGGCAGCAATAGTAGTACTGCTACAAGTAATGAACTGTAGGGCACATCCCCCAATGTGATTGCTTTTACACCTGCTATTTTTTTTAAAAAAAATTAACAGATGAAAAAATAGGAGAAAAAACAAGGAAGAAAAGACATAAAGGACATGCATAGCAGATCCAAACCTGAGTTATCATGCTTATGAAAATATATGGTATATTTCCATGAGTAAAATCTTTTCATATTTTGAAGTAGTGGTAGTAGTTAAATCAATTAAGTCACTACAGTTCTAACTGTTTTCTAGTTAGATCTGTTTCAACATCTTTGTATTCATTTATCTTATCCATTATTCAGAAAACATCATTTGTCTTGCTCCCTATTTTTAGTGTTCAATAAAAATGGAAGTACTCCAGTAACTACACTTGCAGTCCAACCAATCAGCTGGTTGGTCAAAGGAGAGAGAGTTGCAGAGAGCAGGAACCCGCCATTCTTGCGCAGTCCTTATTTCTGTCATTTTTCCATCTTTAAAATATTTTCCCCAATACAACCAGCCACTGGTGGCTGGTAGTAACCAGACACAAAAAGGGTAAGCAAAACGAGAGTAGGTGTCTTCTCTTCTGCCTTCGTCTTCGTTTGAGTCCAATCAAGAAACACAAGCAAGTATCAATTATCCAAGCAAGAAGAGCTCTTCTCACATGCTACATGGAAGGGAGGGAGGGCATTGCAGTGGCAGGTGGCCATGAAGCCGGTCTTGGTCTGTTCAGAGCAGATGTGTCCATGACAGAAGCGCAAGAAGCAGGAAAGGAGTACCAGTCCTCTCCCTCCTCGCCGTCGACGTCCCCCACACCGTCCCCCCCACCGGCTGCGGCTGGCCATGGAGGGGATGCCACCGCAACGCCACCTGCATGGAGTTTGGGCGGTGAGAAGCCGAGTGACGCCGCAGGGGACGACGGCATGCAGGCGGGGCACAGTGAGCATGCTAACTTGAGCTCCGGACGCCGTAGGGGGCGGCCTCGCGGTTCCGGGAGACGCCAGATCCTAGCCACTCTAGGTCAGTTTGCTCCTCTGAAATGCAAAGTTTCCTCTCTTTTTTTCCCCTTGAGCAACCCAAAGTTACCATTTTTGCTGTTCAGCTTCTTGCTATGTTTGCTCCGCTTGTGGGTTTCTGTTTCATTGCTGGAATGGGGGCCAGTCAGGGCTACCCAGTCATATCCGTTAGCACAGTTCTGTTGTTCTTATATTGTCGCATTCATCTCCTATGTTATTAAAGTGATTATTATGTTTTCCCCTTTATTCCTACCAACATTACTTGTGTACGCATTCTTGGGGATTTTCCTAGATGCTCTAACTAATTGACCTAATCCTTTGGCATGATTTGGTTAATTTCATATAGATTAACTGTAATTAAGGTTTCCCATCTTGTAGTTTAGTTATTCAGAAATGTACAATTGTTTGCCTGATTGGTATTCTCCAATACTTGTAAAGGGGAATGGTATGCGCTGTCGGCTGGAGGGAGCTTCACACCGCATGTCATCATAGTTGCCGCTGGTGAGGTGAGCCATCTATGGCATCATAGCCTTACGTTTCATTCACATCTGGCTCATTAGTTTGGCATTGTGATCTGGTGATGAGTGTTCTTGTCCAATTTGCTGGTAGGATGTGGCGGCACGCATCATGTCCTTCTCCCAGAAGGGTCCAAGATCGGTTTGCATCCTCTCTGCTAATGGGACCATCTCCAATGTAGCATTGAATCAGCCGGGCTCATCCGGTAGCACCTTCACCTACGAGGTATGGAATCGCTTCAAGAACTTACTGTTTGTATCTTATCATTCTCGTTGTAATGTTGTTACTGTGATGCCAGGTATTGTGAATCGCTTTAGGGATGTACTAGGTCGGTCAGTCCTGGCTACTCTGGACCAGCTTGGTGTACTGAGTTCTAGAATTGCGTATAAGACACCTTAACAAATGACTATCTGCATAAAAACAAATGATCTTTCCTGCCTAAGTTTTTTTTAAAAAGGGTATTTTTCATAATTTGATCTATTCTGTCTCAATAGTCGCAAATTCTCAGCCACCTTGTCAGTTTTGTAGAATCCATTACAACTCTATATCACAGATTCACAGGTGGTATGCCTACTCTGTTGAAAAAGGCTTCCCTTTTCCAATTTTTGTGTGTGTCCATTATAGGTCAGATTGATTTTGGGCGGTCTGTCTTACTAGCATAGCCATATATGCTTAAGTCCGAAAATTGTAGGTGAGGCTCAGGAACCCGTCAGTGGAAGATTGACATGTGATTTTTTTTTCAAAAATTCATGTGATTTGTTGTAAGGCCTCCCGTCTGAATGAGAGAGATGGCTACATACATCTTCGAGTGGTTCAGTGTGTGTATGATAGCGAAGTTGTCGTATATCTCAGCCAGGATACACGATGATTTTTTTTTCAAAAATTCATGTGATTTGTTGTAAGGCCTCCCGTCTGAATGAGAGAGATGGCTACATACATCTTCGAGTGGTTCAGTGTGTGTATGATAGCGAAGTTGTCGTATATCTCAGCCAGGATACACGATTGTGTTTATGCAGCTCAGTTTTAAACTCCAAGATGGCATTATTTGTGCATCTGATTTTCAGGGTCGTTTTGAGATTCTGCAATTGACTGGCTCCTTTACAATCGCCGAGGAAGGTGGTCGAAGGAGGACCGGTGGGCTGAGTGTCTCACTTGCTGGCCCTGATGGCCGTGTAGTTGGTGGTGTAGTGGCTGGCATGCTGCGTGCTGCCAGTCCTATTCAGGTATAAACCGTCTGAACAACCCGTGCCAAACTACCAAATACATATGCACTCACACTTCAAGTCATCAAAACAGAAAACATTGATCTCTTGTTGGTTCATTAGAATCTGTAATGTATCGCGTATGGATGACAAGATTTGTAGCCATCTTTCCTCTGTTAACACAAACCTTGTGGACAGGTGGTTGTGGGGAGCTTCCTGCCCAACAGCCTGAAGCAGCATCAGAGGAGGGTGGGCCTGCAGCAACAATCATCTGCTGCTCCGGCACTACCAGCGCCTGCTGCTCCTCCCCCGGTGCTCACAGCTGCGATGCCCATTTCTCAGGCAGTTCCTGGCAATGGCTGCCATGCACCGCCGGTATCCGCTGCACCCCTGCAAGCCCATGGCAGCGCGGAGCACAGCGCAAGTAGCGGCAGCATGAACCTGAACTCGAGCTCCGCAGGTTTCACGATGGTCGGTTGGCCTGTCAGCTCGCAGTCCATGGGACAGCACAGGCCTTCACCTGATATCAACGTCTGCTTAACTCCTCAGGAGTAGGATTGGCTGTCAGTTTTTTTGTGGCCCCATCCCTGACACATTCTGTGTGGCATGGCTCCGACTGGCCGTACGCCATGGCTCAGCCAACCGGCTAGGTCTGTAGCGTTAATTGGGGGCAGAAACCAAGCTAGACTAAGGACATTTTAGTCAGGATCTGAATCTGAATCTGACAGTATGGGATAGACGCTGTAATGTGATGATCTTTAGGAGATGTCTCGATTTGTTGGACTATTCGTTGTGACATTCGCCGTTACTGTGGCGGTTACTTCGGCTCCATTGTTGCTGTGGCTTCAGTCTCTGTATGTTTGGCCGTGCTGTGTGCCTGTGTAGCCTGTTCTGTTCATCTTTGCTGACCCTGTGTTCATCAAGGATTCCTGTGTCAAGCATCCGATTTATTGATAGATGTCAGATGCGTCTGTAACTCTGTGCTACATGCCCTGTATCGTAGTGCGAGCTGGCTGTATTGATGGGGCTTGGGTTACCGTATCATGTGGTCGGTTGAAATGTGCGTCGCAATGAAAACGCGCCAGATTCACCGATGCTCGCTACTCCGTACTACATACGGACAAGCTCTGCAGATTGCCGCGATGGTGGCGGATTTCAGCAGGGCGCTTTCACTGGTAGTCGCACGTACTTACGCTTGGATAGACACGTACAGACACGCCAAATGGCCGATTAACGCATGTCCTTCCACGAGCACATGACGTGGCGGTATGTATCTAGCCGTCGTGTAGATCTACGGGGGCTTCGTATTTGTTTTTACGGATAGATTTTGGTTTAAAATACTGATTAAAAGAAGTGTTTTTTATAAAGAGAAAACGAGCCATGTAAAAAATAAGAGAAAGTTATATGAAGAACGAGAAAAATAGGATCCATGATGCATCCACGACAGAGCTGCTATGTTATACATTCAACGTTGAGGCACGCACTCGCACTCTGCTAGACTATTAGGCCTGGTTCTTTTGCGCGGACAGCTAATAGATTTTTGAGAGATAATATGAGACTGTCACCGGTCAATTTGAACAATTAATATATTTATTGAGTTAAATTTTGATTGTGCAAAAGAATAACCGGGTGGTCTGACCGGTATGGAATGAACAGTCAGACCAGCCTAGGCAACTTTTATGGATTTTTTAGGTTTTTGGACCAAACTATTGTGTGGGATTGTTGGGGGATGAGTTTGCAATGGAGTTGTAAAGCAAAACTAGATAGAGATATACCGAAATTTCCAAAGAGGGTCTTCTGGGGGAGTTAGTGGTTTGACTGGGGTGGTCTGATAGACCAAATCGGTGCGGTCTAACCGGTGGGGCAGTGGCAGTCAGACCGGCAGTGGTTTAGCCTTTATGGGATTTTGGACGATTTGACAGGTTTGATCTTGGTTCTGTGGACATGGTTGTGTTGCATTGCAAAATGCATTATTTTGATTAATATGAGACAAACGCATGGAACTTATGTTCGTCATGGTTGCTTGGTCTTTGGATATGTAGATGACTTGAAGGATGTAGCAGCCGGCGGCAATAGACTAGACTAGGTATGGATGCTGAGGTTCAGAGCGATCATGTAAGTCCGAGTGAAACTATATGGCTCAAGTGAGAGCACAAAGAAGATAAGAATCATATAGAGGTGAGTTGGTGTATGTATTATGCCAAGTGACGAGACCAATACACGTAGAGACGGTTCGAGGGGACCGAATACGTGAAGGTGTGATGGCTAATCATTGGGCACTACAGACTGCATGTCAAAGTATGTGGAGATGTTTTGATGTAAAGGCCATTACGGAGTCAAGGAAAGATGGCCAGAAGCTTCGTCGGTGATATTTTGGTAGTTGGCCACATATCAGGTTGGGTCCCTGATGTCTTGAACAAGTCTCACGAAAAATTTGAAAGTGTTTGGATGAGATTTTGATAAAGTTCTTGAGATTTAAGTTTTTGTCTTGAAAAGATTTTAGACAGGGAATAGAGGATCAGTTATATCGACTCTAGTCCAAAGGTCTGACCGACCAGCAGTCAGACCGGTATGAACCCAACGATCAAATTGGTTGCAAAGCGATCAGATCGGTTCATCAACTACGGTATGATCGGCCTTGCTTGAAAGGTGTCAAATTTCTTAGCTTAGGTTTCTAGCTTTGTGTTGCTAAGTTCAAGTGGTGTAATCTAAACTTGGTGACTTTATAGTTATTTGAGTAAAAATTTTAAATACCGGAAGGAAAAATGTTTTAGGAATTATTCACCCTATATAATTGCCGGCATTGGTCCTACGAGTAGTATCAGAGCCTACTTAAACTATTTCTCATATATTTTAATCGGTCTTAAGAGTCATAGCATCATATAGGTATTCCACTAAGGCACTCATCTTCAATAGGGTCAACTTTCCATATTAGAAAGCAAGGATAACTACTTACATTCAGGCTCAAGGATATATAATATGGGAAAATGTCAAGAGTTCCTATGTTGTACTTATGTTTTCTCTGCCGATGATCAGGTCACTTTAGTAAATCTTTCAGATATGGAGGCAAACAACAAGGTTGGAAACCTCCTTATTCGGGGACTCAGCAGAAATGAATATAACCATGCATCTCATCTCACTTTGGCATATGATGTCTGATAGACTCTCACTGATTACCATAAGGGTTCTATAACTATCAAGGAGGAGCATCAGAATCAATTCAAGAAAGAGTATCAGAAGTTTAATATGAGATCTAGAAAGCCTTTGGATGAGTTCTTAGTTCGCTTTCATATGACTCTTAGTAACTTGCATGTTGTCGGTGTGGTCTTTTTCGACTCTGAAAATACACGTCAAGTTCTTGGAGCCTTTGACGTGTTGGTTTGGGAAATGAAAGTCACTTCCATTAATAATACTGTTGTTATGAGTGAGATCACATTGGAGAAGCTTTTATTCAAGGTTGAAGAATTGTGAGATTAACTTGCTCTCTCACAAAGATAAGTCATAGTCAATGACACTTATGATTGATCCTATCGAAAGCAGTTCTTCTGGCTTAGTTGCATTTATTCCTTCTGATTTCTCTTTGTCTACTTTACATGCTATGAGTGATGATTAGCTTAAGCAGTTCCCTGAGGATGATCTAGTTCTCTTATCCACTAAATACACTAGAGCCTTAAACAATGTGGGTTTGAGAAAGAGAGGTGAAGGAGGAGATCTAGACTGGTGTTTCGAGTGTGGTGAGCTCAACCACATTTGAACCTATTGCCCCAAGTCCAAGAGCTAAGAGGTGAAGGAGGAGATCCAGTATGGTGTTTCGAGAGTGGTGAGCTCGACCATATTTGAGCCTATTACCCCAAGCTCAGAGCTAAGAGGTAAAGGAGGAGGAGTACCACAAGCGATCATCACCTTGGGATGCCAAGAAGAAGATCAATTACTGTAAGGTATTTCACCGGGTTCTGTTCGCTCTTGAGCAACTCAACTTGAGCGATTTGGACTAGGAGTTCAATGAGGAGGAGAGTGAGCCTCAAGGCAAGAAGAAGGTTCTTGAGATTTGAGCCTTTGTCCCGAGAAGATTTTAGACAGAGAATGGGAGACTAGTCAGACTGACCCTGGTCCAGAGGTCCAACCGTCCAGCAGTTAGATCGGTATCAATCTAGTGGTCAAAGTGGCTGCAAGCGGTCAGATCGGTTCATGAACTGCGGTATGACCGGCCTTGCCCGAAGGGTGTTAAATTTGTTAGCTCAGGTTTCTAGTTTTGTCTTACTAAGTCCAAGTGATATAATCTAAAATCGGTGACTTCATAGTCATTTGTGTAAAAATTTGAATATCAAAATGAAAAAAGTTTTGGAATCATTCATTTCCCTCTGATTACTGGTATCGGTGATTACTGGTATCGGTTCTTTGTCTGCGTTTTTTGAGATAACTACAGATAGCAAAGATACCGATACAAATGACACACATAACTTTAGACTTAAAAAGCTACTGTGTAAATCTGTTTTAAAATATCGTCTTATTTATTTTGACCCTACTCGGGCAGAGAAGAGCTTCTGCGATCTACCACGCTTCGGGCTGCAACCACATATTGGGCTTGCCAACTGCTTAATAGGCCGCCACGACCGCACCTCAACGTAAACTGATTAGTATTAGGCCGAAAACTAAATACAGCCCAAGACCACCGTTCTGGGCTTCATCCAGCTTCCACGCATGGTCATAATGTCAATGTCGTCGGGCCTGTTTGTAAGAGTGGGGGTTTTGTTAGGTTTCGGCACGAGTGCGTGCTCGTGGGCGGCGGCTGCCGTTTGCCTCCCGGAGCGGACAGGCACGCAGCCGATGGCGAAGGGCGACGACGCGGTGGCGCGGAAGCGCAGCAGGGTGCGGCGAAAGCGCCTGCGCAACAGCGAGAACGCCGTCTCCGCGCGCGTCGCCGCCATCATCGCCTCCAAGCGCCGCCGCAAGTCTGGCAAGCGCCGCATCTGCGAGGGCATGTGCTTCTCCCTCCCCACCCCCGACGACCCTTTCAACGACCGCCACGGCAAGAAGCACAAGAGCGACGAGCCGACCGGAGACACCGCCGCCGTCGAGGACGACCCCAGGAAGAAGAAGGACTCGAACAACGCCAAGAAGCAGCCGCCGGAGAGGGCCGGAGCGAAATCCAAGTCCAAGTCTATACCTGAGCGGAAGACGGAGAAGGAGGACCGCGTGGAGTATGACCGGCCGTCAAAGTTATTGGTGGTCTGTCTCAACGCAATCCGGGACGCGGTGGCTTCCGAGGACGGCGGCGGCATCCACGACAACGGTTCCTGGGGGGTAGAGCTCTGGAAGTGCTGCTCGGCGGCATCGCCTTCGGACGTGATGGACACCAGCGGCGAGTACGCCGCCCCGGAGCAGACGGCATGGCTAGTCTCCACCGCCTGCGATATTGTCGCCAGGAAGGAGAAGCTTGGAGTGGTCGTCTCTTGCCCCTTCTTACTGTACCTCGTACCCTCCCAGGAAAAGGCCGTGCAAGTTAGTTCTAACATTTTGCTCTTTCTACCCTGTTCTTTGTCTAGGAATGTCTTGTAGTACTAGGAGGTATGAACAAAATATTAATTGATCTTGTGGTTAATTTGGTATTGCTTCATTGCTTGCTTGAGCAGGTGCGTTCGATATGCAAACCGCTAAAGTCTCTTGGAATCCATTCAGTAAGCTTGCATCCTGGCGCTTCCATTGAACACCAGATGTCTGGGTATGTTTTCTTCAATCATTTGTATCCTCTATTGACTATTGAATGTGAATTTGTTATCTGTGAGCGCAGTTCCTATGGATATCAAATTGCATTTGATATGTTCAGCGTTAATTCATTTTGTCTCGATTTCTCTACCAGACTAAATAATTGTGAGCCGGAGTTTCTTATATCTACCCCCGAGAGGCTTCTTGAACTCATTTCATTAAAGGCGATTGACATATCGAGTGTATCAATGCTGGTGAGTAAATGTGGCAATTGGAGTTATCTTGATGATGAACCATATCATTTCACTTGTGTTTATCATCCGTGTGCTCTATCCTCTATGTAATTTCAGTATTTCACTTTGAAAAATATGTGCTTTTGAATAGTTTTAGGAAGATGTATAATCTTAACGCCTGATATGCTTAATTATACACCGTTTTAACTCCCAAAATTTTCGGTAATTTAGTTAACCTATCACCAAGTTTCATCTAAAGATGACAACTTCATTTAACAGGTCATTGACGGGCTAAAATATTTCATGGACCTTAATATCACCAACAAACTTTATTCTATTAGAGACGCCATATTGATCAATCCTCAGATAACTATCTTCAGCGATCCATTGTGCCAAAGTGCCACTACAGTGTTAAGAAATCTACTCCGTGGAAGAATTACAAAGCTCACTATCAATGATTCCGTTACTTCTCGAAGTGCTTTTGTAGCACAATATGTACACTTCTGTCCGTCAGAGGAGAAGAAGACATCAAAGGTACTTGGAGTGTGCAGAGATGTCCCATTTATCTCTTACTTTCGTATCTTCCTTTTTTTTTTGGTTGCATGACTTACAGGCATTATGCTCATTATTCATTGAAGTGGCCGTGCATAAAGTAAGAAAGTTCCTTTACTGGAGGTTTTGTTGTTTAGGTTGTCACACAATAGATGTACTCAGACAGTAATAACCTGAATATGCATTTGGACCCTGCACCCAGCTAGATAACTACCTATATGCCTGTCCTGATTTCATGGCCGATAGATTTTGAGCAGCAATTGTTCAAACTTCAAAATGCTTAGTGTGATTATTCAAGCACACTGATGAGCTCTTTCTATTTCAGGCCAGGGAAATTCTTGAGCATGTCTTAAATAATCATGCTAGGAAGACAGCAAAGGTTCTGCTAGTGGCTGCAAATGATGATGAAGCACAGAACCTAGCATCATCCCTTAAACTGGAAAATTGCACAGTGACTGATGATTCACACATCAACTCTTTTACCATATGCAGCAGGTGCAGTGAACCATTCCAACGTGTAGCTTTTGTGAGATTTCATTGAGGACTTACATTCCTCTGTATTTCTGCAGTGTGGGGCTGATGAATGTCCTTGTGAAAGACCGGGAGAGCATGGCAATGACAGACGTTGAGGAATTTGAGATTGTGTTGGTCGTGGACTTGCCTCCTTCAGTCGAAGAATATGTTGAAATCCTCACAGGGGCAGCTCGTCATGCGGTTGCGGGGGAGGTTCATAGTATCTTCTTTAAGACTGATGCTCCTCTTGCAAAACCCTTGGCTGAGGTTCTTGCAAACTGTGGCCAGGTGGTGCCTGAATTTCTCAAAACTTTGGAATCCTCGTAGCAGAACCAGTCTTACTTATCAGCCAATTATGGTGACTCAGATTAACCGACATCCATGGCTCTACCTACCAGTCACCAAACAATTTTGTCAGTGTTGTGGGTTGTGCGTTCTTTTTCATGTAATTCTCATGTGTAAGCATGTAATTGTGCCTATGGGCTCCTAAAGATGAATAAGCTACAGTGAACGAAAACACCGTACTCAGGTGCAGACTCACAGGTCACTGGCTTCTATCTTTGTTACTGTTGTCAAGGAAGTGAGTGAGCTATCAGGGACCGACCTTTAACCGCGCTCTCTTTTCCGAGGGAACCAGGAAAGGCCCACTACTGATAGATCTCTGGCTTCTATCAAAATGTCAAAGATGAGCTTCTTTTTAATGCACTTCCTTCACACCTTTTCAGTTCTCATCTTGCTTACCTGGTTACCTCAAATCAGTAGATTCTTCAGCTGCTGAGTTGGTTGCAACAAGGAGCTGTTCTTGGGCTCATGCAGGATTGGTCCTAGTGCTCACACTAGGTAACCTTTTGGGACGGAGCTAAGGGCATCTCCAATGGTCTGAGTTAGCTGGCTATTTGTATGTACACATCAGCATAAATCCTATGTGGAGGAAAGAGAGTATGCAAAAAAAATCGAGCCGGCTCTTCCTTAAGCACTAGGCTATAACAGAAAACGAGGTAGTCTCTATAAATGACTGTGTGTGCATGTAAGTATCAAATAGCTATCCTTATAGACAGTCCTTTGTATGCTAGCTATTTGGTTGATGATGTGGAAGTCTCCTAGTTAGTTGCTAGCTAGGACCATTGGAGATGCCCTAAGATGGTTAGATGCTGATCGATCGAGTGGAAGATCTTGCTGAGTCGGGACCATAATGGCATATCGATACAGCAAGAAAGCAAAGTTGGGCGGTCGTTTTAGCGATAACTTCTAGCTTTTAACTAAAATTTTACTGTGACTGAGTTTTTTTACTGTAGTTAATTTGATTTTTTAGGCATAATTAATTTTAAAAAAAATGTAAAAATAGAAAAAACATGTTAACCCATTAGGGACAATACAAAAAAACACGAGAAAAAAAAGAAAATACAAAAATATCTAAAAAAATTTAAAAAAAGATGAAATACTAAATAGTGAAAAAAAGTAGAAACAGAAACAAAAAAACCGAAACAAACCGGACCAGCACGACTTGGGCGTGTTTGTGTACGACTAGTCTGATATGATGACCCGCGCTTTCTTTTCTTGATTCCTCAGCTGCCAAGTGGTGGCGGTAGCTTTCATCGATCGTATCTGCGCCGTCGGTTCCGTGATCCAATGTAATGCTCGAACGAGATGTTCCTTACCTGGTTCGTGAGCGGCGGACAAACATGCCCGCTTGAATCTGAAGCCTGTCGTGGCGAAGCTGTTCTGATGGAGCAGAGCTCCGCTGCAGCCGTTCTTTCCAGATCATGCTTGATCGAGCTTATCTTCCTCTGAAAAGGCCGTTTACGCAGATACACACACACATATACACACACTAGCTTGTGTTACTAGTATTAATTTGCAAGTTAGCAGGCAACATATCCTATATACTTCAACTTAGGGTGTGCTCACAATACACTTCAATATTAAAAAAAGTCATGAAAATTCTAATAAAATTTCTATATGTATTCCATAGTTTACTCTACATATGTATAAAATTTTACGCTCAAATTCAATTTATGTTAAGAGAAATAAAAAGGAGAAAATTCTAACAAATTTGAACTCTGAACACTTGTTGGATTTTTCTCTTTTTTTGTTACCGCTAACATATAATGAATCTGAACTTAAAATTTTATGCATAATTAAGTAAGTTTAGAAGTACATGTAAAATTTTCTCAAAATTTTTTGTTATTTTTTACTTAAGATGTATCATAAATACACTCTAAATTTAAATACATAAGATATGTTATAAGTTGCCACGTAAAGACGTAAAGAAGGGTGGGCACGTACTGAATTTTTTACATCTCTTAAGAGCAGAGTAGCGTTCAACCATGAGATCCCTGTTCAGCGATTTTATTTACTGTGCATTATTTTGTCTTTTAGTGATTTTTTTTTGTTTTTTTGGTATTTTTGTGTTTTATTTTTTTTTCTGTATTTCTTTGCATCGTCCGTTTTAGATTAGTATGCCGCTTTTATTTTTATATTTTTTTAAATTTAATTATCTCAATAAACCAACTCAGCTACAGTAAAAATCAGTCAGCTACAGTAAAATTTTAGTAAAAATAAAAAATCATCGCTATTCTGAACGCCTCGTTTAGATTGATTGACGTACGACTGTCTTAGTTTTTCATGAAAAATTTTGTGCCCGCTCCTTTCCCTGCAATTTGGAGATGGACTTCTACACCTTTTTATTGTGAGGTGTGGAGAAAATTGCTGCACTAGAATACATCAAGGAAGGACAAAAGATTGATGTCATCACCTGAATATGTAAATTTGAATTCTTTGTGTATATCGTATTAATCTAAAATCACATTAGTGCACACATGTAAATATAGATGAAATATCGACTATAAGCATGATTAATAAAAAAAATTCAAATATTATTAATTATCATAGTACGACCTTATGGTCAAGCATACAAATATTAGCTTGAAGGGCTTAAAAAAACTAGCAGCGAAAACTAGAAATAAGCATGGTAGTAATTCGATATGTCCACAGGCAATCGACTGATAACTTCTATGTTTATGGGAGTGGAGTAGATGATATACCCATGATAACTTTATCCCTAGAGGGAGATAGTAGAGAAAGAAGTGGAGAAATCATTTTGAAAAGTCAGAAATTCATATTAATTTTTCTAAATAGAAATCAATATGAACATGGTGTATATACATTCTCTGGTTTCATGATGATTTAGTAGCACTGTCTACGTGGATTGCATGAAGAAACCGATTGACTTCAGAGGCGTTCGGAATAGCGATGATTTTTGACTTCTAGCTGAAATTTCGCTGTAGCTGATTGATTTTTTTACTGTAACTGAGTTGGATTATTGGGCATAATTAAATTTTTTTTAAAAATATAAAAATAAAAGTGGTACACTAATCTAAAGCGGACAATGCAAAGGAATACGGGAAAAAAAACAAAACATAAAAATTCAAAAAGAAAAGAAAAGAGACAAAAAAAGCTACAGGAGAAAAGAAGCTGACGCGGTCGCTGGCGTCTATCGCGCAGCTCTTTTGAGCGCTGCCTTAGATCAATCCAAATGAAATTTGTCGTATATCATCGGCTTATTTTTTTATGCTACAGTTGATGTCTTGGGAGGTACTTCTATGTTTTTTTTCTATAGTGATTTGCATAATTTTTAAAATATGATGAATGGTGAATAGATATTACTTATCTCTTCGTTTATTTTGAGATTAGTACTACTTTTGTTAGAGAAGAAAACATAAAAGCACTACTCTGATGTCTTTTATCTGCACTTTTCGAAATAGTAGTAAATGGTAAAGACATTGATGTGAAAGACGCATATGGTTTTAGGTTTAGAAAGCCTTTTAAAATTTTGCTTGAAGAAGCCGTTTCGTTTGTTCCAACTTTTAAAGAAGTTAAAAGATCAAAAGAACATGATCATATATATATATGTGTGTGCGCGCGTGCGCGCTTTGCATGCTATACCTAGGGGCCTTCTAATTGAAGAAAGAATCTAGACGCTGCAACTTGACAATTGAGGAGTACCACGCCTGCATGCCTGACGTTGATGTATCAAACGCCACCAACCGTGTGGTTTAAACAGGAACGATATGGTTTATTAATTTGATTTGCTCGACGGGTGGACGGGGAGAGGCACGTAGCGGAGATATGGTTGGATCTGCGTGCGACGTTCTTGGCAACGGATAGCACGACGGATTGGTGGGCGGCTAAGTGGTGCGTGGTGTTCGTGGACTAACTTGTGAATGCTTGATAGATCGTGCATATCCAGAAAGGAGATCTGATGAAGTAGGTCAGATTAGTAGGTAAATATCCTAAATTAAACAGGATCTTTAGACGCAACGTCATGCTCACAAGATCGTGCCATTGTAGCCACTCGCATGCAGCACTTGAGTTTTTTTTTTTTTTTTTGCCCTTACCTCCTCGCAGAAGGAGCATCGATCACACGCTGGCTGGTGTGGGCGATATTGCTGGTTTTTTATCAAACGTGGCAAACTCACCTGCATGTGGCAGCTTGTGGCTCCCTGTGCCGTAGGCCAGTGGCGTCCATCACTGCATGCACGCTCAGCTGCCTGAGAGCTACAGGGAGCCGCTGACTCGTACGAACCCGGCCGAACGAACAACTAGCGGCCAGCCAAAATTATCTAGTCGATCCGTGCTGCTTTCTTTCGCGAAAATCACAGAACACAAGAAAAGAATAGTTGCTGCCTCCTTTTTTTCTTCAAAAGCCACGGCCGGAAAACAAAAGCCGCCGCCAGCACTTTCTATTTTTCTTATTGCCTCCAGAGGTCACATCCGAACACAGCCGCAAGCCCTCTCTATTTATACTACTAAAATCTTCAACCTACTCCAATACGTTATTAACTTTAATACAACTTATTCTCAGCCTTTTTGCCTCAATCAGACTTTTTAGTTCACTACTTTTCAAGAGACCTAAAACTCTTCGTAACATGGGTTTTGTAATTCTATTTACGCTTCCGATTTTTTCAGCCTTCCATATCTCGAAGTCTACAGGACCACACCTCCTGTATCTTCTCCACGCATCATCTCTATGCGCATTGTTCTCTAGCCTGAACATCCCGCATGACATCCTTGACCGATAGGATCTCAGTTCCTCCCTGAACTTAGTCCCGAAACCTCAGTTCTACCTGAACCTAGTTTCAATCCTGTCATCGACAACGTTCCGCCTCAAGCAACACATGCACATGAATAAACAAACAACACGAACACAAGTCCACGACTTGATTCAAGTCAATCCCCACAATACTTCACGCGAGCGTATCATGTAACATTATCCTAAGTAATATCATAACCAACGTTGTTAATTATTCATCACCTAAAATATTCTAGACCCGGCCACATGGTCTAACACGTTTGGACCGTCCGACCTAGTTGCTGCTTGCTGATGAGGCGTGAAGGTTTGGACCGTCCGAACCCTCTCAGTCCAAAGTTTGGCTGAAAACGTTCGGACCAATAGTTCAAACACGTCCCCAATCTTCATCTTCCCGATCTATTCCCTATTTCCTCATTCCCTAATTGGCAACTCCCACAAACTAATCGGACGTCTGGGGCACCACTGCGCCGTATTCTCCTCATCACCTGTGCTCCCATCGTCTGTGCCCTGTGCTCCTGTCGTCCTCAAAGATGCAGCGCATGGATCCTCAACAAAGCATGGAGTCTCATGCACGAGCACAAGGAAAGAAGTTGCCTGACGTTGGGGCCTTTGGCTCGGCATTAGCTGTCGAGCATGCAGCCGATCGACGCCTCATCAGCTCCTAGGCGTCTCCTGACCTAGCCTAACCGGCAGCTTTGGTGAATTGAGCTTTCACCTGTACGTAGTTTTCATAGATGATATGATACAGAATTGAGGTTTAATTGATGATTATTTCGCTTTAGATGTATGGTGTTTACGTGTTGTTGATGTGGGAAGAGAAGCACGGATTTTTCTCACTAATTTGAGGGGTTTTGGATGGCGGCGTGGCGGCGTCTTGCAACTACAATGGGTGAATCGTTAGGGAATCGTTGAGCTTTCACCTGTATGTAGTTTTCATAGATGATATGATACTGAATCGTTGCTGCTATACTAGAGCTGGGAAGTAGTAGTCTGATTGAAATACAAGCCGAATTTTGTAGTTGTATACACTGAAACATTGAATGATCAAACTGTAATGCAATGTTAAATAAAGAATGCCATGCGCTCATTTCATGTGATTTGTTTCTCTAGAAATGCATGCTCTGAGTTGGGTACTAAAAAAATATAACAATTTGAAAAGAATTGTGTCTTGTATGGCTCGTGAGCCCATTTAAACCGACTCAAGTCAGAAAATGAGCCAAGCTGAACTAGCCTTCTAACTTATTTCCTGAATAAGGTAGCTGAACTAGCCTTCTAACTTATTTCCTGAATAAGGTGAGCCAAGTTACAGCTCTAGACAAACTCGGCTCAACTCGTTTCTCACAGGGTGCGTACGCATGGCTACTGGCCTACCGCCACTGCTAGAAATTGACGTCAACGATGCAGCAAAGCGGGGGACGCAGAACGCAGAAGCAGGATTCCAACAGCGCATGGCCACCCGTGCCTAGTTATGAGTGGCCAAGCCAAAAGACTTGGCGGCTTCCATTATGGACTACGTGCTACTTCTACTACGTGGCTGTGCTGTGCGTGTGGGGGATGGGGCCCACTGGGCCAGCCTGCCATCCATGGTGGTGCATGGCCCCCATGCATATGCACTAGCTCAAGCTGTAGCCAGGATCGGAGGCAACGTATCCTTATCTCACTGGTGTATTACAGTGTATCTTAACTAAAAAAATCATAAAAAATTCTGAAATCTTTTTTGTATATATTATATGGTCAAATTTATATATATATTTTATGATTTACTCTATTTATGTATAAAATTTTAAGTTTAAATTTATTCTATGTTAAAAGCAGCAAAAATGAGAAAATTTTGGGAAATTTGCAAAATGCCAAGAGTCCAGCGCATCTTTCTCTGGCTCGAACGTTGCATCCATGAAGCGGCAGTTGCGCAAGCGTTTTTAGTGATTTTAGTGAACCGGGAAGTTTTGTTTTCTGGAATCAGACCAAGAAAAGAGAGGTGCTTCAATGCTTTTCTTAATAGTGATTTGCATAATTTTTAAAGCATGACAAATGGTGGATAGATATTACTTACCTCTTCATTTGTTTTGAGATTAGTGCTACTCTTATTAGAGAGAAAAGCATTGAAGCACTCCTCTTCGACCTTCGCCTTTATGTAGCTCTTTCATTGTTTATTGCTTTACACCCCTAAAAAGCACAATCTTTTTTGCTTTCCTTGCTCTACTGTTCCATTGTTTTCTGGGTGCACAGAAAAGTGGGAGCACATGCTTTCGAAGTTGTGCTACAATATATTAGTTCAGATGACCCACAACCATATCCACACACAAACAATTCCTTGAGAATTGGAAATTAATGCTGATAACAACCATCCATCTATTATATTATCAAAACGATAAAAAAAAATCATAGCTCTTAAGGACTAGAAATTACTACGTTAATCGATAAAAAAGAGAAAGATATACACCATCGATTGAAACGGATCTAGATTATAACGGTATAGATTTAATATGTATAGATTGATTAGAAAAGTTTCATGTATAGTCTTTTATGAATCTAACCAGATTACTCCATGTATATTTAGTGTTGGATCAGGTAGCAACAGAGAGCGGTGAATGGTGCCTTCTTAGTCTTTCACGAGTCCAACCAGATTGGGTTGAATGGTGCTTCTTAAAATTCTTCTCTATGTATTCTATATTCTATTCTTTAATAACTAGGAAGTTACATTGAATATCATATTTTACCAAAGACATAGAAGTTACAGTAAATATCACATTTTTCCAAAGACATAGAATAAAACGACTAAACATATCAAAATTTCATGAAACCCTCGACACCGGCGGTCTATTCTCTCTCACAGGGGGCGGTCTGATCGCCACATAAATACCGGTATGATATTTTACTGATTACGAAAGGGATTAAGGTAGTAAGAAACACTCGTGTTGAAAAATTATTTCGTTTAAAATAACTTCTGTATTGGCTCTTACAAATAACTTATAAAAATCATTTTAAAGAATCATTCTATTGAAGATGTTTGAAACATACCTTAGTTACTCGTGTTATTCATGTGGCCGAATCCAGTGGGCGCGCGCGTGCATTTCATTATAAATGAAACATTATCGTTCTCTTCACTGCGTGCACTGCAACTTTCGACTTGCTACTCAGCAATCCACTTCGCGGATTATAAATAGCACCTCGCCGCCACCGCGACCCCCATGCCCGTTCTCCCCCAAAGCTTTAACCTACCAGTCGCTTACAACTCAGGCACTCGCTCGCCCTCCTCCTCCTCCTCTAGCCCTTCGACAACGCAGCAAAGTTTATGATCGATCGATAGGCATGAGGCGTTGCAATATCTCTTCGCCGCTTGCTGCCCTTGCCCTGCTTCTCCTCGTCTGCTTCTTCCACCACGCAGCAGCCGCTCGCCTCCTGCCCACCGCGGATGGCTTCGAGGCAGCTGCTGCTGGCCTGGTGCTCCAGGAGGGCAATGGCGATGACGGCTCCGAGGTGAGAAGCAAAGCCTAACTAAGTTAGCATGGCTTTCATTTCGAGACATCCATTCAGAGCAGAAGCCAGAGGCTTGAGGCTAGAGCTAATCTTTTCTTGTTCTGGTTCTGCAATATATGCAGCAGACGATGATGGGAGCAGCGGAGGCGGCGGCGTGTGAGGAGGGGAACGACGACTGCGAGCAGAGGAGGCTGCTCCACGACGCGCACCTCGACTACATCTACACGCAGCACAAGGGCGAACCATGAGGGAAGCTAGATGTTGATCTAGCTGGTTGGCCGGCAAGTACATGCTGGAGATTAAGTTGATACAAGGAATCATCTAGTAATAGTGATATATCTAATCTATCTGCTGTTTTGGCTATATCCGTGATCCATCTAGGAATATATGCGTGTCACATCTGTCTGTACATCTCTAATAGTGTAATATACTACATGGTATCGTTGTTCAGAGTGGAGTGCGAAGTATAAGATGGTGAAGGTGATCACGATGATTTCTCTATACCTAGGTTTCATCGGAAGCATTTTCTATGGGGAGGGTCTCAGATGATCTCTCTTCATCCATTGTTGATCCGTTGATCTGATATGTCTCGCGACAGATCAACGGTGGGTAGGGAGCACTGAATTTTCTTCCAGGTTCATACGTACCAGCATACAACGCAGGAGTGCTTTTCTGACTTATGGATTAGTATTTAGTAGCCTGGTTTGGCATGATGTGAGGTTGTGATCAGCCAGTTCACACAAAAGCTTAAGCTGATGAGAAAAAGCGGACAATTCATATATACTTCCAACACTCACTCTCACATGTAGACTCCTTTAGGTCTAAGACGTGGAATAGAAGCGAGCTGCAATTATTTTTTTTAATTGCGTCAACCGGGTCTTGAACTCAAGACCTCTTAGCTCTGATACCATATTGAGTTTTATGCACCAGCTAGTTTACCTAAAAGCTTAAACTGAAGAGAAAAAGCGGACAATTCACTTATACTTCTAACAAAGTGTATATTAATACCCGTACATTTCCTTGCTGTGTATTAGTATTCTGATTGCATCGATCGTATCTGTTCTCTAGGATTCCATATGATGGTGAGACCGTAATGGAGTGGCCACTGCTCGAAAAAGTGAACACCGTGCAGCTGCAGTGCCTTTGATAAATCAGAGCTGATGAGGAAAAGGGAGACATGCAAAGATGCTCCCCACATGATTCATACAGTGTTCTCCATTTGCAAGATAATTAGGCCTTTTGTCCTCAAAGATGCTGCTGTGGTAGCCGCGAAAGCCCTCGAGACATGAGCAGTCAAAAAATGAATGCATTGCTGCGTGCATGCGCATACTAGGATTATCATGTAGTATAGTGTCCACTAGGTTCTTTCTCTTCTTTTCTCAACGTGTGTTTGGTTTGTGCAGAGTGGACAATAGTGCCCACTCCATTATGATCTGATCAAGCTTTAGCTAGTGATCAGTACTGTGATCTTAGCCGCATGTCTCGCTCCGAGGATAAGTCAGAGGATTATGGATGTTTCACGTATACTACTGCTCTTGCTTCAATCTCGTGCATGTATCTTTCTATCTTTTTTTCACTGTTTACCTCCTTTTTTAAAAAAAAAATATTTTTAAATTATCATTAGTTATTTTTAATCAAAAATTATTAGTCGCAGCTAACTCGGACGCCCTTGTATCTTACCAAACAGTGGTGATCGGCATGTGCACCCATCCACATATCATGTAGTGGCGGCGGTACCATCACAAACATAAATTATAAACAAAAAAACATAAATTACAGAGTCAGAGGATTATGGATGTTTCACGTATACTACTGCTCTTGCTTCAATCTCGTGCATGTATCTTTCTATCTTTTTTCACTGTTTGCCTCCTTTTTTAAAAAAAAAAATTTTAAATTATTATTAGTTATTTTTAATCAAAAATTATTAGTCGCAGCTCACTCGGACGCCCTTGTATCTTACCAAACAGTGGTGATCGGCATGTGCACCCATCCACATATCATGTAGTGGCGGCGGTACCATCACAAACATAAATTATAAACAAAAAAACATAAATTACAGTCTAAAAAATCCTTCCAGTTCGGGTCACTACGAGTGACATCTTATTTGCGACGGCCAAAATTGTTGCAATAAAACCAAGATCGTTGTAACAGGCGTCTCCTTGATTTCATCCATCCATGTTCAGACTTCAGACAGTGCAGGTCTCAATTAGCTAGCTAGCTTGCTTTTCTCGAGTAGCTGCTAGCTGGGACGCAGCTTAAGCTCTTTTTAGTTTTTATTGACTGCGACGGTGACCATACAAAGTGTGTTATGTCAAAATAAACAATCAAATGCATCAAGTGGCAGGGATGACGGTGTTCAAAAAGAAAAAGTGGCCTAAGATCGCAGCTTCCAACAAAAGCCAGAAGTCACTAAAAAAGCTGGATTGAACGGGGCCTAAGATCACAGCTTCGAACAAGAATTAGAGTATGTTTGCTAGAGCTTTAGATTCCTATTTTTCAGTTTCTACTGCTGATTCTCTCAGAATCCATTTATCTGAAAATCTAGAGCTGTCTTTGAAAAGCGTTAGTAGGCCGGCTCCAAAAATATAAGAGTTGATCGGAGGCAAATAGACCATGATACCTCTAGTTGTAACACTTTATCTGCATTTATGTCTCACTCCTTTGCATTAGTATACAATTGATGAAATTTTTGTCTAAATTTTGAAAGACCATATACTTTATCTGCATTTATGTCTCACTCCTTTGTATTAGTATACAATTGATGAAATTTTTGTCTAAATTTTGTAAGACCATATATACACAAATTATAAATTGTTTAGAAAATTTTTGAAGAGTACATATGCATAAATTATGATATTTTGATTCATAATTTTAGCAAGTAATTGTATTTGATTGAAATTTGAAAGAATCAAAATATTCACATGATATGCCAATACACAGTGTCACATTGAAAAGACCGCAATCATTCAGAAAATTAACATTCAACTTTCATCCACAATTTTAACCACATCCTTGGCTAGGAGGTGAAGGCGCCATGCGGCGGAGGGGGGGCGATGCAACAGTAGGGAGGACGTAGAGGCAACATGGGGAGGGGGAGACAGTCGAGGGAGGATGCGGTGGCGGTGCGGAAAAGATGAGGCAACGTCAACGGCCACGACAGCGATGGGAGGCACCGAGGTGGCGCTTGGAAGCAACAGGATGGAGCGGCGCGGTGCCTTTGGTGGCAAGGGAGGCGGGAGGATGGATGGATCTAGGTGGGAGGCCAGGGTTTTGGGTGGAGCGAAGAGGAGAGAAAGGGGCAGGACCCAACGCCGTGTGCATACACAGGTGGGCCCGCCCTTGGCCAGGAGCCACACATGCCTCATCAGGCATCCCATCCGTCATGCAGGCGAAGGGGATGGCATGCAGCGGTTAGGGTAAGGAAGGGCATGGGGAATGGCATGTGGTGGCTGGGGAAGGGAAGGGCGTGGGGAAGAGAAGAGAATGTGGGATTGTGCGGTCAAAGGGAACGTATGATGTGCGCTGTGGGGCTGCTTGTGTGAGTAGAAATAGATGGCCCAGATCTTTTTTCTCAAATTGAACGGCTGCGAAGAGACGAGAGAATAATGCATCACCACCAACTGATTTTTTTAAGTAATATATAGAAACTGATTATCTTATCTCATGGGACATGGGTAGAACCATAAGCCAATTCCCCAGATAAAGCTCACCAGTCACCACAAAAGTTGTTTCCCTAGAAAGATGGGTACTAATTTAAGCTCCCAATTCTAATAGGGAAAGTCAGCGCTAAACTTCATTAAAGAATCTGACGTGCTCCAACTTCCAGAAAGAACATGTTGGGTTCCAAGCATGTAATAATCCCTATACTTCATATCCTTGCTGCAGAGATGCGCTGAATAAATAACAATGGTTTTATATATATCTGATTATCCCTATGAACAGATGACGTCTAAATATAATGCAAATGTGTTTAATAGATGAGCCAATTTGCATCAAGATTGCCAAGAGAGAAAGGTTTGCAATGCAATACTAGGAATGCGTTCATTAGATACAGGTGACTGATAACTGTTCGATGATAGACAATCTGAGTAATACAGCACACGTCTTTCAGTTCTGTTCAAGCCATTTGGTCAACGAACAAATGAACAAACCGCTGGCACCTCCATATGCAATCGCAAGCAAATTACAACTTGCAGATGATGCAAGAGTAGAAACAGAGAGAGCAGAAACAGAGGGTTGACTTTTGGCCTGTTCAGAGCGAGTAGACTAGTTGCAACTTACAACTTGCAGATGATGCAAGAGTTTGGGCTCATGCATGTTCATCTCGCCCACGAACTCAGCCATGTAATTTGCATTCTTTTATGTCATTTGCCATTGGTTAATTGCTACATGAGATCGACATAGACCAGACCAAATGGAGGGAGGCACTGCCTGCATACACACCGGCCGTTGACCTTCTCATGTTGTTGCATATGAACATATGTGGTATATGCTACTCTCTCCCAAACATTTGACCTCTATCACGTTCCTCCTCTGCGATGATGGAAGGCAAGGGTGATCCGGCGATCGCCGTCCTCCTCGCCGCGCTCTGCTTGGCATCGGCGGTAGTATTTCGTGTCGACGTAGCCAAGGGAGAGGAGCTCGTGACGCAGGCGTTGAACGGCTTCACCGCGACGCATTCCGCGGACGCGGCGGTGCCGTTCGAGCCGGTGCTGTACGCGCCCAACGGCGTCTTCGCCTTCGGCTTTCTCAGGGTTGATACGGCGTCCCTGGACCTCGCCGTGGTCCACCTCCCGTCGTCGTTCGCGCTCTGGCGAGCCACGCCGGCCCGCGTCGGGGACTGGTCGCGCCCGGCCACCCTCGCCTTCGACGGCCACCTGGTTCTCACCGATTCCAACGCCGGCGTGCTGTGGCAGACCCTCAACGTCGTCGGTGACACCGTCGCGCTCCTCAACTCCTCTAACCTCGTTATCCGGCGCTTCGATGAGCAGGGTCCGGCGTGGCAGAGCTTCGACAACCCGTCCGACACACTCGTCCTGGACCAGAACTTCACCATGTCCTCGCCGCCGCTCATCTCCAAGAACCAGAACTTCGCGCTGAGCCTCGCCAAAACGTACATGGCACTGCACATGGAGTTCTACGGCGGCCGCACGACCCCGATGTACTGGCGGCACACGGCCCTCGAGGCCCAACCGCAGAATGCCACGCAGCCACCAATCTACGGTCGTGTGGATGGCCGCGGCTTCTTCGGTCTGTACCTCGAGGGTGGCGGCCAGAAGGTCGACGTGCTCTCGTTCGACACGTTCGTGCAGAATCTCATCGGCGCCTTCCGGCGCATGACGCTGGACGACGACGGTAACCTCCGCGCGTACTACTGGACCAACGACTCGAAGGCTTGGACCCCCGACTACAAGGCCATATCGGAACCGTGCGACCTGCCGACCTCGTGCGGCGCGTACGGCCTGTGCGTTCCCGGGGTGGCCCAGTGCCAGTGCCTCATCAACAGCACCGGGACATCCCCGCCGTGCCACGCCGAGGAGACCACCGACCTCTGCGGCGGCGGCGGCCAGCTGTTCGACATGGTGCAGCGGAAGCGGGTGTCGGTGGCGTACAAGGAGCAGCTGCCGTTCGAGACGTACAAGACGGCGGAGGAGTGCGAGCTGGCGTGCGCGGTCAACTGCAGCTGCTGGGGCGCGGTGTACAACGGCGCGAGCGGCTACTGCTACCTCATCGACTTCCCCGTGGAGACGGTGGTGTACGAGGCAGACGACCGGAAGGTGGGCTACTTCAAGGTCAGGAAGGTGCAGAGGCTGGCACGGCCGGTCATGTCAGCGGGCACGACCGCCGTAACGGTGGTGCTGTCGCTGGTCCTGGTGAGTCTGGCCGTGGCCGGAGCGTACATAGGGTACCGGAGGCGGAGGCGACGGCGGGCCTGCGATCCGGGGATAGAGCAGGAGCTGACGCCGGGGCCGTACAAGGACCTCAAGTCCATGGGCAGCTCTAACAACTCGTTCAAGGCGTGATCCATGGAACGGTTGGTGTAACTGCATCGAGTGAACTGGGCAATGTGATCTCAGTGCTCTCCTCACTGTATCGCATAGTTTGGAGAGCAGAAATGGCTGCAAACAGCTCCGCTCCTTGCAGAATTGCAGAATTTGCAGCAGAGAACGGCTGCAAATAGGAGGTGTGGTCTGTGTCGCTACGCACGTATACAGTTTTCCCCTGCCTTTGATCTGTTTTCTGTTCGTCCGTATCAGACATTCAGACTCAGCGTTTTTTTTTTGGGGTAGGCTTTGTGATTGCTGTTTGTCAACATGCATATTCAATCAATAGTATACCTCTGTAAGGGTATCTCCAATAATACTGAGTCAGCTGGCTATTTGCATGTACACATCGGCATATATCCTATTTGAAGGAAAGAGAGTATGCAAAACACAAACAGCTAGCTACTATTTCGTCTCTAGTCTATAACGCAAAACGAGTCAGGTTCTATAAATGACTGTGTATGCATGTAAACATCAAATAGCTATCCTTATAGATAGTCATTTGGACTGCTAGCTTTTAGTATATACTCTATAAGATAAAAGTCGATACACTCATCTCCACGAAATAAGATAAAAGAAATAATTAACTGTTCATATTTTTTATGAGAGTTTTTACCACTCGTGAAAGGTACCAATATCTAGAGCGACGGAGCTAGTAGGCGACGACGGAGACGCCGCGCTGGCTGGCCGGCGGACGGGCGACGGAGGCAGCGACTGACGCTCTCGTCTCTCGCAGACTGGAACGGAGGCGTTGGAGGGAGCACGGGAAGTCGATTCGAGAATTTAGGCCAAATTGCCTACTCATGTCGTGCGGCACAAGATGACGCCTTCAGGGGGAGAAGGTGTAGCCTGGGGAATACGCCTCCTAGGGCAAAATCTCCGCGGGAAACTCAACCCAAACCACACATGAATACATGATCCCTGGCGCTCGCGATGGCCAACCGACCTCCGCTCCACAGGACCGAAAGTCCCCACCTTTCTCCACCCATGCTCCTCCTCGCTCCCACCCCGCCGCCGGCCGCCGCTCGCCGGAGACTAGGCGGCAGCGTTATCCCATGCGTCCGCTGCTCGAGCGTGCGCGAGCTGGAGAGGTCCGCGAGCCCTCGTCCTGGCGCGGGGCTGCCGCCGCTGCGGGAGGCGAAGCGGGTGGTGCTGGTGCGGCACGGGCAGAGCACGTGGAACGAGGAGGGGCGCATCCAGGGGAGCTCCGACATCTCCGTGCTCACTCCCAAGGGCGAGTCCCAGGCCGAGACCTCCCGCCTCATGCTCCTCTCCGACTCCTTCGACGCCTGCTTCACCAGCCCGCTCGCCCGCTCCCGCCGCACCGCCGAGATCATCTGGGCCGGGCGCGACGAGGACCTCATCCCGGACTCCGACCTCCGCGAGATCGACCTCTACTCTTTCCAGGTCGGACGCTCCTCCGTTTGTTGGGTTCTTCGTGGAGTGCTCGTAAGGTGTTCGTTGGAATTCCTGAGTGAATTTTGCGATTCGCAGGGGCTGTTGAAGCATGAAGGGAAGGAGAGGTATGGGGTTCTTTACCGGCAGTGGCAAAAGAACGCGGCCAACTTCAGCATTGACGGGCACTACCCAGTCCGGGAGCTGTGGGGCCGCGCAGAGAGCTGCTGGGAGAGGATCCTGGCACACGAGGGCAAGTCGGTGCTTGTCGTTGCGCACAATGCAGTTAACCAGGCGCTCGTTGCCACGTCGTTGGGTAGGTGCTGCTAGGTTTTTATTTGGATTTTGTAATGCCAAATTGCCAAGGGTGTGTTCAAAATTGATGTGCTGATCCTGGTGTTTGTGTTTAGGAGTTGGCACAGAGTACTTTCGGATT
Source organism: Melocanna baccifera (assembly GCA_036346265.1). Taxonomy (NCBI): domain Eukaryota; kingdom Viridiplantae; phylum Streptophyta; class Magnoliopsida; order Poales; family Poaceae; genus Melocanna; species Melocanna baccifera. The sequence continues at coordinate 19,851,046 of CM070707.1, read as the reverse complement.
CTGCTCCAGAGCAATTGTGGCGCTAGCGTGCTAGATTTCACCCCACAGACTAGTGGAGGCCCTCCAAGTGTATGCCTTAACCGCTTAAATCAGGTTAGTTTAACTTCGTTTGGATCATTGACTTTTGCTTTCTATAAGATATTCTTTCAAAATGGACCTACTCCTTGATTGTTTGTATTAGTGCGAGATATTGCTACTTTATATCAACTTCTTGATTAAAGAAATTTCGAGACAAGACAGAAATGTGGTAATCAAACAAATAAAACATGGGATTTAATCTTTTCCCCATGTTTGTATTTTGTACAGACCCCGAATTCTCCCGTTGCTGGGGGAAGTTCTGGAGGAAGAAAGACGAGCAAGAGGATCATTTTGGCCTGTCAAGGGGCTACACAGAACAGTCCTGAGGTATGGAATCCCGTTGTGTGTGCATGAACAAATTTGCACTTGTTCTATGGATCACACCAACTATTGTTCTAGGATCTGATTTTGTAGTTCCTGAAGTTACCTTAGGAAAATCGAGAGAACCAATCCAATTTAATCTGTTGTAACCTATGGCATGAAAAATTTGCAACTTAAATTTCCCTAAGAATTTGGGAATCGAGAGAACCACACAGTAAACCATTTTTAGGTTTTTGAGTTATCTATACAATTTTTTAAACGGAATTATCTATATAATTTTCATTGCTTTGAATTCCAGATTAGTTTAGCCGGAATGGGGTATGCACCGCTGAACATGCTTGGGATTATACAGGTAATTCACTTTGTTTCTTACATCACCAATTTATTTCCAATATAACAACTGAGCTCATTGTTGGACAAATACTTTCAGTCTCAGAAGACTGCAGAACTACTTCTAGATCTGAAGGTGAACAGTATTCTCTGTGGCCCACAAGTTGCAGCTGTTGATACTGCAACTACTATATGCGAGGTGACTATAATGTGAACTAACCGTGAAGTTCAGTTAATTGTGTTATGTTTATTTCTACCTATTTTTCACCTGTCCAATTTGATCTCATGGAGTTATTTGCAGGTCCAAGAGGCTGCAGATTGCTTAGGTGCTGACTGCGTGCCTCGCTACGTGGAAATGAAGAAATTGTTAGAACTTGAAATTGATGACGCCTTTCAAATGAAGCAAAAGGTTAAACCATTTCCAATTTCTATGGTTTATGATAAGCATCACACTAGCTTTACTAGTGCATGGATGATTTGAAGGTCTTTTATATATCTTGAAAATTCACATTTGCATCATGTAATTGCGACATCTAGAGTTCAAAATTACTATGAACGCATGCCATATGTTTTGTTAAAGCTGTCTTATGTGCATGCTGGCTGGTTACTTGGGAGCTTTTTATAACTTTTTTTTGTCGCATTTTTGTGTGGAAAATAATAATTCCTTGCTTCGTTTCTACAGAGCTTTGGAGAAATAGTTCAGTCCGGTTGGTTGGGCAGGATGGAATACAGAACACTAGAGGGATTATGGGTTCAATCAAAGGATGCATGGCAAGCCTTGCTAAATGAGTTGCCAGATGATGCTACATCTGATGGAGTTCTTGTTGCCGTAGGCCATCCTGCCATTCACCTAGCTCTAATTTGCCGGTGTCTTAATTTAACAATGGAGTACATGTCATCTTTTCATCTAGACGATGGCAGCATCAGTGTGATCGATTTTCCTGATGGACCAAAAGGAAGAGGTGTTATCAGATGCTCAAATTACACAGCCCATCTAGGAAGATGGTCAATACCCATTACAAGAACAACAGAAACTGATGAAGAATTCTAACTTCCTTGGAGGTTACCTCTTCAGTGTTATTGTGTACCACCCTTACAGGAAATTCATACTTGTAGATACCATACACTGATGTTGATGTACATATCATCTCAATATTTATGTATATAAAAAGCATATTTTTATATTATGTTAGTGCCTTGCACTACCATACACTGCTCTCAAGTGGTTATCAGTTGAAGAGAGTGACATGCACTGATGAGATGGTGACAAAGACGATTGCTATCAACGATCGGCTGGGCCATCAGAATGCTGCTGATGATGCCCTTTCTTGCCGTGATGAAGATGTTATGTCCATCTATCCCTTGCCTAGACTTTGATTTCCTTGTAGCCTTGCGGCAGGAATTAAGTTCCTTACCTGACTAGGTTGCCAAGCATGATCAGCTTGTTATGAATGTTGTATGTGTATTTATAAGACCTAAAAAGCAATATATATAGGTAATACAAAAGGATATTATAGGAAAATATACTATACACTAATAAGGAAACAAAGAAATATAAGGAAAGGAATAATACAATTTCTATTTTATCTCTAATAAGGAAAGGAATAATACACTTTCTATTTTATCTCTAATACCTTTAACACCCCCTCAAATGTAAGGTGTATGTAATAACATTTTATTTGAAAAGGGGTTGACACTAAAATAGAAAAAATTTGAAATCCGAGTCTTGATAATGTCGTCGTAGCGTGTAGCTCTTAGATAGAGAAAACTATCAAATCAAGCCGAAGAGAAATAGATAGAAGTATAACGGCGTAGTTCAAAGCTTAAGACGGCGACGGCGCAGTGCACAAGGTGTAGGAGAAGCGCGGTGGTCTTAGAAGCTTGGGGCGGCGGTTAGAGAAACAGCGGCATCATAACGACTTCTACGATCTATACGTGGCTCAAAGAGAAGAGCGATAGTTGCTGCCATGTAAAAAGAAAATTCATATACTTTTATGACCGACAATAAATTTATAGACTCGCACAGTTTGGATGAACTGAGAGATAGAGGCTATGGATTTGAATGGACGCAATAGAAGACTCAAATAAAAATAAAAAAAACTTAAGGATAATCACGGTAGCCAATAACTATTAGCACTATAGAAGGCAGAGTAGATGAGGATGCGGAGAAGATCTTCCTTGTAAAGCTCTATGGAACCTCTTTTCACGACCCAAAGAAGGGAAGCACCGGCCACTATTCTCCCTCCTCAGTGGCCCAAGAAAACGGCTGAAGACAAGAGCAGCATGGAGTACACTGAGATCCCCGTGTGCTATGCTCCCACCGACCAACCCTCTTCCCCTTTTCTCTTCCCCATTCACATCCAAACTCCTCAATGGTCTCAACATCTCCTATGAGACGCTCCAGTAGAACGATATCCTTATGTGCAACATCTTCTCTCGCTCTCTTTTCGTCCCCTTTGTAGCACCACCCAAACACTCGCATCCCTACCCACCATGGTCAACGGCTGATGGACAGAGAGCCTGAGGGGGTGGACGGCCAACGGAGGCGTGGGCGGCCTAAGAGGCGACGACGTAGGTGGGGGTGTCGTCAGCTTGGGGAAGGCTACGGGGAGTCCAGATCCAGACGGATCCGGCGACAGGGAGCCCTAGTTTGGCAGCTCAAAGCGTAGAGGAGGTTGGAAGGAAGCGGGAGACCCAGGGCAAACGCAAATGGCCAAGACGACGGCGGCGTGTGCGCACAGTGGCCGACGGATGGCACGAAGATGGAGACGACCATCAGGGAGAGCTAGATTCGAGCAGGGTGAGACCAGATCTAGGACTACGTCTGGGAGGCGGTAGCCAGATCGAGCTCGACGCGGAGTCTCCTGAGACGACAGCAGCCCAATCCAGATCAAATCTGGCCCGAAGGCAGCCGGATCCAGGTGTAATGTAGGAGATCTGGCGACGTGGCCGTCCCTGAAGAGGACGATGGCGACCCAAAGAGGCATTAGCAGGCGATGACGTGGCCACCCCCAGGAGTGCAGATCGCTCCTCCTGGGGGCAGCAGATATGAAAGACGAGCGACGGCTACAGTAACCCTAACCGAAGCTCTAATATCATGTTATGAATATTATGTGTGTATTCATGAAGCCTAAAGGGCAATATATATAGGTAGTATAAGGGGATATTACAAGAGAATATGTTATACACTAACAAGGAAACAAAGGCATATTAGAAAAAGAGTAATACAATTCCTATTCTATCTCTAATGTCCTTAACACAACTTTTGGCAGAAACGATGGGACCTAACTAGACATTCATCAACGGCTTCATTTTGCACAAGGGCCGTATTTTTGTTCCTACTGACTTGACAACTTGGCCTCAAATTTTGGTTAACGCGTGTAGTTCTGGTCATGAAGGTGTTCAGAAGACATTGCATTAATTACGAGCCTTTTTTTACAATAGCCATGCCAATCACTTCGTTTGTGAGTTCATCCAAGGCTATGCAGTTTGTCAACGCAATAAAACTGAGCACCTTCACCTGGCCAGATTGTTGCAGCCCCTTCTAGTTCCGTAAAGTGTTTAGGCCGACATCTCCATGGATTTCGTGGAAGGATTTTCGAAGGTGAGCGACAAGTCTATTATCTTAACAGTCATGGATCGTTTCTCCAAGTATGTTCATTTCCTAGCCTTGAGTCATCCCTACACTGCTAATATTGCTGCCCGAGTTTTCTTTGATAACATTGACCATCTTTATGGATTGTCATGTTCCATTGTCAATGATCGTGATCTGGTATTTACTAGTAATTTTTTGACAAAGTTATTTCAGTTGGTGAGCGTGAAACTTCAGTTGAGTTCGGCATTTCATCCCCAAACAGATAGTCAATCAGAGGTGACCAACCGTATCCTCACTGTTTATTTACTCTATCTAGTGGGCGATAGACCCAAACAATGGCTGTGCTGGCTTGCATGGGCCGAGTATTGTTACAACACCACTTATCAAACTGGCACTACACACAACTCTTTTCAAGGTGGGGTATGGCTAGGATCCACTGATTTTGCTATCTTATTAGCCGGGTCTGGCTCGCGTTGCGGCCATCGACAAGCAGCTGCTGGATCGGGATGCCATTCTTTCGGATATCAGGGAACGTCTGATTTAGGCTCAAGCTTACATGAAGCTTCAATATGACAGTCGGCATCGCGCGCTGGAATTTGAGGTCGACGATTGGGTCTAGCTCCGCCTTCATTAGATTAGACTTTTGGGTAAACTGATTGGTGCATACAGCTCAATACCTAATTTAAATTTCTTGGAACTAACCAATTTCTTTACTAATTTGCCTATCTTTTAAACTCACTTTTCATAGATTAAAGAAGAGGTGATATCTAAGAGTGGAAACACCATGGCATCATAAGAAAACAGGTCTCATCAGAGTTCTGCTGCAGCCAAGAGCTATGACAGTGCATTTGCCACAGGTGTACATGGCGGAGATTATTGTGCAGACAAGTCTTTGATGGGCAAAAGAGCTGGTGCGCATCTTGAAATGTACAATGTGTGTATGGGTGTCCTTCTGTGTCCATGTTGTCCTATTTTTTCTTTCTGTTTGTTGGGACAGGAGATTATCTGATCGTCAGGCCAATGGGAAGACAATTTCTAATTTGGGTAGAAGAGATTTAGGTGAGAGCTCACATAAGGAATTATCTGGAGGTGCTGTAGTGAAGTGGAGGGAGAGGAGAAGCAAGACGGAGGCACAGCCTGGGACTCCAGTCTACATGGAGGCAGGGTAGAGCTCATGCTCACTGAGGATTCAGCTTCTAGTGTTGCACCGGTGGAGACTGAAGAGGTCGTTGACGATAATGGAGAGTTCATTCGTGCTTAGTCGTCAGTGGCTGAGTTCAGTTAATCTGGTCAAAGAAGTTGCTATGAAGTTTGTGTTTGACTCTTAATCACAGTTTGTTACGGGCAACCTTTGTGTATGAGATCTAAAGGGCTTACATATGAACATACAATGCAAATGATGGGAAAAACATGTGTTGATGGATAAACTGCACCGAGTTCTCGAACTTTGTGTCTCGTATTCATGTAGCTCCCATCCTTTTTTGTTTGGGCTACTTATGTTTGTAGGGAAATTGTGATGTGTCTCTTTTCATAATCGTTAAAGACGCACAGAAGAGCATGGAGCAGCGTGTTTGTACTTTCTACAGGACAATATCTCTTATTTCAGGTCACTCGGCAATCTGCGTATTCTACGCATTACACACACAATATTCATAACAAAAACCTGGCAATATCTCTTATTTCAGGTCGCTCTCGGCAATCTCCTGTACTCCCCTATATATATTGCTCATTAGATCTCTTCAATACATACATAATATTCATAACAAGAACCACTTGCTTTCCGGCCATTATGTATTTTACCAGCCTTTTTTTTTTGCTTTTGTTGGGTCGGAGTAGGACCCATACCTAGTTGAGTCACTTCTAAACAAAAGCATTATGTAAACTACTTTTCAATTGTATGGCATAAAACATAAAAATGGGGTATATAATGGAATAATGTAACATCCTGATTTTTGGGGATTTTTAAAACCTTGAATTTAATGAGCACCTACTTTGGACCCCGCCCTCAGTCAGTTTTTGGTGGCCTAGACTCAGATGATGCAGACTATGATACAGAGTATGCAGACTATGATACAACGACAGCACCAGGAGCCAGTACCGCCACCCGCACCTCGTCAGCAGTCCAGCTATGCAGAGTTCATGAGGACGAGACCGCCTGTTTTCTCCAGTTCGTCCGAGCCTTTGGAGGCTGATGATTGGATCTGTTCAGTTGAGAAGAAACTGAACTTGGCTCAGTGCACCGATAGGGAGAAGGTGTTGTATGCAGTACACCAGCTTGAGGGACCAGCAGCAGAATGGTGGGAGAACTACTGTGCCACCCATGAAAACCAGAAAATCATCACATGGAAGGAATTCGCCAAAACCTTCCATAACGCCCACGTCCTGGATGGAGTGGTCGAGATGAAGAAGGACGAGTTTCGTGAATTGCAACAAGGGAACATGTCAGTGAGTGAATACCTCAACAGATTCACTCAGCTAGCTCGCTACGCGCCAGAAGACGTAGCCACAGATTCAGCTTGACAGAAGAGGTTCAAGAAGGGTCTGAACCCCGGATTGAAAGTATAGGTCGTGGGCAACGACTACGCCAGTTTTCAACTGTTGGTGGATAAGGCCATACTGATTGAGGATTCCCACCGCGAGTTGGGAGAATTTCACAAAAGGAAGATGAGCCAGCAAGGAGTTCACTCACAGCAGTCACAGAGGACAAGGCTCAACACCTATCAACCTGCGCGAGTGCCTCAGCAGCAGCAGCAGCAGCCAGTTTTCAAGACCCCAGCTCCAGTAACCCGTTATGAGAATTCGGGACCCCGCCCTATCAATCTCAGCAATCAGCCTCAGAAGAGCGCAAACCTTGCAGGTTCAGCTAATTGTTACAATTGCAAAGAGCCAGACCATTTTGCTCGCAGTTGCCCGCAGAAACGTCAAGCAATCACACCAGTTCCATTCAATCTGGATAGTACGCCTACCAAGATCCTTCCCCCAGGAGCAAGCAGTGGCAGCCAGCAATTCCAAAGTGTTGCAAGAGTAAACCTAAACTACATCAGCTCCGTCGTCGCACCCGGTAAACCCATCTCTCCTAGTTAGCCCGGATCTCGGGGTCGAGATCCCGTTTAAGGGGGTAAGCTTTGTAACATCCTGATTTTTGGGGATTTTTAAAACCTTGAATTTAAAAATAAATTTCTGAAATTTTCCTGAATTTTAATCAAGCTTAAATTGAATTTTTAAAATTTTAAAGAATTTAATATGATTAAATTAAACCTCAACATTAGCTGAATATATTTTAATTGAGTTCTTTGTGTCACAAGAAATTTTTTTGGTATTTTCTGAAATTAAATTTAAGCTTCAAATGAATTTTAGAACTTTAAAATGATTTAATCTGAGTAAAATAAATATCAACATAAGTTGAAAATATTTTATTTGGATTCTTCAGGTCTCAAGAACTTTTCTGGTATTTTTGGTGAATTTTTGGGATTCATTTACTATTTTCTAGAGCTCCTAGTGTTTTATTTGAATTTCTGGAAGAGATTTAATCGGGGAATCCCCTCAGCCGCTGGATCCTTCTCCCCTCCACGCGTCGGCCATCCGACTTATCCCCGCGCCGCCGCCGTACACCCTTTCCCGCCCGAGTTCCCCGCCACCCGATTTCCTTCCCCGCCACGTGGCCGCAATCCCACCGCCCGTGCGCGCGCCCCCGCCCAACCCTAGCGCCGCGCCCTCTCCGCATTGCCCTAGCGCCGCCGCCACGCAGCCGCCCGATCCTCCCCGCCTGCCACGCGGCGCCATCTCGCGCGTCCGTGCCCTGTCCCGCTCCATGCCGTGCTCCTCGCGTCCCCGCCGTTGGATCGCGCCCGCGAGCCACGCGTCGCCCCGCTCGTGCCCGCCTGCGCGATAACCGTAACCCTAGCGCCGCCTCTCCTGAGCCGTCCGATCTCCCCTACGTGGCCACATCTCAGCCGTCTAACCCGCGCCCGCTGTCGCTCCGCGCCGTAATCGATCCGGACGCCTCGGTTCGCGTGCTTTTATACGTGTTCTTCTCTCGGTTCGCGTGCAAACCCTCGCCGCCGCCCTCGCCTTCATCCTCGCGCCGCGCGCGCCGGCCGCCGCTCGCCGCGCTCGTGCGCCCGTCGCCGCCTCTGCCGTTCGGCGTCGCCGGAGACCCGCCTCCCGCCGGTGAGCCCCGACGCCTTCCTTCGCGCGCGCCGCCCGTCGCCCCGCGCGCCGCTCAAACCTCGGTCCCGCGCCCCGTACCCGCGCGACGCCGCGCGGCGCGCGCCCGAGCCACGTGTCGCCGATCCGTTCCCCGCGCCCACCACGCGTCGCCGTCGCCCGCGTTCCCGCCCGTGTTCGCGCGACGCGCGACGCGCCGCGCCACGCGTCGGCAATCCCCGCCGCCCCGCTTCCGCGCCGCCGCATCTCCGTCGCTCGCTCAGATCTGAGCCGAAGGTTCAGATCTCGCCACGTTAGCAAATCCCCGCCCCCAGGTGCCACGTGGCAGACACGTCAGCAGGTGACACGTGGCAGCATCAGCCGCTGCCACGTCAGCACCGCCCCGCCACGTCAGCGCCCCCTCCCCCGCACACTGTTCCGTGCGCTGGGTTCACGGTGGACTCGGTATTCCGTGCGCCGGTTCACAGCACAGTAACATTTTCGATTTTCCTGATTTAAGTTTAGGGTTGTTTTTCCGAGAGCCCGTTCTCCTCCGTCCTAACTCCGATTGATCCCGTTCCTTTTTCTAAATTCATCTAAAATCGAGCTCTAGCTTTTGGTTCTGGTTTCATAAATTTTGGAGTTTATTTGCTTGTCATTTTATGTGTTTTCTTTGTTTCGGTCGTTTTCTCTCTCGTTATATTCGGATTCCGGGGGAGCAGGATCTACGTCCGAAGACCAGGAGTACCTCACTGAGCATAACCAAGGCAAGTCGTGTGCTTTGATCATATTGAACCCAGTTTGTAATCTATTATTTATTTATTTTGTTTTAAGTTACATTGCATCGCTACTTTTACTCAAACCTTGTATCTGGTAGTTATCATCCCATTTGATTTTCATCCCTCCTTGATAGTTTAGAGTGCCATGATACCATTGTCACCATAGGTTGAAAAATATACTAGTGATGATAGGTAATTGTCACATGGGCTGGTACGATAGAATTGCTTAGCGTTGCTTATAGTTCCGATTGGGTTTATCATCACATGTGAATTAACAATTTGACCTAATGAGATATGGAACTGTGGTTGGTGCCACGTTTATTAAAATTTATGCTATGACGTTGGTGCGTCATCGGCGGTGGTTATACAAATCTTTGTTTTGCACTCGGGCGAGTGATCGTGCAGTAAAGGGGGAAGTGCAGGTGCATTTCGGGGGATGTGGTAGCCTCGCCCGGGTAGAATTAAGGACTTAACTTTGTGCGCCATTAATCTGAGCTTTACCGTGCAAACCACATGTCTAGTATGAGATGGACTTGGCTAACTAATTTGGGATGTTTCAACTTTAATCTTGCCATTGAGATGAACATGGTTGCTGATTTTCATGTGGCGCAAGGGGGTGTGATGCGAAACCCTAGCGGGCGGATTAAGTTGTAACTTAACTTTGTAAACGCCTTATAGTGATTTCCTTAGCGCGAGGCTAATCACATCGTGTGGGTACAGTTGTGCAACCTCTGCAGAGTGTAAAACTATTCGAATAGCCGCGTCCTCGGTCATGGATAATGCTCGGTGATTTCACACGAGGGGTAGTTATTTCTGAAAATGTGTGGATTGTAGTTAGACAGTGAATGGTTAATTCGCTGTTGGTTTAGCTTATGGATGGGAGGTCCATAAGCGGTTGGTTTAGCTTGTAGATGGGATGTCTGCAAGTGGTTATGTCAATTTTTTTGATTATTTATTTATTATTATTTTACTTAAAGTTCGCTTTCAATCTAGTTACTGTATTTACCTTCAAATGTTATTTATGCAAATTAACCTTTCAGCCATCCTTTGGTAAGCCTTGCATACTATATTGCATTCATTTGTTACAAACGACTTGCTGAGTACCAATGTACTCACGGCTTTATGCCCAATGTTGCTCAGTTGAGGAAGAGGAGTTTCACCAGCAGGAGGTTCCAGAAGGAGAGTACTTCGACGACTTCGCGGTTTAGGCTTCGTTCTCCACTCGATCGCCTGTGAGCTTGTCGATTGGCCACTACGTTTTATCTTGGATTTCCGCTGCCAGTTTTGTTAGGCCTTCGGGCTAGTCTATTGTAAGCTTGATCATAAGGTCGTATCTTTTTGAGATTTATTGATATTTGAGCTTTTCCTTTATTTTATCGTATATATGGTTGCGATGACATCTATGTTTGACTGTGTGTACTAGCGTGATTCTGGGACTAGTGCAGTATACACAGAGAGTCCGGATTTGCATATTCGGGTCTCGACAAATAACCCAAATATCGTTCGTCATTTGTAAGAACCTGTATCGATTGTCCTGAGCATTATTGCCTGCATCTGAGGTGCCCAAAGTGCATACATGCCGATGACTCCGATGTATAAAAATCTAAATTTTGTTGAACTCCACTTTTTTTGAGACTACATAGCTACATGAAGCTTGCCAATTCATTCAATTTATTGGATCAACTAATTTTGTTAGGGGCTGGAAACTATCTATGTTGTAGAATTGCTAGATATCAGAGGAAATCAGTGATCATGTATCTTTGGTTTCCTTAGTTCATTTGAGCATATTAATCATTGCAGACTTCCTTGAGAGAAAGGTTATATAGTGATGACGGACAATTTCACAAAGAGGGCACTATTATTTTTCTGGTATATGGGTATTACGTTTGACTTGTTAAAAGCCACTGTATTGGTTGTCTAGAGACTTCGATTCGTCCTAGACTCCTTACTTTGCACTCTATCGGGCCGTGTTTTTTTTTTTACAGCGGAACTGAATTCTTGCAAGTAAAATTTCAGTAGCAGAGTTGACAGATAAATAAACCAAGCAGAGAACTATCCTATTCCCATCATTTGTAGTGCTGGACCATGTATACATGCTGTCGCAGAACTCAGAAACATATACCTACTGCGTCCTTTTCGTTGCCAACTAATTCCTTTTTGTAGCCAAAGACCCAAAGCCCATCCTTTGTCCATCAGATACAAGATTAAATAGGGAATGCTTATCTGCACATACGCTAGCTTCCTGTAGGTTGTATAATGAACTCTGAAGCATCATGGCTTACCGATGCATGCTTAGGTTCTGATGTCACTCTATTAGTTCAATTAGTGTGTGTATGAACATTGGAAAGGAAATTTTGTCTCTGTTCCATGGAAGGAACAGATCGAAGTGGTCCAAACCTAGGCATTAGTACGTTTAACCTCATACTTCACTGAAGATTCAACACATATGCTAGGGTGTCTTTTTATGTCCGAGCTCGCCTCTGGAACTACATCTGTGCACAGTAATTATGCATGTGATGAGCGTAATACTATATTTTCCTAGTGATTTAGCCATTTAGGGCAATTGACACGCAAAGAAAAATGTTGTCCATGCAGTGCGCATTTGGGGAACTTTTCTTGTTTCCAGAAAGGTCCGAATGTCATTGGAGGTACTGAAAACTGTTGATGATGAGGTCATCTCGTGCTTCAGGCTACTAATTTGAAGCCATTCTACATTAGTGGTTTCCACAAAAGAGAGGAGTTGTAATGATGAAAGCCTTAAGCATGTACTTAGTAGTATGAGCAGTACAGCTTATCTGTTGAGCAGTACCGAGTTCCAAACAATGCAGTGATGATGAGTGAGTCATCTTGATTTCGCTGTCAATTTAAGCAAGGCAGTACAGAATCATGTTGCTGTAGAAGGATTCTTCAACATCAAGCCATTGCATGCTAAACTAGGACCAAGTGGGCTCATGATGTAGTTGAAACTTCTTGTGTTGATCAGCAGGTTTATATTATTTTGAGCAGTTGCAACTTGAAGATAGCATGGGGCCATTCCAACTACACCAGCATAGAAGAAGACAAGTTCATTTCCAATTGGGAGCAACCTGCTATCCTCCTTCCTAGTGTTTGCGGTATGCCTTCATTTGGAAATCTGAATTTGCATGCATTGCTGATGCTTCTCTTCCTTTTAGTTTGGTAAGAACAGAGAAGGCTTTGTACACTATCATCAACTGCCCTGCTGCTTTTAGTTAAGAGTAAAATATTTTCTCTCAAATTGCGCAATGTTATCTTGTCAGCTGGTTCCATGGTAGGTTAGAAACAGAAAGGCCTCTTTTGTCAACTCGTGTTTGCTTCATTTATAAAAACTGCATTGTCAACTTGTTCTGGTTTAGTGAGAGAGTGAGAGAGAGAGAGAGAGAGAGAGAGAGAGAGAGAGAGAGAGAGAGAGAGAGAAGAAACCATGTCCAGTGTGCATAATTCATCTATCTGTTGCTCAAACATACAAGTATACGTGCACAGCAGCATACTATTTGCCAACTGGATTAAATCATGTAGACCCTTCTGTTTGAAGACCCACATTATCAGGTCTACTATAAGAAGGAACTAACTAATTTGCTGTATTATCATTTGATTTCTGTTTTTGCCTGTTGTTGAAAGCTAAAGTGTTGCTGTCTATTGTTTTCAGGGATCCTGCTTCCCCTGTTTTCAGGCGAGTGTCTCATTTCTGCTGTACCAAGTGTGCAGTATGGGAGAACTATTTTTTCCCACTCGAATCTAAAAACAAAGTCAACAAAGCATGCACCGATTTTATAATGCATCTGGGATCAAGTGCCTGGTATTGCCGATGCATGAATCACATTCTCACCTCTCAGAGAAGATTGCTCCAGACTCAAATTAGTATATTCAGTCGAGCATTTTTTTTAGCTATATTTCACATTCTCGCTTCTCAGATCAGATCGATTCACTATGCAGGGACCAATTCATGGACCATGAGCTTGTGCAGAATCTGCAGCTGCAGCAGGTGAGTCCCATTACTGTGCTGCCTATTACCTAATCTGGCACATTCTATCTGTTAGTTAACACACTTAATTGGGCAAATTTACGATATTACGGTTGCACTTCCGTGCGACACATTTTGTCTGCCATGTGTTTGTTGGAGTTTACGGTGTTGATACCTTAAATGCTGAACCACCTCACAGCAGCGATATGAGCCACTTTCAAGAAAAATGGAGACACCAGCCAAGTGACAAGGTAGCAAGTTTTTGCTTCGTTTCTAATCCTTAATTGCTTTCTTGGTGTCGTCTATTCATTTGTTAATCCTCAATCATTGAGTGGTCAAACATTTTGATATATGATTAAAATTTGTAGGTAGCAAGGTGACAAACTTTGCCATTGTATTCCACTGGATCTGTGATCTTGGGAGTTGGTGGTGTTGACAAATGCTCTGATGGATGACCGCGCAAGGGGTGCGTACCCACCCTTTCTGTTCATCATACCTGTCATCCAACGCTTCACCCTGCTGTCACCTTCATCCTTTTTATCTGTTCTTGTTCTAGTGAAAAAAAAAACACCATGCCCATGGAAGCTTACACTATTCCATGGTCTCCAGAGTTCACAGTAAAGAGACTTTAGTGAGTTAGATAGCTTGTAAAGCCAGAGGTGTGAGTTCGCAACCATTTGAGATGCTGCAATCCAGGATTCGTCACATGTTGTACAATGGAACTATTCTCTGAAACCAGCTCGAGCTCCTGCAGTTTGACCTTGCGAGTTCCTGAACACACAGGATTGGAGTTGGAGTCTAGGGATTAGATTCTAATCTTGCTGACCACAGGATTGGAGTAGAGTTGGTCTCATGATCTCGTGAAGGGGAGAGCAGGACAGGGTTGGCCAGAAACAAACAGCATTCGCTTGCATTGCGACCCTGTATGGGGCGGGCTCGTGGAGACATGCGTTCTGCATTGCTTGCTGCTGCCCCTCTTGCTTGAACAGTTCTCCCATGTTCCGCGCCTCTCCTCCACGCCTTCCAACTACTCGTGAATATTGAACTGTTCTATATAGAAAAAATCAAGAACTGAATATAATTGGTTATGCAAATACCGAGTACTTGTCAGACTCGCATACCATTAGATCACAAACAGACTATGTATTCCTGTGTGGTGGAACTGTCATTTCAAGTAAATCGTCTAAGCAAAGTTTTATATCGACTTCGATGAACCACTTAGAAATCATAGTATTACATGAAGCTATATGAGAATGTGTTTGGCTTCAATGGATGGTTCACCACATCTGGCAGTCATGTGGATTGAACATTATACAAACTCTCATAATTATTTATAAAGATAATGTAGCTTGTGTTGTATAAGTGCAAACGGGCTACGTGAAGAGTCATCTCACGAAGCATATTAACCTCAAGTTCTTCTATAATCATGAATTGCAAAATATAGATAAAATTAAGGTACTGCATACTAAGTCATGTAAAAATCTTGCAAATTTATTCACTAAATCACTTTCAGTATCTAACTTTGAACGATATGTACGTGGAATTAGAATTATGAGACTTAGAGCAGTACAAAATTCAGGGAGAGATTCTTTCGAGCTCACTATTAGAACTTGATCACAAAGGTCGAGTACCCAAGAAATAAATTCTGTAGATAAAATGAAATTAGGTAGATTGTACTCTTTTTTCCCTTGACGAGTTTTTCTAAAGTTTCTCGGCCAATATTTTTAATGAGATAATTTGTGCAACACAACATAACATGTATCATGTATTCTTTCTCCAAATTTTTTTCTACTGGGTTTTATGGAATTTTGATGAGGTATGAATGTGTCGAATGAGTGCCCAAGGGAAAGTGTTGGAAAACCTAGACTTGGGTCTGTAAGCCTGGCCCATTGGTGAGTACCCTCTACTTAATTTATAAATACGGGTCCTACTCATTGTAACATGCACGTGAACAAAGAAATAAATAAAAAAAAGAAATCTCCCTCCTATCTCTCTGTGTTCAATTTATCGTTTCTAATATTCTGTGTTTAATTCATCTCCTTTGCATAAGAGAAATCGATCAGACTGAACTCGCCAGCGACGATTCCTCAACATCCACAACCCATTAAGCCCACCACCTTCACCCCTGTCTCGACTCATTCAGTAGTTTCTTTTCCTATAGTTTATAGTTACAACTTATGATTGTTTACTCTATCACAAGTATTTATATGAATAAATTAAATATTGATAGGCTAATAAGTCGTTTTAAAAAGATTATTTCAATAAATCATTTAAAAATAATAAAATAATTATTCTAATTGTTTATTTATGAGAAATCAAATTGAAAAGAACGGGTCTAGCTCCTCTTCTCGTTAATGTATGCACGCACAGCACAGGCCTCCCTCCCATTCCTCGCCTGCGAGAGATCAGGAGAGGATCAGCAATGGTGAGCGCGTCCAGCCTCCTGCTGCCCTCCTCCGTGCGCGACTTCGCCTCCTGCATCGGCGACGGCGCCGTCCGCGTCGCCTGCACCACCCCCTCCTCCACCCTCACCTCCGCCTCCTCCAATTCCTCAGCCCCCTCCACGCTCTCCGTCACCGCCTCCTACCGCGCCACCCCACTCTCCTCCAGCTCCCGGCCCCTCCTCCTCCGCCTCACCTGGACCCACTCCCCTCTCGGTCCCACCCTCTCCTTCGCCCCCTCCGCCTCCGCCCCCGCGCTCCTCCTGCGCAGGCGCAGGGGCACCCGCTCCGTCCCGTCGGACTCCGACGACGACCCTCCTCCGCTCGCCCTGTTCTGGGACCTCACCGCCGCGCTCTACGACCCCGCGGCCTCCCCGGAGCCGCTCTCCGGGTACTACTTCGTCGCCGTCGCCAACGCCGAGGTTGTGCTCGCCGTGGGCGACCTGGCCACCGAGTTCGTCAAGGCCAAGTTCGAGGGTCAGATCCCCAAGGCCCGCGTCCTGCCGCTCGCGCGCAGGGAGTGCGTCTTGGTGTCCGACCCGGCGGCAATGCACACCGCGCGCGTCCGCTTCGCGGAGGCCGGGCCGGAGCACGAGGTCAGCGTCGGCTGCGCGACGAGCTCTGGAGGAGGGGAGGATCTGTGGGTCAGCATCGACGGCAGGCGGGCCGTGCAGGCGCGGCGGCTGCGGTGGAACTTCAGGGGCAACCAGACTGTGTTCGTCGACGGCGCGCCCGTCGACGTCATGTGGGACCTGCACGGGTGGTGGTTCCGGGAGCCGCCGGGCTGCGCCGTGGTGCTGCTCCGGGCACGCAGCGCGCTCGAGAGCCGGCTATGGCTGGAGGAGGAGGCCGCCGCTCCGGGCTTCTCCCTCGTCGTGCAAGCCTTCAAGAGCCCGCCTTGATGGTCTTGATTGGTGAGGTCTTATTTGCTCACTGTTCTGGCTACTTGGAAATTGGTAGAATTGTTAAGAAAACCAAGAAAGCAATGGTTGGTGTGGTGCTTACAGTCTAGAATCTAGAATTTTCTTTTTTGAGGGATAAATAAGTTTGGGAACAAACAACAAGACGGTGAACAGGTAGTATACAGAGAGATTCCTATGTTGTGTGTGTGTAGGATCCTCTTCTCCTTAATTTCCTTCTGTTTTTCCTCTTTTCTTTTCTGAATCTTATTTAGTTATGTGTCCCCGTACAGTTAACAAAAAACAGCAAGGAAACATTTTAGTTTATGTTGTATGAGGTGGTGTAGATATGATATGGGATACTGGTTTCTGCTTGTTGTACAATAGAAATCAATTTTCACCTCCTCCATTGGCTTTACTCTTTACTGTTCTTATGCAATGCAGATGCAGCAGTGACAGTGATACAAGTGACTCTCGCACCATTTTGTACTGGTACCGTCTGTCTATACCATGTAATGCAATCAATACGACAATGTCTGCATAATTACTTGCACTGTACCATCAAATCCCTTGCATAGTTCTTCTGTATACTACTCTTATGCTGCAATTCAGCTCTGATTCCTGAGATCCACCACATGTTTACAGATAATATCAGCCTATCGTTTCATTGTCATGTCTCTTGCATCATGCACAGGGTACTAAATAGCGTTGGTAGCTCCCGCAATAGCGTAGTAGGATACAAATGCTACCAAGTTGAAGTAGCGTTTGAAAATAGTGGATTGAAACTTTGCGGCCGATAGAGCACTTGTCAGAGCGCTATTGCGGCCGTTATTTGCAGCCCGCTATCGGCGCAATATTCTAGTGCTACTGAAATTAGAAATTTGCACAAGTCTAGACCAACGTGTAAATAGTTGAGAAGTCCTAGCCAAATTAGTTGTCCTTATGAGATAGTCGTTTTGGGTATTGCCACTATTTCCCTCTTGCTTGATGGCGGCCGTTGCTCATTCTCAACAGCTCCACCACGACTGTTGTGATGCAGTCGCAATTTTATCGTGCTAGTAAGTCATGATATATACATGACTAATTCAAAATTGTGACTATTTTTATATACTGATATTGGAATATTGCGTCTGCAATATTGCTCGCTGCTCGCTATCCACTACATCGACACCAATCCGAAATGATCCCACCTATTTCCATCATGCCACTGTTATGTCCTGTTGTTTCTACAGTTTTATTGTTGTCCCATTGGTGATCTGCCGTCGCACGACTAGAGTAGCTGGTGCGGCACATGCTCTTCTACATTGTACAGTCTAATACAGGTGTAAATGTAATGGCATTAGTTGATCTCACCTTGGTCCCTGCTGTCCCAGCATACAGGTAGAGGAGGTACTGTTTGGTGTTTGCTTCCCCTGTCCCAGTACAACTCGTGAGAGCTTCACCTTTTCTGCTGCTGCTTCTCATGAGAGAATGGGTTGCCTTAGATTCTGCATCCCTTGGTTGTCATGTTTTTGCTCTGCTCTTCCATTCGATGCCAGATTGCCAGTAGAAGTTGGGGGGAGAGGGGCTGATGCTGGTATCAGACACCCCACATGTGAGGTGTTGTCTCCATCATCAGCTCTACACTAACTCTGTTTGCCAAGCAACCATGCTGGCGGCGTGTATTCTCTGACGTAGCTTTGGCTACGTCAGGTGACTTTGGGCCATGATCTGGCCGTTCATCTCTGGATGGACGGTCCAAATTATTTCTACCTTTATTTTTTAGTTTTTAATTTTTTTTAATTTTAGTTTTTAGTTTTTTTTACCTTTATCTTTTTATCTAAAAAGATAAAAGTAAAAAAAACTAAAACCAAAAAACCAAAAACTAAAAAATAAAGGTAGAAATAATCTTGACCGTCCATCCAGAGATGAACGGCCAGATCATGGTCCAAAGTCACGCCTGACGTAGCTTCGGCTACGTCAGAGAATCCCGAGCGCCATGCTGGTACATTGCGACAGATTTGCCACTTCTTTTGCCCTCTTTTTTTTATCCCCTCGTATACTTGCTACAGTAGTGTACAGCCTTACATGGCCAAACATATTGGTTTCCCTGTTTTGGACAGATTTCCATCGTCGCATACATTTTGATCATGAAATAGCTTTGGAAGCATCTTTTACTTTGTTTCTGGCTTAATACAATTTGACTAGACCGGCACGGCACTGATCAATCGTCTTACCTTGCCTGTGGGCTGTGACTTGATTGGAGGTTGGCTAAATGTGGTATTGCTTTCACGATTCAGTACGCATTGCTTTCGAGGTATGCAACGTATAGGTCGATGGATGGTGGCCTGGTTTATAGACGTACGATGGTACGCCGAATTGCTGGCAGTGTTGGTACTGTTTCAGCGATCTGTGATCTCGACGTTTACCTTAATTATTCATTGCTGCACGTCTGAAAAATTGATAGTTGTGAGCACTGAGGAAGCTATGTATGATTAGGTTTACGCTTGCAAGTCTTGTAAAACTCCGGTTTATATGCGTATGATGATGGTGATTGGTGACTGCCGAGAAGCTGAAAGCAACGAGCTCACTCTTTCGCCTGATCACTCTCCGAAGTCTATTGGCAATCTCTCTGCGGTCTGATCCAATTCTACAGGTCGCAAATCGTACTGGCTACACATTTCTATTGCTGCAAGAATGGTTCGATGGAAGAACTTGCAAAGTCTTATCAAATCGCCCGTGATATCTATAGATTACAGCACGCATCTTGCAACTAGTGGCATATGTTGATCTCCACACCGTCATCTCATGTCATCGAAATGTTCAACGGCCCATGGATTTTTCGTCACGGCTGTGACAATATATGTCATACGTAGGATGGCCATTATCTTATTACCAAGCATCAATTGGGCAATAAAGCACGTCAAAAGAACACGACAACTCTAGATGATCACTGCAAAAATCTCCATTTCTTGTCGTCCTTGTGTAAGAACCGCTCCTCTCCGGACGGAATTTAAATTAATAGACCTGCTCTTGATAAAGATTAAGCAATAATAGTAATAAGCACGACTGATCTGTAAAACCGGCCGAAAAGAAGAAGAGGGAGAAGTAACAGCAACCAGAAAGACGACCGAAATTTATTCCAAGGATGACCAAGCAGCCCTTGAACGGAATGCATGGCGTAGAGCTGCACTACAGCTCCACCAGCTGAACACTGAAGTGGCAGGAAGGAATAGCGATAAGGAGGCGGCTTAGGTACATCATTCACACATCACAACTGCATACAGATGAATACCTGAAAAGGAACCATCGACGGATGCTTGCCGGACACTCGATCTGGTCATGCCGCCGGCGGTGGCTTGGCGACGACGACGGGGAAATCGATGACTACGACCTTGTCGAGCGCGGCCATGAACGTGCCAGCGAACGCGGCGTGCTTCTCATGGCTCATGCAGCTCGCGAGATCTTCGGCGCTCGCGAAAGCCATCGAGAAGACATGGGTGAAGCCCTGCGTCAGCGCCTCCTGGTTCAGCACGTCTTTTCCCCTGCAACACGAGGAACAATGGGTTCACCAAGAAGAGCTGAATCAGAAATGTTTACAGTTGCAGTTCAATGGCTATTCTTTGAGCTACTGATACTCCTGACCCTGGGCATGGCTCTGTCTGAGAATAATGTAGCAAGATCTTCAGTAAAGGAACAGTCTTTGGAGAAGTTGGACATCTGTGTGCTGAAGAGCTGAACAAAGTTGAGCAACATTGATACTTTATCTTGATCTTACTGCATTCTAGCATATATTTCGTCACTGGTTTAGAGTATTCGGCCTCGAAAAGTTAGAAACTACTGAACTTAGTTTTAGAGCAGAAAGGGAAGCGCAAAGACAACGCATCAATGTATACCACTCGAAGGATTTCACCGTGTCAATCTCTGCAACAAGCTTGGTCAGCTCTTGCAGAATGTCGTCCACCACGACGCCCTCCTTGAACTTCACCAGGCACAGGTGCTTGACTTCCGCCATGGTTGAAAAGCTCAAAGCTCAAAGCTCGAATCTGTCTTCTCCGGTGGCTTTGCAGAGAGGGCGATCATCACGCCATGATGCTCACCATTTTAAGGCCAGATGGAGCTCTGCTCCGCCGAGGGCCACCACCACCGACAGGAATCACTGTAAAGCTTATTACGGCTTTTTCTTGGCAGTACACTCGATTGAATCATCTCGGCACTTTTTTTTTTTTAAGAAACGGGCAAGAACTCTACACACAGAAGACACCAGCCCCGAAGGACTACACACAGAAGACACCGGCCCTAAAGGCCTACACCAAAGCAACACCGAGGACCCCCGTATCCTTGCACTCGCCACGTAGTGCGGCCCACACGCAATCGAGACTTGTCTCGACTGGCCATGCCAAGGAGGATGCCTGATCTGCTGCAGCTGCTAACGTGCTATCCGCCGATAGGGCTGTAAACGAGTCGAGTATGAACTTGCCTGGCCTTCTAGACTTAGCTCAGTAGAAACTCGAGCTGAGTTCGAGTTGTGGTCCGAGTCTAGACCTAGACTCGAGCTCGAATCGACCTAAGCTCGAGCTCAGCTCGTTGAAGCTCGATAATAATTAAAATAATTTATTATGCATTAATTTTTAACAATAAAAAAAGTTCAAGCTCGAGTTCGACTCAAATAAACTCGATAACAGTCAAAATAATTCAAATATACACTAATTTTTAACAATAAAAAAAACTCGAGCCTGCATTCGACTCGAGTAAGCTCAGTAAAAGTTAATATGTATCACTATTTAAGTTTGAATCGAGGCTCGTGAACTATTTGAGTTCGACTCGGTGAAACTCGTGAGCTCAAGATCAAACTCAAGTTTGGCTCGTTTAAAGTTTAAGCTGAGCTCGAATCGAGACTAGAACAAACCGAGATCTAGTAGTTTGTGAGTCTCGAGTTTTTTTTACAGCCTCATCCGTCGAGACACACACCACCAAGCGGCCGAAGCAAGGCTCAGCCAACCGTAGGCACACCACGCACGGCCGAGGCAAGGTCCGGCCAGCCATGCTGCTGCAGCTGCTTGCTTTGAGCACACAGTTAGATCTAGCATGAGGTATGATTGTGACCCCATCGACGTCCACGCCGGTGTGTGGGCAGGACCTGCTTTTCAGAAGAGATATCACCATATATCTTGACTTGTTTCTCATGATCTTGGATCAGAATTAGCTAGCGTTGTGCTGGTTCCCACCACTATAGATCATGCTTCATCAGTTAATCTCAGGCTCTGATCAATTGGATTGGATCTCTTTTATCATGGTGCGATCAGTCATCAAAGATGACAAAGATGGACATTGGGGCCACATGGTGCTGCAGCAGGCATACGAATAGAACTGTGCAATGTCAGACTAAGCGCTTCCAAGTAGATGCAAACAAGATGGCTGCTAATCCTGGTGCTGTTCAGGAAGAACTTTCGCACGGCTGCATGAGTGAGACAACTGCATTTTGGTCATCAGTTAGCACGCAGTACAAGAATCATTCTCGTTTCAAATGCTCTGATCAATGAACCAATCCAAACTCTCCCCTTCCCCTGTTTGCTGAGGGCATTATTGACGGGTACTTCCTTTTGGCAGATGTACTGTTGTTGTAACAACAATTCCTCAGTGGGCTACCATAAGTGGGGTTAAGCTATTGAATACAATGAACTGTTTAGTGTGATTAACAAAGAAACGTGGTTTCTTTAACAAGGAACCCAAATGATTTCTCATATTTACATCAAACCACCGAAAGCTAAACCATAGCGGCCATCCATCTACATACCACATGTGTAGATGTTTCTAGTTTTACAGGTCGTTCACCCTGAAGACTGCACGAAAGGAGCTCCAAGCAGCAACTTGCAGGGTTCTAGCTGGGAAGATCACGACCTGTCAAGAATAGGAGGACTCTCAATGTGCTATTTTACTGTTTGGTTGTTACTGTCACCAGGAGAGTTAACCTCAGGTAATGTCAGGCTGTTTCCTCCACCCACGGATGGACCACGCACTATCTGATTCGCCTGGTCAGGTTCATATCTAAGAACCTCTGATGTCCTTGGCGAATGCCCTGTGCTGACAAATAGGCAATGGCATGGATCTGATCGTGATGCTTCAGGAGAACATGGAGGTAGTATCACTGCACTTGGTAGACGAGGCACGGCATGCTTGTTGTCAGGGTAGTCACACAATGAAATTCTACAAACTGGGCATGTTGAGTGCTGCTTTAGCCAAATATCTATGCAGGCCACATGGAAATCATGGCCACAGTAAGGAAGAATGCGGAGTACATCATTATCTTCGTATTCTGCAAGACAAACGACACACCTGCCAATGATGATGCAAACAGTTCAGAGTCTAGGTTCAGTGTAATCAGGGACACTTGTTAAAAAACATCAAAACAAAACAGAAATGGCAATTCAGAATATATCAGCAGAGTTAACAACAGTGTGTCATCATTTTTAATTGAGATGAAATAAAAAGATGTCAAACATAGTTACTCCTGTTTAATATAACTCATTCACAAGAAACATACCACATCACTAGGATCAACACAAATATCTTTAATTATGCCTCAGACCGAGAAACTGTTTTTCAACCACCTTTATCATTTGATGAACTGTTATTCTTTAGTGAAATCTCAGCAGCGCAATAAAACTAAAGGCACATATGTCTGATAACCAACTTGTTTATATAAAAAGAAGCACTCAGCTGAAAACTTGGGTGAAATATCTACTGTTTAATGTTTACGATGTCAAATTTTCAAATTCATGCTTCACGATTATTGACACAAATTGATTCATGCAATTAGGTTCGAGCACAATTTAGTAACTTCTTCAGCTAACAGTCCAGTGCATCAGACAACCAAGCTAATCCCTGCTTCCCAGACATCAAGCACAGGTGACGATTTAACCTACTTGATGACAGTGCCCCATCATTTCTCTGTACCATCTTGTTCAGGAGCAGTTAAATATTTGTACTCCATTATGACGTGATTGATCAAGTGGTCTTAGCTGTTCAGTAACAGCGCAAGCTCCGGGACCTCATGGTTCAATGGTCAAGCTCCATTCGAACACAGCAATCAAGACTTCAGTACTAAAAAAGCCACACTATTTCTCTTGGACACCAACATCCACAAGGGCAATTTCTTTGGTGCTAAAGTACCTATGAACTTCTTTGGTACTAAAAAACCTATCTCCCAATTCGGTGCTGCCTGTTCAAGAGTTTTCTGTAATTCTGTAACATTCATCTATGGACGTGCCTTGCCCTGGTCGGATACGCAAAATATTGGGATTGATTAAAAACAAGCACACATTTGCCAAAGATTAAGATGGAAAATGTTACGGAACACCTAACCTATACTTTTTAGGCAATAAGTAAAGATTAAATAATGGCGAGTGAGGGTCAATCATTATTTCTCCCTAAATTTAGTTTAGTAACTAAATCACTAAAAACATGCACTTCCATATGATGAAAACCAGTAGAAATCAAAAAGATCATACGGTTTAACCAATTTCCACATTCAACATTTACGAACTGAACCATGTCATAATCCCAGATAACCAGATCCAACCCCAGAATCATACAACTACGCTGAACAAAAGTATTTACCACATATGTGAAGATCCAGTACTATGACAAGAACACAGAACTAGTATCCAGAACAATCCAACTAAACATTGATAATGACATATGCTTAAACATGTAATTATAATGGGAGAGAGATCCCAGTGTAATTGAAGCTTGTGTGATTGGTTCTAAGTTCAGTATTTTGCATGCTGAATGTAGTTTTTTCCCTAGCTCTTTAGCTGCAAAACTTTGCCGTTGCCTATCTTTTTTCCTTCTTTTTCAGTTCCTGTCACTGTGGTTGAACTGAGGTTATGTACTTTAACAAGCAGAGGCCGGAGATTGTACCTTTCTATCTCCAGTATCTAAAAAAAATGGGAGAGAGACCCTCCTTTCCCCACTCATCTGACGGTGCCCTTACAACTACAAGATCCTAATTGCAACGTTGGTTCCCTGCAATAATCGACCTAATCCTACAAAATAAAACGTGAGCGATCGAGCCTGAAAATTCCATTCGAACTGCAATCCTGAAGATCAACTGACCGACCAAGCAACCAATTCCTCCCCAATGCGATCATCAACTCGACCGCACGCTAAGCAGCAGCATCGCCACAAGGTTAATTTCAAGCTTAAACGGCACGCAACGCAATGCTGCAGTGATAAGTTGCCGCAATGGCACAGATTGGAATCGTCAATTGACAACTCAGTGGCAATGAATCGCGATCGGTACAGGTAAATCGAGAAGCACTTACTGTGTGGCGGCGTCCGCAGAGTCGGCGTAGTCCGAACCGCGGGGACCACTGGCGGAGAAGGCGCGGGTGGGGAAGGCGGCGACGGCGGCGGGGTCGAGCCCGCCGCCAGCCGCGGGCTGGCCCTGGCGGTCGACCTGGATGGCGAAGGAGTAGTTGGCGGGGAGGGACGGGAAGCGGGGGAGCGGGGAGGGGCGGGAGCGGCGGTGGCGGTGGCGGCGGACGAGGGCGCAGACGAGTCGGGAGCAGACGAAGACGATAAAGAGGACGCTGACGCAGAAGCCCAGCAGCGTGAGCACCATGCTCGTCGACACGCCAGACGCCATCGCGGGCCGCGGCGGAGGCGGCGGCGAATGGGAGTGGAGTGGGTCTGCCTCTGTTGCGCGCTCACCGTTGGGTTGCGTACGTTTCCACTAGAGTCGCGTCTCGGTGGCGGAGGGGGCCGTGATACCAGCGGACACGCACTGGCCGATACGAATGGGATATTTCCTCCTTTCAACTGCATTTTATAACTTATCACTTCGTTTAAAAGTTAGGTACTGTAACAAAAGTCAAAAACAACTTTAAACATGCCCTATATCTATCTTTCTGATACGTGAATCCTAAGACAGTACTCAAAGTGACTTATAATTTCTAGTTTATGACTAAAAATACACTATAACGGCTAAAAATATATTATAGAGACTGTTAGCTTTTTTTGAATAGTTAAATAAAAAATAAAAAGTTATATCATCATAAATAACACAAAGAAATAAGGGGAAAAAAAGAAAAAACAACAAAAGATGAAATTAAGAAACCGATATATTCCAAAAGCCAGAAACAAAAGTCATTTGGAAGGAGACCTAAGACTACATGTCAATGAAATATTAGTGGCAAATCCAAAAATAATATATCCTTAACATTGGCAAATGATCAGTTCCCTCGATAGGAATAGGACGAAGTAGCAGAAACGACAAAGATATCATGCCATGCCAACTTGAACGGTGTACGTAAAAAAAACCTGAATACACAGAGAGGAAGACAAATGAAGCTTCTTTGGGCTGATAATTTTATTTACATTTTTTGAGATGGTAATAGAAGATGGAGACATCAATATAGATATTGTATATGATTTTAGACTCGAAAAATTGCTTAGAGAATCTGCTTCAAGAAACTGTCTTAGAGGGCGTTCAGATTAGCTTAAATAAGCTGGCTTATGACTTATTTTACACTATAACTAGCTTAATTTTCATTGTAGCTGATGGTGGATTATTTGATAAAATTAAAATTAAAAAATTTAAAAATAGAAAAAATAGGTTAGCCTATCACAGATAATGCAAACAAATACGGGTAGGGATGAAAACGGTTCAGATGGTGCTCAAACCATATTCGCATCCATATTTTTTCTCGTATTCAAATATAAATCGGACAAACGCCGAATACGAATATAGACCAGACAAATGTCAAATACGAATTTGGATTAGATTATACTCAAAATCGAATCAGATTCGACTATTTTTTGAATTCTAATAATTATTTGTGGCCTCTTCTATTTAAAACATGGCACCGAACTTTTTAAATATTTTAAATTGATAAATAACTAAGTCAGTGACTCTAACATGTAATTGCACATTAAATGTTAACAACAATAAATAAATCATTCATCTCATGTATTTTGTGTAATGCAGCTTTTGAGTACAGCTTCATCTCCTATGACATAATGAAGTTTAACAAATCAATATCGATTTTATAGTAATATTTATGCCCCTTTTCCTCTAGTTTATCATATAATTATTGATCATTGCTGTCATTTTGTCACTAATCTTAATTAATTCTAGATACATTGCAAATAAATCGGTAATAAATATATCAAATTTACGTAAAAAGTGTATGCAAAAAGCTTTATTGGGGGATGTGCCAAAATAAAAATATATAAAAGGCTAAATTAAAGTCCACCATGATGACGACCTCATCGAGATGATCGAAATGCATATATAATATAACCAATTTAGAGGTCAAATACAAAATATACGTATTAGTAAGCTGCTGATATTATATCCTGAATCCGGATATCTGACTCCGAATCTAGATCCACGCCGACCATACCAGATTCAAATCTGCATGCAGGTATTAGATATCTGGATCCGATATAACTGAATTCGTTGTGTATTCAGATCCGGATCCGATATAACCGGATTCGTTCTGTATTCAGATCCGGATCCAACATATCCGAATTTGGTAACCGGATATCCGAGTGATATTCAGATTCGTTTTCACTCCTGAATATGGAAGAAAAAAAGGAAAAAGATAAAATTTAGAAATCAGAAACTGCCAAAAACTAAAATAGACAGAGCTTTATATTTATTTTAACTTTAAAAGAAATCAAAAGGCAGAAGGCTAAAAGATTGGATGCCGAGCTAGCGTGGAAAACAAATGAGCAACTCTCAAGTTCAAACATTGGAGTTCGGATTTCTTTCCGAAGGCGCTGGAAGATCAAGAAAACAACAACCTACCGTTGGCGATGCGGGGTATTGATCCCCATGCTCGTCGTATGTAGGCTCCATTGAACTTATGATATTTTTTTGACTTCTGATTTATGTTTTAGCTTTTAGTTTTTGCAGGAGTTAGAAAATCAAATATCAAAACAGATGGTTTTTTGAAAGCGAATTCTCTAAATGACTCCTTAAATCTAAAACCATGTATAGTATCCGCGTCGACGTCTTCACCTATAGCTCAAGTTTTTATTTTGCTGTTTGGGGTTTATTTTTAGTAGTAATGTTAATTTTTTAGTGTAATAAAATTAAAAAGGAAAAAGATTTAGGACAGTATAAATGAATAAGGGAAAAAAAGCAAAAAAAATTCTAAAAAATTAAAAGACTAGCAAAATATGAAATTAAAAAGATAGAAGGTAGAGGCTAAAAGCTCACACCCAATAGAGCAGGGCCAGCTAGAAAGACCAGGAGCTAAGAAACATTTTGAGCTAATGCAATGCTAGCCACGCAGCCGGCGTGGGCTCTTGACGTTGACGCCACTACGATGTGTGATGCCAAACACAAACGTCCAATCCATTAGGCCTGAGTATTTCATGCGATGCGACATGAGAGAGGAGATTCAGAACCTCACGAGAGAGATTGTACAGTCGCCGCTCTTGCTGATCGATTCGAGTCAAGCTTAGATGGTGATGTTTCGGTTTTAGTTTTTAGTTTTAGTTTTTTTTTACTATTTATTAATTTAATTATAGTAAAAAAATTAGCTATAGTAAAAAAAATCAAAAATCATCACTAAAACGATCACCACCTTAATGCATGGCAAACCATCTGCTTTCGAGCCGTGAATCAATGGCTAGTCAAGAATTTATCAAGAATTATGGTGAAGTAGCAGCCTTCCCATGCACACCACCTCCTTGTTTACCACCGAAAGGTTTGGATAAGGCTAGTAAGGTAAGGTTGTCGGATTGTGATTCTGAATTGGATCGGAGACACTTTGGTACGATCGAATCGTAGAATCTAAGATTCTATCCGATTCTACTAAAAACATATTTATTCTAATTTATCGTGTATTCCAAGAGTCGTATGAGTGTTTATTTGGTCATTTGGCATCTAATTTGATTAATAAATATATCTTATTCACGGCTAGAATCATGGTTTAAATTCTATGTCATTGAGAGTTACGACTAAAAGAGCGATGTTATCAATACTACCATAATCTGATCATTTTACATAAAAAAATATAAAACAAATAGATAATTAAATTAATATTTATTATTTCAAACCTCTAAATCTTAATGTTGAAGCTATTAACAACTTATTATTTAACATACAACTTGAATTGAGGGATATGACATAACTAAATACCTAAGTCTTTCATAATCTTAGATGATACATGATTTTACACGATTTTATTACACTTTTACCGCGATTTTATTGCAATTCTACATGATTCTACGATAAGGATCACTATTCTATCATGATTCTACCAGGTATGACTCTAGATGCGATTTGAATCCGATTGGCTTCGTGGGATCGTAGAATTGTACGATTCTACGACTAGAATCGTGATTTTAACAACCTTGCTGGTGGGCCAATTCAAATCTGGGGCGTGTTCTTCATCCCCTCTTCTTCCTAGTCTTTGGGCAGAAGGCTCGGAGGGGCCGTTCCTTGCGTCACCGCTCCCCATCTGTGAGTCTCGGTCTTTTTTACCTTTAAATCTAGATGGGAGAGCTAGGGATCCAAGCAGAACTCAAGAGTTCATCACACGAACATTGCCCTTACTACCTTCTCGGTGGCTTGGATTACCATCTCCCAGTGAGCTTTACTTTGTATTCTTGTATTACTATTGTATATAAGTTTACCATGCTAGTTTGAAATCGATTTATTATCTCTAAAATTTGTGAATATACTAGCACTGAGAGGACTTTGCATGATAGATTAAGGGTATTGAGATTTTTTGATGAGGACAAATTGTCAAAACTTGAGATCATTGCGTGAGAGAGTACGAAATAACATAAGTTCGTATGCGGTTTTAGTCGATATAAATGAAGTCGTTACAATGTGTAATATAATTAACTTGTAAACCCATCTTGAAAAGATACTTTATTTAAAAACTAGTTACTGTAGAAAAGTTAAAAAGTACCTTTTAGAAGCCGAAAAGAAGAGGCCAATTATTGTGTGATATTCTTTGCAGCAAAATTAGTTTTCATAATGTGATATATGATTTTTCCAAAAAAAAATGTGATATATGTGTGCGCGCCCTGTACGTGTATAGAGGATTTGTGCAAAACGAAGGGCAAGAACAAAAATAAAGAAGACGACTTGAATATTGTCCCATTGATACTGAGAAAATTCGGCCCATCATATAGCATTCTAAAAGGCCGTGGGCCGTGTGATCCGAGAATTTTAACTAGGCCTCTCCATCGAACGAATCTGCACCGTCCAGTCCCCATCGAACGCCTACCCTAGCACCGCACCCGCGATGTGCGCCGCCCCCACCAACTCCCTCAGACCCTCACCCACCAAAACCCTATCCGCCGCCCAGGTAAGGAAGGAGCCGCCGCCGCCATGAAGCGCAACCCCCGCGTCACGAGCTCCCGCCGGAAGTGCCGCAAGGCGCACTTCACGGCGCCCTCCTCCGTCCGCCGCGTGCTCATGTCCGCGGCGTTGTCGTCGGAGCTCCGCCACAAGTACAGCGTGCGCTCCGTCCCGATCCGCAAGGACGACGAGGTCCAGGTGGTGCGCGGCACCTACAAGGGCCGCGAGGGCAAGGTCGTGCAGGTCTACCGCCGCCGCTGGGTCATCCACGTCGAGCGGATCGCCAGGGAGAAGGTGAACGGCTCCACCGTCAACGTCGGCATCCACCCCTCCAAGGTTATCGTCACCAAGCTCAAGCTCGACAAGGACCGCAAAGCCCTCCTCGACCGCAAGGCCAGCGGCCGCGCCGCCGACAAGGCCAAGGGCAAGTTCACGGCCGACGACGTCGCCGCCGCCTCATCCACTGGCGTCTCGCTCCAGGAGATCGATTAGGCTCGCGGATCTGCTGGTGGTGGTACTGTCTCTCCATACCTAGCTTTTGTTATCACCGCTTCTGTTCATGCTACTTGAAAACTGCTGCCTGCATTATCCTTAATTAAAAGTGTTGGTGAGAGTCTTGGAAACCTTATGTTGATCTATCTATATGTATGATGTCCGTGTCTTGTTTTTGAGATAAGAAAAACTCGTTATATGCTTAATTGCTCATGCTTTAGCCGTTCAGATCTACTAAATGGTTTGATTTATATTGCTATTATGTCCCTGTATGCGTATGCACTGGCAGCAAGAATCATTTTGCCATCATTTCTGGAAATTTAATCTTCCTTCAGTTTCAACGCAACTGATCTCTCCCAAGTACGTGTGAAGGAAAATAGTATCAGTCCATGCACTTGTGAATGATGAGTAGCATTAGAATATGATGTTGCCTTGTTGCTGCTGCTGCTACAAGAACATGCAAAAGAAGAACAATATCATGTCTTTGCTTTGTTTGATATGGTGAATGCACTGGCAGCCCCTCTTGTCGAAGCTGAAAGTTTTTATGCCCAGATCACTGGAAAGGAAAGATATTGTAACAGATTACACAGTGCGAGCAGCAAACTTGATGCCTTTGCTTCTGAGCTAAATATTGTTTCTACCCAACCAATCTAAGCTGTGCCTAAAAGCTGCAAAAATCTGAAATATGTTGAAAAGATGTTT
Source organism: Melocanna baccifera (assembly GCA_036346265.1). Lineage (NCBI taxonomy): Eukaryota > Viridiplantae > Streptophyta > Magnoliopsida > Poales > Poaceae > Melocanna > Melocanna baccifera. The sequence continues at coordinate 19,819,972 of CM070707.1, read as the reverse complement.
TTTTTTCAATTATGCTTTGGTTGATGTTTTTTTTCAATTATGCTTTGGTTGCTTTGAGTGACCGGTCATTTTCTGACAATGACAAGGGGTTTCTTATTACTCAACTCTTCCAATATTCCAATGCTATTTTCATCTACTCTTTTTGATCTAGGCATTTCTGCTTTGATGCCAATCAGTCATTGACGATTATTTGATCACCATTCACCAAGGGCGTGATTTGGTTGTGATTTTGTTTGGTTGGTTGTTATATGGGTTAGTTGTAGCACACACATGAGTGTGGTCACCTTGGCCTAGTGTGGTGTGGTTACCTCCAGGGATGGGCTGGTTTTTGGAGATTCGATCAAGTCCCATGGTTTGTTGCTTGCTGAAGTTTTCTCAACTTTTGTTTTGCTGCTGGTTGATGATCGACTGGAAATGTTGTTTCTTATATGTGGGTAATCTTAATTGCTAATAAACATGTTACCAAATAAGCGTGATTGGTGAGGGCAATGGTTTGAGAATAGCTGAGTAGGGATATTGACAGATTGGAGACAAACATGGCAATGTACAGAAAGTTTCCACAACAATGACTGAAACAATTTTTAAGATAAAACATTTAACAAGAAAACACACTCATCTGGGAATGAATCATACAAGTCAGTTTACATAGGAATTATATGGTTACATTAATTTGCACAATAGGATGATAATAATCAAATGGGATCCCTAATCAAATTGAACAAGGATCAGTGCTTCTATCCATGGACAGAGCCTTTGCTTTGTACTCTTTCTACCCTTCAGAACATGGTCCACGAAGGACTGAACATACCAAGCCATCAAACCTTACCCCAAAAAAGAAAAAGAAAAAAGAAAACAGAGAAGAAGGATTCGTGAGTACCAAAGAAATCGCAGACGTGTCCTCACACATATACAACAGGTAATTACCGTATATCTCTTGGTGTCTCATTTTCCATGGATCCAAGTCTCAAATGTCTACCACTGATCTAGATTGTATCTTCAAGCAAATGATGGGTCTAACATGGATCTAATTAAGTATGGCAGTATACTATACCATAGAAGAATTAAAAAAATACAGATCTAAGCACAGGTACTAGTGAAATCAGAAAATAAAAGGCTGCCAACAGTTCGTCTAACAGGAAAGCATGGATTTTAGCTTGGATCTAGAGGTGAGGGCACAATATAGCACGTACATATGGGAAAAATCCTAGATCGAAGAAAATGCAGAGGGAAATCACAAAACAAAGGTTACTAGCAGTGGATGTAAGAGGAAATTAAAAAAAGAAAGCCTAATAGCAGTGGTTCTTGTTATGAATATTATGTATATATTGAAGAGACCCAATGGACAGCATATATGTAGGGAGTATAAGAGAAATATGACATATAGAGATAAGTAGGCATATAAGGAATAGAATACAAACTCTGTATCCTAATACAAACTCTATATCCTTAACACTATATTCAAATGTAAGGCGTATGTAATAGCATTATATTTGATAGAGTTAACATGAAAATAGGAAAAATCCAAGTCTCGTAAGTGTCATCGTAGCATGCAGCTTTTAAAAATTGTGTCGAAAATAGAAAATCTCCATCTGAGGCCGTGCTGTAACCTATAAAGTATGGTGGTAGCCCATAAAGCAGATCGAAGCCTGAGACGGCGGCGGCGTAATGTACAAGAAGCGCAATAGAAACGCAGTGCATAAAAAGCACGACAATTTTAAAAGCTCGAGGCGACGGCTCAAAGAGAAGCGGTGGCATCATAACAACTTCTACGATCTGCACACGGCTCAAAGAGAAGAACGGCGGTTGCTGCCATGCAAAAGACCACACAAAATCTTAAAGGATGAACTGATGCTAGCAAAGCAATCGACTAACTGACACAGAAATTTGTGGACTTATATGGTTTGGACGAACTGAAAGATAGATGACTATGGAATTAAATAGACACGCAGTGAAAGACTAAAAGAAAAAGACTCAAACGTAGCAGATACTTACAACAATCACCTTTTAGCATCTCACCAAAACAATCCCAGCAGCCATACCAACCAATCCAACCTTGGAAGAAACGACGATCTCAGAATGGATTTTGTATAATCTCAGTGTGTGTAGATGATCTGAATATCATCAAAACCCTGAAAGATATAAAGGAAGCGGGTTCTTACCTAGAATCATAATTCGAAATGAAAGATTTGGGTAAAACCAAATAATGCTTAGGTTTACAGTTCGAGCATGTCTCTAAAGGAATATTAATACATCAGTTGACCTATACTTAGAAGGTGTTAAAAATGTTTGGTTTTGAAAAAGCATACCTTTCAAAAGTACCAATGTTCAGGAGATTTTTGAGTAAGACAAGGATCTGTACAGACCTAGAGAAATGGACGAGGAAGTCCTGGGACCGAAATTCCCACACTTAAGTGCAGTAGGAGCATTTATGGATTTAGCAAACCGCACTAGATCAGATATCGCATTTGCCATAAACCTATTAGTGAGGTATAGTACAGAGTCTACCAAAAGGCATTGGTAAGGAATAAAGGACATCTTTCGATGCTTCCAAGGAAGCAAATATCTTGGACTATTCTATAAAAAAGAATCAAGATTTGAATATGACTAGATATGCAGATGCAGGATACTTGTCAGACATGTATGTTGCCAGGTCACAAACAGACTATGTGTTCCTGTGTAGTGATCCACAATTTCATGAAAATCGTCGAAGTAAAGTCTTGTATCTGCTTCGACGAATCACTCGCAAATCATAGCACTGTATGAAGCCGCACGAGAATGTGCTTAGCTTTGACGAATATTTCACTACATCCAGCAGTCATGTTGATTGAACATCGTGCAAACTCTCACAATTATCTATGAATATAATTCTGCTTGTGTTGCACTAGTGCAAACATGTTACGTGAATAGTCACCTCATGAAACATATCAACCTTAAGTTCTTCTATGCTCATAAATTGCAAAAGATGGATGAAATTAAGATATTACATACTAAGTCATGTGAAAATCTTGTTTATTTATTCACTAAGTTACTTCCTGCATCTAACTTTGAAAGATATGTACGTAGAATTAGATTGATAAGACTTAGAGAAGTACGGGACTTAGGGAGAGACTTTTCTCAAGGTTACTATTAAAACTTGATCACAAAGATCAGTACTCAGAGAATACATCCTATAGATGAAATGAAATTGGATGGATTGTACTCTTTTTTCCTTGACAAGTTTTCCTGATGTTTCTCCAACAAGTGCTACTATTCTAGCACTCGAAGGCACATAAAATGAATAATCTTATTGAAGATTACAAAGAGAGTTCAACAATGCTTAAACAATGCCAAGAGGCTTATAAAAGGTTTACAATTTCTTCAATCGAATTTCCACCTTCACAAAATTGCAATTTGCACCTAGAATACGTTGAAGCTTTAGAGATGCATACCAGTTTCTTAAATGCTGCACCTACTCTCCTGTTCTCGGGGTTAAGGGTCCTTGTTCTCGACCGGAAAACATAGGAATGGGAAAGACATGTGACAAAACAAAGGAATGAAAAATGCATTTTTTACAAAAATACTAGTTCGTGTTTTCTTTTATTCCAGCGTCATATCTTTTCTTTCCTTCCTTTATTTCTTTCTTCTTTTTTTTAGAAAGAACAATTCCACTGTCTTGCCTCATGCATGTAAGAGTAATGTAAACAGTAATGTAAACAACATAGGAATCTTGTAGTGCATAATTTAATATCATTCACTCACCGTAGAGCTAATTGACTGACTATTCGGCATATTGTAGAGATATATTATATCACTTTTATTTTTTTATTCTGAATTTTTATTAATTTCTGTTGTTATTTTTTTAATTTTGAATCTTAGTTCTAGGTTAGAATTCTTATATAGATCCAACTACTAATTTTTCTTCCAAATTTTAGCTATATATGGATTTTAATTTAGAGTTTGTATTCCAAATTTTAGCTATATATGGGTTTTAATTTGGAGTTCGTAACAAACTCAATTGGCTAATTTTCTTTTATTTTTTATTCTGAATTTATGTTATTTTTTTTATTGTACTTAGGAATGGACTCTTTCTTTCAATCTAACTATTATAACTCTGCTTTGCTATGTGAATGGTTAGATATTTTTTAAATAATAATATTCAATAACTGTTATAGTTCAACTTAGTTAGGGTCTACCAGATTAAGGGTCAAATATTTTAATTTTTTTTTGAGAATTTTTAGCCTATTTATCTTTTTTTAACAGCTCTAAAAGAGTTGTCATAAGGTTTTAATATATAATAGATGGTGTTCTAGGAGACAATTTTGTGTGTGAAAAAAATTCTTTAGCCTTTGTCTATACGAGAATGTATCTGGTGAAAACCACATAAAAGTTGAAAATCCTAAGAATTTGCCTTTTTCATATCTTGCAAATGATGTCGAGTTTGATCTAGAAATTTTACATAGCTAGAGAACATCCCCTCCCCTACATCTTTTTTTTTTGGAATATTTGAAAACTTCAAAGACATGGTTTTCACGGGTTTTTGATTTTTAGGTAACTTTCACCGGATATGGCCTTTTGTGTATATAAAACTCATGCCTTATATGTTGTGTCTAGCCTCCACCGGAATTTGAAGGTATTTGTTCCGTGCACAAAATGCATGAATCCATACAAAAGAAACAAAATTGCTCAGCCGAGCTAAAACCAAATACCACCTCTAGTCTGCTGTCTTATCCACATAACACAGTGTTGATACTTGAGTAACCATTGCAGAATTGTATCACATTTTTTTTCTTGCGATATCACCGGGATGTGGTCAGGAGGCAAGGTCAAAGGGGAAGTGTACATTGAAGGACGACCAATGGTCTTATAGTGGTGGAAGTGAGGGTGTTCTTCCTATCCATCCGGGTACGGCTCGACCCCTATGATCCACATAATGTGTTATTTAATTGAAGTATATGTTAGAGTTTATATCTTTCCCTGTTAGAGTTTATCTCTTTCCCTGTTTAGGTGATCCCCTACTATATTTAGGTAGCCTTTCCTTTTGCGCCTCAATCCTTCCGGATCTTCTCCCCGGTAGAGCTCTATATATTGTACTCCTGTTACTCAGTTGAATGCAAGCAATATTCGCGCTATCATGGTATCAAGAGACCGTCACGATCCTGTGACTACTCGCTTCCGCTAAAACCTCACCTGCCTGCGTCGCCGCCATGCCACCTGGTGACCCTCCGCCCGCTCCCACCGCCGCTGATGCCAAGCAGCACGCCGAGGATGTGGCCGCACGGGAGAAGGCCCGCCAGGATCTGGTTGACGCCGCCGCTGAAGCTGACAAGGCCGCCGCGCCAGAACGCGTCCGCGCCGCCAGATGTCTCGCGAAGGCGCGCGGCCGCCGATCTCAGCGCGCGGCGGCGCCGCCGCGACGCTGCCTTCCCACATGGCAATGGCGGCGCCCACGACGACGCCAGCATCGCCGACGACCTCGACGCCCACGACTACGAGGCCGCCACCATCGCCAATCTCCACGCGCAGGCGACGGGCGTCCAGAACATCCGTGCCCTCGTGCCCGTGGTTCTGGAACCCCTCTCCTCCCACTACACCCGCTGGCGCGACCTCGTCCTCCTCACCCTCGAGCGGTACGCCCTCGCCGACCACGTCCTCTCCAACGCCGCCTTCCCCGCCGTGCCCTCCTGGCGGCGCATGGACGTCGTTGTCCTGTCGTGGGTGCTGGGCACGCTCTCCCCCAAGCTGATGGAGTCCGCCCGCACCCGCAATGGCACAGCACGCTGCGCCTGGATCACCATCGAGGCGCAATTCCTCGGCAACCACGAAGCTCGCACCCTTCGCCTCGACGCCGAATTTTGTGTCTTCGTGCAGGGCGACCTCTCGATCGACGACTACTGCCGCAAGATGAAGGGGATGGCCGACGCTCTCAGCGACCTCGGCGAGGTCGTCCGCGACCGCACCCTTGTCCTCAATGTGCTGCGCGGCCTCAACGAGCGATTCGCCCACATGAAGGCCCACTTCAAGCGCTCCAAGTCGTTCCCCTCCTTCGATGAGGTCCGCAATGACCTCATCCTCGAGGAGATTGACTCCAGCGCGTCGACGACCGCCCTCGTCGCTGCTGCGGCGTGGCCCTCCGGCGGCTCTGCTCCCACCCGCACCCCCTCCACTGGTGGCCCGGCGGCGCCCTATGGCAGATCCACCCGCTCCACGGCACCCTCCGGAAGCACCGGCTTCGGCTATGCCGGTGGAGGCCGCCGGCGCCGTCGTGGCAACGGCGGTGGCGGCGGCAAGGCCACGGCGCCATGGCCCTCGATCTACAACCCATCGACCGGGCAAATCACCATGTGGCGGTCGTCCCGTCCGCACAGCGGTGGCGAGCGCCGCGTGCGCCGCGCCACGTCGCGCCCAGCAGTCCTCGCTGGCTGCCCGCCCACTCTGGCGCCTCCGCGGCGGCTTCACCCAACTCGCCCCTGGGCCATTCCTGCCGACGCCATTGGGGTAGGCCCAGCCGCAGCTCGGGCCACCTCTGCAGCCCACCACGGTACCTGCTGCCCCGGCTAACCAGGCCTCACCCTGGACACCGTGGTCCGGATCTTGGGACCAACAGGCCCTCGCCAGCAACTTCAGCACCATGACCCTCAATCCTCCCGGTACAACTGATTGGGTCATGGACTCCGGCACCTCCAGTCATATGACTCCCGACACTAGTAACATCTCCTTGTTTCGCTCACCACGCTCCTCCTCTATTGTCGTTGGCAATGGATCTACTTTACCTGTCACAGCGTATGGCCACTCTGTCCTATCGGATCCTTTTTATCTCAATAATATCCTTGTTGCCCCTGATATCATTAAAAACCTCATCTCTGTTCGTCAGTTCACTATTGATAATAATTGTTCTGTCGAATTTGACCCATTTGGCCTCTCTGTAAAGGATCTCAATTCCAAGAGCATGATCACTAGGTGCAATAGTTCCGGGCCCCTCTACACTCTCACCGCCCCAGTGCTTTCCACAGAGTCATGCGCCCTTGTTGCAGCACCCCCCTTCACCACTTGGCATCGTCGTCTTAGGCATCCTGGGCATGAGGCTCTGTCCAAACTCGCTAGTACCTCCGCCATCCGTTAGAATAAAATTACTGGTGATTCTCTTTGTCATGCATGCCAAGTTGGGCGTCACATTAGATTACCTTTTGGAACCTCCTCCTCGCGAACTCTTAAGAATTTTGATTTGATTCATTGTGATCTGTGGACCTCCCCTGTTACTAGAGTGTCTGGTTACAAATATTATCTTGTTATTCTTGACGACTGCTCGCACTTCCTTTGGACGTTCCCGCTTCGGCTCAAATCCAAGACGTTTCCCGCCTTAGCCAATTTTTTCTCTTATGTGAAGACGCAGTTCGGTTGCACCATTCGGAGCGTTCAGTGTGACAACGGCTGCGAGTTTGATAACTCCTCAACTCGCGCCTTATTTCTCACCAATGGCGTCCTACTCCGGATGTCGTGCCCCTACACGTCCTCTCAAAACGGTAAAGCCGAGCGTATGATTTGTTCCATTAATAACATCATACGTTCCATGCTCTTTCAGGCCTCCCTTGCCCCGTCATATTGGGTCGAAGGCCTTCACACCGCCACATACCTCCTCAATCGCCTACCCACCAAAACACTGGCCCTCGGCACCCCCCACTTTGCCCTGTTTGGTTCCCATCCCTCCTACGACCACCTCCGCGTGTTCGGCTGCGCATGTTACCCCAACATGTCCGCCACTGCGCCTCACAAGCTTGCTCCCCGGTCGAGTCTTTGCGTCTTTCTTGGCTACTCCAGTAACCACAAGGGTTACCGCTGCTTGGACCTTTCGTCCAACAGAATCATCACTTCTCGCCATGTGATCTTTGATGAGACAAGCTTTCCCCTCGCTGGTTCTCACACATCGTCAACTAACCTTGACTTCTTATCTGAGTTTGAGGTTCCGGTCTTTCCGATTGGTACCTCTCCTACAGGACCTCTCCTCGCCTCGCCTGGCGCCTCGCCCGCCGCGGTTCTGCAACCAACGTCGCACCCGCTATGGCCGCTGACGCCCCGGGCCTGCCGCGTCTGGTGCCGCCCCTGCCCACCGCACCTGCGCCACGCGCGGCCACGGAGTCGCCTTCAATCGCCACGCCACGCGCGGCCTCGGCGGCCTCGGCATCGCCCGCGCCACGCGCGGCCACGGTGTCGCCTTCACCCGTCGCGCCACGCGCGGCCCCGGTAGCCCCGACTTCCCCCGCGCCACGCGCGGCCCCGACGACTCCCGCGCCACGCGCGACCCCGACGGCGCAGGCACCTACTGTGCCCCATGCGTGCGCGCCGACTGCACCCCTGCTGGTATACAGCCACCGTCCACGGCCTGTCCCTGCTGTCACTGCTGCGCCCATCCCGATGGCACACTCTTCTTCACTGCCCATGGCTCCTGCACCTGCTCGGCTTCCACCTGGTGCTGTCCCCATCGCCCCGGTGGTTAACCAACATGGCATGGCCACCCGCGGCAAGTCTGGCTTTCGCCTGCCAACTGCGTTCAGTGCCACGACCCTATCACCCATTCCGAAGACCTATCGCAGCGCCCTCGCCAATCCACAATGGCGACACACGATGGAAGAGGAGTACGGCGCCTTGCTCTCCAACAACATGTGGGATCTCGTCCCGCATCCTTCCGGCGCCAACATCGTCACCAGCAAATGGATTTTCCGCCACAAGTTCCATGCCGATGGTTCCCTTGACAGATATAAGGCCCGTTGGGTCCTACGTGGCTTCACCCAACACCCCGGTGTGGATTATGACGAGACTTTCAGTCCGGTGGTCAAGCCTGCGATCGTTCGTACTGTTCTGTCCCTGGCGCTCTCTCACCACTGGCCGGTTCACCAGCTCGACGTCAAGAATGCCTTCTTGCATGGCACTCTCAGAGAGCAGTCTCATCGCTCACACCCACGAGTTTTGTTGATCCTACTCGGCGGATCTTGTTTGTTGTCTCAACAAGTCCCTGTATGGTCCAAGCGAGCACCTCGCACTGAGTCGATCGCTTTGCTACACACTTACTCACTTTGGGATTCACTGAGGCCAAGTCTGACACCTCCTTGTTCATCTATCGCCACGGGACCGACAGGGCCTATTTACTACTATATGTGGATGACATTGTCCTCACTGCCTCCAGCTGGGATCTCCTTCGTCGCATCATCACTGCACTTCAGAAGGAATTTTCCATGAAGGATCTCGGTGTCCTCCATCACTTTCTGGGTGTGGCTGTTCAGCAGCATTCTGAGGGCCTCTTTCTTTCACAACGGCAGTACACTCTGGATGTGCTTGAGCGAGTTGACATGACTAACTGCAAGCTATGCAGCACCCCCGTCGACACCCATGCCAAGGTCTCCTCCACAGTTGGTGCACCTGTCAGCGACCCCACTCAGTACCGCAGTTTGGTTGGTGCCTTACAGTACCTCACCTTCACTCGGCCCGATATCTCTTATGCTGTTCAGCAGGTGTGTCTCCACATGCATGATCCTCGTGACGTTCATCTATCTGCAGTTAAACGCATCCTGCGCTATCTGCAAGGTACAATTGGTCATGGCCTTCTTCTGCGCCCGTCAAAAACCTCTGCTCTGCTTGTCTACACCGATGCTGATTGGGCTGGTTGTCCGGACACACGCAAGTCTACTTCAGGCTACGCTGTGTTCCTTAGTGACAACCTGGTTTCCTGGTCCTCCAAGCGGCAGAACACGGTGTCGCTCGATCTGAGGCTGAGTCTTCGTCGATCGCAAATGGCGTGGCGAGGCTTGCCGCCGGCGGTTGTTACAGGAACTCCACAATCCCCTGACGAAGAGCACCTTGGTCTATTGTGACAATGTCAGTGCTGTCTACTTATCAACCAACCCTGTTCAACATCAGCGAACGAAGCATGTCGGGATCGATCTCCACTTCGTCCGCGAGCGTGTTGCTATTGGAGATGTTCGCGTTCTCCATGTCCCGATGACATCACAGTTTGCTGACATCTTCACCAAGGGTCTTCCCACTTCTGTTTTTTGTGAGTTTCGCTCCAGTCTTAACGTCTATCCTGTAGACGTTCCGACTGCGGGGGGGTGTTAGAGTTTATATCTTTCCCTGTTAGAGTTTATCTCTTTCCCTGTTTAGGTGATCCCCTTCTATATTTAGGTAGCCTTTCCTTTTGCGCCTCAATCCTCCCGGATCTTCTCCCCGGTAGAGCTCTATATATTGTACTCCTGTTACTCAGTTGAATGCAAGCAATATTCGCGCTATCAGTATATATATATATGTTTAGTGAAAAAAATATAAGTCTATGCTATATTAGGTTTCAGAGTCTCTGTAAAATTCTCTGTTTGAAAAAGTTGTTTTGTTTGTTTCGGTTTTTAAAGAAATGAAAGCAAAAAAAAAAGGCATTGACGTATCCCGTTGTCATTGATTTGTAAGGACGAAAGAAACCGCACCTGGCAATGCTCTTGTATGGAGCCTGGTCCTTGGGCATACGGCGAGGCGGCTGGAAAATCAACTATTTAAAAGTTGATTACTGTAGAAAGTTAAACTATAAACTTAGGTAGCGTTTGGAATAGCGATGGTTTTTGATTTTTGCTGAAATTTTACTGTAACTGGCTTTTTTTTCTATAGTTGAGTTGGCTTATTGGGCATAATTAAATCTAAAAAAATATAAAAATAAAAGTGACACGCTAATCTAAAGCGGATAATGCAAAGAAATACAGGGAAAAAAAACAAAACTCAAAAAACAAAAAAATTCAAATAGAGACAAAATTGCTACAGTATTCGCCAACGCTACTACATTAGAAGTTGTCGCTGAACAGTGAAAAAGAAGTGAACTTGAGCGCGGCCTTAAAAGAACCCCTAAGGTAGTGTTCAGAATAGCGATAGCTTTTGGCTTTTGCTAAAATTTTACTGTAGCTGGCTGATTTTTTTTTACTGTAGTTGAGTTGGCTTATTGGGCATAATTAAATCTAAAAAAATGTAAAAATAAAAGCGGCACGCTAATCTAGAGCGGACAATGCAAAGGAATATGGGAAAAAAAAACAAAACACAAAAATACTAAAAAACACATAAAAAATTTAAATAAGGACAAAAATACTACAGTGTCTAGAAGCATTGCTACAATAAATTTAACGCTCATCGCGGCGATTGGAAGCTGGAATAGGGGCTCCCTAGATCTCGTGCACACGATGCATGGTTACAAGATTATTATGGGTTTGTATCAGCTGTTTGATGTGACACGTCACTCTAGCTCGCACTGGAGTACATTTTCAACGTTGTTTCCACTACAAGTGCTTCACGGAAGAAGAGCTAGCAAGCTAGGTACGGCGCTTGGTGTAAAGGGCCCAAGTAACTATCATATCCATATCTTGGAATCTTTTTCCATGCGGTTGAAAAATTTGCAATGCACACAAAATATGTCGCAAATGTGTAGCGTAAAAGGATAAGCTTTCTTGTATGCTCCTCCACTCTAAGTACGTAGGCGCTAATTAAACATATGGTCCAAGATAAAGAAGTGATGTAGAGGAGCTACATCCAAGTCGCTAGCCAGGAAGCACTTTTCCCTAGGAAATTACTACCTGCCTGAACTATTTTATTATCCCTGCCGTACCCTGACGCGAATTAGAGGTGATCGGTTTGGTTTTTTTTTCGACTTCAGCTTCTAGCTTCAGCTTTTTTTTTTCACTATTCACTACACTATCCACTAACTCAGCTACAGTAAAAAAAATCAGCTACAGTGAAATTTTAGCCAAAAGCCATCGTTAAAACGATCACCCTCTTAGGTCAGCTATCCTGACTCTTATCGTTCTACGGGCCTGTTCTTTTTAGCTGCGGCTAATGGCTTTTGGTTGTGGCTGATGGCTTTTTAGCTGTTTGCGATATATATTGCGGAAAGAGAGATACTCGCTTGCGATTTTTGATGATACAGATATTAGTTTTTTAACGTGTACTACAATTAACTTGTAGACACCATCTTAAAAAAATACTCCATTTAAAAGTTAGTTACTGTAGCAAAAGCCAAAAGCAACTTTTAGAAGCCGCAAAGAACAGGCCCTACATCTGGCTACCATGTCTACTTCGGCGACAACCTGATTTCCTAGCCTTCCAGGCGTCAGACCACGGTGTCCAGGTCTAGTGCCAAGGTTGAATTCTGCGTCGTTACCCACACTATCGTCGAGTGTTGTTGGCTGCGCTAGCTTCTCCAGGAGTTACACCACCCTCTACGTTCAGTGACTATGGTTTATTGTGATAATGTGAGTACCGTCTATATGTCCACAAACTTAGTTCAACACCGACAGACCAAATATATTGAGATTGACATCTATTTTATTCACGAGAAAATTTCTTTTGATCAGATCCATGTTCTTCGTGTCTCTTCCAATCAACAATTCACCGAGTTGATGATCAAAGACCTTCCAACTCAGTTTTTTCAGGAGTTCTGTTCTAGTCTCGGCGTTCAGCTACCTCACGATTCGACCGAGAGCGGATGTTAGAGATACGATCTCCCGAGAGTTGATATTATCACTTGACTTTGTATAGTTGGTGTACTGTGATCTCGTCTATCCCGCTCTACCGTAATTAGGCGTACTTTCCATAGTGTTTTGTTCCTTGGCATGTAACACTCTCGTACACTTGCTATTTAATTGAAGGAATGCAATCGCCCATGTGTTGTCTTCCCCAAACGTCTCTCTCTCTCTCTCTCTCCGGTACTTTCCATAGTGTTTTGTTCCTTGGCATGTAACCACGACCTGCTCATTTGGACGTACGGCACCGAGCAGGGAAATGACGGCTAGCTGGTGCCTCCTAGAAATTCGTTTTAACGATGGTTTCTAATTTTTAACTGAAATTTTATTGTAATTAACTTTTTTACTGTAGCTGATTTGATTTTTTAGACATAATTAATTTTTTAAAAATAGAAAAATAGAAAAAAATATGTTAACCCATTAAAGACAATACAAAGGAACACGGGAAAAAAAAGAAAATACAAAAAATCCTAAAATATCTAAAAAAAATTAGAAAAAGACGAAATACTAAATAGTGAAAAAAAGCAGATGTTAGAAAAAGAAGTCGAAAAAAAAACTGAAACGAACGGAGCTCGTTTGCATTCCGGCCATCCTTATACGAAGAAATGGTAGCAGTACTTTTCCTTTTTTTAAAAAAAAAAGGAAATACAGCAAGACCAAGCTGGTCTTGCAGTACTTTTTCCAGTTTAGAGTTTATATTTTAAGACACTGTATTTCAAACATACAAAAAAACTGTTTAAAATGCAAAGCAGTTGAAAAACCTCCAAATTTCAACACAAAAAAAACAATTACTTCATACTCAGAATATGTTGGGAGTAGGAGAAAGAATATACGAGCACACGAGCAAGTCCGGCCGTTTCAGGCTGTCCGGCCGCATTCGCCTTTACAGAACAAGCGCATTTCGCAGGCCATGTCTGAAAACAACAGCAACGCCATGATATGCATGTAGACGTCATTTTCTTTCGTCTTCTGCAGCAACCAATTGAATTGATGATCTCCTATCCATTTATATTGGGCTGTGTGCTGCAGTGTGGCCCCAAATCTCCTCCCGATCCTTGCCGTCCTGGCAATATCAAGATGATTACGCACGTTGCACAGGAAGAACATCAAGTTGTCAGATTGGGAGCCAACTAGGATCAGATTCAGAGGTATTCGTATTGGCTATGGCTGATAGATTTTGATTGAAAATAAATAGTGGTAAGTAGTTTTTAGCAGGGAGCGAGCGGTGAAAAAGCGATGGAGAGATGCGTCCGCGAGATAGGAGCGAGGGAAGTAGAGTATGTGTGTTACGGACCAAGATTAGTAGACGCATAGCACGTGAACAGTACCGTCAGACAAACAGTGCTAACGTGTGAACAGTACCTTGCATGTGTAAACAGTACCGTATGGTATTGTAGCAACTCAATCTAATTGGACGGTTTGATAGCATTGACAGCATATCGCGGATTAGGAATATAATAATTAGTTTCCTTATTATTTAGGTGTATTTTCTTTTAGATTTATTCCATGTATAACAGATAAATTTTCTATTGTTAAGATTAATTTTCTTAATATAGAGATAAGTTTCTTCGAGGTCAAGTTTAGCCATCCCTATAAAAGAGACATATTGTATCGTTATTAGTAAGTAAAGAAATAAACAGAGTTCTCTAGCTAGTCTTCCTCTATTCTTCAACAGGCCTTAGAGTCTTGACGACGGTATGGACGGCTGATCAAGGGTGACTACCCTACCCGGTCCTTGATCTCGTACCCAATCACGTACCATAATATTTGGTATCAGAACCACTCACCATGACTTCTGATGTTGAATTATCTCTCTTAGACATATTGTCCCATTTATTTTTTTGAATGAAGCTATAAGCACAAGCTAAAAGTACGGGGGTGATGAGTTGTGACACTGCTGATAAAGGACGAGCTGTCAAATTAACTAAAAGAATTGACCTCGCATGTATTATCAACCTTCATCTCAGTTTTAAATATCCCTGAAATCTAAGGTATGCATGAGTGAATGACTTAGTAATCTACTGTTTGAAATTGGAAGAGTCAGGAAGATTGAGGGCAAAGGTTAGAAACAAATGAGACAAGTGCAAATGACTCGTGGAAAAGGGAGAAATGGAAATGCAGGCTTCGATAATGATAGCATACTTCATATATCATCTTTTCAGAAACGTTTGAGGTACATTCTGTTCGCTTATCCAATACAAGCACTAACAAAACTCTTTTGGTGTGCGACTATTCTTCGACTGAACAACGCGAAAGTGATGGTAAACAGATGAAATCACTTCAGATCAACAACAAAAATTTAGCATCATTTAACGAGATCTATCAAGCATTACATCTGATGAGAGATGGGACACAGATACAGGAATCCATTGTTTACACCACCATCATCTCTGCAGCTGCAGACACAGTTCGTGCTGACTTCTGAATCCACTTCACTTGTTGGTACTCCATAGATAAATTTATGTGCGGAAACACGCAACAACAATCACTACAGGTTCCCACTTGCTTCTGGTGTACAGCGCTCGAGGCGCTGAGCCAACAGTGCATCAGGCTGGTCTGAAACTGCAATTCCTGGGCATTTGTCTGTTTCCTGGATTAAGCATCCAAGCAGAGCACAGGGAGATAGCACATGCAGGACACTAGCTGGTTAGAGGTGAATTGCAGGACGATTTCCTTACAGCATGCTTGACCAGCACATAGATGATACCCAGGGAAGAAGTAGAACAAGGAACAAGCAAGATGATTGTAAAAGAAACATACCTGCTTATTAGGCTTTTGGCTGTGGTTTTTGATTTTTGGCTGAAATTTTTGGCTGTGTCTTATGGCTTTTGGTTGAAATTTTTGAATTTTAGCTATTTGCGACAGATATTACGGAAAGAGAGATACTCACTTACGATTTTGAATGGTACAGATATTGGACTTTTACAGAAAATTTATGAAAATTTACGAAAAGAGAGATACTCACTTATCTGCTCCGATTACCAAAAAATAATTTGTGAGTATCAAATTTATAGAATAACAACAAAAGGTGGAAAGCATGGAGAAAACAGATGGATGAAAATTCTGTTTGTCTCATTAGAAACAACTTTCCTACTGATTTTTTTCCTGTTTTTCTATGTACAAGGGTATCGCCTCTCCAATTTGCTCGTACAGAAACAAAAGTCTACTAGCTGTCTAAACGCGCCTGACCCTCACTGGGAGCCCGCCGCTGATGGACGCGGTGAGCCCCGGCACAAACTTCGGCGCGCAGGCACCGCCCCCATTCTCCCCGACCACCTCTACGTCGAACGCTCTCACCACCGCCACGCTGACGGCCTTCATCTCGGTGACGGCGAGCTCCTTGCCGAGGCACACGCGGAGGCCGGCCTGGAACACCGGGTACTTGTACATGCTCTCGGGCACGAACGATCTGCCGGGGCCGGTGAGCCACCGCTGGGGCTGGAACACGTCGTAGTCGGCTCCCCAGATGCGCGGCATGCGGCCCATGGCGTAGGGGTGGTACATCACGCGCGCTTCGCCCGCGACGTAGGTGCCGTCCGGGAGCACGTCGGCTTCGGCACAGAACTTGGAGTCGAATTGCACAGGTGGGAAGAGACGCATGTTCTCGTAGAGCACCGCGTGAGTGTAGTGCAGGCCCTTGAGGTGCTCGTAGGTGACCGGCCTCTTGCCGCCGGCCTCCGCGCGCATGGCGGCCGCGACCGCGGGGTTCTTGGACAGGAGCATGAAGAGCGTGCTGAGCGCGGAGGACACCGTGTCTCGTCCGGCGAGGAGGAAGCTGACGACGATGTCGCGGAGGCACTTGTCGTCCATGGCATGCACGTCTCCGGCCGAGGCCATGAACCGGGACAGGAGGTCGTGGGTGTTGGCGACACCCAGCTTCCTGCGCTCCCGGATCATCGCCGCCGCGAGCCCATCGACGAGCTTGATGGCCTTCTTGAGCTCCCTCTCGGATCCGATGTTAAGCAGCCTCTTCATCTTCCACACCAGCGGCGACGCCGCCGCGCCCCGCATGGCGGATAACCGCGACGCGGTGTCAAACGCGTTGGCCAGCTCCGACATGGGCATTTCCTGGTCGAGGCAGCCCGGGTCCAGCCCAAACGAAATCTTGCAGATGGTGTCGAAAGCGAAGCGCCGGAACACGTCCTGGAGGTCGATCACCTTGCCTTTGTCGGCGGCGTCGTCCAGGATCGGCATGAGGCGGGTCTCCACCTCCTGGGCCACGATCTTGTAGGCGTAGGAGCGCACGGCGACGCTGCCGAGCTCGAGGCTGGCCATCTTGCGCTGGTGACGCCAGGCGTCGCCGTCGACGTTGAAGATGCCGTTGCCGAGGAGGTCGCCGAGGAGCGCGGCGAAGGGCTTGCCCTTGGGGAAGTTGTCGAAGCGGGTCTTGAGCATGTACTCGACGTTGGCCGGATTGGCGGTGATGGTGCAGCCGAGGACGTGGACGTGGACGGTGCCCGTCGGCGACTGGCGGAGCAGGTGGGCGTACCAGTCGCCAAGGTTGGTGAAGTCCCTCGCCCACGACCCCGTCAGGTACGCGCGGCACACATGGCAGCTGCACCACGGCCACCGTCGCACGAGCAGGAGCACCGCGCCGAGCGCCACCAAGCAGAAGGAGAAGGCCAAGAACGCCAATCCCGCACACCATGCGCCCCATGAAAGCTCCACGGCATCCATGGCTCTTCAGTTAGTTGCTGAGAAAAGGGAAATTTGGAGCGAGAGGAGAGAAAAAATAGGAGTTTGTGCGGGGAGACTCGAGGAGGCCTGCCCATATATAACGCGGGTGGACGGGGAAGAAGCACGTGGGGCACGTGCGCTAAAGCTTAAGCAGCGTTTCTGCTGCCAGTTACTTTTGGGTGCACACAGCTCATGTCCTCGTCGTTTTACTGGGTGTATGATAGCTGGGTGATCATCAGGATTACTCCTCTGTCCTTTTTTTACTTATTTCGTAGAATCTGTGTCATCTAAAATCTTATCATCAGTAGATTTAAAATTATTTAGATTAGCTATACAAAAAGTATTATATTTATCATTAAAAATATTTTTATAATATTATAATTTTATTAGCATATTTTAGTGTAAAATTATAGAAAATAGAAGTCAAAGTCGCATCTTAGAAAACAAAAAAAATAAAAAAACATTAAGTAAAAACAGGAGTGGAGGAGTATTTTCTGGGAGAGGAGCACAAGACACGGGAGGTTGCCGGCGCCTTGTCGCAAGGCACCTCTCATGAGTTGACATTGCAAGCTCGTTGCACCTCACAGAGCTCCGCCTGGAAGTTGATGGTTTGCTTAGGGAATTGTTACAGGGATTCATACTGACTAGATTGCTGGATTAATCCCAGTAAAAAGAAGTTAGTTTTAAAGGCTGAAATTTTGGTCAAATATTTACCCAGTTGTTATAAGTGGTGAACTAAGTTGTAGTGTTATCTAAACTAGTTGTATGCAGTGCTTAAATGAGAAATAACTCGGAGAGGCTAAATCAAGCAAAAAAAAAAAAACTAGATAACTTCAAGAATTTGCCCAACCTGATACCTAGATGGATAAGAATTGATTTCTAAAGTATATCTCCATCAAGAAAAGGGAGAGGAAGATCAAAACTAACTAAAATAAGAGCAAATAAAACAAAACAAAGGGGATCCATTATAGGTGAACAAAATTGATACATTGCTACTTAAAGATGAAGGTTGTACAACCACTCCACCTAAAAGATAAGAGAATACACAACAGCAATCACATTTATCAAACTCTAATACTAGAATACTTGGTTTCAATGATTAAAGCTAGAATGGGTAGATGGTTAACTTGCAAATCTCCATCTCAACCCATTAAATAGATAAGACAACCAACCCCATCTAACTTTAATAGATACCATTCACTGATCATAAATGGAAAAAAAACCTGTTAACTCTATACAATACGGGTTTTACTCATATATACTTATACACGTTTTTCAAAGCACATAAACCCGAATATGTTAAATCCTTAGCCTTTGATCCACTTGATCATATCATCTCCTCCGTAACCTAAATCGCCTTCCCAAGCGTCACTCAAGAGCCGCAGTTTTGAACCAAGATAGTTTCTAATATTTTGGTCAACTTACCAAAAATACTCTTTCTTAATATAGTCATTATCTTTCCTTACAATTAATCGTCATACTTACCATGTATAGATGTACCATTGATTTGCCACATATTAGCAAGTTTCTCTCGTTCTGGTTCCATTGAATCACGCCTTGCTTGAATCGACCAAACCATATGGTGTAACTTATCGCTTGAATTTTTCTTCAATATTTTTCGCCTTTTTTGTGTCATACTTGAGCTCAACCATCTCACTCACCATCTTTGGTAGTTCTGGGCCTCGACTTCTCCATAATCGTAGCCCTGATCCTCACCATTGATCATGGTTGACTCTAAACGCCCATGCACATCTAAAGATTAAGAAATCTTTTTTGAGTACAAGTTCTTAATAACTTGACCTATGTTAATTGAAACATGCATTATGCTACACATATGTGCTGATCTAGGTCAAACCAAATCATCCTATAATTCTTTAATTTTGTTTTTTTCTTTTTTAAGATTTTTTTTTGTCTTTTTTGTCTTTTTTTATTATTTATAATGGACTAACTTATTATTTTTTTATTTTTAATTTTTTAAAATTTAATTACGCTAAAAAATCATCATAAGCTAACTATGAAAAAAAATTATAAGCCATCTTCATTCGCCTCCCGGTGCATTGCACTGTCCATTGTTGACTGGAACAGGCAGCTCGACGTTCCTCTCTCTCTCTCTTAGCCGCCTTCCCGTCGAATCCTCGTAGCCGACCAGAGCGAAGCGCCACCACCGCGACCATTTTCGTCGTCCGGGACAGGGCACGCACTACCGCGGCCGGCGCGACCGCTGGTCAGCGCCAAAAATTCCGCACGTTTCGCACTGTTGCTTGGCATGCGTAGGGTAGGGGCCAGGAGATGGGATAAGCTTTCCTGCCCATTCTGCGACTCCGGCGCCCAAGCTACCTGTATCTGCCAACAATTTGAGGCCACCAACGGTGGCTTCACCGGCGCCGGCAATGCTTTCTGCCCGGGCACGATGGCATCATGTCCAAGCTACCTTAGGTTCCGCTCCTTTAAGCTTTTTTTCAACTTCAGATTCTAACTTCAGCCACTATTCAGTAATTCATCTTTTTCTAAATTTTTCTAGATTTTTTGAACTTTTTTGCATTTTTATTTTTTTTCTGTATTCCTTTGCATTGTCCATGATGGGCTAACATATTTTTTTCTATTTTTTTAATTTAATTATACTTAAAAAATCAAATCAACTACAATAAAATTTAAGCTAAAAATCAGAAGATATCGTTAAAACAAACGCTCCCTAAACCAACGATAACTCTAATCAATCAAAGTACGTCTGACTTTTGTTATCATAAGCTCCCTGAGGACTGGCATCACCGGCCAGATTAAGAAATAGTATATATATTGCCGGTTTATTGTAATGACTGTGCACTGCATGTTTCCATGGTTTGATCGACTTTTGTTATCGTGTGCTCCCTGTGGATGGCATCACCGGCCAGGTTGAAAAATAGTATATATTGCCGGTTTATTATAATGGTTATTGTACTCGCTGCATATTTCCACGGTTTGAGTGACATGCAACAGGTGGCAACTGGCAAGTGGGCGAAAGGACGCCAAATCTCGAAGATAAATACGGGTTGATTTAGTGGAGGAGCACACGTGGAGGGGAGAGATTTGTCAGATGAACATGGCTTAATCTGGCTCCGGATGCGTGGTCTCTCTGCAGATGAGAGGACGAGAAAGTCAGCGTGTCACGACCTGCTCATTTGGACGGCGCCGAGCAGAGAATTCAGAGAAACGAGAGGGCCAATTGGTATCTCCTCAGACCACAAGCATTGATAAAGAAATTGGGGGTCGCACTAGTTTAGATAGCGTGTCTGCAGCATAAAAAAGAACAGTTTAACATGCAGAGAGATGCAAGGAGGAATAGGAGAAAGGAAACACGAGCAAGCGCGGCCGCCGGCCGCATCCGTGTTGCAAAAACAAGCACGTTTTGCAGGCCATGTCTGAAAACAACGACTCTATCTCGTTATGATAAAAAAGGCTTGCGTCCTAGTCTCTGCATTTAGAAATATACGCTATAAAGAGTTCTCGATGGATTCTAATAGGATTAGAATTTCTATTTTAGTAGAATTCCTACTTCATTTTGGAGGGAATCAGGAGGATTATATAGAGTTACGAGGGGTGTTTATAGATAATCTAAACAACTAAACAACCACTCATTCAAAGATAGATGTGCATGAGAGGATTAGAGTCTAGGTAATTCTTCAAGACTAGATTCTTATGTAGTGCAAAGGTCCGAGAGTTTTAAAAAATTCGAGAGGGTTGTAAGATCGAGAGCGATAATCTCTTGTACTCTTTTGAGGTTCTGTTAAAAGAATTTGCAATCAGCATCACCAAATATTTTCTCTCTTGTCGTTGTTACTTCATCGTTGTTATTTTTGTTCTCTCTACGAGATTCATCTTCTTCGTTCTTGATATCGTGCACGCTTGTACCGCATTTAAAAAAATCTAATATGATCCGAGGGGCTGCTGTGCATAATGAGTATCAAAATGTAACAAATGGTATCAGAGCCAATTTTGAATTAATCTGATTTGTGAGAAGGTCGGAAAAGCATTAGATGGCATAAAATCAAGATCAATGTCGATAATGTGGAATCAAGTAAAGGAATTTGACGATAAAGAAAATTTCAATATGGGTCAATGTGTTGTGAAGAATGTCGTTGTCCATCAGGAGCTAATTAATGCTCTTGAAGAGGACAAATCGGAGAAGATGTCCTCTGAAGACTGGAAGGTGATGGAGTGGAAGGTTGTCAGTACAGTTCGTTTATCTCTTCGATAAGATAAAATACTCAATGATTAAGGAAAATTCGTCGAAGAAATTATGGGAGGATTAGAAGAATTGTATATGGCATAGTTGCTAACAAACTGGTAGGTACTACAACAACAACTGTACAAGTGCACATGAAAGAAAGTACATAGTTCATTGACTATCTCAATGTCTTTAACAAGGTTATCACACAGCTGCATAGTGTGACAAGGTTGTCATACTAGCATAATATTTATCATCATCATGGGAGCAATTGGTGATGAGTATTCTCATCAAGAAAACCACTTTCAACTTCGATTAGTCAGTTGCATATCAATTAGAGGTAGGCTCCTTGAAGAAGCCATCGAAAACTTTATCCTCAAATGATCAAGCATTGGTTACAATAAGTGTTGCAGATAGAAGCAAAAGTCATAGGAAAAAGAAGAGCAAGAGCAAAGGCACACGTCTATACTATCTATATGACGAGGAATGTCAGATAAAAGATTGTCTAAGTATGAAGTAAATGAATGGTGTATGCTTAGTGGTGGTAGCAAAGAATGATTCAAATGTACTAGTCTTCAATCAATCAAGTAATTCTCATGGATAGATATTATATTTAGGTTGTTACTTTCACATATGTTTGGTGAGAGAGATGTTTGACTAATGATCTCTACGTCCGGCGTATGGAATTGTTCACTTAGTGGATTGCAAGAAATATACAATTACTGAGGTGAGAACGTTTACATTAGAAATGTAGGATAGAGCACATCGCATATTGATGAGAGTTCAGTATGTTCCCAACTTAAAAAAGAATTTAATATCTATGAAGTCGTTTGAACTCGAAAGTTGTGAGATACCACTTCGAGGTAGAGTCATATGAGTTACTTGGAAACAGCAGGAGGAGAAATGGAGGATACCAATTGATGGCTACACCTAAAGGAAGAGCAACTAATAGAAGGTCTGATAAAAATCCTAGTCAGGAGAACGAAACCGTGTCATCAGTGGTAGGTACTTATATCTCATTTACAGTTATGTGCGGAATTGTAGAAACGGTTGCAAAATCTAGTAGACGCAAAGGTGAATATGTGAGCTGTTGTCGTGGTTGTTTCAGCATCATTATTTTGGTTATCTTTACAAGATTCATCTTCTTTGTTCTAGATACTATACACACTCGTACTGTATGTTGTAAATTTTTCAGATCTGTTTGCGGATAAGAGAAAGTATAAAATGTAACAGCATATGACAGTGAGATTGCACTAACGGGGAAGGGTTAAAAAAAAACAAAACAAATTTTACTAAGCATGCTCCAACTTCCTAACCTGGGTTTGAAAAGATTGCTGCATTGGCGTCCAACTCCGTCACTAGTAGAGGAGGAGCTAGCGTCTTCTTTTTCCTCGTACGACTGGACACAAAAGCCAAGAAACTAGTCGAGGAGCAACCAACTGGTGCTTCGTCGAGCGCGCATGCCATGCCGCTAAGTGTGTAGACGTCATTTTCATTGGACATCTTCTGGACCAACTGGTTAGTTTCTTATCCATATTGATATGGACTGTGCTACAGTAATATGGCCCCAAATTTCCTCCCGATTCTTGCCGTGCTGGGCATATCAGGACGATTACGCACGTTACAAATATCTCTATATACAAAGATGGGGGATTCCCGTCCCTCTCACCTATACCATATGTCAACTTTGCAAAAAAAAAAACCTGCATTTTTGTAATTACACTAGACCCTAGATTCTTTCGAAAATATCCTTAGTTTTTTTATGAAAAAGCCCCTCTACTTTTCTTTTACTGGATAACGCCCCACAGTTTCAAGTAATTACGTACAAACCATTGGTTCTTTCAAAAAAATCCTCATTTTTTGCGAAAAAACCTCTCCGCTCTCCTTTTGCTATAAATTTTTGTCTCTTTTACTTCGGTTCACATATGCCGTGCTTACGTTGCTAGTATTGATATCAAAGCGGCACATCAAGTCGTCGAATGGTGATCAAATATCGTGTTAAATATTGACGTGGTGCCCCATTGTGTTCCTCTAATTCAAGAATTGAGCAAATAAATAGCTTTCTAGCCATGTTTTTTTTAATTTTGACATCGAAATACTTTTTTTAAATAGCCTCTTACGTGGATCTACAACGCTCAACAGACACTTGCCAAGCTGAGCAAGCTCAGCAAGTGACCTGACGAGCTATGGTAGCTTGGTAGCATTGTAACTGCAGTAGCCATGTCGAGCTACTGTAACTTGGCAGGTATTTGCTGAGCACTGTTGGTCTACGTGGTGATCTATTTTTGAAAAAAAAACAAGTGTTCGGATGTCAAAATTGAAAAAAAAATGTTAGAGGTTTATTTTCAGACTGACATCAATGACTCGTTTTGTCCGAGCAAGATGCTATGCTAGTATGAAATTTTAGTATTTGAGGCATCGGATTTACGTAGGTGATGATGGAGATGTGAGTGACGCAGCAGGAGACAGAGGGCAAGTTATTATTATACTAAGAACAACTCATCTCGGCAGATCAGTTTTAACTTTAAAATTTTAAGCTATGAATTTACGAAGTGAACAACGCAACGTGTTCAGTGAGTCTGCAAGATCGGTAGAAGAAAGTTTGGCAGTAAAAATAGTTGGTAAAAGTATTTTTAATATTTAACGTATTTATAAGAAAAGTTTGAGATTTTGCCAAAAATCAGGATTAAGCATTGATCACACTACGAAAGCTTCAAAAGATGCCAACTAAGAAAAGATAGATGCAACAAAAAAAATCCGTCAATATAAGATTAAAGACAAGAATATTTGAAGACGAACAGGAATTCTATCCAAGGAAATTGAGCCGACACGAAGAGAGAGACTTGAAGGACAATCCAAGATTGACTTGGCTATTTTAGGCTATAAATACCAGTGCATCGGTTGACGAAAAACACGCACAAGCCAACCTTTGCCACCTTTTTGCATCTATTTTTTTTCCGCATCTTAAGAGTAGGCTGTAGCTAATAAAATCTTACATTTGTAATTTGACTTTGATCAATTTTTATCCGCATCGACGTGTTAATCAACTTGTGAGTTACATCTATCCCTTGTTTCGAGATTGGTTCCTGTTCGTTATTGCTACGCATCAACGTTTTATTCAGGATCAGCTTTCATCCAGGTTTACTTATCAACTTTGCCAATTTATTGGAAAATCAGTTGACACATCACATATGCTACTAGATAGCACCTTCCATAGAGATGCAATGCTGCTGTCAGGAATTTTTTTGCAAATGACGCTGCCAAAAAAGGGGGAATGGAAATTCAGACTTCGTATGAGGTAGCATACTGCATATACTATCATCTGTGGTACTGGAAGTCATATTTTCAACACGTTTAAGGCCTTTCCTTTACTTATCCAACAGAAAACTGAATTCTTCTTTTGGTACACGACTATTCTTCACTTAGACAACGAGAAAGACATGGTAACCTGATGAAATCACTTCGCACCAGCTTCAAAATTCAGCATCATCCAACAGAAATGCTAACTGAAATATTCTTTTGGTACACGACCATTCTTCACGCATGTTAAACTGATGAAAATCGCTTAACATCATCTCAAAATGCTATATCATCTGATAAGATATGCATTATGAAGCACCATTTGAACTTTGAAGCCTTGTTTGCACATCTGTTGACAGATGCAGACAAATACAGGCACACGTTGCTTTCAGCATTGCCATCTGTCCAACTGCAAACACAGTTTTGGGATACTGTAATGCTACCATCTATACTCACTTCACATGTCGGTACTGATCTGAAGCTAAATTTGTGCGCAGAAACACAGAGTCACACTAGTCACTGCTACATGTTCCATTTTCCTTCCGGTGTATGTACAGAAACTTTGATACGAACCCAACGTCAGCTTTGTCAATATAGTTGCAAACAAGCACTCTTTAAATTTCCACTAGGTTGGATTGTATGTACAAGGTACAATTCCTTGGCCTTTCATGGTTGAGCCAATAGTGGTGCTTGCAGTGCTTCCTGATCAGGCTGGTCTGGAACTGCAACTCCGTTGCATTTGTTCTTGCTTTCTGGATCAAGAATCCAAGCAAAGCCCAAGGATATTGCCTATAGAAATATTTAAGTTCAGATATACAGTTATAAACAGTGTACTCATTTTTGTGAACATACATGAAGAGCAGGACTAGCCAAGAAGAAACCTGCCATGAGGAAACTGGAACCTTTGCAGCTGAAGGGGGCTTATTTTGTAATGAAGTAAGCTGGAACAGAGTTGCAGAAAATGAGAGAGAGAAAAAATTCAGAGTACAGCGTGGAATCTGCAGGATGCATAGGCAAAATTTACAAGATGGACGAGAACTTCTCTCTTGCAGGTTAGGGCGCTCATAAACAATGGTGCCAATAGTATAGCTGTGGATTTCACAGTTGCAATGAATCCTTGTGCCTTTCCCAGTAAAAGTAAAAACAATTATGTACCAGACCTCAATCAGCAACAGGGAAAATAAGGCTACAAGGTATCAGGTTTGGATTTACAAATCAAGCCAAGAAATGTTCCATTAGTTGAGTATACCTGGTCAATTGAGACTACTTCCCTAGAGATGACTGCAAGTCTGCAGATGTTCAAATTTATGGGATTTGTTTCCCACAATAAGTCCATGAATTTTATTTAAATGCACACAAAACATTATTTCTGAATTTACTTCTGCAAAATTTGTACATTTGATGCCTTCTGTGTTTAATTACCACAAACATCTTAGTAGTGCTTAAAATAAAGGTAAATACATAGGACAATTACTTACAGCCGGTTTGACTGGAACATAGATGATACCCAGTGAAGAAGTAAAATAAGGAACCTGCAAGATTAACATAAGATAAAAGCAACAAACTTTTTTAGTCAGTAACACCGTCAGTCATTGCTGCACTTCTTGGAACACTAATGAACTGAGGTAAATCTGTGCCCAAATACATACCCACCAACTCCATGCCAAACCATAAAGCAAAGCCTGAAGAAATATTTTTCAGAAATCATTGTGCTAAAATGCTGTGTCTGATACTAGCGAAAAGAGTTTACTGAACATATTAGTGAAAAGAAACGTGACATACTCACAAAGCAGTCGATGCAAGTATTGAAACGCATAAAACTCCTTTTTTGCCAATTGCATGGATAATAATTGGGAGTATCAAAATCTACAGTTTGAACAAATTATTAGAAACTGCATTTTGTCAATTGGGACTTGGTGTTAACATTAGCCTAACGTTGTGATGCGACTGAATAAATGAATACGGCTGATGCGAAATGTTTAGTGACTAACTCTTGCTTCCATGAGTAGCTGGTGCATACTGCCCAGAAATGATGTCCGGTGTGAAACTATATTACGATTATCTGTGCCGCAGACTCCTTGCAGTTTCTTGCTACATTTGGCTACAACATCTTAAGAAGAGAAGATATGACGTAAGGTTTTGGAGCACGTCGATTAGTTTGGCACGGGGAACTCGTTTTGGATGCAGAAATTGGCAAGTTTTGAACCCCGAAAGATCCATGCTTGTGCTCATTAAGCATAAGTACTTTAAGGGGTCTTTTTCCTGCTGTAGCTGATAACTTTTAATTCTAACATGAGTTTACGTGAATAAATCGAATATCGATAAGTCATTTTAAAAAGACGATAAGTAATTCGTACCGTTTATTTATTCAAGAGAAGCATATGCTATAAGCTGAAAAAAGAAGGCCACAACACTCTAGAGAGAGAGAGGCCTGCAAGTTACAGAAAGAAACTTTGCACACTTAGTCGACTGTCGCTTGCTGCAGATACAAGTGCACAAGAATACTAATCCATTAATCCAATATCAAATTCGGTGGCTAAATCTAGTTTTTAGACACGTCTAAAAGATAAGACACTCATCGTTCACCAATCATCTTTCAAACTACATTCCTTCATGTATACAGGTAAGATATGCTAGTTTAGTGCCAAGCGTCAACTGCAAAGGAAATCCGTAATGCTCCCATAACATGGTGAGCATGCAATTAGGCAGCCAGCCAGGACCATGGAATTCAGAATTCAGAAGAGTCCAGTAAAAAAAACTACTCGTAGATAGCATAGAGGAAAGCAGGTCGTTACGCCAAACTGGAACGCCAGAAGAGAATGTTGGGATACCTGTGCCAGTAAATCTGGTCTATTGATAGATACTCTCTACTTAGTCTAGAAATAGAGATTTCAATCATAATAACACAAACTTGAGCAGAGAAAGCAATAAAGAAAAGAATGCCCCTCTCATCTCTCAATGTTCAATCTATTATTTCCATTCTTATGTGTTTGATCCATCCATCTTGTCTAGGGGGGATCGATTGGGCTGGACTCGCCAGCGACGATTTCTCAACACGTTATCACCACGAATCTCTCTTGTGAATCGAAGATAATCATCGAAGCACTTGTAGATTGAATTGCCTATCTAAATTGCTTTAAATTTTTTGTAAATTTTGTTTTCTAAATTATTTTTCTATAGTGCAAATCTACTCTAATCTACCGCGAGCAGACTCGAAGTCGCGGGCAAAACCGATGGGGAGATTTGCACAAAAAAGTAGATGTTGATTGCACTGTAGCTTAAAGAAAAAGGAAACGCCTTGTCTGGCGCCCGTAAGCGTCGCACGAACTATCGGCCAGATGCTCGCATGCACCGGCCTACACCCTGTTGGCCACCCGCATGCCCACCTGCCGTCACGCCACCCGCATGCGGCCGAACGCGCCGCTCGTCTGAGCCTCCTGCACATGGCCGAATGTCTGCCGACCGTCATGTCGCCCAACCATCACCGCCCGCATGCGACATGGCATAGCTGCCACCTGCCCTGCACGGCACCGCTCGCACGCAGCATGACATGGCCATTGCCGGCCTCGTACGAACCATCACCATGGCGCGCGTCGCCACCGGCCCAGAGCCACGACATAGTCCAACACAGCTGTCGCCGCTCGCAGCACTCCGACCACCACCATGCGCCGTTGTGGCCCACATGCGCCACCAGCCACCGTGCACCACACCGCCCGTATGTGCTGCCGGGCCACCGTGCGCCACCTTCGATCGCATGCATCGCCGTGCGCCGCGCCGCCCGCATACGCCACCGAGCGTCGTGTCGCCCTCATGCGCTGTTGGCCACCATGCGTTGCATCGCCTGCATGCGCCACAGAACCACCTACCGGCTAACGCACGACCGATGTCGCCTCGAGAGCTGTTGCTCAGCCTTGCGCCACCAGCTGTCGCCACATGCGCTATCGCTGCACAATTGGCCTTTGCGCGAGCCGCCGTCACCCCTCAAGCCTGCGTCGGTTGAGCACTGCGCCTCCGCACCACGCATAGACGCCGACTAAACTTCAGGCCTCCACATCACGCTGCCTCGCACAGGGTCTTGCCGACGCCATCCCACACGACTTCCGCGTTGTGCCGCGCCGCCGGTGCCCAGCCACCTGCCACGCCACGGCCATCGCCCCCCCCGTATGTGCCTCCATAGGAGGAACAGGGGAGGGGGAACCCTACCCCTCACCCCTTTGAGTCGGTCAAATGGGCTAGTTGGGCCGGAGCAATGAACTCGCCCTAGGAAGGAGGGGAAAGAAGAAAAATAGGGGAAAAAAGGGTCGGTGCTTGGAATTTTGCAAAGGCCCTTGAGAAATTAGCACTGTACGAGTCGCACGAGAATATGCTTGGCTTCAACACCACATCCAGCAGTTATGTAGACTAAATATTGTACAAGCTCTCATAATTATCTATGAAGAAAATGCAGCTTGTGTTGCAAAATACAGACGGATTATGTGAAGAGTCACCTTATAAAGCATATCAACTCTAAGTTCTTCTATACTCATGAATTGCAAAAGATAGACGAAATTAGGGTATTGCATACTAAGTCACTTTTTATCATTTAACTTTGACATGTGTATACGTGGAATTGGAATAATGAGATTTAGAGAAGTGCGAAACTCTGCGGGAGACTCTTCTTGAGCTCACTATTAAACTTGATCATAAAAATCAAGTACCCGAAGAATAAATCCTATAAATTAAATGAAACTGAGTGGATTGTACTCTTTTTCCTTAACGAGTGTTCCTAAAACTTCTTGACTAAGGTTTATAATGAGGTAATTCGTGCAACACAACATAACATGTATAATATACTTTTTCTTCAAATTTTTTCACTGGGTTTTGATGAGGTATGAATGTGTCAGATGAGTGCCCAAGGGGGTGTTGAAAAATCTAAACCTGAGCCTGTAAGCTTGACCCATTGGTGAACACCATACACTTACTCTATAAATAGAGGTCTCAATTATTGTAACATATACTTGAGCAAAAAAAAACAATAAAGAAAGGAGTCTCTCTCTTATCTCTCTACGTTCAAACTATTATTTATATTATTCTGTATTTGATCTATCTATCTTATTTAGAAAAACATAATCAGACTGAACTCATCAACGATGGGTAGAGAATTCGACGGAGATGGACACGTACGTAGTACTTGACCACGTTGTTGTGGCTAACCGTTCTGCAGCCAGCCGTGACGTGCCTGACGTACATCACCACGGCAAACCGCCCGCCGAAGAAGAACAAGCAGCCTGCCTCTCGGTTGCTTCACAAGACAAAAGCACTAGTAAAAAAAGCCACCCAAAGCTGGCCAAATCCCTACGTGAACATATATTGAGTTGGCATTCTGCGTACAGCCTTATACATACTCGTGCTGCTCCTGCGTCCATCCCTCTCGACTCTACCTTCAATCACATTTTGCTTCCTTATGATGGCCATGGCATTGGCTCTCCTCGTCCTCGCCGCCTCCGCGCTGTCGCTGCCCCCGGCCCCGGCGTCCCTCGCCGTCACGTCGCCCTACGTGCGGCCGAGGCCGAGGGCGACGCTCTCCGTGCCCAAGGCCGACGCCGACGGCCAGACACCGCAGCAGGTACGTACGCTTGCTAGCTCAATATATATTCAGGTTTATTTCAAGACCCCATATTCGAATCTTGAAATGCTATCAGTTATGCATTAGCAATTCAATTCAATTCAGTAGCAACCTGCTTGCTGCTGCGTGTGCCACAGCGTGGCGTTCCTCGTGATCAATGGATTATAATCCTAGGAGAATAGGAAAGTACAAAGTTGGGGAGGAATCATGCCTCTTTTAGGATACTGGTTGGAGTGTCTTGGAGCAAGAATATGGTTGGATTGCGTCGAGAAACAAGGGTTGATTAGAACATCCTACTGCTGGTTTGCATTTGTTTAGTACCACCGCAAGAACGCGACAAGAGAGAAGAAACAAGACGCTCCTTGGGCTTCTGGATTTCTTGCTTTCCCGTTCATACCATCCTGCTTTTTTTTTTTATCGTTTCTCACGATGTCGGCATCTGGTTGGTAGTTCTTGGCGAGTTGGCGTTTAATCATGAGCCACAGAAAGTAAAGGCCTGTTTGATATGACTGTGACTTATGATTTTTAGCTGAAAAATTTAAATTTTAACTATTTGCGATAGAGATTACGAAGAGAGATAACTCACTTGCGATTTTGGATAGTATAGATATTAGACTTTTAACAGGTACTACAATTAACTTGTAGACACCGTCTTGAAAAAATACTCCGCTTGAAAGTTAGGTACTGTAGTAAAAACTAAAAACTAGTTTCAAAAACCAAAAAAAACAGGTTCTAACTTTGTTTCGGTTAATGTTGCTGATAGTGCAATTAACAACCATATATATCGAGTGCTGCAGTAATTACGAAAATCCTGGGCCATTCATCTTTTGCCACTCTTGAAATGTTCACACCTGCACTAAAAATCGGTATCCACGAGGGAGGGATCACATCGAGCCGCATTGGTTTATGCAAATTCTGAATGTAAGCAAGAAAGTATTTATCAAAACAAAAAAAAGACAAAAAGATTACAGCAATAGAGAAGTGAAATCTCACTCAAGGTATGTGTTAGCCACGATGTTGGCTTTCCTCTTTCTTCTTTCGGTTGCCTAGGATGAGTATATTCCAAATATTTCCGACAAATCATGTATGAGCTTTCTGGTCTATTTGCAGTCTAGAGAAGAAGTTTTAGGGCCTGTTTGATATAGCTGTGGCTTCTGATTTTTGACTGAAATTTTTAAATTTTAGCTGTTTGCGACAAAGATTACGAACAGAGAGATAATCGCTTGCGATTTTGGATTGTACAGATGTTGGGCTTTTAATGTGTACTACAAATAACTTGTAGACTTCATCTTGAAAAAATACTCCGTTTAAAAGTTAGGTACTGTAGCAAAAACTAAAAACCACTTTTAAAAACTAAAAAGAACAGGCCTTTAGACGTTTTTCTGTTATTACAGTTACATGAAGAAAGAAGCAGATATGTGTTTGCCAAGTTTTGTCATTGCCAATATGACATGGCTGGTACTTGGAAGAGAATAGAAGCAAAGCTGGACCACAAGTTGCAGCCACGTATTGAGTTCGCCGTGAACAAGTCATTATGCAAACCTGTGCTTATCTTAATTCTGGTCAATTTTGACGTCAGGAGTGGCGTCCTTGATCAAGCATACACGAAATATTTTTCGCACTGCGCACTAATCCAAATCCAGTTCGTAGTTGAAAGTTTTGCAGCACGGCAAGTCATTGAAGATGACAACCTCGGTTAAGTTAGCTAACAAAATAAGCAATAGTACTATTTTGTCATTGAAACTCACTTCCTGAAGCTCATGTGACCAAGGAAGAAAATGAAGTGCGTCAAGTAACAATGTGTGAATTATAATGGTGGGGATGCCATTTCTGCAATTTTTTTAGCCTGAATTCGATGTACATTTTAGGACATTGTAAGGTTCTATTAGTGAATTTGAATTTGGTAGAAGTGGAGGGAGAAAAACTAGAGCCCAGGTTCTTCCTGAATTTGTGATCCGAATAAAAACCATTGTTTGTCTGAGTTACAATACGGTTTGCACTTAGCTGCCAGAAAGAAGAACTGCGTCATAAGCTACTTCACTTGCAAACACTTCCATGTTTTGATGCCCTTTCAGGTGCATGTATCAGCCGTTGGCTCCGACAAGATGAGGGTGACATGGATCACTGACGGCGACGCACCGGCGATCGTCGAGTACGGCACTACTTCAGGCCAGTACCCATTCTCAGCGACCGGAACCACCACCACCTACTCCTACGTCCTCTACCACTCGGGGAAGATCCACGACGCCGTCATCGGCCCACTGCAAGCCAGCACGACGTACTACTACCGGTGCAGCTCCGATCCGTCGCGCGAGTTCTTCTTCCGGACGCCGCCGTCCAGCCTCCCCTTCAACTTCGTCGTCGTCGGTAATGCACCTTAATTTCTGCCAATTCCACATCGAAGTCTTAACCAATCATGGGTCATGGCATGGCTTAATGTGCTTGGCTTGATGGGCAGGCGACCTGGGCCAGACCGGATGGACGAAGTCCACGCTGCAGCACATCGCGGCGGCCGACTACGACATGCTGCTCCTCCCCGGCGACCTGTCGTACGCCGACCTGTACCAGCCGCTGTGGGACTCGTACGGCCGCCTCGTCGAGCCGCTGGCGAGCGCGCGGCCGTGGATGGTGACCGAGGGCAACCACGAGATCGAGAAGATCCCCCTCCTCGAGCCGCACCCCTTCAAGGCCTACAACGCGCGGTGGCGCATGCCGTACGATGCCGGCGCCTCGCCGTCGGGGTCGAATCTTTTCTTCTCGTTCGACGTGGCCGGCGGCGCGGTGCACGTCATCATGCTGGGCTCGTACACCGACTTCGCCGCCGGCAGCGCGCAGTACAAGTGGCTGCAGGGCGACCTCGCCAGGATCGACCGCGGAAAGACGTCGTTCGTGGTGGCGCTGGTGCACGCACCGTGGTACAACAGCAACGAGGCGCACCAGGGTGAGGGCGACGCCATGCGCGCAGCCCTGGAGGCGCTGCTCTACGGGGCGCGCGTGGACGCGGTGTTCGCGGGGCACGTGCACGCGTACGAGAGGTTCTCGCGCGTGTACGGCGGGAGGGAGGACCCGTGCGGGGCGGTGCACGTGACCATCGGCGACGGCGGGAACCGGGAGGGGCTGGCGGAGAGGTACATCGACCCGCAGCCGGCGACGTCGGCGTTCCGGGAGGCGAGCTTCGGGCACGGGAGGCTGGAGGTGGCGAACGCGACGCACGCGCTGTGGACGTGGCACCGGAACGACGACGACGAGCCGGTGGTGGCCGACCAGGTGTGGATCACCAGCCTCGCGGCCAACCCGGCTTGTAATACCAAGTGATCGGCAGATTGAGCTGTGCTCGATATATGATCAATCAATATTGTTCCATTGTTATTGATGTATTGGATTCTTCGTGCAGTATTGATCAATCAATCAATAAATACCCATGCATGTTTGCTTGAATCTAGAAAATGAATCGGCAGTTTGTGTGTTTTTATCTTGCGGTAGCGAATTGCGATTCAGGTGCACGACAAGCCAACAGGGCAGCTAGATGTCTACAATACTTAAAAAGCAGTGACTGTGTTCTGACATGTTCGTTCTTAGCTCTCCATGCTGTGATTCGATGCCTTCTGAATCTCTGCTTCAAGAATAACATAGACAGCTCTGACTTTGGCGCATGAGAGGAATAAAATGTGGAGTACTGTAGCAGAAAGCTATTTGTCTAAACTGTGAACACACGGTATCAGCAGGGAAATGTGCAGAAAGTGCAGAGATTTGCATAAACATATGCTTTCTAATCTGGAAAAGGTGTGGCAAAGCTTGTTAAATGTATTGACTGCTCAACGACAGCAACAGACATCAGGCATGTAGCTCCACAATTGTACACTTAAAGACTTATGTCAGCTCTCTCGGAATCAAAATGTCATGAGCAAGTTATTGGTGAAAGCCTCCCATCAATCTTATCATCCTGGAAACCAGAAGTGCCCCAATAAAAAAACAGAAATGTAGATAGACTTAGGGGGCGTTCGGAATAGTGATAGCATCTGTTTTTTGGCTGAAATTTTATTGTAGCTAGCTGATTTTTTACTGTAGCTGAATTAGCTTATTGGGCATAATTAAATTTAAAAAATAGCGATAGCATCTGGCTTTTGGCTGAAATTTTACTGTAACTGGCTGATTTTTTACTGTAGCTGAATTAGCTTATTGGGCATAATTAAATTTAAAAAATATATAAAAAATAAAAGCGATATGTCAAACTATCACGGACAATGCAAAGGAATACAGGGAAAAAATAAAACACAAAAAAAAGAAAAAAAAAGAAGAAAAAAACAAAAAAGCAACAGTAAATAAAAAGCCGACTGGACGCCGAACGTTGAACGCGGTCGCCATGTTGGCTAACTCACAGTTCAGACATAAAAGTTACAATCGCGACACGTACCACTCAAGTACAAGTGATACTTATTTAGGTTGTACGGCAATCGCTCCAGCTTGAGCTCCGTCCTCGTTGACCGCTCTCAAGCATGCATCCACAGTGCCTGTGTCACCCTCCACTTATGGCTCTTTTGTCATTTTTTAGATTGCCTACAAAAAAAATAGAGGTACAAACTACTACTTTATAGTGAAAATAAAGCGGACATGAATGGTATGCAGCAAGGTAACAAATAATTTACTTACAAGTGCATGTGGCCGGGTAGTGGTTGACACGGTGCTGGTGGCACACGCTGATGAAACCCGAATTGTCTTATGACTTGTTGCGGGCGTACAGCTCTACCATATGAAAGAAGACTAGGTGGCAGGTTGTGAGCTAGTACTCCCTGTCTTGCTCACACTATTATGATAATTCGAAAGAAGCTGTCTCAAATATGAACTGTGCGATCCACATCGTCCACACGACGCTATCTTCATCCAAGGTCTCAAACGCGTTGTGAAAATTTAAGGTCGCTCGTCGTGACTATCCCTAGACCATCGTAACTCACTAACAGTCCAACAAGTACCCATGGTGGGTCTATCCACCGGGTTATTACCGTCGTCGTCACCATAGAAGCACGCCTCCAACTAGTACGGGTGCACCCGCACCCAAAAGTACAGTCGACCAACAAAAAAGTGCTCCTACGACTACAACTGTTACAAGATATAGTAGCTGGCAAGGTTTGGCACACTACGAGCCGTCGTACAAAGCCTTGTAGGTCGCACATAGAACAGCTGAGCCCTAACTGTACATCAGGACTGCATCATCATCCTCGACTTCGACTAGGGACTTAGCAATGTAGATTTATCAAGGGTACACCAAGTCTCTCTGAGTCGTAAGAAACATGGTATATCCGAACATGAAGAGCAAGTAAGCCACTAAGTGGGACCTCATGATATGTGCAGACGAGTCTGCTGGGCACTGCTTGTACTACTGCAGTCACCCATATGGCACTCCAAAGGACTTATCCAGAATGGAATGACCAAATTAGTGCAGCATACGTGCCTACCAATCGGGTGATCTAGCGGGTGGAACTATGTGATGATCTCGTATTGATAGATTGGTGAGGTACGCAACATCCTGCAGGGTGATGGTCATCTCCCCCACTGAAAGTGAAATGTGTGGATCTCCAGCCTCTAATGGTCAATGAGTACCGACAGAAGCGGTAAGTCCAGCACGAACGACCGTCTAATGTCCACTCGACCACATCCGACAACAATGCTTGCCATTCCAGGATGGGTCCAGTAATGTGCCATCCCCGAGATCGCCACTAGGAGCCATTCCCTGTGGTACATAAAATAATATGTTGGTATCAAACGGAGCTAAATACAACTGACCACAACCGAGAATAATCACGCTGCATAAGAACATACATATTGACTAAATTGCACTTTTCTTCTTACGCTAACTTGCTGCTTTGATTAAATGCACACACATACTAATTTATTACAATCAGTACTAATTAATTATAATTAGTACTAATTAAATATGATTAGCACTAAGTACAATGCTAGTTATGCATGCATGGTGCGTATAAACCCATCATTTTGTACAATTTTTGTAATCGCATGAGACCAATAAATATACACATACAGACATACATAAAATTATTTTAGCTATTTTTTGGCCCATATTTCTGTAACTATTTACAATATGTAAATATGGCTACTTGCAGAAATACATCCATCAATTAAATATAACTACCTAGTGCATTCCACATTACAAAATCATAGTCACACTAATGAAACGCAAATAATATATTAAGGGGATTGCTCACTTGCAGATGAAGCATACATTTTTTTGAAGGTATTTACGAGCTTTACAATGCTTCCAACTACATAGGATTATAACTGCGTTTTCGCTTGGTAGAAAATCTCTTTTCTTTACCTTTTCTTCTTCATTGTGCTCTCGCTCGGCAACAAATTGGCCGCGCTTCGCGTTTTATACATGCGTGCAACGCAATTAATATGCTAATAAAACGAGAATATAACTTTGCATCACGTCGCGTTGTGTAATTATCCACAGGATTCCTGGAGGCAAACCACACACAGACACTCCCTCGTGATTCCCTAGCCCCGCTGCTCAATGCCCACATGTGCCTGCTATCCACGCTTACGAGTGCTTACTGCCACGAATCCTGGCCGGCTGTCGTGCCTGCAAGTTGCCCTGCCGTGCACCTGCAAGTGCCTGCTATGCTTTTCGGGCTCAGGGAGAGGGCATTTGCCTTCTACGCCTTTTAGGCTTAGGGAGAGAGCATTTTTTGAAATATGGATATTCGGGGACCAAAATTGAAAACCAATTTGTAACAGTGCCACAAGTGTAAAACATTGCTAAACTTGTTTATTACTCGAGTCCTTTTCAGGTGGATCGATCACCAGTCTCCCCTTCATCCCCTTTCCCTTGGCTACACTTTCTAACTAATCGCAGCCTCACACCCTGTCTACTTTTGGAAATGTCGTGTACATCGTGACCAACCGTCCCCATAGCAACCACTTACCTAACTAACTAACGAACCACCCACCCATCCATTAACACGTCGACCCATCGTGCTTCAGGTCCCACATGCCAATGACCATGTTCGGACTAGTGGAGTCACTTCGTACCACTCATCCCTAGCTCGCAGCTCACCATCTCTGCTTTCTCCCTCACCCACTCTCAGTCACCACGTCGGCCACAGCACCTCCCACCTCGATGCCACGGCGCCTACTAATGGCTGACGGATCTTGCTGTCCCCGATGACCACACTGCCAAATATGAAGAGCCGCCACCTCCCGCCCGTCCTCCTTCTCCTCCTCCCACTCTCCCTCTCCTTTCGCCGCCGCCTCCTTCGCCCCCAAAGTCCACCTCACCCCTGCCGACGACCCGCTCCTCCGTCAGCTCGCCCCCTCTAACGTTGGTGGAGACCAGGTCCTGGCCGAGGGGGCACACTCCTCGCCAAATGCCTCGATATCCACCTTCCCCAACCTCGGCAACCACCACAGCCTCCTCTACCTCCGCCTCCCTTACAGCCCCTCCATCCACAGCCCGTCACGCCCAAGAACCGTCTCCCGCCTCCACGTCCCCGCCGAGACGTTCCCCTCTGACGACTCCCTCCTTGCCTCCTTCCGCGTTGCCCTCAGCTCATTCCTCCTCGCCCACTGGCACTGCCCAATCAAAAATGTGGCCAGCGTCATGACCAATCTGGCTGGCCTCCTTGGCCGGCGCTTTCCCGCCTGCGCCATGGTCGAAAACAACGGCGTGCTCCTCGGCTCAGGCCGCGGTGAGCAAATCGACACGCACGACCTCATCATCCGCCTCAACAACGCCCGTGTCGCCGGCTTCGCCACCGACATCAGCGCCAAAACCTCCCTTTCCTTCATCAACTCCAACATCCTCCATCTTTGTGCCACCCGCAACGCCGTCACCGCCGCTGCCTGCGACTGCCACCCACACAGATCCACCGTGCCCATGGCCATGTACGTATGCCAGCCCGCGCACCTCCTCGACGCCCTCATTTGCAACGCCACCGCAATGCCCACCTTCTCCTTCTCGCTACTTGTCACCGACGTGCGCCTAGACGCGCTCTGCGCACGTATCGCCAAGTGCTACTTGCTGAGGCGCTTCGTGGCCACCACGAGCGAGCCGGCTAGCAACTGGACAAGGAAGCACGATGAGTGGTACTTCCACTACTCGTCAGGGATGCAGGCGGTGATGATGGGGCTAGGGGTGGTTGGCACTAAACCGATACACAACACATGCAAATAACCTAAAATTCAAGAACTGGTAAGGAGAACACGAGAAAAACCTTTTGTATCGTTTGA
The DNA here is from genome assembly GCA_036346265.1 of Melocanna baccifera. Classification (NCBI taxonomy): domain Eukaryota; kingdom Viridiplantae; phylum Streptophyta; class Magnoliopsida; order Poales; family Poaceae; genus Melocanna; species Melocanna baccifera. The sequence goes on along the minus strand of CM070707.1, from coordinate 19,781,424 downwards.
ACTATCTATTGCAACTTTTCTATCACTCTATGTTCTCTTTTTATAAATAATTTAAAAACTATAAATTATAGCTAAAAACTATAAACGAAACAAAAAGATCAGAAAGTACCAAAAACTATAAGCGAAACAAAAAGAACAGAAAGTGCGTTGTGTAGTGTACTCACTGCAGTACGCTGTCACGAGTTGATTTCTCATGACAAGACTGTTTTGCTATATCTGATAAGTCCAATAGGGCGCTAACTGCTATACATTGTTTAACTGATGTGGTATTTGAGGACTGCCAAATTACAGCACTCCAGTTTCATGCTCTCCTCGTGAACTAATGACTTTTGGTTGTACTTGAAGTAACTTTTGAATTCTACTTTCTGACTAAAAAATACTATAGCGACGGTTAATTTTTTAAATAATTAAATTTAAAAAATAAAAAATTATATCATTACAGACAATACAAAAAAGTAAGAAGAAAAAATCCAAAAAAACGAAATTAAGAAGCCGATATATTCTAGAAATCAGAAGTAGAATCGTTTGAAGTGGGCCAAATATTTGTCTCCTATGACACTGCCGTCTCTGTTGAATGAGCTATTAATAAGGTTTTTGCCTTGTGCATCTACGTACCAAGTGTCCTACTCTGCACTGTAGCTGTTGGTATTTTTTGTGTAATTAAATTTAATTTTTTTTAAAAAAAGGTTAAACTGCTGATAAATGAAGCATAGAAGCCATCTCAAGGCTCCACTACTACTCTCTGACAGCTGACATGAACTCTAAACCAATTTTGTGCTAAGCTAGCAGACATGCTCATAAATCCAGCACCAGTGCAACAAAACTCCAGACATGGAATAGGGCACATATCCTGCAGCCACAGGAGTACGAGTGTGACAGGCAGTGAGGCAGTGCTGAGCTCACATTCCCTGCTTCCAATGTCCTCCTAATAATGGTCAAAATTGACAACCCTAACAGCCCGGACGCACACTGCCTTCGCATATTACACAGTGCACTGTCAGAGATGCACAAGAACTCGAGGCTTTTCCTGACGGCAACTTCAGTTAGTTCGCCGTCACATGATTGCTTCAGTCCTCTGCAGCCAGACACATACAGTCCGGCCTATAGAGTCAACGTGTCAAATCAGACCATGAATCCAAATGTTGGACCCAAGATTATTCTGCAGGTGGCTGCCAGTGTCCAAGATTCATGAAGCAGCACAAGGAATCACACCTGGAGTGACAAAAAGAACAGGGATCAGTTGAGGTCTGAAAAGTCATAGGCTACTCTTATCTGGATAGAATCTGAAGAAAATTAACTCGTTAAGATAGCATGTCGTAAATTTTAGCCGAGCACATCGACTCATTGGAAAACGAAAAAAAATTTTGTTCAGGACTTCAGGTCGTCTCCTACTTACTTCCTATTATACTACTGTACGTACTAGCAAGAACAACTAAACACCACTACTGAAATTATTAGTTTTGAATGGCAGGTTGAAAAATTGCTCATCTTAAAGAAGAGTAAAGATGAGACAGGATGCATTGCTCACATCAAAATCTTGGTGTGAAGTGATGTGCCATGATGGAGGATTGAAGACTGAAGAAGAGGAGGTAGATGGTCGCTGCCTCTTAGCGATACATGGGCAGTAGAAAGGAGCTAATTCAGCTAAAAGAAGTGAAGACCTGCACTTGAATGCTGCTCATCATTAGTTCATGCCTTGGGACAGTAAGAGATCTGTTCCTTCGATCAGCAAAGAGCATTTGACATCAACGCACTACCCACGCTAGACTCTGCACTCTACTACATGCAGGTCATGATCGAGTACATGCCTAAACAACAGTGTGCTAAATGTTCTCCCTTGACTTCTGCCGCCTAGCTAGCTCCGTCTTCATCATTGATGTCCGCTAGGTTTGATGGTGGTAGCGCACGTATTAATAGCCTTGTGAGTTCTGCATTTGGTCAACGTGAAATCAAATTGATTTGAATTATAGTACGATTTCACAGCTCCAAGAGAGGTGTTCATGCCAGTAGTACTGTACAGTGTCAACACCATGGAAAGCTTTTCTATGGGAGAGCCTCATCCTGAGGCCCTCTCATCCACCAAGCTAATGTGAGGCCCCCTCTAATAGACTAGTTCTTCTAATATTATGTCCTGCATGCATCAATTGTAAGGTAACTTCAATTTTTTAATGCATGAAGATGTAGTACCTGCATATATATAGAAGGTGCTCTAACTAGCTTTTGTGCTTAAGTTTTTGGCTGTGACTTTAATTTTTGGATAAAATTGTATTATAACGGTTGCTATTTTTTTCTAAGAAAAAATAAGAAAAATTAAAAAAATCGTTATATCGTTATGGACAATACAGAAAAAAAAGAAAGGACAAAATAAGTTAAAATTAGAAATCAATACATTTTAAATAGTTTCTATCTTAAATAAGCAGAAAGCCAAAATCATAAACTGAGGATTTGGTCATATAATCATGGAGGTGATCATTAAGCTTACTAATATGCAATATTGTCCATGCGGATCAAAGCATATGCAGCACTCCTGATTGACCATAGTACAAAACACTCCAACTTAGAACATTATTCAGACTACATTGGGGGTCGGAAGAAGCGTAAGGCGTCATCAATTCATCACCATCATCACATTTTCTTGAGCTACCACACAAAGCTTATAGCTAGCTGCAGCCTGCAGGCCGATGACTGGCAGTGGTATCCAGAGAACACTCGAGTACTTTTTATGATCATAAGTACTTAAATTTATAACTGTTAGATTAAAAATTTAACAGCTCTTCTTTTTAGGAAGAAATTGTTTTTGGAGAAGAAAGAAATTCATACGGATGTTCATACGTATCTAAAAATTAAAAATCTAAGTACCCACAATTACATAAAAAAAAAACACTTACCTGCTGTTTAGCACTTCCCCACTCGCAGCAGGGACGTGCTGCACTGCACACGTTATTCCTTGGTGCCTATAAATACACACCCACACGCGCATGCTCCTGCGCTGCACAAGCTGAAGGTTCTCAAGCCTTCTTCCTCCGCCTCCTTCAACGCCAACCGCTTCAGCCTTCATAGCTAGAGAGGTAGGTGATCATACAAGATTCGTGCTGTTTCCCTGAAACTTCTGTTTTCTTTCAAGTGGTTGAATGCTTGTTTCATCTTTGGTGCATTCCCTGCTCCTTTTCCCTTGATCGTCTCTCTTCTTTTCGTTCAATCAAATCAAACTTTGAGATGAGAAATGCATGCATGTCATTTCTCTTGTTCCTTAATTTTGTCCCAAAACGTGCATCTGCATTTGAGAGTACTGGAGTTGCATGCATGGTAAAAGAAAGGGGATGAAGAGCATGCAGGCAAATCTTTGACATGTGTTTTCTGAACTGAAGTGCTGACTTTATACGGATGATTTGTCGTTGCTGCAGTTTAGCTCGCTGGGTGGTCGCGGATTGAAGGGAGGATGGAGCGGGTGAACTCGAACCTGTACCTGGAGAACCTGCGCATCATGCAGGAGAACGAGCGGCTCTGGAAGAAGGCGCAGCTGCTGGACCAGGAGAACAAGGCCCTCCTCGCCCAGCTCAAGCTCAAGAAGTCGTCCTCTGCTGCCGCCGCCGCCGCCTCGACGTCCCAGCCGGTGGGCACAGCACCGTCTGCCGCCTCCGGCGGCGGCGCCACCGCGCGCAACCTCAAGGCCGCGCCGTCCGAGTCCGGCAAGCAGCCGAAGTGATCGATCCGCATGCGTGCATGAAGAAGCTAGACGTGGACGCCGTACTTATCTTTTGTAATTAGCAGCGAGGTTGATAGGTTAACTACTGGAGCATGCATGCACCGTACGTTAGCCAGTGGCGGCAGCGTTTTGGCCTAAGTAATCTGCAGTTCAATGTGAACTTGTGCGAAGAAGTAATCTGCAGTTCAATGTGAACCACCGATTGCAAAAACCAGTACAGCTCTCTCTCTCTCTCTTTTCCTGTGAAGAGCTACAAAGATAATAAGGGTCTCGTACGTCCAGGATTCTAAGAGCATAGGGATAGAAAAAAAATATATAGGATTGCAATATCATGGCTTCTTGAATCTTATAGGATTGAGGATTGAAAACCGCGTGAATTTGCAACAAAGGTTGTATGTTTCCATCATGGGGAAAATGTAGAAATTTTGAGATTAAATGCTAATCAAATAGAGAGAGGATAGAAAGAAGAAGATAGAAGGTGCATTGTAACTCTAAGGAATCTGTAGCATGAGTTCAGACCTCATGCTAGAATTCTTTGAAGCAATTCTACAGATCAAACGTCCCCAATAGAAACTTTTTAGATTAAGTTTTTCATTTTTTTCATTAAAATTCCTTTGAACAAAAATGCCCATGAATGCACGAATAATCCAGAGGTACTATATATAGATCTGCTGTCCTGTAAACAGCGTTACCAGCTAGCGCGTGTCGCACGATCGATCGAGCTCATGAATGAAATTGCATTTGCAACCGATCGACAAGCACATAACTCGAGGTTGACCATGCATGAGCCGTTGAGCGCTGCAGGTGACGTCATCTGCACTCGAATGAGGGTATAGCTGTCCAAATGGATCGTGCTATTGTAGGTTGGTCTGAGATCTGTCACTGTAAACTCGGTCTAAATACAGCACGGGCCGTTTAGATGATGGGCCGTACGTAGGTCGAACGGCTGGCACACCGGGTCGGCATAGCATGTCACGACACATTTATTATAACTTATTATAATTTTTTAATAATTTTTTCTTAATTTTCTATATTTTATACAATTTTTCAAATTTTTTCTTCTTTTTCGAGCTAAACGGACCAACTGTACCGGCATGGTCCGTTTAGTCCTAATGTGCCCGTGCCGGCACAGTCACAGGCCATGCCTAGGCCTGATCCTTGATCCGTGGGCCAACACGGTATGATCCGTTTATTATCTATGTCTAAATGAGTCGTGCCTGTCCTTGGGTCTGTGCCGTTGGATAGCTCTGAGTGAGGGGGGAGTTATTATGAGCTTAGGTTTTAGCTATATTTATTAGTTTAATAAATAATAATTAATAAAAAAACCCTAAATGTCAGCTCGAAAGCTAAAAAAACAGGAGCTGAGCCGTCGGATGAGATCCACCCCCGTCCAATCTCTCGGATTCGGAGTAGTACTGTACTATACTAGTGTGGCCTTCTTGATTTATTAGGATCAAACGAATAGCCTCGCTCTGCTGCATTGCAATCATTATGTGAGTGTAACATTACATTAAGTTCCTGACAGGAACATTTAGTACAGTACGAAATTTCACGACTGCTACGAGTCTACACAGAGAGCGAGCTGTTTTCTGTGTAATGCGTACGAAATTTCTGTTAAATTTATCTGTTCCAGCAGCAGGGTCCAAATTAACTTGAAACGAGTCCTCGAAAAAGGAGAACTTGAAATGAGAGTCGGCAAGGTGCACTCTGTGTAACATGACGACGTACGTTCGTCCTAGCTAGTTAACGTGCAATGGATCAATGGCTCCGCAATACGCACCGATTAAACGACGGGGTCAACCAGACGAGGTATATAATTTGTAATTCGAGTAGTATTATTTGTTAATTCAACCATTCAAGTAGTATTATCTTTTTAGTGTTTATTGTTCCGTGATTATTATTTAATGTTTAGTATTATTTGTTAATTGTTAGATATTACATAGTGTTAGACTGTTAAAGATGGATCCTATAATTTGTGTATAGATTTACAAATTGCAATAATGAAGAAACGAACTTTGCGCATCTTGTAAGGGATAAAAATGTGTTAATTGAAAAGTATCATGATGTCTTGTTGGAGAAGTTAGAGAATAGTTTGATTTTAGCTAGGATAGGATTGCATCAGGAAGCTGGTCTAGCTAGACCTAGAGATACTCAGCGGGACTCACATATCAAAATCTTACTTTGTATATACAAAATGTGGGAGGCAATGGTGGATGTGCTAAAACTTATAAGTGAAGATATTTATCACAACTCAAATCATGATGGAGCAGGAGGTATGTTAAAAGTGGAATGCTTCAAATTTGTATTTATCATGTATTACTTAATAACCTTATTGAGCATTACAAATGAGCTATCAATTGGTTTGCAAAGTAAGCATCAAGATATTGTTGAAACTATAGACTTGATATATGATGTGAAAGAACGCTTGCAGTATATGAGGGATAATGGGTGGGAGCTATTGTTTGACCAGATCAAAGGATTTTGTGTGGCATGTGGGATTGTTGTGCCAAATATGGATGGAGTCATTAGAGTTATGGGTAAATTTGTACGTCGGAAGCATATAGTAGCTCATTATCATTACTACAAAGTTAACATTTTTATTACTGCTCTTGATGTAACTATGAATAAGATGAATCATCACTTCAATGAAGTTTTGTCTGAGTTATTGGTATGCATGTCTTATCTTCATCTAAGCAACTCCTCTAAATTTAATACTGATAAACTTGTTTGATTTGCTAAGGTTTATACTGATGATTTCACATTAGCTGACTGGTTCTTACTAAGAAGTCAACTTCAAACCTTCATTCTCAATATTAGGAGAAGTGAGAAATTGTATAGAAGTTGTGATATTTTAAAACTTGCTCAAACGATGATTGAAACAAAAAGGATAGAACTTTTCCACTGGTATATCACTTCATCGAGTTGACATTGATTCTTCCAGTGGCAACGCTGTCTATTGAGAGAATATTTTCGGCAATAAAAATTATCAAAACAGATTTATGCACAAAGTAGCTAATGAGTAGCTTAATGACTTAATGGTGTAGTATATCAAGTGAGAGATATTTAGAAGCACTAATGATGATAGAATCATAATATGCTTTTAAGGCATGAAATCTCACAAAATGCATTTGCCTTGTGGTTCATACTAGCGCCTTCGTGGTATGTTCCATTTATTTTAAATGTTCATGAGTCATGGCCACTTACAATTTACATCACTAATTTTGCTACTTTTGACATATGGATGACAAATGGCTACTCACTGGAAGGGTGAAAGCATATTCATATGTTTTGGGATGTGCTTTTTATTACTGAGATATCTTTCTTGTATTTCTTCCTTGTTTTGCTTTGCTTATCAATTTGGATTGTGATTGTGAGGATAATACTATGTTTATTATTTTATCTTAGTTCATTCAGTCCACCCTCTATTTTATTTCTGGCTTCGTCCCTACTCACGCCGATACTACAGGGAGTAGACTGTTCACCCAGGTTCGGAACATTGGCAGCAGTCAGCTGGTTACAGTTGTTAATGAATTTTACATGTCTAGACTAGTTTTCGGAAAACTGGCCAGTTCAGGACAACAGATATTATAATGCTGAACTTAATATAAATTTGCACCAATTATGGTCGAGTGTTATGGCACTTGCATTATTTGAGCATTAGCAGACAAAACGTGGAAAATGTTACGTGGAAAATGTTTCCAACGTATTTGAACCAGAATTCGCGATCTTGGCATCGTTGTTCGAAGTACTTTGCATAATTTGATGCATGAATTCTGACGTTTTTGGTCCTTCTGAGGAACAAGAAGCCCAGCGTTTTCATGGCAACTTTTGAAAGATTCTCCTCGGTACCCACTTGCACTTGCAGGCGAAGAACTCGACGACGCTGTTCATGTCATCGAGCGAAGATCATGGAGGGAATACGTCGTAACCACAGAGGAATATCTGCTTCTGATATCAACCGCACGCCTCTGATCTTATCTCCGCTTACCTCCACGAAGGCCCTCTCTGAAAAAAGAAATTTTGAAGGAAAAATGGGGGATCACATTCCAAAGGAAAAATTCCTATACATTGTGTTTGGATCATAGGACTGCATCAAAGGATTTTTTTTTTGGTAGGGTGGGAATTTTTCCTACAAATTTTGGAGGAAACCAAACATCAGCTCCAACCTCACGTTAAAACTTTCTGAGAGTTCCAATGCACTTTCTCTTCTCTGTCCCTTCTCTTTCTAATGAACTAGCATATAATCTCAAATTTTCTGTATTTTTCATGTGAGGCATCCAAACACTTCTTTTAAGCAATTTTCTGTGTTTTTGTTTTTTTGTAGGATTCAACAAACCACGACATTCCAATCCTGTGTGTTGGGGAAGTGACCCATATCTTTGCCTATTCGACCTGTTGGGCTAAGAGACCCATTAAACATGTAAAACGATATTTATACCCTTAGTATTATAAATCAGCAAGAGCATTCATTTAATCCAGCCCTAAGAACACACACACACACATAGCCTTGAGAGGAGAAAGAACTAGGATAACTAATTCATTATTCACCCACACTTCTAGTATATGCAAGGCTTCGGATAGCCCCTAGTGGCCTTCCTGTAGCCTCTCATTCACAGTTTTACCCGTAGCCACAACAGTTGGCGTTATCTATAGGAAACCGATGTAGAAGCTACATGCAGAAGGAATGATGGCACCAAAGAAGGCAACAACGACGACTAATCGGAAGAGAAGCATGGCTGTGGCGACAACCGAGGTGAAAGACATAGGGGCCAATGGTTGAGGGACCCCGCTGTCGTGGCAGTAATGCTTCGGCGTGACCGACAAGGTGATGCGAGAGGCCCTGCAAGCTTAGGACGCCGCCATCACCTGTAATGACCTCGGCAGCCACGACGTTACCTCCAACAACCCCAGCACTCACGCAGTCACCTCCGACAACCCCAGCACCCTCACCTCTACTACGCAACAAACAAATCTGCAGAATGCCATGCGCAGCATGCAGGAGGCTCAGAGTTAGCAAACTCATACAACGACAGTGGCGGAGGTCGCCACGGAGAGGGCAGAAAGCCACGAGGCTAACACCGGTGCTTGCAGTACCCCCCTCCCCCGCGAGTGGACCCGGAGTCCCCCTTGTCCACCGGAATGTAGCAACACGCCTGGCCAGAGGACTTTAAGATGCCTATGGTAGAACTGTATAAGTGCGATACAGACCCCTGTGAGTTTCTACGCGTCTACTAAATAGCCATCGAAGCCGCGGGAGGCTCCATATACACGTGGTAACAGATCTAGGACTTGATGCACAACAACTTTCAAGATAACTACGTTAGCGAGTCAACACCGACCAACTCTTCGCAATTAAGTTGAAGCCAATTTGAGAAGTTGCGTGAGTATTTCAGGCGTTTTGCAAAAGTTCACTGCTAAGTGAAAGACGCCAATAAGACAACCATCATCAACACAGCGATATGAGATCTTCACAGTAGGCCTTTAGCCGAATATAATGCACGCAAGCCCATTAGAACAGTAGCGAAGCTCTTTGATAAGCTAGAAGAGTACACCAGGGTCGAAGAAGATATGCAATGACCCGAGGCCGACACCTCCGAGGCCAAGCCTGCACCTGCGGCTCCGAGGGATGGTTTCGACCGCAAGCAGTGGAAGGTTCCGGTGTTGAAGTACGCGCCGAATACCACCGTGATACGGGGTCGCCCGATCTTCTCGACGTAGGATGGATACTCGCGGGAGTTTTGATGAATCGCAATGATCTTCCAGTGCCAATGCAAGGGACGAACACTCTTTAATCCGCCAAAACACACTCGCGTCGATTTCGCCGACCACCAAGCGAAGATCTATCGTGCACCCAATTCCCAGCGGAAAGGCTGAACGATCTTGATTGAAGAACACACCTAATTTTCTCACGGAATTTCAACAGCAATGATAAATTCGAACAAACTTTAGTAGATTGATTATTCTCAAAGGTGGTCTAAGCCCTAAGGCTGCCAGTACATGGCTTATATAACACCTTAGGACGTCCATAGAGTCCACAAACCTAGTACAACTCAACCCTATGTGGTTTTAGATACGAACTCTCACAAAAAGGAAACTAGATTTTACAGCCGTCATATTGTTTCGGTCATAACTTTTGATCCGTGATGAATTTGATGCTGGGGCCAGATCCATTGCGTAGCCCTTGAAATTATCTTTTCAAGGAATACAAGAACACCTAAATCGAACTCCGTTTGTGAAAGTTATGACCTTTTTAGTAATCGTCTGTCAGGCTGTCCCGAACCGAATCCGAATTGAATTCTGAGTTGAATCCGAATTTGAATCCAGTTGGGCTTGTGGGAGGTACGAATTTGGCTTAAAAATCTTATCCAAAACTTGTAGTTTATGTTCTTGGGTTTCTCCCTTTGGTTCTCCCAAGTCTTCACATGAGTCATACCTAAGAATACATAAAATACTAGCATGAGGTAGTATCCCAAGTTCATCATCAATTAAAGAAAACTCTTTAAGAAACAAAAGCACCTGTTTGTTTAAAAGCTTGGCTCTTACCCTCGTCATTGGACCCACAGGTTCTTGGACATTCTTATGCATGCTTGGAGTGGAAGATAATGGGGATGTCCTCATCACACCGTCTTTGACTCCGTCAGTTGCGGTACGACCTCACCGTCACCAGGGAGTCGGACAACTTCGTGGTTGGAGTTTTCCCCATCACGTGCCAACGCTTGAATCAGCTCCTCTGTGGCCATGGTCAAGCCAAGCGTGTTCACACATGCGCGTTCACCTTCTCTGACGCACTCCACTGCTTGTTGCCCATCAACTCGTCCCGGTCGATGCTACTACTGCTTGACGCGGCGGAAGAACCACCGCTAGTGATGGAACCATCAACTGCTTCGCGGTGAGAGCGCCAATCACCGCCACGAACCATCCTCAAAGAGCGACGCTAACGACGGTGTAGGCGCGACCACCACAAAATTGGTGACGGCCAACAGTCAAAAGGACAACATGAGGAACAAGGAAGGAGACTAGCAACAGTGACGTGATATGGCAGTCACGCTAGCAGAGAAAGCCTTAAGAGGGAAAGTGCAAGTTAATGCATGCACCTTTTCAGTACCATGCGCGAGACCCAAAGCAACGTGTGAAATGACACTGCACAACCTGAGAATCGGACATAGCCACAACGCCGCGCTGCACGACCGACCAATAGGAATGAGATGTGTGCCCCGTGCCTCTAGAACACGAAGCAGAAGGCACCATAATGAGCGAAGCCCACAGGGCTGCCAACCTACAGGCCAAAGGGACGACGGGGGCCAAAAGACAATGCAATATAGTTTCGGCCTACGGATGATGGAGCCCTTTAGGGGGTGATCGGAACGGCTTCTAAAAGTTTCAGCTTCTAGCTTCAGCTTTTTTTCACTATTCACTACACTATCCACTAACTCAATCACGATGTTTTTTCAACACCACTCTGTTGTTTTTTCAGCCAAAAGCCAAAAGCCATCGCTATTCCGATCACCCTCTTAATATGAGAAGCTATTGTTGGGGAAGTGACTTCCACCTTTACCCATTCGACCCATTGGGCTAAGAGACCCATTAAATATGTAAAAGGATATTTGTACCCTTAGCATTATGAGCCATAGCAAGGATATTCTTATAAACCAACCCTAAGGCCATATATACAGCCTTGAGGGGAGGAAGAATCAAGATAGCTAAGTCATTATTTACCCCCACTTCTAGTATATGCAAGGTTTCGAGTAGCCTATAGTGGCCTTCTCGTAGCCCCTTGTTCACTGTATGGCTTATAGCCACAACACTGTGTTTTCCCTATTTGTATTTTTAGAATCCTGTGTTCCACAACTCACGATGCGTTTGTACCGCGACAACACAACAAATATTAGGACCTCTTTCATTTAAAGGAATTTTAAAGGAAAATGAGAAATTCAATCCAAAAAATCCTATGATGGGTGTTTGATTTGCAGGATTGTTTCAAAGGAATTTCATAGGTAGAAAAATTTTAAACAAGTTTTGGATGATTTCTGACATAATGTCTAACCTCATGTTATAAATTATTTTGAGAGTTTCAAGGCAACTTCTCTCCCTAATCAATTAACATTTAATCTTAATATGTCTGCAATTTTTCCTGTGGTTCAATCAAATACTCTTTGTTGTAAATTTCTGCAGTTTTGAATCCTATAGGATTCAAGAGTCCTTAGCATTACGATCCTATGTTCTTTCTATTCATGTATTTTTAGAATCCTGCGAAGTCAAAGAGTCCCTTATCTCTGCTTTACCTCCACTGAGCTCCAGGTGGACTGGACGCCTAGTAGGCGACGCCGTAACAACCATAAATTTAGCACACAAATAAGTGAAACATCAAACACTAACGTGGGTCGACCAATTAAAGTGCCTTTCCATTGTAGTGTAGTCTCATAAGTAGACCCTGTTTTGACATATCAACAACAGTTGACAGAGAGTTTCCCTCCACCATAGTTAACATTACCAAAAAAATTCCATTAAATGATCCAAAGAACAGGAACAGTGTTTACATATCTGAGAGGTCAATGTATGTGCCAGATGCCTATGGCAAAATTGTCTGTGATACAAGGATTATTCATTTTACAAAATTCTTGGTTGGTTCTTACCAAGAGAAACCCTATAAGCTCAGTCCCAAAGGTCCATAGTCATTTCACTTTTTGAGATAGTAGGTATATGGGATATGTGGTCAAGAGATTTCCATTACGCCCCCATCAAAAGAACAGAACAGGCAGAATGTTATCTCCACGAGCATATGGCCAAGGAAAAATTGTGACGAAGTTTATGCAGAAAGAAAAGGACCTGTTTGTGCTTAACTATCTGTTTGGAAAGCACCCAGTTCCTTTATCCAGACAATATTGCCCACTTGCCCCAAGCTCCGTCTGTCTTCTGCTGATTGAAAACAAAAAATAAAAATATGATGGAAGAAATGAGCATAGGTAAATAAAGAACAACTGACAAAGAGGAATATGACTATAGGGGGAAGTGCTTACGGGGATTTCCACAGGCAAGGCCAACACAATCATCTTTCTCAAAGACCTATCTATGCACCCAAAACAACATTCTCCAAGTACTGAATTGCATGGTGCATGCAGCCTTCACCAAATCCATTAAACAAGGCATTATGTGTGCAATGGTCTGGATGAATACCTTTCTGATGCATTTCACAATACAATCTTACCGCCTCCGCCCAGTTACCTTCTTTACAGTTCCCGTCTATCAACAAGGTGTATGTGTATTTGTTTGGCACCAATCCCCTTTCCAACATCTCATGAAAATGTTGATACGCCAAGCCAGTTCTCCCCATCCTGCATAGTGCATGCATGAGAACATTATATGTTACTTCATTAGGTTCCACTCCTTCCTCCAACATCTTCCGAAACCAACCATATGCTGAATAAAGATTTCCCCTTCTACAATATGTGTGAATAAGAACGGTATAGGTCACAGCCGAGGGTGACAAACCACTTGCAACCATGCCATCAAAAATATTCTTTGCTTCACTTAGGCGCCCCCTCTCACAATGTGCATGAATCAAGCAAGTATATGTGACACAGTCAGGCTGTAAGCCATCACTGACCATCTTCATCCACAACACATAGGCATATTTCAGGTTACCAGTCTTGCATAATCCATCAATAAGAACATTATACGTGACTGTATCAGAAGAAATTCCTCTCAACATCATCTCCTCCCTCAAGTGAAAAGCGCCAGAAGTAGCACCTAGAGTCAGCTCTGCAGAAATCCTCGTATTGTAGGCAAAGCAATCTGGCTGCAAACCTTTGCTCAGCATTTCATCAAAGAATTCCCTTGCCATAGCAAGGTTCCTCACCTTGCATGACCCATTCATAAGAATTGTATATGTACAAACATCAGGCACGCAGCCCTCCTCTATCATCTCCTCCTTGAATCTCCTAGCCCCCTCTAAATCACCCAATCTACAATAACCATCGATAAGAATGTTATATGTCAAAACTGTTGGTGCTAACCCTTCATGCCACAAATCACCAAGCAACCAAAGTGCCTCCTTCAAATTCCCTGCCTTACAATACCCATTTATTAAAGAATTGTATGTAATCAAATCTGGCAGCAATCCCATTGCCCTCATTTCCACAAGTTTTACCTGAGCTGCATCCACATTCCTGTTTTTAAACAACCCATGAATCACTGCATTGTATGTCACCACAGTGGGCACAATGCCCTCATTCTCCATCTCCAACTGCAAAGCTCCAGCCTTTTCGACAAAACCCCTTGCGAACAACCCAGCAATAAGTGGATTATACGTGAAGGCTGACGCTTTCTTGGACAGTCGCATTCTGTCAACCAGCTGAGCTGCCTTCTCCAGCTCACCTTTCCTGGCCAATCCACTAATCACCACATTGTACGTGACATCATTCGGCAAGCACCCACCCGCCCTGGCCTCCATCTCCCTGAGCAGCATGACAGCCTGATCCAACCTCCCCTCCTTGCAGAAGGAATCCAGCAACGTATTGTACGTGACAATGCTCGGCTCTACCCCAAGCTGGAGCATTTCTGCATACACAGCACGCATGTCGTCCCACCTGGCCGCGTCACGCAGCACACGGAGTACGCGGTTGCAGTCATTGACGGAAGGGGCCACGCCGTGGCGCGCCATCTCGAGGAAGGCGGAGAGGCATAACGTCGAACAGGTGGTGGAAGCAAGGTCGTGAGCTTGGCATTCGGTCGAAAACTTGGTGGACAAGCGTAAGAGGAGGTTGAGGAGGTAGTGGGAGGAGGGGGAGAGGGGATGGGTGAGGAGGAGGGACAGGAGGGGGAGGAGCAGACCGACGTGGAGGGCGCGAAGGGAGACGGGGTAGGCTGCGTGGTTGTGGTGGGCCTCGGCGAGAGGGACGAGGACGGCGGCGAACGCGGAGGCAGAGCGGGGGAAGCCGCGCGGGGTGGTCTCCGCCCACCGGAACAGCTGGCGCGCGAGACCCGGGAGGCCGCGGAGCGCGGCGTGGACGTCGCCCGTGGCGAGCACCTGGCCGAGCGCCTCCGGCGGAGGCGGATCGGAGGTGAGGAATGGTGCGAATGGGTTGTCGTCGGGCTGCGGCGGAGGAATCAGCGCCGGCGACGAGGAGGAGAAGCGGAGGCCGGAGATAGCTGCTACGGAGGCAGCGGCGACAGGAGCTTGGGATTTGCAGGATGGGATGGAGAATAGCATGGGTTAATGTTCGAGTCCTCCCCGGCGGCGCCTCGCCATGAATGGCTGCGGCGGCGGCGAGAAGTTCGATGCGGTTTGCAATTTGGCTTTCCCTTCGGCATACAAGTTAGGAGGATGTGGTTGTAATAGTTAGTTTTGTATGGGCTCTTCTGGAAATATGGGAGTGGTCTTTGCCTCTTACACGATTTGCTTCTATTAGCTCAGCCGAGTTTGAGCTGAGTATACGAGTAATACATGTAGATCTACTAGTAACTAATATATCAAATAATATATAAAGTTCTAGCGATTAATATAAAGTTTTATAGTTATTAGCATCTAAATTAATAGTTACCAGCACCTATAGTTGTTAGTTGCTGGCATCTACATAGTGAAACCTAAATAACTAATAGTGAAAATTTGCTAGTTACTAACATCATAGAGTTGCTAGTTATTATCACTTGGGTAGTTAGAATCTAACATCATAGAGTTGCTAGTTATTATCACTTGGGTAGTTAGAATCTATACTTACTATTTCTAGCATCAAAAGTTGTGAGTAGCTAACATCTAGAGTTGCTAGTTAAGAAAAATTTATCAATATGTATTCAAAACATATTCAATAAAGATCACATTTTGTTATACTCATCATATAGATCATAGTGGTTGAGACGTAACGCAAACCGAAAACTCATGATCGTTTAAAGAAGAAACAACATACAAAATACAAGACGTTAGCTTCCACATTTAACATGCTGTGTCATATGAAAAAGAAGGTATTGCTTGTCATCACATGCCCTTGGATAAAAATCGAATGACTCCAACTGCTTCCTATTGGAATACGGATAGGCTATATTAGCGTAAATTAAAATTTTTTACCGCGTAAATTAGGAAGCCATGCAAGTAAGAAATTATAGATCGTTACCACTAGGCACGCAGTGCAGCAGAAGTAGAGTTGATGCAACCGATTCAACAAAGAGCACATCGGTGTAGTGAAAGTAGTCAATCGTTCTCCGACCAACCATCTCCTCTTTGTGATCGTCTCGATTAGCGTCTCCATCGAGGTCCACACATCTAGGGAGGGAACACTGTGCGTCGGTGTGCTAGCACCAATACGCACGACAGGAATTATGAAAGGTGGTGGCTAGAGTTTTGATAGGTGTGTTTCGGGATGCCTCCCTTAACCCCTGTACCTCTTCTTATATAGTTTTCAATCGGATCCTTATCCGATACGAGTAGAGATCGTATCCTACTCAGAGATTGTCATCTAAACCTTTATCGTTTCAACCCATTAAGAGTGTGATCCTGTAGGTTCATATATATTCATCCATGGGTCAAAAACTCATTTCTAATCCATAAGTCGATAACGGTCTATAGTAGAACATAATGATTCCCAAACATACATAAAAATCATATGAACATATATAGTGCTTCTGTATCGATCCATTTACCTCATGATACTAAATCCAATTCAAGGTGAGAAGCATGCCATCCTATGATAGCTCGATCCTTCACTCGATCCTACATTGGATTACTCAGTTGTGATTGACCCTTCAACTATATTCGGTATGGCCATGCACTTTCTTAATCCAACCACATCAAGGGTCTCAGAGATATCTCTCATGTTATATAGGAAGGACAAATTCTATCTTGATCGCTCATATTTTTCTGCATATTTTATAGTAAATCCGAAAGTTATCTTTATAACTATCCAATTACAGAGTAGTGTTTGGTAATTCTTAAGTAAACTATTACACACGTAGGAAATAATGACGATATCAGGTCTAAGAATCCTACATACACTAAGTATGAGACCAACTGATGACACTTAAGAATATAACAATTCTCGCAGTGTCTCATAGCGAGTCAAACCAACATCATATTATTTGATATGTATCCGTATTATTGATTTAATATCTCATATTCATGATTCGTGAAACATGATAATCAATCAATACATGTGCTGATCTGTAAATCATAATTGTCCCCCTCTCCCTTTCATCACATTGTGTCTGAGTGCAGGCCATCTGGATCTGACTCTGACACAGCAACCTCCCCACTCACACTGGAGCAGTTGCTGCTCCGCATCCTTGTTGTCCAACATTCGTAGGAATTTGAGCTCTAGACCAAGTGGCGAGAGCATGCTCTACGGCCCCAATGCCCGCCTAGGAGTTCTAGCTGGCTCGCATGGGTTCCGCGCCAACCCATGCTACTGTTCCCACCTTCATAGTAGGTGAGAATGGTGTCTATACCTGACTACGGTGGTAGTGGCAGGGACACGACAAAGGTGGCCGGGTGAGGAGCCATAGTAAACGTGGCCATGACTAAGTGAGACTCGATGACGGTGGTACTGGAGATGTAAGATATAAACATAACACAGAGGGGAGGGGATGAAGATGGTGACTACCAGCACCATCATCCATCATCACCACCACCTCCGTTGCCTGCAGGTCCATAGGGACGTGTGCTGCACCGTTCAGGCTGAGTTATACGGGCCTGCCTTGCTCATCGGCTTTATTGGGCCGCACAGTAAGCCCAGCCGAACTCTTCGCTGCATCTCCTCCGAGCGACACAGACCATTGGTTGGGAGAGCCAAGAAAGACAAGAAAAAATCCTCGAAAATAGCGTGCCTCCCCGATTATGCCGGGAGAGGAGGACCGCGACCATCCCATCCATGGCCGTGTCCTCCTCTTCCTCCTCTCCCCGCTTTCTCCTCCTCTGCGCTCCAACCCCAGCCGCTCCTCTCCTCCCCACCCTCAATCTCTCCCGAGCCCGAGGTAATCCTGAATCCCTGATGCGCTGCTTCCTCTTCCTGTCTCCTCGCGCGCCAACCTGCGGTAATTGGTTCAGATCAATATGGGGTCTTGGCTGTTGTTTGTTCATCGGTTCTTGATCCGTTCTGTTTAGATTTAACCGGCCTTAGCCGAATGGTTTGATCTAGGTAGGATCTGACTTCCTGGTTCTTGATTGGATTGGAGTATTGGACCCCCACCCCAAGAACGCTGGAGTATACATGACTCATAGATGCTCCCAAACTAACACAAATGGGTGGCATTTAGGGCTATGTTTTAAATACCGAATCTGTTAATGGATTTTATGTTGGGCATGGTGCGACGGTTAGTGCTAAGCTGGATACTTCATTTGTTTCCTTTCTGCTTTTTTTAGGGATGTCTGCATTTGTTAGGTCAATCAAGCTTATTATGGGATTTATAATTTATTATTCCTTATTATTGTGTTAGTGTCTTCTGTGTTGCTTTGGTTGTACGGTGCCAGTTTGTAGCCGTGCCCGTGATTGAAGTGACTCTTGCTGCTAAATTCCTAGGCATTGTTACTAGCGGTGGAAACAAGCCGAGCCGAGCCGGCTCGAGCCAGGATCAGCCGAGCTTGCACCGAGCCGAGTCGAGCCATGGCTCGGCTCGTTTCGAAATTGAGCTAAAGTGCAGGCTTGGCTCGGCTCGGCAGATGGCTCGAGCCGGCTCGCGAGCCAAGCTTTTGGCTCGGCTACATCATTGTTCTGGCCTTCTGGGACTACGATCCTGCCAAGGCTTCGGCCGCAATCCAGATTACACACTACACAGTCTACACCCAACCAAGAACACGAATCCAATCAAGGAGCAAGACAGAGGATCTACTCACAGTCACCGGCAACACCCCATTGGCCCTCCTCCGCGCGTAGGAAGGGGACGGCAACGGCGAGACCCTGTGGGATGCCCTGAACGCCATGATCGCTCGCCTCACCACCACCTTCCGCCTGGTTGGGTGCTCCTGGTTGTTTGCCTTCCGCAGCGCCGGGGAGAGGTGGCAGCACCGGCCACCGGAGAGGTGAGGCGGCGGGGGAGAGGGGATCGGCAACGGGGGAGAGGCGGCGGCACCGGGGGGGTGGTGGATCGGCGCGGGGCGGGCGGGAGAGGGATCGGCGGCGAGGTGGGCGGGGAGAGGATCGGCGACGGGAGAGAGAGAGCGGCGCACAGGGGCGGTGGATCGGCGGCGGGCCGAGAGGGAGAGAGGCGGCGCACCGTGGTGGTGGGATCGGCGGTGGGGCGGGCGGGGATCGTCGGCGGGGGTGGTGGACCGGTGGCGCGGGGTGGGGGCCGGGAGGAGGCGGCGTGGGGGTGGGGCGATCGGCGGCGGTGCGGGGTGACCGGAGAATGCGGGGTGGGGGGAGTGGAGCGAGCGAGTGCCGAATGCTGGGGTGGGCGGAGATCTGAGGCCGGACGCGAGTAAGGGTGGTTGCGAGCGATTGGAGACCGACGATTTCGAGTCCGGCTCGTTGGCTCGCGAGTGGCTCGCGAGCGGGCTCGGGCTCGGCTCATTTTTTCACGAGCTAAATACTGGGCTCAGCTCGGCTTGATTTTTTGCGAGCCTGAGCCGAGCCGGCTCGAGCTCGTTACGAGCCGAGCTGGCTCGCAAGCCTCAAGCCAAATGTCCACCCTTAATTGTTACCGTATTGCTCATTGTTACGGGACCTAGGGCCACAAGAAGCCTTTTTTCTTTTGCGTATTGTCAGGATTTTAGCTTCCAAAAATGGTTGATACAACATGTTGCCTTTTTTTTTTCCTTTTGCGTGCAAATGAGTTAGTGGCATGCCAACATTTATCGTATTCAAGAATGCATTGGAAGACCAAATTATGTATGCCACGAGTGTCTTACATGGCAAAACTTATTCTCTACTGCTTTATCAACATATTTGCTGATGTTAATCTTCATTTAGGTTTAGCTTTGACAATACCAAAGAGGTTTTAGTCATAGCAGACAATAATGGGGATATCCAAGGTGATCGGCACCGCTGCAACAGCTCTTCTTGTCACATCTGTTAGTTTGTGGGAGGTTGGCATGCGAATTGTGGTGATTCCTTTTCTAGCCACCAGTTTTATTGCCTATATTGTCACTGTAGCATCCCATAACACCGTCAACCTACCTTGGCTATTGGGGAAGAACACAGAGGGGAGATTTCCTCTTTGGTCAAATATACTCTTTGGTCCTTTCTTGATGCTTGCTCGGGCATATGCAATGGTGAAGAGATTTATGAGGAAGGAGGCTGTGTATGACAAGATTGCCGAAGGCCTATATCTGGGAGGATGGCCGTTTATGTTGAAGCATTTGCCCCCTGGAGGCCCATCTGTTATTGATTGCACATGTGAGTTGCCAAGAAGTGCTTTTGTTCCAACAGATGAGTATCTTTGTGTTGCTACTTGGGATACAAGAGCTCCAGCACCATACCAAATTGAATTTGCAGCACGTTGGGCATGCGAAAAAAGAGCCGAGGGGAAACCAATTTACGTCCACTGCGCATTTGGTTAGTAAATCTATCTCTTCAACCTTTTGCAAATAATTAATATAATGACCGTAATTTGATAATCTAGTTATGTACATAATTATGTCTGCTAATTATTTTAACATTATAAGAACAGTTTTATGTTTTGTGCATGATATACAACATCAGGTCATGGAAGAAGTGCTTGTGTCATGTGTGCCATTCTAGTAGCACTGGGCATTGCTAAAAACTGGAAAGATGCTGAAAACATCATCCGAGAGAGAAGAAAGATAAAATGAATGATCTTCACCGGAAAACCTTGGAAGATTGGTCCAAACATCGAGCTTCTCAGAAAAAGGAAAATTAGCTGTGAGTCGAATTTTCTTACATGATGTACTGGTTTTGTGGTGTTAAAGCATGTTCGAAACACCATACAGTCTGTTGGGGGAGGGTTCCTGCGCTATCTCGGGCCCACAATTATCTCGGAGCGGCAGCACCCGTTGGAAGGTCTATTCTGAGCCAAGTCTAGGGCCAACCTCGGGCGGAGTACGCGAGGTCGACCCTAGGAGGGTCCAGGGGGAGGGTCCAGGGCCGACACCGGGCGGAGTACACAAGACCAGCCCCGGAGGCGTCTGGGGCCAACCCTAGGTAAACTATGCAAGACCGTTCCTAGGAGGACACCGGGTCAACCCCGAGGTCCCAGACCCGACAGGGCCCGCATAGAGCAAATGACCGAAATGCCCCAACAGTTGGCCAAACCTTAAGGGCAAAGTTGTAATTACGCTGACCTGCTCCTCTCCCTTTATAAATAGGTCCCTTTGTAATAGGAGGGGAGGAGCCATTTTATAACCCTAGAACACACAAGATTGGCCTTGAAGGTGTCCAAGGTCAACCCTAGGTGAAGTATGCAAGACCGTCCCTAAGAGGACTCTACGCCGACCCTAAGGTCTTGGACCCGGCGAGGCCCGCATAGAGCAAATGACCGAAATGCCTCTAAGAGTAAGCCAAATCCTAAGAGCAAAGTTGTAACTATGCTGGCCTGCTCCTTTTCCCCTATAAATAGGACCACTTGTACTAGAAGGGGAGGGGCCATTTTGTAACCCTAGAACACTCATATGGAATACACTTGGGGGAGGGAGGAGGTCTTCTGTAAGGACTTTGTATTTGTGTGCTTTTCTTGAGTCCCTTCGCACCTGTGACGGTTTTCGTATCCGACCGATGGTGCTTATAAGTTTACTGTCCAGAGTCCAGACTTGTACCGACGACACAGTCATGTTGTGTACAAATAGTAGAACATTCTTAATTTGAATTAATCCAATGAATATGGCCGTCATTTGTGGAACAAGAAAATCCTTCCTTTGGTAATTCTTTTATATTCTTGATAGATGTATGTGTAGTGCCTCCTATAAGCAACTATTTTCACATGATACCTAGTGTTGTGCGATGTACACTTCTATTTAGAATGCAAGCAACCTTTCCAAAAGCTGGGGCCATAAGACTAGTATCAGAAAGAGTGCAGACCAAGATCAAGATCTTGGTGTTTTACCCTTGAAACTGGTATGGAAAATTATAGCAGGGTTTGAAAGGCCATTCTTTTCTTCCTCCTACTTATTTATCTACTGCAGGCGGACCTTCGTCTTAAATTACTTATATGTAGCCTAGTATGTGGATAAAGATACCGATTGATACAGATTACAGCATAATAATCAAATATAGTTCGAAGTTCGCACACAATATTATTGTTTGCAATATCAGACTTTGTATGAAGTACCATAATTGACATTTGGTAAGATTCATGCAGAGATTATCCCTCAACCCCTCATGATAATAAATTATAATTGAATATCGTGTGATTCCATCTATTCTATATAACCTTCTATTCATTTCTCGGAAGTGTGATTTTTTTCATATTCTTTTAGATAGCTCACCCATTCGATCCAAGATATTCTGGTAGTGATGCATGCTATTATTAGGCTCTGTTCTAACCACATCACCTGTAGGATCATGTAGAAAGTGCTCTTATAAAAATGTAGGCTTGGCAGAATCACGAGAACTCATAAATAAGTACTATTTCAACAATAAATTCTAGCTGTCTTTTTGCTCCACGATACATTAAACCATCTAACCTCCCAGGAAAATTCTCATGAAAGTTCCTATGTATTCTGAGAAATTCTCCCAGTTCTGGAGCATCCTTTGTTTCCCAGCTCTCTTCTGTGTTTCTCACATATCTGCTAGATTGCATCCAAAACCTTTTCTTCCCAGTTGTTTTAGTTTTGCTCCTACTTAGGTTAGTTCCAAAATACATTTCAATCAGAAGGCTGAAAAGTGGCTTTCAGATGGATGTGCTGCAATGCTTAGCTCTCCACAATTGCCTTCATCTGCCACCAGTATCCTGCAGGCAATACAAGCACCAGCCAGAAATAGATTAGGGATGCATCTAGAAAAAATACTACTATAGCTGCTGATCCTATTCTTCCTTTGGGCCCTTAAAGAATTTGGTTAGTTGGCTGAAATAGTTGAAAAATCTAGAGAAACGTGACAGAAACCATGTATAGTCCTTATTTTTTACACCAAGAATGCATGTTATTTTATCAATTTTTTAAGATTGGGAACCAGATTAAGTGGTTCTCAAAGGGACCACCCCTGATTACATTAAGCATAGATGAGTACAAGCACGCTCATTTACACTTAATATATTCAGGGGTGGCCCTTTAGGGACCTCTTAACCTTCAAAAGGAAATGAGAATAAATTGCATGCCATGATTTACAAAATAAGCTTGCTGACTTTTGATTGCTGGTAGGAGGGTGGTCTATTCCATGCTGATTTAGTAGGACACATCTTGGTATATTAATAGATGCTTCATGCCTCTATTGAGCCACCATGGCTTAATCATATGTACTTGAAATTTTCCAATCATAGACAAATACTACCTTCAACAACTGCTGGTAGGAGACTTTTTTTAACACCCCCCCCCCCCCAACACACACACACACACACACACACACACACAAAATCAGCTACAGGGAGGACACGGGGGTAGGAATTGCATGATACTTACTCTCGAGGGCGAGAAGCCCAGAGGGAGCTTAGGGCACGGAGGCGTTTATGGTACTTGCCAATGGCCAAGAAACATCGAGCTGCCTGCCTAACTGTGAGAATCCTGTGCATCTGGTGAAGAGTCTGCTGCCTCAAGTTATCAGCCTGGATATTACATGTCACACTTGTAGTTTTAGTCCATTTTGCAGGATCCTTGGCAGCTAAAAATTAAAGCAGATGCTAGTAATAAATTTGCTCCGATTACTCCATTTTATGGTTAAACGGATGCACACCAAAAGAAGGATAATGCTACGTGTTTAGGTGACAAGTTGTTTCTTTGTACAATGCAGAGCAGTGTTTAATTAGGCGCTAAGCGGACGGCTAGTAGGGGCCTAGCATCTAGACGGATTAGGCGGGGCCTAGGCGGCTAATTTGGACAAGGCTGATTGAGTATGGAGTTACATTATTACACTCACAAACACTGACAAAGGCCAAAGCCAAACATGGCCCAAAGCATCAATCTCACACTATTGGCCTAAGGCTCAAGCCGGATATCCTAACATATCAAACCCTAGTCTAGCCACCCCTTCGTTCACCTCAATCCCCTCCCCTGCTCCCCCAACAGCAGCCGCCTCCCCTCCCTTGCTCCTCCAGCCGCTGTCACCTCCCATGCTCCCCCAGCCTCGCCACCTCCCCTCTGTTGCTCCCCAAGCACCGCCGCCGCCTCCCCTTCTCTCCCAATGCCGCCGTCTCCCCTTCACCACTAGTGCCACTGTCTCCCCTTCTCTCCTAGAGTCGCCACGTCCCCTTCTCCTTCAGCATCGTGGCTGCCTCCCCTCCCCTGCTCCCCCAACCGCCGCCTCCCCCTCTCCCCCAGCGCCGCCTCCCCTCCCCCGCTCCCCCAACCATCACCTCCCTTCCCCTGCTCCCCCAGCCGAAGCTGTCTCCCTTCCCCTGCTCTGCCTTTGACCGCCGACGGTCGCCTTTGACCTTAGGCGGGCTGGCCGCCTAGCGTGCCGATTTTGGCCAAGGCATGGTGGCGGGGCTCCATCCAGCGCCTAGGCGGCCGTCTAATACCGCCTTTTGGAACACGGATGCAGAGACAGCAACATCTCTACATGTTGCTGGCATTAACTTGTTACATTCTCTTAAATGAACAAACTGCTTATTTTGGCACAGTTAGTTGTAGCAGTCATGAGGTTTAATATTTTTTCGAGAACACTGATGATGTTTAACATGATACAGGTGTGGCCAAATAAAATTTCCCCTGAATGCACTATTGCTACAATTTTTTACACCTACTAGTTTTACCAAGTGGCTTAATTGCTCGTCTACAAAGATGAGTCAAATGAAGAGATATTATAGCAGCCCCAATCTATACACTAATATAGATTGAAGAGTAGTGAGATATCTTGACCTGTATGACAAAATCTTCAAGGTTGGACAGCTTGCCGAGGGCAAGGGCCATATGACCCATGAAGCTCCCGACGTTGGCTTCCGCGATCAGAGACCCGCTGGCCACCGTGTCAGCTAGTGACTGACGGAGCTGCTCCAGGCCCTGGGAGAGAGCCTCCTCTGCCTGCTGTGATGATTGTTGCAGGCTGCAGATACCTACCACTTGCTGTTCAGTCAAGGGATCTAGCTGGGGTACCAGTGTCTGCAGCAACATGAAAAGCATGTAATGAAATTAGAAAGGGAGTTGATAAACATCATACTGATGTTTTCTTTCAAACTACCATACAGATACCTAACGGTCAGAAATTTGGATGATTGTTTGAAAGAAAATATGTATGTAATACTCCCAATTAAAAAATCATATATGTACTTAAAGGATAAGCTTTATTTCATTTTCCCCCTACTGAATTGATTGGTGAACAGTGAACTGTTTGCATATTAATTAAACTGTGAATGGGCTTCATACTTTTGATGTCAGGTGTATTTTCTGACAAAATTTGCCGTTGGTTCAGTTTAGCAAATATCAAGCTTGGAGGATGCCACAATCATGTAGACTGCAATTTGATATCAGGTGTTCCACTCAGAATTCTAGTCCATACCTTGAGCAGATCGGAGTGCCGGAATCCGCCCATCCAGAGGAAGCATCGCTCGGCCGGGGTCGCCCACATCCCGGTGATGAGATGGAACACGTCGGACTTGGCCGCCACGCCCCGGAGGCGGAACAGCTCGTCGTAGTGGGTCAAGGTGTTGTCGACGATGGCTCTGAGGTCACCGTCCGGCAGGTGCGCGTGCAGGCCGTCCTGGAGCTCGGCCATGCGCCGGCTGTGGTCGTCCAGCCACCGGGCGTACTCCACGTCGAACCTAGCAGCTCCTGGAAATGGACATCACAGCCGAGCAGCTCGGAATCAGTGAACGACTAAAGTACACAAATGTTAAACAGCATGCATGCATTTGGATCAGTGATTAGAACAAAATGGCGATGTCAGCAGAGGCAGTAACCGATGCAGAGAACGACGACAATGAAGATCAATTTACGCACCTGAGCTGGTGTTTCCACCCGGTGGAGCTCCTCCAAGCAAGAATCCCTGTACAGGTACACACGCTCGGTCATTCAGATTGCACTGTATAAGATCGTCCAGATAGATGTACGTGATCAGTTAGCACACGTGTAAGAAGCAGCACCTGGGAACGAGCTCGCTGGAGATCCTGCTCCAGCTGAGCAAGCTTCAGCTTGCCGCTCTCAAGCTGCTGAATATAAGCCTGTGAGATAAAACTGTCAGGAACTTGAGAAATTCACTGCTGAATACTTCAGTTTCCGGGTAGGTAATGCTCAGGAAATTTCACCTTCTTTCGCAGCCGGCTTTTACGCGCAGCCTCTCGATTCTGAGCTAGCCTTCTCATCGTCTGGTGACACCAACAGAAGAACTCATTTATCTCAAATTGTCAATCACGATAATTAGCTTGCATTGCATGGCTCTCTGCATATATCTGCCATGCATGCACAGTTGAACACGCCTGCAGCACAATCTAAGCATCAATACAGAGAGCAAGATTTGATGATACCTTTGGATCAAGCGGCTTGTTGCCAGTCCTTTCGCTATGATTGGAGCTTGTTGCCGTCTTCTGCATGCCAAGTGGACAAACAAGTCACAAGATGCAAATTACCACACCTATGTACTATTAGAAACTAGGAGGTAATAATGTTGTATTTCTATGCATATGTGTCTATATGGTGTAAATAATATGATGTGATCTCTACATGCACGTTACATCAAGCACAAATAAAAAACAGTCATGTACATTTGGTGGAAGCCACCCACTCTAACAGACAAAACCTGGTTTTGATTTTTATTTATGTTGCTGTCGCGCCCTAATTTGCAAAGTTATCTTTCAGTTAAGTGTGACTTAATTAGTTGATGTAATATAATTATTTACCCAATATGATCTTGGCGGTTCATCAATCGACCAGAAATTAAATACCTAAAGCACCACCGACCAAAGTGCCGTTATTTAAACACCGGTTAGTGCCTTTCTATTAGGGCACAATTAATTTTTGCAAGCTAGAGACAACATTGTAACAATGGTCACTTATTGTCGCCTACTGCAGCACCAATAGCAGCACTATCTAACATATCCTCTACTAGGCCCCACTCAAATCAGCGGCCAAACACCGTGTTCAGCAATGAATTCACTGTTCAGCGATTTCATAAATTGTGCACTATTTTATTCTCTAGTGATTTTTTTGTTTTATTTGGTATTTTTGTGTTTTATTTTTTTTTCGTATTCCTTTACATCGTCTGCTCTAGATTAGCATACAGCTTTTATTTTTACATTTTTTTAAATTTAATTATATTCAATAAGCCAACTCAGCTACAGTAAAAAATCAGCCAACTACAGTAAAATTTCAGCAAAAATCAAAAGCCATCGCTATTCCAAACGCCCTCTTATCCACACCTCTATTGTTAGGGGGAAAAGAACTAGAATGACTGGTTCCTGTGGAAGATGTTGTCCATACCTCTTACAAGTAAGCTCAATCAAATGAAAAATTCCAAGGATGAGCGATCATATTCTTCTCCTAATATTATAGCAAACACTGACTGTGACTGGTCCTATGGAACAAGCCTCAGGTCCGAATGATTCACCTAACGTGTTGGGAACTTAATTGGGATCGGCGATCTTGGGAGCAGCAAGATCTTAAATGCCCCTGAACAGTGGGTTCTTCTACCCATAGGATACATGAGCATCTTGGAAGTTGTGGGCTAGCAGCTATCTGGTGACATGACGCCACACTAGGGAACAATACACTGCATTTGCATGACAAGGATGATTAGGAGAGATGGAGAAGCAAAGAACACAGACACATCCAAGAAGTATACCAATGCATCAAGAGACTCCAACATGTAGCATCAATTGATATGACCACAGTAGTACGTTTTTTTTAAAAAAAAGGCCACAGTAATGCATACCTTGTGTTGCTGCTGCTGCTGCTGTGAAATTTGATCGAACTGGCTTGACATGTTTACTACTACCCCTTGCTGATTTGATGACCCCTTGTGGTTGCTGTTGTTCTTGCTGCTGCTCTCCGAGTCTGTTCTGTCTGCTGTCACATTTGAACCCTCCTACATGCCAAAGCGAAGGCAAGAGAGCTCACTACACAGCTGTAACTTTATGCATGCATAGCTTCTCTAACTTGTGTGACTTCTGTTCTTGCTACTAGCTATGATGTACAAATACAAGTACCTGTGGACTTGTAGCTAGTCCATACCTTGGGGATGTGGAGAGACCTCAGAGGCCAGGAGGGGAAGATGTCCAGTGTAGGAGGAGGCCTAGCTGTAGCTGTAGCAGTAGTGGGGAAGGCTGCAAGAAGATATCATAGGGGAGAAGAGGATCAAGACATGTATCCACAATATCAGAGGTGAAAGGCTGCACTGGGATCACAAAGGGAGGGAAGTGGGGTCAGTGTGGCAGTGAAAGTGAGTGGAATTTATTCCCTCTGAGTTAGCTGTGCTTGCAGAGAGAGAGAGAGAGAGAGAGAGGGCTGGTAGGATGGTACTTGTACTACCATGGAGACTTGTTGCACTCTGTAGAGAGAGAGTGTGAGAAAAGAGAGGAGACACATGGTAGTCACAACACACACAAGCACCACAACTGCCACAACTGCCACTTCTTCTGATCTTGCATGGTTACTTTCGGCTATAATGCCCTAACCTCTCGGCAAAGTGCCTCACAAGGTTGTGTGTTCTTGGTCTCCGTCTCTCAGAGAGAGAGAGAGAGAGAGAGAGAGAGAGAGAGAGAGCGTACGCGTGGTTTCAACATGATGAGCAGTGGAGGTGGTTGCAGTATGTTGAGTATTCCTGAGAGTGGCAACCTGATGCATGAGAGCCTCCAGTTCTCCAAAATAGGTAGGAGCTCCTTCTAGTTCTTGCTCGCTGCCAGGCATGCAAAAGGGCAATTAATACCCATTATCATGAGGGCAACAACATTGGGTTATTGGGCAAGATGATCTATATAAAGATTCTTGTATACGTAGGAACATATGCAGCAAGCATGAAGAACAGTAAAGAGACAAAAAGGCCACAGTATCACAGAATAAGGAATGGAAATGAGGATTGAGCAAGTTTGACCGAACTTGAAAGGAAGTTCATGATGCAGCTCATGTTTCTTGTTGCCCTTGCATTGTTATCACCAAAAGGGGAAAAAGAGATGGAAAAAACGAAAATAATCAGAGAGAGAGAGAGAGGGAGGGAGAGAGAGAGTTCTTACAAGAAGTTTGCAGAAGGCATGGAGCTGGCCATGGTGCCATGGAAGCCATAGCCAAGAACATGAGGATTCTGCGTTGGATGTCCTGAACTACGACTAGTCTCTCCCATCCTATGAGGGGCTACGATCCCGGTATCTCCACGAAACTGAAGCGCAAAGTCTTCTACCTCTTCTAGAGAACTAGCAGCCTTGCTTCTGTACTTACAACACAAAAAACATCACATGACTACTACAAGACACATCTATCTCATCAAAGTGATCAAACGCATGTAAAGAAGATGGGGTCAAACAACATACCAAGATCTTGGCTTCTACCACAAGCAAGAGCACAAATGAGAACGGAGTAGGTATCAGAACAGTACGGCAGAGAGGGAAACCATTATATGAGGCCAAGCCGCCAAGCAGGCTTGACCGTTTCTGTGCTCAGCTGCTCTTGCTCGCCCAGCAGCTTCTTGATATCTGTCACTGTAATAGTTTCACCGTCTGGGTCGTACTAATCCCACAGTTCAGAGGAAGATCTGGTCCTTTCTAGGCTGGTTCTGTTCTTCCCTAGCCTTTGGTCAGAGAGAGAGAGAGGGGGGGGGGGGGTCTAGGGTCTTATCTTCACTTGAAGGCTTTTCTCATGAAGCCACAGGAATCCCTGACTGCACTCTTATCACATTAGAACTGACTGCTCT
The DNA here is from genome assembly GCA_036346265.1 of Melocanna baccifera. Lineage (NCBI taxonomy): Eukaryota > Viridiplantae > Streptophyta > Magnoliopsida > Poales > Poaceae > Melocanna > Melocanna baccifera. The sequence continues at coordinate 19,751,853 of CM070707.1, read as the reverse complement.
CTTTGATTGGTCCCAGCAAGTCTAATTTCTTTATTTCATGTTCGCCCTTCTCTTTCTTCCAGAGGCTCAAAGGTAGACCTGTAGATGGATGGCTATGTGTTGAAGTACTTTTCAATTGTGACGGTAGTGTTCGGAATAGCGATGGTTTATAGTTTTTTTTACTGTAGTTGGTTGATTTTTTACTATAAATAAATTAACTTATTTGACATAATTAAATTTAAAAAATAGAAAAAATATGTTAGCACATCACAGATAATACAAAGGAATACGAAAAAAATAAAATACAAAAAAAAACCAAAAAGCAAAAAAAAAGAGAGAAAAAAACAAAAACATGAACAGGAAAAAAATAAGCGGAAGCCCAATGTCCATCGCGAGACAATCGCGACGCTGAGCAGGTCCATAGATCGGAACATGATCTTATGGGCTATTGACTTTAGTTTTTGGTTTTGGTTTATAAATAATAACAGTTTATAGAGGGAGAGATACTTGCGTACGATTTTAACCGATATAAAAGAAGTCACTACAGTGTGTACTACAATCGATTAGTAGACTTCACCTTGAAAAGACACTTCGTTTAAAAGCTAATTATTGTATAAAAGCTATTTACTATAGAAAAACAGCTTTCAAAAGTCAGTAAGAATAAGACCCTTTGGAGCAACTGTTTTTACTATTCAATATATAGCTCAAGTGCATCCCTCCCATTTAGACTTTGACCATGTCTATTATCTAATTCAATAGATCTTCGATTTAAGACCGCTTACCATATTATGAGTTGATTACCATGGAGTAAGTTTATTATAGAAACTTAATCTATCGGATAACATAGACATTATAGTACTACAAAAACATTGTGTACCTTCTATAAACCATAAACTAACAATTCTTGCACTTCATCCTACCTCGATTTAAACACATCTCCCAGCCCCCATGATGTGTACTATCTTATCTAACTGTAGGCATGCAAGTTTCGTAAAAGAAATATATACATGATGCATGTATGGCTATTTCAAAATAGATTAGAAATCCAAAGATAAATTGACTGAACGAACTAAAAGCATTGCCTTAGAAGCAAAACTACAACAAACAAATCTACCTTCAAGGAAATCTTATATCCATCAATAAGTACCATTTGATGTATTCTCCAATATTCAATGTAAAATAAAGCAGTAAGTAATTAAGTATACAAAGCAAGAAACCAACTGGAGAGCAGACACTAGTATGGTCTTTAATTTCCCTAATTTAATTTGCTTGGCAGCTTCCCCTGTTAATGAGTCAACATCCATGCCTTGTCAAGCGATACCTAAACCCACACCTCGCCAATCATATCTGTTTCCGCAGCAATTGCAGAGCTAAATTACTAAATTTTGGGAGTCAATTGTTTAGTCTAATCAATCAGAAGGCTTGTTTTGCTAGTATGTTCTCCTGTACTTTTCATCATACGTTTAAGCTAATTACTCCATTGCAAGAATGCTTTTCTTGGTCAACTCACACAACGTGAGCTGCATGCTGAATACTGTCCTGTGATTGATGTATCTGTTGTATTAATACTCTATTATATATGTTTTGATTCCTCCAGGCATAGGTATTAATTAGACAGCAACTCAAAGCACCACTGCCATGTATACAGCAAATCCAAAACTTCTGCATTGTTCCCCAAATTTGCCCCTCAATTTTGTAGTAGTGAATCTAGCTAGCTAGTATTATGCTTCGACTGGTGTACTTTACTCGACACTACACTATGCACAGTGGTGAAAAACAAGGCTTAATTATCATATTTACTAAGTAGAAAGAGAAATCCATTACTGTGTGATTCCACATCAGATGCTCACAAAGAATCATATAAATTTGGTCCGTAAGTGTTATCCTACCATGATCCCTAGTCAGATATCACCATTTCACCGGCAACAAAGCATACAACCTTTTTTAATGGTGAAGAGGAGCTGGAATTAGAGCAGACGTCTCTTTCAATTTACAATTGAAGATGAAAGTACTTGACTACTTTATGCTGGTGCCTATTAAGCCCCTTTTTCAGTCCTCACGTACTATTTCCCTGTCAATGATTGGCAAAAAAGAAAATGTGCCCAAGACATTACAAAAGAGAACTTATATGATTGGATTAGAAGATGCATGAACCTAGCTACTAGCAGAAAAAAATTATACCTTTTCCCATCCTATAATAGTCTTCAAATAGCAAGTATCCTATTATAGTCTTCAAATATAGCAAGTTTCGATGAATTCTCCGGCTTCTCGAAACGGCTTTCTCACCCCTCTCGCTCCAGGGATAAGACAGAGGGTCAGGTGACAAGTGCATCACGCACCCTACTCCCTTCGCTACCGTCTCGTGCACGCATCTCTCCCTCACTTTCTCACTTTTCACACTGTTTGCATCCTCATTCTAAAAATCACTTCTTTCAGACACTACAATTTATTTTTAACAAAAAACCATCAATCTGTAGCTAATACGGACACCCCCTATATATATATCACTTGTACAACTAAGTGGTGTGTATCACATTAGATTAGCAGTTCTACGATTAGTTGTGTGGTTGAATGCAATTTTAAGAAACATGGCAGGAGCTGAAAATTACCAAGCTAGGATGCAGTATGCGTGCATGGGTGAATGACATAAGGATTAGGTCATTCCTTCTGTTGGAAACTTCCAAATACAGGTGGTTCATTTGGGCCGAACACCCAGCCAGGCCCAAGCCTGGGCCAGGCCCTCGGGATGCAAGGGGAGGTGTTTAGGTTGGGCCACGATTAGGGTTAAATTGCTTGGTTGGATGGAGCAGTAGGTTGGTAGCAAGGGTAGAATGCAAGGGAAGGTGTTTGGTTTGCTCTTTGGCCTATGAGTGTGATCACCACATTGGAATTGCAGAGAACACCCTCCCAACTGCCAAATTCATGTTTTTGGCTAAGTCCAATGCACATTAGTAAAACCATAACAAAGATGCAACTCTACGTGACATGCACTTCACATAAACACTACCAGAGCAATTGAAGTGTTTTAGTATGGCTGTCAGGACTGTCTTCGCACCGTACTTGTTTTTAGAGATTTCAGTCCTACAACCATGTTTTCCAAATAGCATGCCACGCACTACTACAAAAATGTTTATATTAAACATCTCATTGCAGACGGTTCACCAAAACAGTCAATGTTAAATGCAATCACAAATGGTTTAGATTTAGAGACCGTCTGTATTGCTGTCAGTGTTAAAAACCATTTGTGAAGAGATAATATCACAGACGGTTCGAGATGAGAAATATCATTACCAAGAACCGTACGGTTTTTATTTAAATTATCTGTGATACTTAATAAAATTATCATAGACGGTTTATATTAAAAACCGTCTTTGATATGTTTCCCACATCACAATCCCCTAAAATTTCGTAATCATTTGCCTGAGTCTGAGTAGAATTCTGTTCCGAGACATCTTTAGTAAAACGGGCATAGCTTTTGCATATGATTTTCGTTTTCAACATTTTTGTACTCATTAGAAAGCTAACGACGAGTCTGATCCAAAAATAATGACCCGCTTGCGCCAGTCACCTACTAAGACTCCCAAAATTGGCCATCTTTAGCCCCAAATTTGCGTCGTAAGTTTTTGGTTTCTGTTTTTGCCAAAAAATTTTATATTCTCTTTAGAATTTGGGGTTCACCTCAACTACAAAGTTGTAGATCTCATCGAAACCTTTCAAATGAGCATATATAAGATATATAAAACTTTGTTATTTCATCTTTTGAGACTAATTGTTTACATTACACTGATATATATAATTATCACAGACGGTGCTCACCATGAACCGTTTGTGATACATAATTATCAAAGACAATATATATATGTATATATATACATATATATTATCTTTGATAATTATATATCACAGACGGTTCGTGGTGAGCACTGTTTGTGATACATGATTATGACAAACGGTTTGAACCACAAACCGTTTGTGATAATTATGCATCATAGATGATTTGTGGCTCAAATCGTCTGTAATAATTCTGTCCTTGATTGCTGGGTCCGTCGATCCTCCCTAAACCAATCCCATCCAATAGAAACCCACTAACCCCCACCCCACAGATCGTAGCTCCACCTCTCCGTCCCTGCGCCCATTCCGCCAAAAATTTTCCCACTCCCTTTTCTCCCTTCTCTATAAATACTCATCCATCCCCTACTGCGCTCAAAATCTCTCCAATCTCCTCATCGTCCTCCTCCTCGACCCCGACCCTGATGACCCTTATGAAGTAGATGGCACACAAATCTATGGGTAGCATGGCGCCACAGAAGCAGCTGGCTACCAAGACGGTGCTCAAGTTAGCGCCAGCGGGTGTCAAGGACATCTAACTCATACGCTACATCAGGGGTGAGAGGGCCTAGGCAAAGAGGGCACGCCAAAGCTTCTACTGTCTGCTATGTTCTTTCCATGTTTAAGAGTTGAGTTCGTAGAATTAGGAGATGTGTTCTTGTCATGTTTTTATTGTGTTAGATGGGTAACCTGCTCGTTATCTTATGATGATGTAATAGTGGATTATAATCTTAATGAAGATAAAATGTGTTGCTATGTTTGCCTGTTTTCAAAGAGTATAGCTAACATTTCCTGAACTAGCCAAAAAACAGAAAAAATAAGTATAAAATGAACTATCATGTATAGAATGAACTATCATAGACGGTTTTATGGTATAAATCGTCTATGAATAAGGGCCTGTTTGGTAGAGCTCCAGATTCTCATTTTTCAGCTTCTACTCCAGATTCTGTAAGAATCCACTTCTCTGAGAATCTGGAGCTACCTCTGAAAAGCGTTTGGCTAGTGGGTTGACTCCAGATTCATAAAAGAGGAGATTTGAGGGAAATAGACCATGTTACCCCTGCACTCAATACTCATCTGATCATTGCACAAAGAGGCAGACCTTATGAAAAAACTGATGCCAAACTATAGTAGTACATCACAAATGCACCAGTTCATATTTTCATCTCATGTAAAGTCCTGTTACAAAGATACCAATCTCCATATATAAGCTGATTTATTTACAAAATTATCTAGGGGCAGTCCCAATGCTTGAAACCATGACTAATTTCTAATCTTCTAAGACACTATGATACAAACTACAGTTTCTAATCCATAGTTTCTTCGTGTGGGACCAGATCGAATCGTGACCAATCATTTTCATTCTCTTCCTGCACATGCATTGGCTGTTTCTTCTAAGACACTATGATAAGAAACCAAGTTCGCTGCAGCGCATCTTTTACTGGTTTCCTCGGCTTTGAACCTCGTGAAGAAATAGTTTCCTCATGAAGAAACCATTTCCTTATCTCTCCTCTTTAATTACTATGCCATGTCACCAAAATGCTTACATGGCAAGCCTAATTAATGTAAGAAACTATAGCATTGGGACTGCCCTAAGCTATGGATAACAGATACATTCAATGATGCTATTGTTCTTCCTTCTTTTGGATAATTGCCAAACAGACGTCTGAAGATATGGAGAGCTTATATGTACAGATCTCATTTGTAGTTTTTTTGTATAGGAAACCTCAACCTTGTTTCTTTACAACAAGAAATGGACACTTGGCATGGTGCATACAATAGTTGCTGACACTTCCAAGAAATAACCTGCAACAATAGTAGGCAACGGTCAGATAATTGACCACTGAATATTTGGCATGTCTCAAGATGAGTTTCATATGCTTCTAACTGAAACCAATCCACGTAAACAGAATATTTTCTGTAGGAAACTACGTTTGTTGCAACACTAATCAATAAGTAACAGCACTAATCAATAAGAATTTACACTAGACATCAAAACACACAAGCATAGTCTCACAAATTAAGCTGAAAATAAGCAGTCAGCTCCTGTCACATATTGTCATTGCTTTTGTGTATCAGTGTCATTACTTCTTCAAAAACCATGCTTATTGTCTTACAAGCATATATCTTTGCCAATAAAACATAAGCATACAACTATCTTCAACTTCAAAAACTACAAACAAGCTAAAACTACAAACCAACTATAAATCAACAGGGGAGCCATAGGTTTGGATGTCGTAAGCAATTCTTGTTGTAATTTACAATACACCTCTGAGATCCTAACATCCAACCTCAGCAATTTCTTTTGCGAGCAAGAATGCCCAGTCATTCGGAGTTCTTTTCACAGTATCACTAGGTAAAGTGTAACCCAACTAACCTATAGATTAATAATTAGAATCAGTTCCACCTCCGAAATCATCGTCAATAAACAAAATGCCAACAAATAAAACCATCCAGCCCCTAATTTCTCGTTGCCAGAAAAAGCCTTTATCATACAGGCAACTATCAAGAAGAAACATAGTTGTTCCAAAAAAAAAAAAACGAAGCAACATACTCGCAACGATGACATGGTATATGGTTCATACAAGAGTGCTATCAAGTTTTGTCAAAACAATCCCCCAGAACTTCATCGGGGAACTTCATCATATACCCTCCCCACATTTGAGAATTTCAAGATTTACCCTCCTCACTCAATGACATGTGGGGTCGGGATGAGTCACTGACACGTGGGCCAGAGGGTAAATCCTGAATTTCAATCTAAGGGGAGGGTATATGATGAATAATTCCGAACTTCATCTTCTCCCAAACAAAAAAGGCATGCTATGACTGAAACAAGAAATATTGTGGTTTCTATCATATCTGAATAATGACCTTTCAGAGTTTGTTGTACCAGGAAATGTGGTTTTCAAATTCAGAACTGTGATGTTGAGGATATGTGGAGTTATGTCGTCGAGGGAGTGGGACGGTGTGGGCTGACCGGGATCCGGCGCGGGGGAGGAGGAAGAGATCGAGGCGGCGCCGAGCTCGGGAGGTAGGGGTGGGGCCGGGAGGCGAGTGGCGGCGCCGGGCCGGGAGGCATCGGGGCCGGGCGGGGGGAGGCGTCGGGGGCGCGCCGGGCCGGGAGGCGCGGGGCGGCGGCGCGAGGGGAGGCGTCGGGGCGGCGGCGCGCGAGGAGGCGCGGGGGCGGCGCGCGCGGGAGGGGGGGGGCCGCGCGCGGGGGGGGAGGCGACGCGCGGGAGGGGGGAGGAACCGGCGCGGGAGGGGGAGGGGAAGGGGGAGCGCTCGGGTGGAAGGACGAAGGGACGAGCGAGCGCGGGGGAGGGACGAGCGCTCGGGGTGGGATTTCGGTTTTTTATACCAGTGGCATTTTGCGGGTAAATATTAGCAACTTCAATGGGTAAATTGATTTTAGGGGCTATAGCTCCCCACGAGAATCCACCAAAAGGTTGCTTCTCCTCTCTAGTTCATTTTGAAGAGTGCTTCTCGCGAGAAGCAGAATCTCCTCATTTTGAGAATCGGGGTGTTTGGTACAGCTCCCTAAGAATCTATTGAGAAGCTCGGAGCAGGAGCTATACCAAACAGGCCCTAACTATCACAAACGATTCTATCTACTAACCATCTGTGATAGATTATATACCAACCGTCTGTGATACTCGTCCATCACAGACGGTTAGTAGCTAGAACTATCTATGATATGTGAGTGTTACAAATAGTTTTTAGTTTGAGTCATTTGTAATAGTGTTCTTCACAAACGGTTCTAGTTACAAACCGTCTGTATTGTATTTATCACAAACGGCTCATAAACCGTCTGTGATAACCTCCGATTATCACTGATCCATAAATTCAGATGGTTCAGAAAACCGTCTATGATGAAAGTTCTGAACCATATGTGATAACCCTTTTTATAGTAGTGACAGTTGCTGCAACCTAAACCATGACCCCAGAGGAACATGCATCATTGACCCATGGAATTAGGTTCAGAAAAATGAATCAACATTTCAATAAGAAAAACATGTTGGTTTCGCATTTGCTGCTCCAAGAACATGCAATTCCTAATTTTAACAAAAAAACTACAGGTAAATTTGGGAAAACCAAACCATGTCAGTAAAGAAATATCCTAGATCTATCATACAATGACCGTGAAATGACAACAGGTCGACGATTAAGCACCAAAAGGAACTCAAATGGAACAACATAGTGTGCGTTGGGAGGTGCACTATGAGTTGGATGGTCAAAATGGATGCGCTTTTATCCTCCATGCCCTAGACACACCACAGATGTATCCTCCAAGCGTGCCATCACACCACCTTTCTTGCGTCCTTGGTTGGGGTAGAAGCAGATCTAAGCCCTGGCGCCTCACCATAGCACCTTTGAAAGACCGAAGGGGACAAAGAACACATTCCACAACGTGGGGGAGGCAAGGGCTTGGTGGAAAGAGGGGCGAGGGCTTGTGGAAAGGAGCGCCAAGAGCCTAGAGATGAGACGAGGCAAATGGGGAATGGAGGCAAACGAGAACAGGAGGGAATAGGATAATACTAGGTGGGGAGGTTACCGTAGTGCTTTGTGCTTGCATCCATGTGCCTCATGTGCCTAGGGATGGCAATGGGGCTAGGGCCTCCCTGGGGGCTTGCCCATGTTCCCGCCCTTATCCTCGTTAAGGACCCCTGCCCCGTCCCCGCTAGACCAAACGGTGCACAAACCTCTCTTGTTCCCGCCCCACGGGATCCCCGTCCCCCGTGGGGTCTACGGGGATGGGAAAAGCAATTTAAATATTATTATGTGACTTTATTAATTACTTTATAAGTAATTAGGTATATTTTTTCCCCAAATATAGCTTCAAAAGTTAAATATTATTTAGGAAGGCGGTGCCGGTGGGAAGCGACGCTAGAGGTAAGGCAATGCTGGAGGAGATGGAGGTGGCGTTGGTGAGGTGACGTTGTAGGAGTTCTCTCCATGGTGGAGTAGTTGACAAGATGAGGAAGGAGTTGAGAAGAGGAATGGCGGTCGGGTAAGTTTTAACAAATTCATCGAGCACTCACTTGTGGGTAATTTTGTGTGCACTCTCTCAATTTAATTTTGTATGGGATTTGGTATAAATAAAATTAAAGCTAGGGGTTGGACAATATGAGTCCTATATATGTTTTTTTACTTCTAATAGTATTTTTTGAATGAAGCCTGAGGGCTGAAATAGCTGCCATCAACTTATCCAAGTGGGATGAAATGGTTTTGATAGCAAGTAACTTGTTGAACTTCACTTCTGTCAACGTTTTGATATTTATCGTGCCTGTATGTATGACCACGATTGCAGGTGAGAGCTCTACCGGAAGAATTTGAAGGAGGTTGTAGTTACACATGTTTTCTATTTTGGTCAATAATCATCATGTACATTTGTTGGCTACAACACAATCAAAAGGTTATTATCTATAGCAATTTTTGAATCGACATTGTAGTCATTTAACTTCTTTGTGTATATTCAAAATGTTTTTTCAATTTTATCATAGAACGTGTGTCTTATTTAAAACTGTTTGAAGATTTACCCCAGAGGCTCGGAATTGTTCATATGTGTAGGTAAAGTCTTTCAATAATTACAGGAATCCATACAAAAATTATGTAGCAAATTTCAAGCAATCCAGAGCTATTTGAAATAAAGATAGCTCAAGGAAAATATCATGCCTTTTGCTTGCATTTAGGGTAAAGTGTGCTCCTAAAATTAGATTGGGCTGTGCATGCTGCAATGTAGTAAAATCTTAGAGATTCGGCTCGACGTGCTGAAATAATGTGATTTTTTATTTGTAGCAAAGAACGAGCATTTAGCTATATTATAAAAGGACTTGATGGTCTTTGAGTTAGTGGGATCTTTTGTGGATAAATGCATGCACACATACATATGTTACCTAAAAGATCTTTTATGGATAACTAGATTACATATGCATATGACTTGTGATAAGATTCTATATGGTTTGTTGATTGGATGCACATTATGTATAAAACTAAATTTAAAATTTATATTATGTTTATTTGAAATCTGTTGCAACGCACGGACACTCGGCTGTATCACTAATATGCAACAAGCACGTCAATGCACACATGTCGAATTGCCAATCGTGTCAAGACTATGCGCGTACATGAACCATTTTCACTAATTAACAAGTCACAATTTACAGTTACAAAATCTTCAACGTTTACTTTCTATTTCTTAGCTGTTCGTGGATGATGATGCAAACGTGAAAACCTTATTTCCTTGTTGGTTGTTGATAACTTCCTAATCCAATTTTAATGCGGCAAAATTTTGGTCGAATTCCTAAGGTAATTGGAATACCATGATTGGGTCTCAGCAGTAGCTTTTTATGAGCTGCAGAACATACTTGGGTAGCTCATAGCCGTAAAAATAATGAAAAATTGACCATTGAATTAACACAGACAAAATGGCTAAGGGGCGCTCACTGCCTTCCACTCTCGGTGGTGGAGGTGGACCGCCGGTGACCGGTCCCCGACGCCGCCGGCCGCCGCGCCTTCCTGGCCCCCTCCGTCTAGCCGGCGCCGGCGCCGCGCTTCCCCAGCTCCCCTACCAACGCCCATCACCGGGACAGAAGTCGGTGCCCCTGCGCCGCCGCGCCTCGCCGTCCCAGGACGGGAAGATGGAGGGGCGTCTCCTCCGTCGCCCAATGCCGCGCCTCCACTCGACGGTCGATGGCTCGAAGTGATCGCTGGACTTAGTAGGGAAGACGGGCCAGTATGAACTTGAGCGGGACGCAGGCGTTTGGCCCGGTCAGGCCCACCTCACGGTTGGGCTCACTGTTCGGCCGCGATAAGGCTGTGGCCCATACTTGCTCGTATTCTAGTTAATTGGGCCTTTTTCTTTGGAAATTCTTCAGCTATTGCATTGAGTTCTATTCTGGAACTTCCTTTGTTGGATTTCATCAGCCCATTTCAGAACTGGGCCACCAATTGTCCGATTTTTTTTCTCATTAGTTTATAGGCAGATATTTCGTCTAGCTAGCTAGGCACCAATAACAAAACAAAAAAAAATGATTGAATTGAAGTCGTTTTCACTTATCTATTTAGCTCCTCGGCCAGATCGATATGATCACGCCCAGATTTTTGGTGGACGTGTAATCCCAAACATGGAGAAATATCTTCCTCCTTAAATGTTAACCAACCACTAGTTTATAGGGTAATTAACGTTGGAATTCCTTTAGAAATTCTAAAACATGTATGATTACTATATTACTTATCCAAGTGAAGGAAACATAATTTATAAGATAAAATTCTTGTCACTCCTTAAAATATGTGACACATAACATAGAGATAGTATAAAGGGAACTTTGACTAAACACATACATGTGCGTGTGTATTCACATATTTTCTTGTGAAAATCGTGTGACCGTGCCATGGTAAATATTTCGAGCTGCTCAACCACGTCAGCCTTTCTTCTTGGCGCAGAATTCCTCCCCCATTCTTCTACCTCCTCTCTATATTGCTGTGTGGTAGTATCGAGTTGCTTAACCACGCCGGCCTTTCTTCTCAACATGCACCGGGAAGAGAGGAGAACAAGATCTCCGAACCATTACCGTAGAGAGAATCTGCACAAAACGGCAATAAAGTTTCTGGGCAGCGCGATTTGCGCGACGCTTAGCTTCTTCCTCAACGTCGACTACTTCCACAACTGCTCATTTCTGTGTAGCTTCCGGCCCTTTTCTCCATCAACCCCATTTTAAGTCATTCGCATGATCGATCCACTCTATTATAATACTTTTCTTGTGTATTTTCTAAAGTACAATGAGTTACATTCCATTAGTTTTGTTTATGGTATCACTAGTATTTATCTTCTAGTAAAGTTTAGAATAAAAATAGTACTCATATTTCTAACCATTAATTTGTCAACTCAAATATCCTAGAACATCGTCGTGTTCTCGGCATGCATGCAAATGCCGACATGACAGACCTAGAGGGCTAGATGTGGATAGATATTTTTGCTCATATATATTAGCTTATAGCTCATATATAGGATGAGGATCAGGAGACAAATGGTGCAATGGCATAAATTTGCTTCTTGCTGAGGTAAAAGAACATGTGACTACTCTCGTAGCAATCGTGAAGTAGCTAGGTCGATCTCAATTCATTGATGTAGCACACCCTAATTATATCTTTGCACGCGCATTGAAACAACCCTAAAACTTCAAAAAGAAAGTACGAATTTATTTGAATTCCTGTTTGATCTTCCAGACAAATCCTAGCCCTTGATTTCTGCTTCGAGATTCGTGCGCCCTTTTCCCCCCTTGTCTCCCGCCTTCCCCTCCCGTTGGCGCCTGCCTGCTCCCCGCTTCCCTCCTCCCCCGCTCGGTCACCTCGCTCATGCCTTCGATCATGCCCACTTGCCCCTTTCTCTAGCGCCGAAGCTTCACACCGCTCCCCTTTCGCGTCAGCACTACCACCATGGGCCCCGCCCGCCACGTCAGCTCCCCCAACCACCCCTCGCTCCTCCCTCGCACCCTTCGGTCCCTGCGGCACCTCCACCGTGTGGCACACCCCGCAGACCGGCCGTGCGTCATTGTCAATTCCCGGAGCCTCCCATCCCCGTGCCATTCCTCCCCGCACCTCCCCTCTGTTCTTCAACCCCCAAGGATGGTGAAACCGCAACTCTTTTTATTCGAGCATGCCCAAAACTCCTTCGAGCCGCCGTCTCACCCACCTTCTTCCCTCTCCCCGGCGACGACTAGCTCAAACTCTCACATCGGTTCAAACCCCAAAGCAAGTTCCCCTACTCCCTAGGAACCCTTTGGTACTAGTCTTGGCCGAAGAGAACCTTTGTTGAGGCTGAGCCTCGGTGGGGAGGCGCGCCCTGTTTTCCCTCACTGTGTTTGGCAGGAGGAGGAAGACAACTCCCTCGGGGGGAGGCGTGGCTCAATCAGGGGCGTCGGCACACGATCCATCGGCGCCAAGTTTAAGCGAGCTGTTTCCTGCGTAATGGTTCACAAACATGGCGACGAGGCCGTATCCTCACCCTCCGCGCTTAATCCGACGGCCGCCGACCGCGACCTGCCGTTCCCGGGCCGCGCAGTGGTGCGCGCGCGTAAAGTGGGCCGCGCGCGACGGCCCACCTCGAGTTCGAATCGCGCGAGGGCACGTTCCCGCGTGTCAACGTGGGCCGGGTTGCACTGTTCCAACGAACAGTAGCCTTTCTCTTTTTCCTGTACACGAAAAACTTCAAAAATAGCTAATTTGATTTGTTTGGAGGCCCCAATTTCTTTTCCAATGCCTTTCAACCCACATTTCACTCCCAAAAAATTCCAACCTAACCCATTTTAATATCTATTTTGGCATTTATTTCCTTTTTCTTTTTCCCGTAGCCGAAAAATCCCAAAATTACTTCTTTTGAATCGTTTTGTCGCTCCGATTCCAATTCCGATGTCCAATAACCCTAACCTCACTACCTAAATTTCAAACCCAAGCCTTTTCAATTATTTTGCTTTTATTTCTCTTTTTTTTTCATAGGCTATTTATTCTATTTTCTTTTCTAGCTTGTTTAGAAGCAAGCTCAGAACTTATGTTATTTTATGTGTGTTTCTTTTCGTTAGTTCGCGAGGATTCCGAGGCAACTATTCAGGACCCCGAGCCAGCTCCAACACTTTACGAGATCGTGGAAGTCTCAAACCCACAAGGCAATTTATAAATTTTGACACATATTGAACCCATGAATTCCATTATTAAATAGTTACGCTATTTGCATTATTGTTATTTACTCAAATTAATTGATTAAAATAAATTATTTAGAATAACGTATTATATTTTAGTTATGACCTACCACTGTACAAATGCCCTGTTTAATTTGAAGCCACATTCACCTCGACAAACTTAGTAACATTTAATTACTGTATAAATAAATCTCGCATGTTATCACATAAAATTACGAGCTATCGAGTATACTTGATAGTTCGCCGGTTAAAAATAATTTAAAACTGTTCTAGGGTAAGGCGGAAACTGTAGAGTGCTCTGTAGTGGACGAGTCCACGACCTTACCTTAGGGTGAAGGTTGCAGCAGACGGGTGTCGATACAGTATGTATCGGTCACCGGTTGTGGTTGACAGTCTTAGGAGAAAATATAAGGACGAGACCCTTATGCTGAGTACAGAGCACAGAAACCACTCAACCACAAGTATTGATCTGTCAATCCTAGTCCGGTAACTGCTCACTTTAATTGAACCCCTACAGGAGTTTCGAGAGGTGGTACGGATGTGCAGACACCGTATACACAACGATAGGTCTTTACGAATTTGGGCAATCGTATTTCGCATTGGCCCATGGATACCCAATTCGGTAAAGATTACAATCTATCAGGTAGGGTCTATACAGTAACTTGAGCAGTGAAAGATTTTACCTTCTCAATGCAGTCGCACACTAACTAGAGTGTGTATATAGCTTGACATCAGAAATTGAGAAACCTTGTGGGTAAAACTGAGCAACTCTGCAGAGTGAATTTAATTGTATTCGAGTACGCCGTGCTTCCGGTTAATGGAGCTGTGTTTGATGGGTGATTCCAGTAGCAAAGCATAAGTAGTTTTCCGAAGATTTAAATTTTGTAATTAAATAATTAATATTTTGAGACCCCTTTTCCTTAATTAGTATATTGGAGTTTATTATTTGAAATGGTTTACAAATAAAACTGCATCCATATAAATTAATACAACCAGTATACTCCCTTCTTTTGAAATTCCATACATTTAGTAGATTAAGATTTACCATTGTAACTTACGGAGTACGGTTGTACTCAAACTTGCTAAACCAACAATTCAGAGAATGCTGGGCAAGGTGAAGATCAAGGTTATGAAGAGGATCAGGAAGAGCCTATTGGCGCCGAGGATCAGTGGTCGTAGGTTTTAGCTGCGCTCAGGCACAACTGTGGGACTTCTTTTATGATGTATATTATTTGGGCTACCGCCCTTTACGCTAAACTTGACCGACGTGTCTTAATTTGTTATATATTTTGAATCTTATTTATGTAAGTATATTTAGCTGTGATGTACTTTCTGTATGGTACATCATAACTGTATGGATTCTGAGGCAGTTGCGGACTTATCGGGCGCTCTCGGAAACGGAGGCGTTGCACACATGCTTCCAACTCTGTAGCTAAGCTCCACATCGCTCATGTACGTTGCTCGGCGGTTTTATAACAAGGATGATTGATTGATTAAGTAGGATTCTTCTAAAGAACAAGTGTATTGCTTCATCTAATTAACTGAAACCACATCAGAATTGCTTCAAGTTTTTTTTAAAGCTGCTTTAATTTCAATTTCGTTCTTATGCATGATAGTTTAAGAAAATACTTCCTTGTAAATAATTTTCGTCTGTAATTTTTTTCTCGATCATACAAATTGCAACGTGCTACTTGCCTAAAATACGCTACGGCATGTAAAAAAAAAGGTAGAGATGACGTTTGCTATTTCTTTAGTGATGCAAATAATGCACAGAAAAATTAAGAGAGAGACATAAATTTTTATGTGAAAAATCTTTACGGGAAAAATTACAGGCATTCGAAGGCAAATCACTATAATGATAAGAGATTACAATGGAACGCTTGCTTTTTCCTATGAGCTACTGGAGTACATATATAGAGTGAGAGAACCGAGTCCTATATGGAGAAAAAAAATTGAATCAGAATCAGTTATTACAGATTAAGATCACGTCTGATACAACCTATCCATGCATCTATCATACTACCTCTGGCATGAGGCAATGAAGTGTCCTATATGGGCACGGTACGAATTTGGATAAACTTTTCAACAAACTCTACCTTGAGCCGAATTCCCTCCAGTAGTCCAAGAATGTGATAAACTCTTCCAATAAAATCAGCATATACACCTTGAGCGCAAAGGCCAAAGAACTAGTGGGTAATACCAACTAAGTCTGAATAAAACTTAAACTTAGATACAGGGACTGGATTTGTCAATACATCAGCTGGATTATCATGAGTACTTATCTTATAAACTTTAATATCACCTTGAGTAATAACACCTCAAATGTAGCGATACATGATATCAACGTGCCTTATTCTCTTATGAAATATTTGATCTTTTGTATCACAAAATATTGTAGTGCAAGATATATACTTTCACAAAGCACAATAAATAAACCTTTTAGCTAAACGCTTTCTTTGCCAGCTTCAGAAATGGCATATACTCAGTTTCTGTAGTAGACAAGGTAACGGTAGCTTGTAAACTTATTTTTCAGCTTACGACATACCCTCCAACAGTGAACACATAACCAATAAGAGATCTTCTCTTATCCAAATCTCCAGCAAAATCAGAATCTACATAACCAACGAGTTCATCTCCAGTCTTCGCAAACTGTAAACAAGCACTAGATATGCCCTATAAATATATAAAAATCTATTGAATTGCTTTCTAATACTCCTTTCTAGAATTAGCCATGTATATGCTAACCACACTTAATAATTAAGATAAATCAGGGCGAAAATATACCATAGCATACATAAGCGAACTAATTGTACTCGTATATGGAACTTTAGACATGTACTTGACTTCATCATTAGATTGTGGATATGACGCAGTAGAAAGTCTGAAATGTGCAGCTAAGAGAGTACTCACAGGTTTAGCCTTATACATGTTGAAACGATGAAAAACTTTATCAATATACCATTTTTGACTTAGGTATAATTTGTCAAACCGTCTATCTTTGATAATTTTCATACCAAGATCTTCTTTACTACACCGAGATCTTTTATCTTAAATTCACTACTTAATTGTGCCTTCGACTTTGAAATTTCAACATTGTCTATTGCAGAAATCAATATATCATCAACATATATGAGCAAATAAATAGCTGGACCATAAATAATCTTCAAATAAACACAACTATCATAATTAGATCTTTTAAAATCCTGAAATATCATAAAAGAGTGAAATCTCTTGTACCACTGTCTGGATGACTGCTTCAAATCATAAAGAAATTTCTTTAATTTGCAAACAAAATTCTCTTTTTCTGGAATGATAAAACCTTCTGATTGTTTTATATAAATGTCTTCTTTCAATACTCCATGTAATATAAACCGTCGGTCACCGTCAGCCTGCCACCACTCTAGCCTCCCTCTAAGCTCGAGGGGCACTAATGAACCTAAACCCTAAACGGGTGAATCCGAACGCTAAACCGGCGGCAGTGGAGCAAGATGGTGCGCCAGAGAGGAGGAAGATAAGCTCGCTGCAGCACGAATCTCCACGCCGATCCAAAAGGTGAGAAAATTTAACTGAAATTTTGTGAGTTTTCAAGAGACTGATAAATAGCAAATCCGTATAAACATTGATCTCTTCCCTCACCCGGCTTCTCGATCGGCCGGCCGATAGTACCTCACTTGTTGATCACTTGATCGAATGGCATGCTAGCTAGGTTGGCGCAGCCGCTCAACGGGAGGACCATGCAGTTCTACAACCCGCCCAACAGCACCGTCTCTTTCGAGCTGTGAATTAATATTCAACTTATTCATGTATCACAGTCTCTTGGCTGTAGGTTGCGTTTGGTGTAATTTGTTGAGCATATGTAGTGTGATCGTAGATGACACATCAACAGTTTCTTCAAATTACATGCAATTAATGATCAATGGCAATGTGCCCAATAAGCTAGCTAGGTGCAATTTCCATTGTTGAGCTGGTTCTGTATGTGCATGACCTATGTGCTGCATAAGATGTTGGGAACCCGCCATGACGCACCCTCTCTCATGTCTTCCCCGTTGCCGACTGCTGTTGGAAGTCGGAACCCCGTGGAAAATGCCTGCTACTCGCCGCCCTTCGGCCCACTGAAATTGCAACTTTCAACTCAACGATTTCTTCTTTCAGCTCAGAACAAACCGAACTTTTGAAACGCAAAAATCGAGCTTTCAATTCGAAATTTAGACTTTCAACTAGAGAATTTTATAGCTCTCAACTTAAACTTTAAGCTTTCAATTCATTTATTGAGATGGTTATATGGTTGAACCAGGTGTCAGAGCATCGAGGGAAGTTAGTCCTATGCATTTTTTTGGGTGGTGGTGAGGTTGGGGGCTTATGCCACCCTTCAAATAGTTTTGAAAAAAAAATACAGAGTTGCTAAAAAATAAATAGTCATAGGAGAAATCAAGATATCTCAAAATAGCGCCTAGCTGTTCTAGACAACAGTGTTATCAGAACTAGACCGGTCATCAACCCGGCTAAGGTCTCGAGTCACTGACCTGGTAGATGAACCGTTGGGTCACCGGTCAGGCAACATATTTTTATATTAAATTATTCATAAATATATACATCTCAAAAATACAAAAAAATTCAACAATACAATAATAGCAATATAAATTAAAGAAAGTGAATGACAAATAACAAATAGCTTGTAATGCTCATAGAAATAACCATCAGGTCTAAGACCATTAAGCAATAAAGTTATGTATAGGTCAATAAAATAAAATCAAGCAAGAATATGGTGAAATAACAGCAGTCTAAAATCTTGTATACATTGTTCTAGCTTACAAATTTATAGGCAAATAACCACTAAAACCCTAGTAGCCCTCAAAAGACAAGTATCCCATCATTTTTCTTTTGAAAAGTTCTTTAGTTTGATGATACTTTTATCTTTTGGCCTCACGCACAAATTAAAACCCGGTTGGGTCAATGCAAACCGGCTAGGTCAATTGAGTCAATGAAAAACCGGCTGTATCAACCAGTTTTTTCTAGGTCAATTGCATCCCCGATCCTATAAGTGTGACCGGCCCAGGTTTTTCTAATTCAACTGCTGGGTTGGTCCGGGTCTGATAATTATACTAGACAAGCTGATGACTATACGCACAACTAAGAAAGGTGCTTGGGCTTCTAGCTTCCTGAAATGAATGTGTCGGCTTCTTAATTTTGACCTTTTTTATTTTTTTGCTTTTGTTTTTATCTCTTTTTTCTTTGTATTATTCGTGGAGATATAACGGTATTTTTCTCGTTTTTCTTTATTTTCTTTTAATTGAATTATTCAGAAAAACCTAATAGTCGCTACAGTACAATTTCAACCAAAACCAACAGTTGCAGCCGGTTGGAGCGGGGCCTTAGCTACGTGCATGCGCTTCCCATCTTCAAAATCATCAACCAAAAGCACACTACTTCCTACAAACAGGTTAGATATGGCGAAGTCATAGGAGCAGAAAATCAATATCTAATTTTTTCCGACGATTTTCATACTACTCTACATACCAATTACCAAGAACCATCGAACTAACAAATTAACAGAAAACAAGCCAAAGCAGAGAGAACCAAAAAATGTCTAATTTTCCAATCTAATTCTAAATCCAGTAAATCTCATGTCCTAATTTCAGTATGTACACACCTCAACTACACCGACCAGCAGACGCACAAAAAGCCACACCGAACCAAACTGTCCTGTACATCATGTCTTTCATTACCCCTGCACGCACTACAAGGGTCCAGATCTCGCCACGCGTCCGTCCACCTCCATCTCGGCCGCCCAATCCGCCGCCCGCCTCCCCGATGCGAACCGGTTCATCCCTCCCAGCCCCGGCGCCGGCGCCGCCTCCTCCGTCTCGACCTCCTTCACCTCCCTCCGCGTCGACGCGGCTGCCGGTGGCGGAGGCGGTGACAAGTCAACGCACTCCACGGCTCTCTTCCTCGAGCGGCTGCGACGGGTCAAGAAACCGAACCGAGGGCAGCAGCCGGACCTCATCTCGGGCGACCTCGCCGGCCGCTGCCGGCGAGATCTCTCGCGGTCGGAGAGGACCTTCCCGATGCAGGACACCTTGGGAGAGCTCGGCTCGCGCTCCGGGACTGCCGGCTTCGGGTTGCGCCCGCCGCCGCCGGTCTTGGCCTTCTTGGGGAACATCGCCGGCGGATGGTGCCGTCGCGCGGAGCCGCCGCCCTGGCCGAGCTTCCCGGAGATGCCGATGATGGGCGCCGCCGTGGGCTTGAGGTTGCCGGAGATCCTCTGCGACGCGCCGTTGCCGTTGTGGCCGGGGTGGTTCTTGAGGAGGCACTTAGGGTTGGTGTTCTCCTTGAGGGAGTCGTCGCGGTCGTAGACGCCGCTGACGTCCGACCAGGCTATGTCGTCGCCCATGCGGAGGCGGGTGGACTCCGGCGGGTCGCGCGCGGCGGCCATGGGGGGAGAGAGAGGCGTGTGATGGAGGTTGGGTATGGGAAAGGTCGTGTCCTCTCTCTTCGGCGTGTGGTGTACGTGGTTTTAACGGAGTGGTGCTGTCGAGGGATTGCCATGCTATTAGAGACATCTTGGAGGATGGGGTTTTCTGTGGACCAAGGGATTTACGTGGGAGTACAACATGGATGATTTTCGATGCTCCATACCTGCCTGGAATATAAGTCCGACATAACTGCTTAATAAAATTAGATCGTATTTATCTTTGATAAAAATAGTAATACTTTATATATCTAATAGAAATAACTATGGTTCAACTCTATTAAATATTATTTAAATAATATACTTTTTAGATATATGTGTTGGATTTATATTACAGATCAGAAGGAGTATTATACATCAACTGTCAACTAGACACTTTATTAGCCAATTACATACTGTGGAAAAATTAGTACCGAGTTGGAATGTGTGAAGTTCTTGATATGTTGCGCTCCTGTTCACAGGAGTTTACATACAGACTATCAACTAATTGTTCAACAAAAACACCAACAAATCGATGAGAAGCTAAGCAAACGAATACACTTACGGCGCGCTCCAAACAGCTTCCGCGTTTGGTGTTCGGCCAGCGTCCGTGGTACTGTAGTAATTTTACTTTTATTTTTATTTTTGAAATTTTTGTGTTTTATTTTTTTATATTCCTTTGTATTATCCATGATACGTTAGCATATCATTTTTTTATATTTTTTTTAAAATTTAGTTATATCTAATAAGTCAACTCAGCTACAGTAAAAATAAACTAAATACAATAAAATTTCAATTAAAAACCATCATTATTCCGAACGCTCTCTTAGTATGCACATATCTGATACACGATTATTATAACTGCTAGTGATAAAATGCTGCGAAATGAGCGTGACATTTCCTCAAGTAAGCATGTTTTTTTCCTTCTATCCACGGATGATACATGCGCTACATATTGCAAGCATGCACGCGTGTTAACAATACTGGTCCACGGACCGAGCTTAGGTAGAGAGAAGGCACTACAGTGAGGGACAATATTGCGTGTACGTACGGGCAGTTAATATTAGCGCTGAACAACCTTGCGATTAACGGCAGTTGCCCTTTTTCTAAGCTGGACCGACCGACCAGGCGGCCATCGTGTCCCCTCGTGCATCCCTGATTTCCCGCGGTTCTGCGACTTCTTGTACCAGGCGACTCATGCTCCATGTGATCTAGCTAGCTCACATATCATCAGTGTCAGCACTGAGCACCATGTCTTTCATCGGCTCTTTTTTTTCTTTTTTCTTTTTAGTTTTTGATTTTAGTTTTTTTAAAACCAAAATATATAGGATGGTTTCTTTAAGTCGTTTCTTTAAATATCTTTTTGAGTTCAAAACTATGTACACCATCATTATCAATGTCTATATTATTTATTGTTATCTTAAAAAATATAGATAAAAAACAATAGTCGTAGTAGTAAAAACAGAACCTTCGTCTCAGTGGTGGAGCTAGGGCGGGGCGGCTGCCCCGGAAGAGGTTTCAGTCGCCAGGATGAAGAAGTTTTACTCGCCGTGGGCCGCGAGCTGTGTGGGCTGCGCTGAGACGCTGAGTGAGGCCCACAATTTATAACCAGCGAGCTATGCCCCGTAATTTCAGCTTGAACCCTCAAATCTCAATGTCATAGTTGTCTTAGAGTAAAAAAAATCTTTTCCTATCTTGAATTTCAAACTATTATTGCACTTGTGATAATTTGTTTTGTGAGGGCGTTCGGAATAGCGTTGGTTTATGATTTTTTTTACTGTAATTGGCTTATTTTTTACTATAACTGAGTTGTCTTATTTGACATAGTTAAATTTTTAAAAAATTTAAAAATAGAAAAAACATATTAGCCTAATTACAGATAATGCAAAAGAATACGAGAAAAAAAAGAAAAGGTAAAAAATGCCTTAAAATATAAAAAAATTAGAAAAAACAAAATTACTGAATAGTGAAAAAAGTAAAATTTAAAAATAAAAACTGATTTAAACTAAAATGAGCGGAGCCAAGAGGCTGGAGACTGCAGTGCCGGTGTTTTGGACTATAATCTAAGGTCATTCTAAACACTTCTATGTGCTCGATCAGTCACAGTTGAGTAGATTGTCAATCACGTCGGCCGTACTGCAGTCTGACTTGCATACACAGCCACAGCCCACAGGAATCGCTAGCGCAGAATGTTCCAGAGAAACGCTTGTTGCATACTTTGAGGGCCGTTTCGGATGTACGAATTTTACGGAATTTTCGTAGGATTCAGTTTATAGAAATCAGAAAAAAAAAACTCTTCCAAACGGGGCCTCGGTAAAAATATCCCTGTGATCTCAAGTGGGGGTCGCTACTTGCACATGAATAAGATAGGGATCAGTTTGATGTTGATTTATATTTTTTTACTATAATTGATTTATATTTTTTTACTGTAACTAAGTTGATTTACTTGGTATAATTAAAATTTAAAAATAGAAAAAATATGTTAGTCTATTACGAACAATGCAAAGGAATACGGAAAAAAAAGAAAAGACAAAAAAGCTCAAAAAAATCTAAAAAATCAGAAAAAGATGAAATTACCGAATAGTAAAAAAAATAAAAATCAGAAATAGAAACTAACTTTAAACCGTTTCGACCACCCATTGTTTCCGCTTGTCTTTACGCTCTCTTAAGAAATATTTAGTGGCATTGGGAAAGGAATGTACTCTTCTATTTTTTGTCAAACGAATATATATCTTTGGCATGCATCTTTAGACTTGGACTACGAACGAAAACATATATACACACACACGGCACATATCTTTCTACCAATCAACGCAGGCGACTCGTGACCTTGTTGTCAATATAGCAACACCGAAAGAATTTGAGAAGGACAATGACCGGAAGAGCAAAGAAGAAGAACAAAAGATTTGAGAGCATGCGTTCACATTGCAAGCGTTTTATGTACCTTGTCATTTTGTCAATCAACTGAATGAAAGAGTGTTTTTTTCTTTGACCAGCACTAGTCATTTCTCTTGTTCTTGAAGCGGGGATATTATGGCTGATCATATTGGCCTTTTGCTTTGCCTTTTAAATTTGATTTATGAATGGTAATAGCTTGTAGAGAGAGATATTAGCGTGTGATTTTGATCAATATAAATGAAGTCACTACAATGTGTACTACAATCGACTAGTAGACTGTCTTAAAAAGACATTTCATTTGAAAGTTAAGTACTATAGAGAAACCATTTATTATAGAAAAACAACTTTTAGTAGCCAGTAAGAATAATGCTGCTTTCTTACATGTAAGTGAAAGAAACAAAGGTAGGAGTATCATTCTGAGGACCTATGTGAGACCATATGAAACAAAGGTAGGGCGGGAGGTCGACTGCGGTCTGAGCGGTGGACGAAAAATCAGCGACGATGGGATATTTTCGGGTGAGCTACAGTAGCGCGCGAGATTAGCAGCTTGGGGGCGGTTCGGCAATGCTTATGGGCTGGGTTGGATTGGGTTCTGAGTAGAATTGGGTTGGGTTGGGCTTGGGATTGCAAAGATTCAAAGAAAACCGAAAAATCAAATTTTGGCAAAACTCGGTTTTGTTTCATAAAGTATCTAATTTGAATTACAAATGAACAACAAGAGATTAGAAAAAGATAAAACTAACTACCAAATTTCATTTTTTTAAAAAAAGTTCCAGCCGAAGATATCTATATTAAATTTAATTTGAAATATATCTCCTTCCATACAAAAACAGTTGGAGATGTATCTATCGTTGCAACGTGGATCCCTCCATGAAGACATGAACGAATCCCCATGTTTGATTTAATCTCTACTATTGGGTTGTAATTTGTTGAGAGGATGGTATTAACTCTTATAACTCATATGAGATTTTGTTATCTACCGTTGATCTTGTAGAGTCCACACTAGATCATGGGGGATGGGTGGTTTCTTCCACTCAGACCAACCAAGGTTTGCGCTGACGTCACCGTGCTCTCCACACGCGGAATGCATGGATGGGTGCATCACCACTTCACCAGGACGAGTAAGGTCGTTGCCATTAGCCTTTCTGGAGGACCTGGATTGTAGCTGTGCTCTTCTGATCACCGCCGAGGCTTTGCTCAGCCAAGGTTTTGGCTTTTTTGTGAGATAATTATTGGAAATATAGATAATTTTTTAATTCAAAGTTTTACTAGGAGGTAAATATCAAAAATAACTAATATTGCATGAAGCAGTGATAACAATAGGCAAACAATTGTACTTAAAAAATATATAGAAACATAATTTAAATAAATCGATCGGACGAGCGAACGACTTACTGTTTGGCTTGATGAAGAATAGAAAGCAGTGCATGCTTGATACAGTGCAGAACGTAGATGACGTAGTGCAGTGAGCGGTCGCGCAGATGTGCGCTGCCCAGATGCCTTATTGCTGCCCTCTGTGCAGGTCTTCACGGCAGCAATGGTTTGGAGATACCGCTCTCCTTCTTCACGGTGCACGCCGGGAAGAAGAGTGGATGAGGCTCAGACGGCGCAACACAATAGCACAGGTTCACAAGAGGAAGAGAATGGAGACAATGCGATTCTTGGCTATATATTCTGGATGTCTCCAGACATATATAACAGATTGATAACTGATATGATTAAAACAGTCATTTACCCACTGGTAACTGATATATTTAACCAGTCATTTACTCACTGGTAACTGTCTATCATCAAACCCAATAAAACTTCAAATTCAAACGTTTGAATCTTATTTAAACACACACACACAGAGAGTGATGCACGGTTCAGCAAAAATATGTGAATACGTGTACGTGATTAGCCAAAGCCTTTCTTATGTTATCTCCATTCATAATTTAAGGAGTAGTATGAACTCTATTTTATAAATTGGTCTCCCCCATCTTACCTTAGCAATATAATACTAAATCTTATATACTTTGGAATTAAAAAAATAAGTCTTATTCTATAGGTCTATTTTTAACAATAATTATATTGTAGCAGCTATTAGCTTTTTATGGGCTATCTCACCTCCCTACTTACGGCATTTTTGAAAAAAAAAAACACCCATCCGAATGGACTTCTCTCGCAGATAGGCCCTCTGCCCAAATTGATCCCCACCTGCTTCGGATCGCTCTCGCCTCCTCCTGAATCTCACACCCGAGCGTAGCTAGGGTTAGGGAGAGAGACGAGCCCGCCGCTGCCACTGGCCGTGACCACCCGGGCCGGTGGTTACCCGCTGGCCGTGACCGCCACCTGCTACCTGGCCGCCACGCCCAGCTAAAACGGACCAACATTTGGGGCAGGTTTATAAGTATGTTTTGTAAGAAGGAATAATCTACTATCAGACTGGTAATCGTACGAATTAAGAAATCCCTTTTTGGTAATCGTACAATGACCAGAGCTTCACAGGGCAAGACATACAGGAAGAAGCCATTCAACCATCCGTCGCTGCCTGCCTGCCAGTTCCGGCGTTTGGGCACCGAGTAATTGCTCACCGTCATGCGGCGACGTACCATTGCTGTTGGGTGGGCAGCCGGTGGCGGCACAGCACGCAGATACAACTGACGCGGAGCCAGTCGAAAGATGCAGCGCAGCTCATGGAAGGAATGGGAGCAGGGCTGCCTGCCTCGAAATCCTGCAGGCACACGGTGCACTCCCGCTACTTCGCCGCGCCCACGCTCGTCTCCGGCAGTTCCGCGACGGCCTCGCTCGAAACTACCACCGGGGCAAGTCAAGGCAGCTGCCTTGGGTCTCCTGGGCCGGACGGAAGACTGGATTCTCTGCACTGCACGGAAGACTGAGTAATGCTAGAGAGAGAGAGAGGGAGTATGAATGCACAAGATGGATAGATAGATGAGTACCTTTATCATTGCTAATTGCTAGTCTTCTATTTCTAGGAGTAGGTTCCTTCTCATGGATTTCCCTTGCTTGATGGTTGGATGATGGGGCCTTGACATGCTGCCATCACACTTCTGACTCCAGCCGGAGTTGGACTAGATTGCACCGCCGCCATTATGGCTGATTGACACTTGGCTTAGCGACATCATCGTCTACACAGACAATCATCGTTTGTAAATTTGCATGCCTTATCATTCTTTTTAACTTAGTGTTTGATCAAAACATCTGAAATCAACCAGACATCCATCCAAATTCTTAACTTGGGAGACGGATATTTACTTCTCAATTCAGATGCCTACCACACTGCTGGCCTATCACAATTAGGGAAGAAATTGTTAGAAATTAATCAAGAATTGTCATAGTTTGTAGAGATCACATACTGTCCATACCTTATACGGTAAGTTAATTAGATGTTAGAGTTTAGATGCAAATCCGCATCAAAATAGTTTATCTTCTTATTTAGCTATTTCATAGATAGATCTATGCATATACTATAAATTGTAGAGAAATACAGAAAAAAAATTGCCCAAAAAAAAATTCTGTGTTCTCTCCCATACGTCGCTATGGTTGAAACCAACAGTCGAGCTGCCACGCGCACCGTCTGCTCGCTTTGTTCGGTCTGCGAGGACTTCAGGGCAAGCTTGCATCAAGGTAAAAAAAAAATCATAAAAACAAATTCAAGCAGGCCTTTTGTTTTCGCGCCATGAAGGTTGTTGCTTTCGACTTGGGCCGAATCCTCAATTAGGTCTCGCTTACGCCGGGAAACGGCAAACGCCGGCCTCCACTCGCTGACCGCCGGCGAGCCACTTCCCTCCGACGCAGAGATAGAAATTCTGCCGGCTCCGGTTCTCCGCACAGCCTGCGCTGTGCTTCGCTTCTGAGATCCTGAACTTCCAGCCACCCAACTTCCTCCTCCCCCGACGTCTAAAATGCTACTAGTACCAGAAGCCTTTTATATATACCCGATCGATACCGGAAGAATCAAGCAAGAGCATTATGGGTGTAGATTATGCGCCTTCCTCGTAATCCCGATGCTCTTGTTCATGTGAGGGTTTGTTTGTTTGTCTGTTCGTTCAGTGACCTGACCTGAGTGGAGAAGAGAGGTGCATGGGTTGGTACGGGGCCGCGGCAAGCCTGCGTGCGAGGGGGCCACCCGAGGCAGATGGCATGTGAGCCTTGTCCCCTCCTCCTCCCTCGAATTCCTCCCGAGCTAGCCACCCCGCCCGTCTCCGGCAGCCAAAAACTCCATGCTTTCACACGAGCACACCGCCACCGACACCTCCTCGAGGTAATTAATGCTTTTCTACCCAACTGTAATTCCTCCGTTTCCCCAGACACCTCCTCCAAAGTGTTGATTTGTGATCCAAATTCTATATAAATTAGGCCAGCTTCTGAACGGAGCGTAGCGGAGGCCCGTCGCCGGAGGCTTAGGGCCGGAGCGGAGCGGAGTCCTGAAGCTGGCCCATTGCGCAAGGCCCGTGCACCCAGGGGCGCTGGGGTGGGGCGAAGCCCCGCGGTATGGATCCTAGTAAAATTAGGGTTTCCTTGTTATATATATCCTGTAAGTCGCCGGTTGGGATAGATCATTAGAGTTGTAAATCCCCGGCATTGTAACCTCACCCCGATATAGTGAAGATTGTTGCTGGCTGGCGCCCGTGGTTTTTCCCCTCTCGAATTGGGAGGGTTTTCCACGTTAAATCTTGTGTCTTTCTACGATTGATCTTGTTTACTTCGTCGTTTCTTCCGCCGTCGCGTGCAACACAAAGTCTCGTTACACAACTAGCACACTACTACTACTTTACACACCACGCCGTGCTTTCATTGAGTGCCACCAGGGAGTTCACTTCCTCCGAGCCAGCTTCGCCTTCGTCGGCCTCCACACCCTCCCGCTTTGTCGCCTCCGCGCCAGCCTTGTTCATATAAAGAGATGTTAGTTTATTTGTACTTTCACCATTTCATCTGGTATCTATTGATGTTATGAAGCCTATCATTTACCGTGCTTTCCCAACTTCCATTACAAATTTGGCCTTTGATAGTTAGCATAAAGCATTGGCCATGTCTTTCAGGGTAGGGCAATGATGGTCCGGCCGCCTTGTCTCCGTGTGTGCAAGCGCTTGTCTCAGACTAGCACCACGTGCCCTTCGTGGGCCCTATCTTTGAAGGTAGGGGAACGGTGGTCTAGTCGCGTGTACAAGCGCTCACCCAGACTAGCACCGTGTGCCCTCCACGGGCCCTGTCTTTCAAGGTAGGGAAGCAATGGCCTGTCCTCCCTGCCTCTGTGTGTGTTGGCCATTGCCTCAGGCCACGCCAATGGCCTCTACAGATGTTGTTCTTTCGAAAGTAGGAGAACGGCGATCAAGCCTCCTTGCCTCCATATGTGTTAGAGCCTGCCTCGAGCTAGCATTGCTTTAATCCACCTTGTTTCATGCATGGCGGCATTTGTCCCTTCATGCCACAGTGGGATGTCTTTGGCCCTAGTAAGTACACCAACGTGGCTGAAGAGGGGGAACGATACTCGGTCATTTGAAAAGGCAGCAACAAGGTGAGTGTTGTATGGTGTTAGGTCGTTAGTAAGGGCACAGAGACATGGCCTCAGTGGAATGGCCACGGCTTTGCGGTGGGACGTGTCGTATGCCTTATAGGCTCTGCCTAGGTAGGGCGCTTTATCTCAATGGCTTTGGCTTTATGCGTCGCCTACTTTGGAGCATTATTACAGAAATCATCATCACAGACGATTCAAAAACGTCATCACAGACGGTTTTCTGAATCGTCTGAATTTATGGATCAGTGATAATCGAAGGTTATCACAGACGGTTTATGAGCCGTCTGTGATGAATACAATACAGACGATTTATAACTAGAACCGTCTGTGAGACGGTTCTATATGTGAGTATCACAGACGATTTTTGGTTAGAACTGTTTATGATAATGTTTTTCACTTTACCATCACAGACGGTTCTATATTTAGAACCGTCTGTGATACTTTTCCATCAGAGACGGTTCTATATATAGAACCGTCTATGATGTTCTTCACAGACGGTTTATACTACAAAACCGTCTGTGATAGTTCATTCTATATCTAAATTTTTTCTATTTTTGAATTAGCCTTAGGAAATATGAATTATGCCGTTTGAAAACAAGCAAATATGAAAACAAACATAGCAAGAACATTCTATTTATATTACAACATTCTGTTTATATTACAATCCACCATTATAACATCACAGGACTACAATCCATCATTACAATAGTAGAAAACATAGCAGAGAACATTCCATTTACATTACAAATTGAGCAACAGAGAATAAAGAAAATAGAAGAATCAGAGATCCTAATAGAAACTCGTCCCTGATGCAGCTCGGGTAGGCCTTCTTAGCGGTCGCCTCACTGTAAGCTTTTGGGCAGCTCTAAACCTAACAAAGTAGCAACAATAGAGGTTACGATGGAGACCTAAACCTCACAGAATCAAATATTATAAGAGACAATAGAGGGAGGAAGCTTAAAACGCATTTGAAGGGAGGAGGCGGATGGGTTCGGGTGAGTATTGATAGAGGAGGGAGAGCTATGATCCGTGAGATGTGGGTTGGTCGGTTTCTATTGGCTGAAATTGGATTAAGGAGGATTGACGGGCCCAGTGATCAGGAAACAAATTACCACAGACAGTTCTTGGCAAGAACCGTCTACAATAGTATCACAGACAGTTTGAACCACGAACCGTCTGTGATATTGGTTATATATACCGATACAATATAAACAACTAGTCTCAAAATATGAAATAACAATGTTCTATATGACTTATATATACTCATTTGAAAGATTTTGATGAGATCTACAACTTTGCAGTTGAGACGAACCCCAAATTTCAAAGGGAAAATCAAAAATTTTGGCAAAAACAAAAATAAAAACTTACGATTCGAATTTGAGGCTACAAATAGCCGATTTTGGGGGTCTTCGAGGGCGACCGATGCAAGATGGTCATTTGTTTGGATCGGACTCGTCGTTAGCTTTCCAACGAGTACAAGAACATCAAAAACGGACATCGTATGCAACAATTATGCCCGTTTTACTGAAGGTGTGTCAAAACAGAATCCTATTCGAACTCTGACAGGAAATGAAATTTTAGGGGTGTGTGAGGCGAAAAACATATCATAGACGGTTCTTATCAAGAACCGTCTGTGATTACATTTAATATAAACGGTTTTTATGAACCGTTTGTGATGAAACATCTAATATAAATTTTTTTTTTGTAGTAGTGGAGGCATAACCTTGATAGGATGGCTACAAGTATGTTCATACTTGAGGGCTTGCGCACATGATTGTTTAGCTGATATTAATATTTATTGTACGGTTTAGGATCCTTTATACTTATGTATCACCCTTTGGATCCTGTTGCAACGTACGGGCACAATACTAGTATAAAGAAATATACCGATGTGCTATCACCTCTTGGATTTTTTGAGGGGCAGGATGGACAATTCCCCTCCTGTATCATTCACATATATAAAATCCTAAAGGGACATTGTGTGAGGGTAGGCACTTATTTTCCTTACGAACTCTCTCTCACATGGATAAATGGTGGTCTATGGCTCTCCCAGTTTCACATCGAAGAAGGGTAGGTCCTACCCATTTGGTTGGTTGCCACAACAGTAAGACTATTTCGGCTGGTGTCCTCGTGTCCTTGTCTTCTGAAAAAATCAGGAACGCATTGTTTAGGTTAGGGCATGGAAGAATTATGGCTATATTCTTTTAAGCTACGAGTGATGATTTTTAGTTATAAATCTATAACTAATAGCTCTAATAAATAATATCAATTGATAGAAATTAAAGCTAAATACCAGCTAAAAGCGAAAAAAAACGGGGTGTATTACAGTAACCGGCTGGGTCCTGCTTCTAAAGCCGCTATAATGGCGTTGCGGCACACCACACCACCTATAATTCCTGCCGCAATAAAGCTAGTACTCGGTTCTACAGGCAGCTATGTATATTCCTAACACATACACTAGCCATAGATGACTTCGAAGCAAGCAAACACAACTCCTCTGCAATGATTCAGTGCAGTGTATCTCAAAAACGTGACCAGCCTTAAAAGGTTTTTTAAAGCAGAAGTTAATATAAATATCTTAGGTTCTATAAATTATTTTTATCAGTTATTATTTTTTATTTTTATATGTTATAATATATTTTATATTTTATTATATTACAATTTCATAAATTACATGACGGTTCGAATGTTGTAGTAACTTTTATTCTACTGTATTTCTTACATAATACACTACTACTCATCGATTATTTCTATCATCCACTGTTATTTATCAGCTATAGCTAAAAATCATTAGCAAAAGTCAATATAAACATACCCTAATTCTTTTGACCTACGTACACTCACTTTCCTGGGTTGTGACATTCCCAAATAGATGCAAGCATAATCAATCGTCGTAGCACTCCATTCGGTTCCACCACCTGGCCCACTTTAGATTGAACTGAATCTTACTTAAGCATCGATCGAATATGCAAATACCATGCGACTGAGCTGCAAATATGTATGTAATTCTAATATGCATTCATGCAGACAAAGAAAAGGTGGTGGACGATATATTGCTAATCACGAGCCATTAATTGCTACCACTGTTAGGGGCTCGGTAACTCCAAGCTCTCGTAGCGTGGCAGACGACACGAATCGCTTACATCGGTTGCCGAGCTTAGGAGAATTAGATTTACAAAAACAAAAGTCCGAATACCAAATTTGAAAAAACAAACTACAGTAAAATTTATATAAACAGTTTCGTTCATTCGTCCTCTCCATCCTTATTCGTTCCCCCAATCCTTGCTCCCACAGTTATCATCACCACCTTCACCGTGGCATGGAGTCTTCATTATTTTCTTCTCTCGAGGGCAGGCAGAAAAGCTGTAGGCATTGAATTGACAACATTCCACATGTAAAAAGAGTTGGCCGCACTACTAGCCATGCATCCACATTCCACAAGAAGAGAAAAAGGAGCGAACTAGCTAGATGATGTATATACTTTGAATGAAGCAGCAGCTGGAGAGAAAGCAACCAGCCACTGCATCGGCATGGCAGGCGGCATATGGCCATCTCCCCTCACATCACCGAGCAGCTGCTGGGATTCTCGTCACTGAAGTAGTTGTAAGCCTCGCCATGCGGGTGCGGCGGCACCCGGTAGGACATCGGGTACGGCATCGACGGCTGGCCGTACCTGTAGCCCATCGGCGGGTACCCCGCGGCGCCAGCAACACCGTGGCCGTGGCCGTGCCATTGCCCATTCATCATCTGTTGCTGTTGCTGCTACTGCATCAATGCCATGTACTGCTGCTGCGCTATCGGGTTCCTGGCCACCGCGGTAGCCTGCAACATCTCCGGCCCGAACGTCATGTCGCCGCCGCCGCCCTGGTAGAAGCCCCCCGCTAGCACGACACCGCTGCCACCCTGCACGCTCCCCATGTGGGGGTGGCCCATAGGCATGACGCCCATGGGCCCACCCGTCGGGTCCACTTTGGGGAACCCAGCACCGCCCATCATGTTAGGCCTCATCATGGCCTGCTGCGGCGGCAAGCCACCCAACGGGCCACCGAGACCGACGACGGGGCCACCGGTAGTACCGCCCTTCTTCCCCTGTCCCGGGTGGTTCCCACCGGTTGGGGCTCCTCCTCCCCTGGCGTTGTTTGGCTGCCCACCGCCTCCGTCGTTGCCGTTACCACCTCCGCCACCTTGGTTCTGCTTGCCACCTGCGTCTTTCTTGCCGTCGCCGCCGTTGTTGGCGTTCCCCTTGATCTGCACAGGGATCTCGTTGCCGCCCCCGCCACCCTTCTTGTCTCCCCCACCTGCGTTTGGTGGCATGGCCATGGGCTTCATCATCATCTTGGGATCATCATAATAGTCGTCGTCGAGCCCTTCATCGTCGAAATCTTCATCGTCATCAAAGTCGTCAAACTCGCTGCCACCGTCGCCCCCGAAGTCGTCCTCGGGGAGCTTGAACTTGACGGACCTGGGGTCCTTCATCGGCGCGGCCGTCGAAAACGGCATCTTCGCGTCCATGAACTGCGGCATCTTCAGGCCCTTCATTTGTATCTGCTGTTGCAATTGCGGAAGCTGCTGCGGCGTCAGCTGCGGCATTACCATCTTTGCGTCTTTGCTGCCGCCTCCACCGCCGCCGCCCCCTCCACCCTTCTGGCCTTTGCCGCCCGCGTCCTTGGGCGGGCCCTTGCCACCGGCGTCCTTGGGCTGGCCCTTGCCACTACTGTCAAGGTGGGGCTTTTGTAAGTGGTTGGCCACGCCAGCGTTGGAGCCCCAGCGCTCGGCCGGCTTGCTGGCCTTCTTCAGTTTCTTGATGATGGTGTTCGGATCCACCGTGCCGGACACCGTCACTTTCCCCTGCTCCGGGTCTATGCTGGTTTTGTACACACCTGCAGATGGAGATGAATCCAACGTATCTCCCTTAGAAAAAAAGTGCAAAAGGGGGCAGATAAAGAAATAATTAAACAAGAATAAAACTCAAGCACTTGGCTTTTTTAAAAAAATCCTTCCTTTTTACCATCAATCTTGTGGAGGATCTTCTTGACCTTCTGCTGGCACCCATCACAGTGGATGTTCACTTTGAGCACACAAGTCTGGGAATTTGGGAAGAGACAGAGAGCACGGGTTGAGCAAAATAGCAAAAAGATTTCAGAGGACACAGCAGGAGACATGGAAGGAAACACAGGTGAAGAGAAAAGTAAGTTGCATGCCTGATAAAAAAATGGCAGTAAAAACAAGAAGGAATATGGAATGTCTGCAATGCCGCTCGAGTTGAGAGGAAGCAACCAAAAAAACGCACCTGTATCTTAAGGGCTTCCTCCGTACTCATCCCTGCCTGACTACCTCAAATGCAGCAACCCCACAACCAAAGGCACAAGAGGCTTCACAGATCTGGTACACAGAGGCCTCAAATCAGAGGAGGAACAGCAACAAGGAGGATACGTTGGTCTCTCTGAAAAAAATACAGGGCGAGAGAGGGTATGAACAAAGGAGAGGGAAATAAATGCCTTCTTGCTGAAGATAACCAAGTGATTCGGCGCCTCGGCGATTCCAATCAAGAACTCACATTTAAGAAGTCGTGGACGGTGGCGACGGGGAGCAGCGGCAGCCCGCTGGGGCTGGGGGTTGGAGGTGGAGGAAGAGTGGGTGTGGGGGTGGTCTGTATTAAGGGGAACATGAAGGGGGGACAGCCAGCAGAAGGAAGCCAAAAAAATTCTGATGTGCTCCACGGTTCCACCGCTACCCTTCTCTCAGCAGATGGAGTATTTATACGGCAGTTCCTTTAACTTATCACTTTATTTGTCCGGACGTATAAACATGGTATCTTCTTCATGGTCATTTCAAAATATTTTATAAGACGATTTTTTTTAAAAATAGTTTATTAATATATAAAATTTTAATTTATTTATACAAACGCTCATTCAAAGATCGAAATTTTCAGCTTTTTTCAGCTTCAGCTTTTTTTCACTATTCAGTAATTCGTCTTTTTCTGAATTTTTTAGATTTTTTGGGCTTTTTCGTATTTTTCTTTTTTTCTCATATTCCTTTGCATTGTCCGTGATGGGCTAACATATTTTTTCTATTTTTACAATTTTTAAATTTAATTACGCCCAAAAAGCTAAATCAGCTACAGTAAAAAAACCTAGCTACAGTGAAATTTTAGCCAAAAGTCAGAAGCCATCGCTAAAACGAACGCCCCCTTATTCACCACAGTTGAAAAGAATAGACTCTCTGTGTTTTTTTTTTTGAAAAGAACAGACTTTCTGTGCTTTTTTTTTTTTTTGACATTGCCAATGCATCATGCATGGCAGTTTGTGTGTCGCTGTGGCAGGCCCAGATTGCGAACTGTGCTGGTGGACTTCACTCATGCCATCACCGTTTAAACAGGTATCCATCCATGCACATGCCAGAAGCAGCACAGCGATTTTCCATGGTTCGATGCATCGACAGATCACTGCCGTTCATAAACCAAACTAGATGCAAAAATCAGGAAGCCGTTCGTAAATTAACCAAACTAGATGTAGTATTATCTATGTAAATTCAGTTTATCACTTTCGCTAGAGATATACATGCACGACGATCTCGGCCAAATCGAGGACATGGATTTGTTAATCTCTGATGATGACACCCGGTCATGCATGGATTTTGCAAATTGTATTGATCTTGGAAATTTTGCTGTTAAGATGGTTCAGACTGACTGTATTAATCTTGGAAATCACCGGTCATGCATGTATGCGCTGCTAGAGATAGACTGATGTCAACATGCATGTCTTCCGGTGCATCTACAAGGTGAAGGACAATCTACAAGTCGTGGACGGTTAGTTCCTAGTTACTTCTATTTCTTTCAACTTCAGTTGCTTACACAATGTGCTCGTCTACTTGAATTTTTTTTGTATGCATCTAGTAATTGCATGCATGATGCATATATGCCAAATCTCGACTGCATTGAATCGGTGTGGTTTGTTAACAGGGGTGCAAGTAGAATAAAAATGGTCGAAGTTCACTGCTTCACCGTACATATAAAGTGTGTGTGTGTGTTTTTTTTGTTTTTTGACTTCTTCTTTTGGCTCTTGCTTCTCCAAAAATTAAAAAAAAAAAACCAAATATCGAAACAGAGCAGCCTTTTAAAACAGATTCTTCAATTAGCTTCACAAGCACAAAACCATATGCATCATCTACATTGACGTCTCTATCGTCTGTTGTAGTGCCAAAAAGTGCACACAAAATCCATCAGTCGCAACCCAAATAAACATCCCCTATAATTACACGTATAATTTTGCCTCCAATTTGCAATGAAGTTGGCGGTTACTTTAATTTCTAAACTCATCAGGCCACTGCGGTAATATAACGCACATACCTTCTGTTATGCATGGCCTTCTTTCCAACTCCTTTTGCTCCCAACGTGTCTTGTGTTATGCATGGCTTGGATGTGCATCGAGTACGTTGCGAGATTGCATAAATTCTAGCTCATGGATATGCATGCGTCATGCGTGCGTGCAGTTCCAACGCCAACTCTCTTTTTCTTCCATCTTTCCTAAGGTAGCGCATAACTTAGCTCCTCAGGCTTTAGATGTTAAGTCCGGCGTTTTGTGGATGGTCGATGTAACCATTGTTTTAACTGAATAAAAGTTGCCTACAGTTAAAAAAAAAAGTAAATCCAACGGTCTTGTGTCTCTTCAGAACTAGCATCTAATTGTAGTTTACCATGTTTTAATTTCTGGCCTGTAGAGGCGATTCACGGTGAAAACTGGTATTGTGCTCGATATTCTTTAGTTCAACGTGTTACACCACTTCAATTGACCATAAAGCAATATATATGCTGACCAATCGAGAAATGGCACTGCACACAGTTGCATTGTGCCTGCCACAGCCCATCTCTGAGCAGTACTGTCCCAGCAACACTGTTAGGACTGCCCCTTCTGGTCTCTCTATTTAGGACCTCTTTTTCTGTTCCATTTCTCGTACACTCTATGTATCTAAGGGGGTGATCGGTTTGGCTTTTTTTCGACTTCAGCTTCTAGCTTCAGCTTTTTTTTCACTATTCACTACACTATCCACTAACTCAACTACAGTGTTTTTTCAGCCAGCTACAGTGTTTTTTCAGCCAAAAACCAAAAGCCATCGCTATTCCGATCACCCCCTAAGTATGCAAACCCTGAATACTGACATTTCAAGCAAACGTCACTACTAGTTTTGATGCACATCTCAGGTTCTCAACATTGCGATTATGTTAGTTCAGGAGTTGTCAGTGGTCTTATGATCGGTGTATGTACTGATGCTACCTGATTCAGTCTTAGACTACGGTTTATGGTAAAACTGAAACGAAGGGGATTTTCCTTGCATGTCATGTTGTCAGGACGTGTTTAGTTCAGTTGCCTACTTGCCTATAAATACAACAAATACTTGAACATCATTTTCACTTCAGCGAACTTCAATCTACAACATACTATGGAAAAGTTTATCTGAAGGTTCAGTACAGTTGACATGGTGAAGCACCCATTTCACTGAACTTGGAAGTGTTCCATGCAAAATACACAAGCCCAGAAAAAGACACCTAATCTAAAAGAACTAAGCTACTACACATCACAGAAACTTTCTGACCAGCTCAAGCTTGCGAGCCTGGAAGAACTTGCAACGGCCTTTCCCACTTGACTCGATCTCCTCAGACTTCCTTTTAAATCCTGTAAACCCTAAACTTGAGAGTTTGACCTGTCGCTTGGCACTGCCATTGCTATCTTCGTCAAGTTCATCGGACTCCCTACATGTGTTCCCATATGTCACAAATCTCACGAATGGTCAGACACAGTTTGCTGTTACCAAAGCACAGCAGCAAACGGTTCAAATTAAAACTCACCAAGTGACTTCAACTGCATCCTTAAAGAAGGGCGTGCAAGTTCCCCAACTAAAACGCACCAAAGTTGGGAAACCAAATACGGGATGCTTGTGATCTTCTAACCATTGTTTGGTATCAGGGTCTGCTCCATTAATTAGGAAGGCCCTTAAGAAAACAGCCACAATATTACGCGTTGACAAAATCACTCATGATGAGGAATCAGTTACCTCCTGGATAACCTGATCCAGTGTTCATATGCATATTCTGAGCTGTTTCTTCAAATACCCAGTTTCGCAATGCTCTATCCCTAGTGACCTGCAATTGCAAATCAAGAATCCACAACTAATCAAACATATTTGAAACTTGGTTGAAATTTTTCATAAAGATATGAAACTCAGATATGCGTGTCTTGACTATATTAGTTGCATGATGCATTTTTATACATGAAAGTAGTCACAGAGATGCACTTTTATACATGAAAGTAGTCACAGACTCACAGGTGCAAATTTTTATGAGGAATTACCTTTGCAACTATACTTGCTCCACTAACAACCGGGTAAAGACTATCAGCTTTCTTGGCAACCACAAATTTGATGCCTGGAAACTTTTCTGTAAGTTTGATCCTATACTTTTCAGGATCTCCAACTGTGTCGATATAGACCTTTGCAAGGACACATGTAATTGTTAAAACAATGTTGTGAATATTTCCAGTTAAAAAGGTTTACTGCATATATGAATCCTTGATCAAGACCATAAGCCCTTACCTCTGCCAGTAGAACTCCCAAATCAAGAACTTTTTTAACAAGGCCCATTGCAGAGTTATGAGATATCTCATTCAGATTTACTTTTGTCCTGAAACCAAAGAGACTGTTAATCAAGAGAACAAGGTTGAGATATGCAGGTTTACTAGGTACAAAAGGCAGATATACCTTTTTAACATTTTGGCAGATAGCTCCTTTGGGCATATGACATCCACCTCCCACCCAATGGAGCTATTGGCCTTCAGACCTTCAAATAGCTCCTCCCTTTGTTCCTCCTTCAAGGTTTTCGAATCTGTTCAAGAAAAGGAGAACAATTAGCTAAGCAAGTTCACTGGCAATGAAACTGCTGCAGAGTGTGGGTGATTGCACAACTTTTCAATTACTATTCACGTTTTTACACCTCATCTTATTCAGGACTCATGGCAATTCACGTTACCATCGTGCCCTAGGACTTGAAAATTGTAGAATGGTAAACATGTTCAAACTACCAAACCCAATTCAGGATTTGGCCACCCTAACGTTTGAAATCTATGCATCATACCACAAATAAATATGGGAGGTCTCAAATGGCAGGAGTAGCAGTTTTTTTCTAACAAAAACACTGTGTGATGTTTTGCACCAACAAGAAGAAATTACATGGAAGCAGCTACAACTTACAAGAATGAAGAGAAAAGGACAGTTCCTGCACACTGTATCAGCTTTTAAAAGAATAGGTCGGTTTCTTTCTTCCAAAATCAACCGAAGTGCTGAGCACTAGTGCCCAAATCTGCAGTAGGCGGCAACTCAATATGAGCCAGATTGAACTTAGCCTTGGAAAGACAAAGTGTTCCAACTTCGAAGTTACCTCTTTTCCCTCTCTATAGCAGGCTGCAGAGTTATAGTAGCTTGTTCTTGAAACTAAAATTATATTTGTATGTCTCTCCGAAACTAAGACTACTCCATGAGTCAAGCGAAGTGTGCATTACAACTAGCACAATGGTCAAGTAAAGTACTAAATCAATAAAGAACAAGAAGACATGAGTAGAGACCTGCAAATTTGAGGGTGGCAAGAGTGCCATGGTAGGAACGCGCGCAGTACATGCAGCCATACACCATTGGGCCTGCCGCAGAGATAATACAAAGCAATTATGATTTCCAGCAAGACTCCATCTAACATTTCTGCTCAACTGCTCAAGACATTTCGGACGGGAACGCGTTCAAATCAACTAAAATTTCAAGCAAGATTCAATCTTTCCGTCCAAACGAGGTACATCCACTCTAATTCACCGTAACTTAATGCAGATTTGTAGAACCCAAAAATAAGAAACTGAAAAGAAGAACACATCAAGAAAACAGGAAGGGTAAACATCACCTCATAGATGCAAGGGACCATGCACCAAATTGAAAGGTCAAGTTTACAGAAAAAAAAAGAGAGGTGGAAGGTTACCAAGAACAGGGCCACGGCCAGCCTCGTCGATGCCCATGAGGCAGGGGTCCTTGCTGGCCCACTCCGGCGCCGCCGTCGCTGTGGCCGCGACCGCCGCCATCTTCACGCAAGGGAGACCTCGAGTGGGTGGCAATGGAATGCTACTGCCGCAAAGACGGGAACCTCTTCGGGTTAGGCCATGTGTCCAGCTATTATCTCGGCCCAATTACTTGTTCAGCCCATGTCTGATTAATCACCTTTCGGCCCAGTCCAACTGCTCTTCAGCTTCTGTCATCTAAATACTTCGGAGTATTTTCTAGCCTAAATTGGCCATTTGACACCACAAAAATTTCATTTAATAATAGACAATGCATATTCCTAATCATTTGCCGAATCACATTCTACCAGTTAATAGATGGGTTTTCTCAATGTGCATCAACAAATAAACTTACTTTTGTGGCGTGTTTAGGCAACGAATAGTAATCGCCACAAAATGACCAAGAATTTACACAAATTTGCAGTACCTGTTAGCCCTAAACGTTTTTACAGTGTCTTATCAAATGCCAACCAAATTAAGTTTCCGACAGCTAATCTTGACTATTGTGAGCAGGAACTGCATGTAAACCCGAAGTTCCTAGCATCTCTGACTGAGTGCTCTCGTGGTACGATCAAAATTCTGTGCATTCATGGTTGCCTCCCTGAACTTCAGAAGCCCTTCCAGCAGCAACCATAGTGAGCAATGTATATTTATCTTTATTTGATTAACACAAATTAGTTTCTGGTACGATTTGTGGCATGGGGATTGCCCTTTGAAAATTAGGTTTCATAGATTATAGCAGTGCTGCGAACAACAGAATGCTTCGCTAAGAGATGCTATCAATGAGGGTGAGTGGGCATTAAGATTCAGAAGTTTTGGCAGAGAGGAGGTAGAGGAATGAGAGAACTTACAAGAGTTGGTGTCGACAATTGAGCTGTCGTCAGAAGAAGACACAGCAAGGTGGTTTCCTGAGAAAACAGGTAAATTTACAACGAAATCACTGTATAAAAATTATGACAATGGAGTTTTAATAATCGGTTGGTTAAAGAGACCTGGAAAATCAGGATACCTCTAAATGTAGGAATTTTCTTATGGATGCTATATCACGATAGGATCCCATCTGCAGAACAACTGAGACACGGAAATTGGCAAGGTGAGTTGTAAACAGTGTGGAGAGGTAGAATCGACAGAGCATATTTTGTTTTCATGTGGGATGGCAGTTTTCGTTTGGGGGCGGGGGGATTAAGAGAAGTGTTCCAACGGAACAGAACCCCTGAAATTTGCAAGATTTTTGGGATATCGTAATGTAAAGGGGGTGTAGGATTAAGTATGACGAGTTAGGGAAGATGAATAACTCTATCAAAATCTTCTCTAAATATCAACAACATCACGTAGCGGAAACATAAACCCTCAAGCACTCAAAGCCAAAAGCCAGAATCACGGGACACTGAGATTGAAACTGCTATGACCGCCATCTTTGCTCCGATCTAACCATCGCCTTTGCACCGGTCTGACCGCTCACTACAGGAACAATGCAATCAGCGCTGCACCAGGTCTAAAAAAAGATCCAACTCTAAATGCAGTGAAACTTGACACAAACACTCCCTACGATATCACGAGCCTATTCTAAGTATAGATCAAGAAGACCGATGTCAAAGTTCTGACCTTTATCTAAAACATGGAGAGTTGCATCAAAACCGGACAAAAGAGAAAAATCTTAATCTGCTCTTGCTAGTGAGTCCTAAATGATTTAGATAATTTTAGATAAGTTTTTATGTATCATAGCAAGTTAGATCATAACACGAATTTAAACAAAACCCTCACAAGAGCAAAATTCCTAAATCATCTCTCTCTTAAAAAAACAGACAAACTCAAGAACTTCTACTAGAAGGTGTCTGGATAGATGGGATCTGATCTCCAACAGATATCTTCACCTCTTACACGTTTTTGACATCAGGAAGGATCAAGAAAAGAGAAATACAAACAAGAAAGCCAAAGAAATATAAAACACAACGGGGGATCTATGGCACAACTCACTTGGAAAAACTTTGGATGTTCATTTCACTTAAAGATGAATGTTTTATATCTAATATCTCATGATAACAGGGTTTTAAGCCTAGAGCACACACACACACAAAATGTTTCAATACAAGAAAAGCATAACTCTAATCTTGAAGTCACAAGAGGCATACCTCTCACAACTCAACACAAGGCTTACATAGTGGAGACTCTTCATCTCTCACTTAACCCTAACAATCAGCCACTGCTCAGTGGATCATATCACTTACAATTGAAAAAACTCAATAACCCACACACAAATGAATTTTACAATACACACACTTGCACGATTTTCAAAACAAGATTTCTGAAGGCTCCACAAGCCCGATAAAACACTTCAACCCATAAAGATGTGATCTAAACCACTTAAACAACTCTACGGTTTAGGGAACCACCACTATACCTGGTATTGGTCAATTTTCTTAATTGCCACCCACTGGTCAACATGAAGATGCGATGCCTAATGTGTTGCAGCTCCAAATACCAGCTCAACTTTGGTTTGTGTTTCTAATGTGCAAACTGAAGCTATATTCCAATTTGGCACTGATTTGAGTAAAGATGCTAGGAGCAAGGGGGCAGGTGAGGGGGGCGGGTCGTCGTGGAGAAAAGGTGCAGCAAAGGCTGTGCGGGACTGCAGCATCGCATGGTTCGGTTCTCTCGTAGGAGGCCACGGCACCGTGTACAACATGTGGACAGACTTGCGTGTTCACACGGGCTCAACTCCTGTGTGTTGTCTCGACTCTAGCAAATCTTAAGTTCACATTAATCATGTGTTGTGTTCATATTAGTTATGCGTTCCCATTAGCCATTTTCGTTCACATTAGTCATGTGTTCTCATTGGCTATACCAAACTATATATATATATGTAACCATTTATGACTTGAATCAATCCATCAATTGCGTGATTGTCCTAAATATTTCACGCTTATATAGTATCAGAGCGGTGCCGCTCCTAAGCCGCCGTCTTCATAGCTTCCGCCGCCCCGCCCCTGTGAGATGACCTTGTCTCCATGATTTCTCCCAGGGGCTGCGCAACCCGTAGTTTAAGTCATGTCGCCGATCATCCGATTGGCTACTAATTAGAGTTTTCTCCGGTCATCTTCAGATCGAGTTTCTCTACTTTTTTTCGATGATAGATCGGCTTGTGTCACCCTGCCGACCCGACAATGTTCCTCGACTCCGGACTTCACCGCCTTAGTTTTGACCTCTCCGGCGCCTTCTCTCCTATGATGACGTCGTGGCGTGACGCGACGCGCTCGTCGATATGGCCCTCCCTCCGCAGTCTTCTGAGCGCCCCGTCTACCATCGTCATCACGCCGGATTATCATCGCCGGCCCGCCGTCAGCGAGCACGAGCTGTTGCACCACCAGGAGCCCGTACTTGTGATCATGCCATCGACATACATCGGCTTCTGCTGCATCGCCCCTGAGGGCTGCTGTGTCGCTGCATGTTGTCATCATTGCCATTGTCGACGCCACTCCGTCAGTATCGCATTTTTTGCCAGTGTCACATTTTTTTCTTTTTCTTTTTTCCTTTTTCATCCACTCTGACAGCAGTCGTCGTGTTGCGCGGCCCTTTTACGCCCCGCACCGCCACCGTCGTGAGTCCTCCGACGACAGTCGCCGTGTTGCGTGGCCCTCCTGTGCCCCGCACCGCCACCGTCGCGAGTCCCTCCTCTGCTGTTACGGCAGCAACACCAGCTACCCCGATGTGTGTTGGATGTCAGTTACCCCGAGCACAACGATGACCTCAACACCAGCTACCTCGACATGGCTTCCTCTGCCACGGCTACAAACATGGTCACTACGCTCTCGGCTACCTCGGCAACAAAGGTCTATCATTCATCGAGTTCCGTTCCAGTCTGAACGTTCGGCCTTCTCCCGTTTAGACTGCAAGAGGGTGTTAGTAAGTCTTGCGTGTTCACATGACCTCGGCTCCCGTGTGTAGTCTCGACTCTAGCTAATCTTAAGTTCACATTAATTATGTGTTGTGTTTATATTAGTTATGCGTTCCTATTAGCCATTTCCGTTCATATTAGTCATATATTCCCATTAGTCATACTAGACTACATATATATATAACTCTTTGTGACTTGAATCAATCCATCAATTGCGTGATTATCCTAAATATTCCACGCTTACATATATTAGTATCTGATTCTCCACACTGAACTTATTCTCTGAAGTTTGCTTCTTTGCCTGTTCGGCTAAAATTTGTTTGAATTTCAAAATTTGTTTGAAATTTTCGGTCCGAAATTCACCGAAATATTTCAATAATCGCGATTACTGCTCCTACCGGCCACCTCCGGTAAAAAATCCATACCGGTATTGAAAACCCTGCACTGGATACAGAGTTGCAAGTTGAAGCCGGAGATCACAGCTTCAACTTACAAGCCTCTGTAATGGCTGTATGAGACTGATCGGTTGACTGTTTTCTCAGAAATCAGAAGCCAAATCGATCGACAAGAATATCAGTAACAAATAACACATGGTGATCCCTGCAACTAGCACCCGAGAATCATTTCATGCTCCACTACTGATTTCAGAATCCAAGCCAAGTCCATGGGTTTGCATTTACACAGGTCATACAGAAAGGCAGGCAGCGGCCACTTCCAGTCAGAACCGCCAATGAACTTCTCACCGTCGACGGAAACCACGCATTGCATCCAGATCCCGACGCCTAAGGTTGCCATACTTCCTCCTGCGCCGTCCAGCACCGGCGGCAGCCTGAATGATCACAGTTGCACAAAGTCTTTTAACTCCACAAACACAAGAACTACAAATGTGTGCCCCAAGCTATTGACCAGGGGTGCCTTTACCTGCTCGTCAGCCTTGAGGGACTCCATGAGATTCTCCATATCGGGAGAGTCTTTTCCTTGCATGGCTCCCATCATTTTCTGCATTCGAGCACGCATTTGGAAAAGCTGCGCAACTAATTGGCTCACCTAATAGTGAAGGGAAAATCAATTTAGCTCCATGGGGGTTAGTCGGGTTTATGCTAGGGCATATAGGAAAACTTGGTGATGACTGATGAGGTAAGAACTGAACCTGCTGTTCGGTTTTTCCGGACTCCTTAGCCACTCTTCTCCTCCTCTCGCGTGATTCCGCAAGTAACTCTGGTCTTTCCCT
This sequence comes from Melocanna baccifera, assembly GCA_036346265.1. NCBI lineage: Eukaryota > Viridiplantae > Streptophyta > Magnoliopsida > Poales > Poaceae > Melocanna > Melocanna baccifera. Next base: position 19,707,274 of record CM070707.1, on the reverse strand, counting down.
TTCCTCTGCACAAGGTCAGGGTAAATATTACTGGGCATCTATTTATGGCATGGCGATCCATCGCTATCATGCTCCATACAATTAGGAAAAAGGTGCTGTTTGATTGGTAACATTGGCTCACATAATTGGCACTATCTCAGCTATGCCAACCGAGACACTATTTAGATGGTGGCCTCGGATTTTAGCCTTACCAAGTTATATGTCAAGCATGCCTTGTGTGTGTGCCAAAAAATTTAAGCCTAGGCATCCCGCATCCCCCGTGAGACTAACGAATCAAATTTGTTTCTACAAAAGATAAATTTGAAAAATTTTAAAGAAAAAATCAGATTGGTTTTTTCAAAGCAGGGTAATCTCAAATCGAGGCAACTTTAAGGTATGCGTTGCAGTGTGAGAACACCAACCAAACAGCTGATTGCCAGTGGAAGGCTAATCTGTATATTCACATTATCGCATACTTTGTAATAAAGCAAGCATGGACTGTTATGAACTAGAACATGGCAAACTCTTGAGTTCATAAATCAATATGAACTAGAATTTTCAGGTACAGGCCCCAACATGCTATCCAAGGATTTAAATAATATGTAAGAAATATAGAACAGTTACTCTAATATAGCAAGAGTTCAGGAAGAACATAACATATATCTTCATGATGTCTGTTGAGAGTAGATTATACATACCAGCAGTCATTACGTTGATCATTGACTCCATAAACTTAAGGTTTTTCTCAGCTTCACGAATTTGTGCAGGGGTAACCTATTCAAAACGCAGCAAGAGTTGTGGTCTTAATAACATCAAGCTTAAAGATTGAACATAAACGCCATAATGTCAATTCAGAAGACTAGTTCTAAAGTAAGGTAATAAACGAGGTCCAGAAGTTCATAGGTGCACCTTGTTCATGCCTGGAATCATGCCAATTATACGACTAAACGAACCCATTTGTGCGATAGCTTGTGTTTGCTTCAAGAAGTCATTGAAATTAAATTTTGCACTCATGATCTTCTTCTGTAATTCCTCAGCATCTTCTTGACGCATCTACTTGCACCAGCAGGTTACGCCATAGAAAAATCAAATTATTCTTTAATGAATGACAAATGGAAAGGGGCATTTCACAGGAAACTACTTACCACTTCTTGTGCTTTTTCAACAAATGAAAGTACATCTCCCATTCCCAAGATACGCTGCGCCATGCGATCTGGATAGAAAGGCTCAAGATCTTCCATACGTTCTCCTCGCCCTACAAACTTGATGGGCTTTCCAGACACCTGCAAAGCCATTGGTTGTTCATGTATTATATACATACTTACTAAAGGAAGAAAGAAATAAAAATTGCTGATTGATGTAGTCACAACACAAGCAGTGAATATTTATTATTTAGCCATGCTCCATAGGCCATCCTGTCTTTTTCTAAAAGTAATAGAGAAAAAGATAAGACAAGAGGAACAGTAACAAAGGTACAGCCCCTGAGAATAAGTAGAACGAAGCCATGCCACACAAAACCTTTCGTGAATACATTATTGAGCATTAAATTTGTGAGTATTAATCGAACTCACATTACCAATGCTTTTTTTTTGCAGTAAAGAGGAATCTAGAGAGGTTTTATCAAACCAAATGTATGGGAAAAACATTTGCAGTTCCTTCTTTGCATTACCATGAATAGGTACTTTCTTTTTGAAAGAACCATGAATTAATAGTTGGATGGACACAAAAAAATGACGCATGAAAATTTTGCAAATTAAGAGACCTCTTTGATACTTAGTGCTGCTCCACCTCTGGAGTCACCATCCAGTTTTGTCAGTATAGCACCAGTTATACCAATCTCAACATTGAAGGTGCTGACCAATGCTGACCATATCAGAAAAGCAATAAGGGTAAGTAACACTGCAACTCTAGCAAAGGATGAAAAGTTTAAGGTTTGATTTCAATAGAATGGCATGTCCTGCTATTTATAGGGAGCACCTTGTGCTTTCTCTCCTTTGAAAAGAACACAAGAAATTGGGGAAATTACTGATGAGATTAGTTCATTACTGTGGACCAAAAGATGCCCATATATATATACACATGCACATGAGACATGATAAATATGGGACCTCCAAATCCAAATACATGACACATATTCATTAATAATAAGTTCTGAAGTCAAATTTCAAAGGGTGAATTTCTTTTTCTGCATTCCATGCAGTGCATCAGGTAAGTTGCAATAGAAGAAGTATAAAATGATGGTTACTAGAGCACTAGACCACATGAAGAACAACGAGAAGCCGCTACATACCTGCAGCTTCTTGGCCAGTCATGGCATCAACCACAAGAAGAACTTCTGTAGGATTCACTGCCTTTTTTACTTCTTTCAACTCATTCATCATTGCTTTATCTACCTAATGATAGAAAGATTAATCAACTGGTAATCTGGTATCAGTAGTGCTGGTTAAACATAGTTGCAAGTAGCAGGAAGGAGACACTGGCTACCACAAAGTACGCCATTTGGAATTCAAAAACTATAACTACATAAACATGCATCTAATACAATCTCGCTTTTCACACAAGCTCATAACAGATTATCTTTTAGTTTAAGTTTAAAATACTATACTAGACTGACCATTTTTGAATAGAAGTATTATGTTAAGTTTGAAATAAACATCAAATAAATATCTACAATTCATCCAAAATCTCTAAAATACTGAACCAATTTTGAGTTGTTAGTTGTTACAGACTTACAACTTATTAATAAGTGAAACTAGTGCAAATTAATAGCATATGTGAAATAAAGTAACATTTTCAACGTTCAGCTAGATTATGGTGTGGTATCCAAGATCTATCTGTGCAAGAAGTCAACTGGTGAAAACTGGTACACAAGTAACACAACCAACATTCATTTTTGAGAATCATAGTTAAAACAAATCACAGGAACAAAATCAAAGAAACAAAATCAAAGAAACAAAATCAAAGAAACAAAATAAGAGTGACCTGCAGTCTTCCAGCAGTATCCACTATAACTACGTCGGTCTTCTTGCTTTTTGCCTCTCTTAAACCGTTCATGGCAATTTGTGAAGGTTTTGCATCAGTTCCTTCTGAGTAAACTGGTATACCAACCTATCAACATTCAAATGTTTTCTAATGAAAGCACATTATTGTAGCACATTCAAAAGAAAAGAGTAATTTTAACTTCAAAAGGGGGATATAACACACATCGACTGACAAATTCTGCAGGCTCTTTAAAATCTAAGAGAATCGCAATGTTAGGTAGAAAAGGTTCCCAAGTCAATATTGCCGTGGAAAAATTTATCAGAAGTACCTGTTTACCCAGAATAGCGAGTTGATCAATGGCAGCAGGCCTGTAAACATCTGCAGCAATCAGCATACAACTCTTCCCCTGTAACCTGAGTCTGGTCTATAAGCACAAATGGTCTGGACATCTTAGGAAATGCTTAAATTAGAAGGATAAGGAATGCACCATTTTTTTTAAATAAAAGGCAAGCTTCGCACAAACAGTAGTCTTCCCAACACCTTGCAGACCTGCCAATAAGATAACTGTTGGGACAGATTTTGCAAATACCAAATCTGATACCTCCCTACCCATCAGTTGTACAAGTTCATCATTCACAACCTGCATCACTCAGCCGCGTTAGTCCTCCAGTGCTAGAAGCATATAAATTAGATTGGGAAGAGGAAGGCCACATTCATTTAGTCCAAAATAACCACTGAACTCATTAATTAAGGTTGCTTGTGTGCACAATAATATTCTCTCCATTAATTTATCTGGCTCTTGTCCCAGAGAGGGGGAAAAGGGAATGTTTCTTTGAAATATCCACCATGCAATAATGGCTAGTAGAGCAAGTCAAAGTAAAACAAATAAAATTATCCCTAAAATACTTCTGTAAGGTATTGTTTATACAATTATACGTCCCTAGAATTTGAGTATACCTTCACCAGCTGCTGCTCAGGTTGGACACCTCGTATCACATCAGTGCCCACAGCCTTTTCAGTAACAGACTCAATAAAGCTTCTCACTACTGGCAAACTTACCTGCAAAGTAAATTCAGCATTAGATTGCGAAGGCAATGTATAGAAAGAATAAGTAACAAAAGCATGTAGCAGTAAGAATGGCACATACATCTGCCTCCAAAAGTGCTCTTCTAATATCCCGCATTGGTTCAGCAATGTTTTCCTTTGTCAGTACATCTTGAACCAGAAAAGGAATATCATTCATTAATATTTTTTGAAGATTATCATTCATTGATAATTATGACCGACTTATAGAGGGTGCAGATCAGCATACTTAGTTGCTGAATAAGTTTGTAAAGAAAAACCGTTGTCAAGCATCACATTTGACATATGCATCGAGCGTTTGAACAGAATGTCCCATGCATCACAAACTTAGAGAATTGTTATTCATTACTAGCTAGATGCCCATTATAATACTACCTCACAACAGAGAGACTCGATCACTCGGAGAAATAATTTGACCCAACACACATGCACTAGTAAAGTTGATCACTGTTAACGCATTGCCACGAGAGCATCATTACATGCGGCAAGAACAAAATCCGTAGAAGTAAAACAGATGAACAAACAAACTCACCGACGCCACGCAGCTTGTTCCACGCGGACTCCAGCCCGGTGGTGAGCTGCCCAAACATCTCCGCGCGCACCACCAGGCCGCTCCCCCTCCTCCTCCTTCTCCATCCCTGAACGCGCCCCAAAGATAAATGGATACGAAAGGTTAGTCAGAAAACGAGACCTTTCACCGAGAGAAGAATCCAAGAAGTGGGAGGATGCATGGGAGCGAACCGGGAAGGGGGAAGAGAGGGCGCAAAAAGCGGGGCTTTGGGCCGCGCGGAGGAGGAAGGTGGGAGTGGGTAAGCGGCGGAGGTGGAGGGAGGCGACGGTGGCCGTCGCCGGAGGGCGGCGGGCGGCGGCGGGAGACGAGGAGAGCGTGAGTGTACTAGTGGCCTCCATTAGAGGGGGAGTATCTGCGGAGGGGAGGGAACCAATGGAGAGGATAAGAAGAGCGTGGGGAACACGGCCAGGTTGCTAAGTGGCGTCTTTCACTTTTAGCTGTGGGTGAAATAGTATTATAACAGTAGTTAGCTATTTTTAGGTGTTTAATTTTTAAAAAAACACTATTATATCCTCATGATAATATAAAGGGAAATAAAAAAGTAAAGGAAAATGTCATGCCAACGTGTTCTCAACTAAAAAATTAGTAGCTACAGTTGTTTAGGACGGTGCTCCAAAAACTAATTGCAAAAATAGGCCAAAAGACAGGACCAGAAATGGGCTCAGTTTTATCCGGCCTTTTCATCTTTATGGGTCGTCAAACTTGGGACAGAAAACAAAATGTAGAATGATGTTGTACGATGAATTTGCTTTTTCCTTTTTAAAAAGAGAGAGTGTGTGTGTTGTGCAATGGATTTGGTTGCATAACACCCGAGTAGGGAGTAGAGGCTTATGTGACAATCATGCAAGCCCTCAGCTTAATACAAACTTATCTCTACTACTTAAAAGAAGAAGTTGATGGTAGTGGTTCATCTGCTCCTCCTCACAAGAAAGCTTGTGTGCTAACATATGGGCCTGTTGTGGTTACAGACCAAACAGAGAGAGTGTGTGGTAGTGGAGAGTTAGGTGAGCAATGCTCTTTGCCGTCTCCCCATGGTTGTATCACATATATATGTCCTCGCAGGGAGTGCCTTTACAATCGTACTCTTACATCCAAACATCCTCTAAAGGCAATTATGTCATTATACATGTCCACTTTGGGCTTTACAACCCTCTAACAGGCCTGCTGGGTTTAGGTGAGGGCCTCCCCTACAACAGGAGCCTCTCATGGTGAAGGGCTTCACGGGCCGAAATCATGTTGCCGAGCCATTTGGCCCCCTCCGTCCCCGCGGCCTGTGAGCATTTGTGATATTGGACGAAAATGATTTCGCGCCTCTTCGTAGTTCCTGTGTACGCGGAGCCGGGGGCCGCAGGAGAAGTCGATGCAGGAAAGGCGCGCGGACCCACATGATTGGGGTGTCGCGCGCGCGTGGGCGAATGTGTCGCTTCCACTCCGGCTGGTTGAGCTTCCCCATGGGGGGAAACGGCTATATATATATACCGACGGTGCTGTGGCACCGTCCTTCCCCAGTCCTACCGGTGGCTTTGTCGCTCGGTGCTCCTACGCGTTGCGTTGACACGTAGCCGGGTAAAGCTGAGATGATCTTGGTCTCGAAAATAGGCCTTCCCCAGTTTGTGTACGTGCAGCAAGAGTATCGCTAAGTAGGGCGATCAGCAGACGTTGATGAACTGAAGGAGGACTATTTTTAAGTGCACGATCAAAACTTTGACAGCGATCCTCAGCCGCACTTCTCACTCGCGGGTGAAGTGAACTGTTAGACTTCGACTGGTTGGACTCTGCTTCGCACCGAGGATGGGGCGTCGGGCTGGCCGTCAAGGTGGCCTTCGAGCTTGGAGCCATCCCTCGCAGCGTCGTTGTTGTCGGCGGAGGCGGCTTACTGGGCCGAAGGCGCTCCGTGGTCCGGAGTATCGTCATGATGGCGGCGGGAATCGCGGCGACCCCTGCAAAGCCAGGAGGGCTATTGCGGCCATACGTACTGTCTTGATAGGGCGGTATACGCCGCCTAGTGGGAGACGCGTCGTGCGTTGCCCAGCAGCCTGGCCGGCGTTCTACGTGCACACTTTGACCACGACGCGTCACCTCCCGCTGGTTGCATTTGCGTCGATCGGCGTGGACTCCCACCATCAGTTGGGCTTCCATCGGCGGAACTGTTCCGCGGGCGTTATCTGCGAACCGTTAGCCACGGAAAGATGTTAGGCATATTAGGGGCGAGATGCGAAACTGTCCCTGGTGCGCAAGGGTGCGTTGGAGGTCGTCGCCCCGAGTCATCGAAGTGGAGGGCGTCTTCAGGCTTGCGATGCTGGCGTGTGGGTGTACGACGATGTCTCTTCCTGAGGACAGAGCCGAAGGCGAAGCTGGGGTTGCCCTGCGGAGGCGAAGACCCCCGCCGAAGTTGCTGTCCAGATTGACTGACCCGTGGACCACCATTATTGTGACGATGGCCCCGAGGGTCATGTTGCCACGCGGTGGTGGGATACAGCACGCCGCACGAACTGCATTTACTCCGAGAGAGTGGACACGTGGTGGTACACAATTGGCGTGTCGTGCTCTGATAGGCCATTTGCACGGTCACCTTGTGACAGGCACGACGCGCGTGGGCGGTTGTGCCGCTTCCGCCTCCATCGTGGGGAAGACGAGTGGTTCGTCTCCCGCCGGTTACGTTGACCAGTAGTGTGGGAGATGCAGGGGCTTTAAATATCCCATGCGGCACCACGCTTACGCTCTCCTCACACCTTCTGGTCTCTTTTCCTACGCCTCGCTCTCCTTCCTTCTTTGCCGCCTTACTGCCCGCGCCGTTGCCTAACTCGCGGGAACGATGGCTCACGGCACAGAACATGCGCAGCATGCTGGCAACGGGGCTTTCTCTCGGCGGCTGTCGCCGCTTGAGGTGGAATACACACTCGAGGGGCGCGACTCCACGCTGGTGGATACATGGTGGATGGCGACGAAGAAAATAGGAGGTTCGTGCTCCTGCGTCTTGGGCTCAACTCTTGCGACGGAGGAGATGATCCGCGGCCTACTGTGCGAAGGGAAGCTGTCGGACCGCCGAGAGGTGCGACTGCCTGCGAGAGACCGAACCGCACCCCGAGGAGTCGGAGGCGATCGTCTTCGTCGCCTATTCCGAAGCCGGGCTGCGCATCCCAGCCGCCATGATTGTCGAGGACGTCTTACGAACCTTTGGGCTTGAGCTGGCATAGGTGACACCGAATGCAATAGCCCGTCTTGTCGTGTACAGCTGGGCGTTGCGTACGGAAGCCTACTGGCCTAGTGCGTCGCTGTTCGCATTTCTCTACGACGCACTGTACCAGCCAAATGAGCGGAGAGACGGGACGTTCTCCAACTTTGGCAGCGTTGACTTCTCCCTTCAGTCCCAATGTGGGAAGATCTTCCCTGCGAACTCGGCTCGGGCGAAGTGGGAGCCGAAGTGGATGAGACGGTGGTTTTACCACCGTGTGGCGAGCGATAGCGGTCTCGAGTGTTCCGGGCGGCCGATGGCGTTCAACCCCATGCCCAGCATGACGATAGATGCTGAGGACCAGCGAAGGGCACGGAGGCTGGTGGGGATCACCGCCCGCTTCAACATGCGCGACCTCGCCGAGGAGTTCGTTATGTATGACGTAGCGTCGCTTGCTGCTGAATGGCGCGTCGCGCCTAGGGCACTTCATCGCGACAACGTCCGCCCGTCCGTGTCTTCGCTGCCGAGACCCTCCGGTCCACGTAAGTTTTGGTGAAGCCTTAGCGTTCCCCTACTGTCAATCGGGCCTTGTGTTTGAAATCTCACCCTTTTCGGCTACAGGTACTCCCCTGGAGGACGTGGAGTGCGCGGTGGACGCGTTCCTCGAGTCGTATACAGCGAGGGAACACACCCTGCGCATGGCGGCGACTGCGGAGGCAGATCTAGGGCGAATAAACCGTGTGTGCGAGATCCTGGGCATTAGAGTGCCCGAGCGCGCTACTCCGGCCCTGAGCCCACCTCGCCGCGGTGCCCAAGGGAAAGGATTGTCGTCTTGCCGGGGTGCTCAGTCCTCCGCAGCCGGACCTGGTACACCGACGATTGCTCGCACCGGCCTTGTTGCTGCCGACGGTGCGGCAGATGCGGACTCTGACTCGGCAAAGTATGCCGATTCGAAGGTAGACACAGGTATCGAGGGCAGAGGGGGGCCGCGGACAGTGGCGGGAATGAGGAGTGCGGCATGGGCGATCGGGGGTGGAAGCTTCTTCGCCGCCGGCTGGCGTTGAGGCGGAGTCATCGCCCGTGGAGTATGTTGGAGCGGAGTCCTTGCCTGCGGCGGTTACCTGGGTGGGGCTCCCATCTATGGCAGTTATCGAGGCAGGGTCACCGCCTTGCTCCCCGAAGGCGAAACGACCGCGCACGCTATCGCCCCTTCGCTCGGAGAGGGGGTTCGCCGTGGCAAGCAAGGTCGGGGCCCTATGGGACTCTGATTCGGACATCGAGTACCCCTGTGTCGCCGTCCCCGCAGCCCCCTCCGGGTCTGCGGCTGCCGGGGGCGGGGGCCTGCTGGAACTAAGCTCCGACACAAAGGCCCCCCGGGTTGGATGGCCGGTCTCGTCGGGGGACACAGGTATCCCTGCGGCTTCTTGTGAGGCTGAAGGGGCGGTCCAGCGGAGTCTACCGGCTGCTGCCGAAGGTAAACTCACATGGTTTGGGATAAACTCTTGGTGCATTGGTAGGGCTCTAATCGCTACATCCCTTCGCAGCAGCACGCCTCCCCGAGCGTGGGTAACCTTCGGAGCGCGGGGGTGTTCCTTCGAGAGGGGCGTCCGCTGCCGCCGAAACCATTGCTGTGGATGCCGCGCGGCTAGCAGATTTCGTCCCTCGATCGGAGGTGCTAGCAGTGTGGCAGGGGGTCGCGGATAGCGCGGTCGCAAACCTGGACCACCAGGCGCTGCAGACCTGTGGGTCGGGGCTTCTTGGGAGGGTGTTGGAGGTCTCAGAAATTAGGGTAGGTATCTGACCCTTATCGGCATGCGGTCCTTTACTTGCTCTCTATCAATCAGGTTCTTGTCTTGATATGTATCAATCTATAATGCATCATTTACTTGCTCTCTATCAACATATGATAGATCTTCTCTTGACTTGATGATTAACTCATAATAATCTCGTCTTTGGGATTTTGACTGATACTCATCAACACATGATACCATCCAAAGTCTTTATCATTATAGGACATAACATATTTATTCAACTCATAGAAAATATTAGTCCTATAACATGATTATCATTAATTACTAAAATATACCATTAACTTATGATGGCGGGTCTCGATTCTTCAATTTTGGATGAATAGTAATGGGGTTAGGAGAACAGTATTAGGTTTTGTACTATTCCTAGTGGTTGGGATTGATGAACAATACGTGTTTTGTTGAGATTAAGGGGTTATACAGTGTTGGGCTATCGGTGAATAGTATTGGATTGGACTGTAAATAGTGTTGGGCTACACAATACGGACTGGCCCAGTTTGGCCGACTAGGCCGAAAGTCGGCTCAAGCTAGCTTTGCCAACCCACCTTGGTGGCCCGTGGAGAATGAACTGAAACTTGTTGTTGTGGCAGTTGAGACAAGGGAAACAACGATGGTACCAAATTCAATGACTGCGATGGTGGACGGCGACGAGTAACTATATGACACGAGCAACTCATTTTGGGCACAAACGAGGGCGCGGCGGCTTGGAGATGGCTAGCAACGGCGGTGCTTGGTCAAAGCATGAGAATGGCACGACGAAGCTGTAGCAGAGCTTTGGCCAAATTGGTGGTGGCTCGAGCATCTAGGAGGTTAGGAAAACTCTATGTGGCGATGGCTTGGCTTGGGGTGGCAGGAGGAGGTTTGGCGATGGTGACTGTGGGTGGCAAAAGGATGGCACATATATAGCAATGGCGAGCTAGGGGTAGTGATGCTAGGTGGGAAGCTAGGGGATAGCTTTGTGATGGTGAGGAGATGCTAAGGACACGAGCACTTTGATTAGAAAGGAGGCAGAGGTGAGGAATCCAAATTGAGCCTAGCGATAGAGATTTGAGCATCGACAGTTATGCCACGATGTGGCTAGAGTGGAGGAAGGAAGAGTGGTAGTGGTTGTGGGGTGGTACAGAAAGTGAGTGAGGGGTCGCAGAGCTTAGCTATATACGCGCTGAAGGCGGTGGTGCTAGTAACGATACGGGAATGTGCCTGGCACACGACTTTCGCTTTGCACCAGCGAAGCTAGTGAGTGCGCTGGCGGTCCGAGAGGCGCTGCTTTCCATTGTTGTGAGCGCCAATGTGGCGCGGTGAGCATCGGCGCTGTAGTGTGTGTCGAGCAACTAGCGACGGGAGGTTGCAGCGGCGTAGATCAATGATGGAGTGGCGCGGCGCGTGGTCAACGGCGGCATTAAGGCTGGGTATGGGCGGCCAGCGAGGTTGCGCAAGCATTGTGCAACTTTTGACGTGGGCGTTGATGACGAGCGAGCGAGGCAGCGTGGGCGAGCGCAAACGGTGGCGCGAAGCGAGGCAATGGAAACAGAGGCGATGGAGGAAAGGCTTGAGTGCGCCTCTGCATTTGAAAAGCGTATTTCTAGAAAGGAAAGCGGCTTTTTGGTTGGAATTTTTGCATTTGGCATTAACCTCTAAATTCAAAAGAAATTTGCCCAAATTCAAAATTTTGAAATTTTTGGGTTGTTTCATTTATAGACTGGGATGGAAACTCTAATAAGATCAGCATACCAATCAAAACAAATTCTGATCTCACGTGGTGCAAGAACCGGTCGATCATGGCGCGATGGTTTTCTGCGACCAGTAGTTAGAATAACACTAGTGTGAGATGCTCTTAAAGGGGGAATAAGGAGCTTGGAAGACCGACAGGGAATAAAGGATGTGGCTGTCACAGCAACAAAGAGCAATTCGACCCATTCATAGCTGAACAGGCAGAAGGCAACCAATGTCTGAATTTTCTTTCTGAAGCATACCTAATTAACTGAATGAGACGGCAATGGGTGTCTTGCATGTTTACACAGTGTTCTTTGTGAAAACCGGAATATCTTACGGTGGATTCAGCAAACGAAAAGAATGGAGGAAAGAAGGCAGAATAAAGCTATCTGATGCAACGAAAGGGCATGGATACCATGGTTGAAAGTTCATTTAAGACAGTTCAGTATATGAAAATTATGTTTTTGCTTCTTTAAAACTTAAAAGAATGTTTACTTTTCTTCATTGCAGCAAAATCAAGGGTAGTTCCAAACAGGACCATGGTTATCAAGTCGACATCACCCTCCTAGTGACCGACTAGTCGACTAGTCGTTGACTAGTCGACAGACACTGTTTATACTATTATATGTTATTTATACGAATATGTATATACAGAGAAAGATTTTATTGTAATTTTAGAAACCAAGATGACTAAATCGTAAAATATCCATTACTTATAAGCCCACCGCTACGCTGGACTGCTGCCGAATCACTGCCTCGCCCGAGTCGCCCCTCGCCTCCGAGGCTCCGACCTCGCCTCTCCTCCTCCGCCTCTCCTCCGCCCGCGCCTCTCCTCCTCCGCCTCTCCTCCGCCCGCGCCTCTCCTCCTTCGCCTCTCCTCCGCCCCCACTGCCGCCTCTCTTCCTTCGACCGGAGCCGACGGCGGCGACGGCGGATCTGGTGGCGGCGGTGGAAGATCCGTCGTCGGCGGTGGCAGATCCGGCAGCGGCGGCGGCGGAAGCAGTGGATCCGATGGCGGCGACGGTAGATCCGGCGGCAGATCCGGCGACGGCGGCGCAAGTCGAGTCGACCTCTCCAGTCGGTCCAGCGCCACCGACTTGTCGCCTAGTCGACGACTTGATAACCATGAACAGGACACAAATGCAGGGGCTTTTCATTTTTATCTGAATAAAGCAAACTGTCTATTTATTTACTTTTGAAATAGAAAAGAAGGATGATATGAAGCATCATGTTCATAATTCTTTCTCAAAAGATTGTAGTGGGTTGACAGTTGACCAATCCAAAACAATGAAATATAGGCACCAGAATAAGGCGCGCGGTACAATGAGAATAAGGGCAACATCCCTGAAAATAATAAGGGCAACATCCCTGAAAATTCAGACACTTCAGAACGTAGGCATTTAAATAAATTTATGTACAAAAGGAAAGCAACGACCTCTGTTTCATTAACTCAAACGATCAGGAGAACTTATAAGCAAGATACAAACGTTAGTGTAGATGGGGAATGAATCTCAAAATACAACGATCGTGATCCAACAGGAAATGATACACACATAAAAAATGCAAAATAGCAGCAACATTGGGTCAGTGATCTATTACACAACAGCAATGGCCATGACATTTGATTTCATCTCCATGCTTCGATCCGTTCAACCTTGAAGTTTATCCGGCTCACAATGCTCGCACCTCTTGATTTCTCAGCTGGAGGGACGGCACGTGTTCCAGACTGCCCCTTGCCCTTTCTAGTCCTACTATTCAGGCTACGGCTTCCCTTGCCTAGTAGTGAGTTCAGAGTGGTAGCACTGGAAGCATCAGTAGCAGCCGGAGCAACAAGAGCAGGTTGGAAGCAACTAGTGGAACCCTCCATGCTCGTCAGGAGTTCACTTGTCTGGCCAGAAGCTGCAGAGTCTCCTTCGGCAGGATTAGTCTCATTGGGCTTGTCTTCAGTGCTGTGTGCAGGACTGTTCAAAAGGGGCTCCTCACTGACGAAAGAGGGGCGCTTGGATCCTTCCTCAGGGTGAGAATCAACGGGGAGGCTGGGTTTCTGATGCCCATTTTCATCAGATGGGTCCTTTTGGGGCAAAGACCCATCCTCCAGATTGGACTCTTCTCTATCCTTGAGGGTCTTCTGTATTAGCATCTTGAGAAAATTCATCACTTGAACTGCATACATCAGTGCAGTCAAAGGATCTGCCATCTGCATTACATGTGTGCGACAGTTAGCATCCACCAAACTGAATATTGCTAGCCTGCTATTAGGACAACGCATTACCTGAGTCATATTTGGTGCAAAAACCATAGCAATATTGCGAGCATTCATTTTGTTTATCTGCTCTTCTTGGACAACATCAGCCATCAAATTAACAGCCCAGTCAAGTAAGGCTGCTTCAGCCGGCGGAAGGCATTTGGCAACCCCAGCACAGTCCTCTTCAGATTGGCATTGCATCACCTGTTCAGGTGGGATTGAGTCCAGCACCCCACTAGGCAGTTCCCTAAACCAGGCCTGAAAAGGATCGAAAAATAGATGGATTGAGAATATGCTTTTGTCATCAGGTTTGTGTGTCTTGCCAAGTAAAGCTAATCAAGAGCATAAACCCATAACTGCTTCCAAAAGCAAGATTAGATTCTCCAACAGAATATTGCTGACAGCATGTTCACAAGTTTGTATTTATTGGCAAATAATAAATTGTGAAAATATCTTTGTGCAAGAATTAGATCAGGATACTGGTGTTAATATAATCACATAAGCTATATGATAGAAGCTTACTTTGATTAGACCTGCCAAACAGTGGACATCAATGCCATCTGCCACTATTCCACTATTTAACTGGTCTCTCACAAACTCCTCCTGGCTATTCTCTGCGTTAATACGAAAAATACCTTCTGCCTGCAAAGCACAAAAAATAACTCTGCAGCTGGTCAGAACACAAAATAAAGCCACAGGCAGCAAGGCACTGATAAAAAGCAAGTGATAATCAACTTAAATGCTAAAAACACACACCTGAAGACCGCCTTGTTCATAAAGACGTCTTTGCATCATCAAGAGAATCGTTGGAACACTGTTTCCTCCGGAATCATAGGAACACTGCATTGATTCTGTTGAAACTCCGAATACACTAGCACTGCATGTCAATTCTCAAGTCTCAATCAGCTGAAGAATACCAACAGCTAAAGTGAACATGAACAAGAACTAATAATATATATTGCTCAAAAATACACATTATCACAGGCTCACAGCAAAATAGATGTATCTCGCAAAACTAGGATATCACCGTATGAAAATGAGAGCCTTGGCATTGAGATCAAGGAATCTTTTTTATTTTGAAGACAGGTCAAGGCATCTTTTAAAGAACCATATTTTAACAATTAAGATGGTACACAAGAACGCCTCTGAATTCTTATAAGACATACCAGGACCCCTAAAAATCTTTGCATGCCTAAAAACTTTGGCATCAGTATAAAGATGTGAAGAAAATTAGCATTATTATATAGGTGCTGAACATACTGGTTTGCTAACTCAAGCGTATAAACTATCCCAAGAAACTACTTTCATTTTCTTTCGGGAGCTTTGCTCATTCCAGAAGTCTTCCAACTATTGATTGAGCACATCCCAAATGCTGCAGTTTTATTGATAGTATACAATCAATCATTCAGTTTGAAGATTGGCTGTAGGTGTTTGTGCCACTATATCTTCTTTTGGAGGCACAAGGCTCCCATCCTTCCATAAAGTAGAAACTGGATACAGAACCGTTTTGTCTTTCAGATTGACATCCACATCCTGGAACTCCCAATAGTATACAATATACCTATGTGCTTTTCTTATTCTTTCTGCTCTGTTCCTAGTATAAGTCAGAAAGGAAAGCAAAGCAGAAAATTAATACTTCAAGCCACTGAAGTCTACAACACACAACAAACAGATGCAGACAAATGATAACAAAAGGAGTAAGGGGGTGTTTGGATTGGGGGCGTTCTTTGGGAAATTTTAGGATTTAGCTCAAATTTGAACTAAACTAAACCGCTAAGGATTTCAATCCACATCCCCTCTATCCAAACAGGCCATTAAAGGTGTTATTTTCCTCCTTATCGGATTAGATTGAACAAATTGATGTCATTATGTGTACCAGGTCATGTGTGTGCAACTGTGCATACAAAAGGAGTGAGAGAAAAATAAAGAACAATGATGCAACAATACAGGAATCACCCAGTAAAGTTTGAACTGGATGCAATGCCTCGGTAGTAACACTTGATAGAGTATTTGGCTATTTGCATAGCAAGCATAAGCTCTTAAACCAAACAAAAGCAATAGGTGATATAGCTGGGCTAATCCAACTAGAACTAAGACTTAACAAAAGCCATGAGCTTGTCAGGTAAGTATTGCTTTCTTATTTTGTGAACCCAGTTAAAATAATCATGCATAATTTCATACATGCATATTAAAGGGGTTTTTTTGTGTGGATTTGCTTACAAGTCAAAACATGATTGGAGTCGATGGGGACACCAAAGGAACAGGGGTGAAATACTGCCGCTGTAAACGCCAGGAATTAAGGAAGCAAGTGAACAAAATGACATATAATAAAACGCGGAAGCTTTGAAACAAATCAAATATAGCACTGTCTATTTTTCTCTAATTATGACAAATGAAGATTCCTCTTCATTACTGGGGTAGGTATATGCGACACTATCAAGTATCAGGACATCTAGAGTGTAGAGACATGATTGGCCACTTATTAATGGAACGTGGAGAAAACATGACACAAACTCTTTCTACACAGAGTGGTGGTCCAAAGCCTATCATCAAGACATACACAGCTTATCTACCACATTTCAAATCCAGCTAAGGTTACCAAGCACCAACACAAACACTAGAATCAGATCAAAGCAGGTTGCAATGCGAACCAAAAATACCATCTTTTTACCGCGATTAAAATAACAACCAAAATACGCAAACAGAACAATACTGAAGTAATAAAATCCCTGTTTCAGGCCAACACCAATTAAATTTCAGACCTTATAACAAACAGAGCCATTGTTTCTAAAATAGTTTACCAAGATACCAAATCTTTCTGCAACAGTTAATATGGAAACATCACCATATGCAAAAGGGAGGCAAAAAAGTCATCTTTACGAAATTCAAACTCAAATTGGAAATGAAAAGTAAATGTTCAGAAACCTTTGAATTCAGAACAACCACATCATTCAGAGCTTGAGCCTAAGACCAATGGATGAACATGAGACAGACAGACCTCGCACTTGGAGCGCGGCGGGGCACCTCGGGCTCAAACTCGACGGGGAGCCCCAGGAATCCATGGAACCTATCGAACGTGACATGCGCCACGTGCTGCACATCCGTCGGCCACCCTATCTCCATCCCGCAGCCGCCGCCTTGGCTGCCACCGTCACCGCCCTCCGCCCTGCACCCAAGCAGCGATTTCCGCAGCAATGCCAAGAACGACCACCGCTCCTCTTCCTCCTGCGATCCTTGTACCTCTTGCTCCTGACGTTCTTGGAGTCCTAAGCTTCCTGTAGACCCTGTAGGGCTCTCCGGACTGCTGCTTCTCTGGAGCACGTCGCTATCGGCATTGGCTAAATAGCGCAGGGAGGAGGCGCGGCTTGTGGGCGAAGCGAGGATGGTCGGGCCCCGGAGGAGCGCCACCTCCGTCATTGCTTCCTCCTTTTTGCGTCTGCTCTAATTCTTGGCAATTATGAGCTGTAATCCGGTGCGGCGTAGGACCGATTTGGGGGCGATTTGAGGGGTGTTTCTTGGGATTTCTGGGATGGTGGAGTGGGCCAAATGCAGCAAGAAATGATTGGTGGAGTCTTGTAGTGGAGTTCTTGGTGCATTGCTATTTAGGATTTCTTCTCTGTTTGCTTCCGATTGGAGATTGCCATTGCTGGGACGGGATCGAAGGGGAACGGTTGTGGTGTTGCGCGTGGTCCAAATCCACACTGCAATGGCGACAAATGAATGGATAGTATTGGGAAAGAAACAATTGGAGCGTCGCGAAGTGGACAGAAAAAGGAGGGATTTTTAGCCCAAAGATGGGATCTTTAGCCCAAAAATGATGCTATTTTTAACTGAAAAATACCAAATATCTTCGACTGTTTGGTGGATAATGATACTATTCTTGTGCAGGTGGAGTTGGATTGAAGGGAGGGTCAGGGCCGGGTGGGATGGGATCATCATTCCTCTCCTCATGCACACATGGATCGATGGATGGCCATGCTCCTCGCTTCTCGTTCACGCGTGCGTTTCTTCTCTATTTAAGCGTTGCCACAAAAGAAAGTCTACGCATTTCCAACTCTTTTGAATTGGTTTCGTCAGTGCAAGTTGTGGGCCCCTTCCCTTCGAGATAGATGAGATTAGCTAGTAGGCGAGTGCCAGAAGTGTGTCGCTTTGTTTTTATAATGGTGATCTGATGTGACTGTTAGGGCAGTCCCAATGTAGTGATTAGGATAGTTTCTTAGCAATTAATAGGTCTGCCATATCAGCAAATTGGTGAGGTGGCATGTTAATTAAAGAAGAAAGAGAAGGAAATCGTTTCCTCGTGAAGAAATCGAGTCGCTCGTTGTCCAATACGAAGAAACCACTACTTTTTAGCGCTGCAACCGTCGTCGTTTCCATCGCCTCCCTCCCCCGGATCGCCTGCGCCTCTCCACCGCGCGCTTCCCCCGACCGCTCCCGCTCCCGCTCCCGCGCGTTTCGCCCGCGCCCCTCTCCTCCCTCTCCCCGCCGCCCTCCCCTCCCGGCCTCTCCCGTCGGCCCCTCCCCGCCGCCTCCTCGGTCCTCCCCTCCCCCACCGCCCCTTCTCCTCTCTCTCCTCCTCCTCCCCCCCCCCCTCCTCCTCCTCCTCTCTCCCCTTCCCCGTCGCCCCCTCCTCCCTCTCCCCGCCGCCCCTTCCCCTCCCGGCCTCGCCCGCCGTCCCCCTCCTCTCCTCCCCCCGCCGCCTCCTCGGTCCTCCCTCCCCGCCGACGCCTCCTCACCTCCCCCCGTCGCTCCCTCCTCCTCTCCCCGCTGCCCCTCCCCTCCCGGCCTCTCCCCGCCCCCTCCTCCCCCCCCGCGCCTCCTCCCCTCCCCGTCGCCCCTCCCCTCTCTCCCCGCCGCCCCTCCTCCCCGGCCTCTCCCGCCGCCTCCCTCGGTCCTCCCCCCCCCCGGCGCGCCTCCTCCCCCTCCCCGTCGCCCACCTCCTCCTCCTCCCCGCCGCCCCAACCAACTTGCAAGGATGGATCAATCGAGAAAGAGATGTCTCTGACAAGGGAAGGGATCAAGGAAGGCCAATTCGAGTTCCAAGCAAGGTTGTGGTGATTCTCCATGCGCTGGTGCTTCTCCGGCATGGGTTTCCCTACTGCCGGAGCTCCCGGTGCTTCCCGGGCATGGGTTCCCCTACTGCCGGAGCTCCCGCGCCGCTTTGCTCCAATGGGTGATCCTGTCATCCTGCTGCGTGGCCTATCCTCTGAATGGTAATTACTAAACATCTCCATTGCCTTGTCACTGCTGTGTGCAAAATTATTGTGATAACAGATAGCACATGTAATCTGTGAAAATTGCCTTGTTTGTTGTGACTTGTGAGAGCATGCATAAAGATGAAATACAATTCTATTCTTCAGGCCTGAAATGCATAAAACCAGCTCAAATTATTTATGGGTGTTGCATCTGTAAATACAATTCTATTTACCCACTCAAATACAATTCAATTATTTTTCAGTTGTATTCACGGGTGGATTCATGAATTATTTACTGAGGTCAAATCCATTTGTTAACTATCCTAATGGAAGTCGACTTCGAGAAAATTCTCATTTGTTGGAGCTACAATGGGGCGAGTACAATGAGGAATCACCAACCGAAAGTGGCTTAGCAAAAGAAGCCACAGATGAACAGATGGGATCACAAGAGCAAGAAGCAATTGATATTGATGATGATGACACCCTGCATCCTGCTAGGACTGGCAAGCGATTATGTTGGTCAAATAATGAAGACATTAGATTGGTAAGTTAGCTATCCTAGTTTCTAAAAGTTGTACTGTACTGTAGATCAGTTTGGCATGTTACACTTGAGTAAGCAATTTTTTGTTCTTTTCCTCAATGCAGGTTAGTGCTTGGTTGCAAAATTCACTTGACCCTGTAGATGGAAATGATAACAAGTCCGATAAATATTGGGCAGATGTTACTGCTACTTACAATAGCACAACTGAAAGTAGCCGTACTAGAAACATAAACCAAATGAAAATTCGTTGGGATCGAATTAAGAAGCCAGTAAGTGAGTTCCAAGGATGCTGGGTAAGAACCACTAAAGTCTATCAGAGTGGGAGGAGTGATGATCAATTGATGGATGAAGCATTGATGTTATATGCCTCTGAACATAATGAGAAGCCTTTCACACTTCTTCATTTATGGAAGATATTACGACATGAAAGGAAGTGGTCTGCATATGTGAAAAGGTTGAACAAGGAAAAGGAGAAGAGTACAACTATTAACCCAGCTCATGTCGTGAATGTGGAAGATGATCCAAATCAGCGTCCTATTGGGCATAAGAAGGCCAAAGATCAGCGCAACGGAAAACATAAGCCATCGGTTGCTTTTTCTGCAGTCAGTGAGAAACTAGATAAATTCATTGAAGCAAGCAATATGGCTAGGAAAGACCGTGAGAAGATCTCAGACGTGCAACAAATTTTGGCGAGATAAGAAGGTTGAAGCGACCAAACTTGCTCATCAAGCCGCAAAGGAACATACAAAGTGTAAAATGCTAGACACTTACAGAGAACTCATGTTTGCTCCTACCAGTAATCTTAGTGAAGAAGCCTTGGCTGAGAGAGGCAAATGTTTAGAGAGCTTGAGATTGAGTTTGTTTGCTAAAGATGATTAAGGTACGCATACTGAGAACTTTTTTTGTGTTATGCTTTTTATAGTTGATCCAATATTGCATCAATTGTCAGAGTTATCAAGTTTTATCAAGTTTATATAGTTAATATACTCGTAAGTTGTATTACATGGACATGTTTGGATTAGGCTTGCTTATCGTGTCTGGTGATGCAGCTAATAAGGATCTAAGTTTACAAAATTCTAGCATGTGCTGCATATGGCATGCTGCATATGGTTCCAGTGCAGATTATGCTAGTGTGCAGATTATGCTAGTGTGCAGATTATGCTAGTGTGACCTTCCTGATTATTATGCTAGTGTGCAGATTATGCTAGTGTGCAGATTATGCTAGTGTGACCTTCCTAATTATTATGCTAGTGTGAACTTTCAGTGTGAACTCTGAAATCGCGTGTGATAGTTTGTTTGCTAAAGCTGAAAAGTCAGCAACTGTGAACTCCAGTGTGAACTCCAGTGTGAACTCCAGTCTGAACTCGCGTAAAGCTGATAAATCTTTTTCTCATTCTGTAGGACGAAGTGCTATTAAACTCCAGTGTGAACTGCAATAGCAGTGTGAACATTAGTAGCAGTGTGAACTGCAATAGCAGTGTGAACATTAGTAGCAGTGTGAACTGCAATAGCAGTGTAAACTCCAGTAGTTTAGTCTACAATATATATACACGTACACTGCTATATGCCCATACACTGCTTCCATCTCACTTCCCTGATGTCACACCAACCTGAAAATCCTCCACCAAATGATTCTGATCCTCATGATGAGTTATACACAATGGATCCAGAGGAGTTATACACAATGGAAGATTTCTCACTGCAGCAAGAAATATTGGAAGAGCTACAAGATCATATGGTTGCTGAATTGAAGACTGACATTGAAGTGCTGCAAGATGAAGGGAGGAGACGTAGCCGTGGTCCAAAGAGATATGTGGACAGACCTCGTGAAGAAACCAATCAACGGCTAATGGAGGATTATTTCTCGTCAACTCCTATCTATAATGAAACAATCTTCCATAGAAGATTCAGAATGAGAAGGCCCCTCTTTATGCGCATAGTTGAGGCCCTAGGTGAGTGGTCTCCATTTTTCACCCTAAGACTAGATGCTATTAAACGCCCAGGGCTCACACCAATTCAAAAGTGCACAGCAGCTATTAAACAATTGGCAAATGGTAGCCCTGCAGATCAGCTTGATGAGTATATCAAGATTGGAGAAAGCACTGCAGTCGAGTGTTTGAAGATGTTTGTCAAGGGTGTGATTGAAATATTTAGAGAGGAGTATTTGCGGCCTACGATTCAAGATGTTGAGCGCTTAATGCAGTCGGGGCGTCGTGGGTTCCACGGCATGCTAGGGAGTATTGATCATGCATTGGCATTGGGAAAGATGTCCCTATGCATGGAAGGGAATGTATACTCGTGGTGATCATGGTGTTCCTACGGTCATTCTAGAGCGGTTGCCTCCCACGATCGTTGGATATGGCATGCGTTCTTTGGTGTTCTTTGGATCCAACAACGATATCAATGTGCTTAATCAATCTGATTTGTTCATCGAGCGGTGAGAGGAGAAGCTCCTAAGGTGCGATGCCTTGTCAATGGAAGGGAATATAACGTTGGTTATTACCTAGCGGATGGTATATACCCGAAATGGGCTGCTTTGTTAAGTCGATACGCCAACCGCAATCGGCTAAGCATAAATTATTTGCGAGAACATCAAGAAGGGGCGAGGAAGGATGTTGAATGTACATTTGGGATTTTGCAATCTCGCTTTGTATTTTGCGTCGACCAAAGACGTCTATATGAGCAAGGGATCTTGAGAATATCATGCTAGCTTGTATAATCCTTCACAACATGATAATCGAGGATGAGAAGGATATAGAGCGATTTCTCTCAATTTGAATGAAGAAGGAAGCACATCGATAGTTGAAGCACCTAACATCACTCATGGAGAAAACCCAGAGATGGAAGAAGTACTACAAAGAAACACCACTATTCGTGACCGTACTGCTCATAAGCAACTTCAATCAGATTTGATTGAACATATTTGGCATAAGTTTGGAAATTAAAAATAGTTAGGTACATATATGATTTTTTCGATGAGTACTCGATTTGAAGCATTACATTTTTTATGCGGTATATAAATTTTGCATTACTAATTTTGAGTATGTCTAAGTCTATCATTTTTTTTCGTGCAGCTGGAGTGGAGCAGTTGGACTGGACTAATTTTGCTTATCAGATTCCATCATTTATATTGGGAGTTCCTGTGGAGTTGGACTGGAGCTGGATCAACAAGAAGTTCATGATTACCTAAATATTTCCTAATACTATTATGTAGTATCAATCTTATTTCTACTTTAATCATTATGGTTATTGTAATGCTTCAGAACTTGGCTATATATGCGTGTCTTCATGGTTGGTAAACTGCGTGTCACAATTTGATATTATGCAGCGTGACTTCTTTTCCCTTGATATATATGCATTACATGGGTTATGTATGAATTCTACAGCCACAATTTGGCCACACACCATATTGTCACAGCTAATCATTCTATAATTACTGTTACATGCAAATGATCATTAATTTTAATCTCTATAGAAATTACTATAGAAACTATAGCATTGGAGTGGTTAAAGTCTAAATGGATAGTTATTGCTCTCTCTTTCCTCTAGAAACCACATATAGAAACTATGCATTGGGACTGCCCTTATGTATTCTGGTTTTCCTTTGTAGCTCGCATTGTTTAGAGGGGGTTTGAAGCCCCGGGAGCTTTTAGGTCTGTTCTTTTCAATTTTTAAAAATAAATTTTGATTTTTATTATAGTATTTAATTTTTAAATAAAATATTTTTTAAAATAGAGTCTACAAGTTAATTATAGTATATGTTAAAAGTTCAACATCTGTACCATCCAAAATCGCAAGCAAGTATCTCTTTCCATAATCTCTGTCGCAAACAACTAAAATTCAAAAATTTCAGTTAAAAAGCATAAACCGCGGTCATATCAAACAAGCCCTTTGGCTTTGAGACAGCAGTGGCTGAAAGTATGAGGTATTTGATTTGACTAGAATTTTTAGCTTTAGAACAACAGCTAATTTAACTGAGTAAATGTATGAATTGCCCCTGTATGAATTGTAACACCCTGCACATACTGTGATCCATTATTACACTAGTACTTGGTCTATATCTAAAAAAAATATAAAAAGATAAATAAAGAAGCAGCAAGAGCAAGGAGACGGCCAGAGGTGAAGGCGGAGCGAAGTCGGGGGGGAGGCGTAGAGGCGGAGTGTGGAGAGGCGAACGAAGGCGGCAACAGTGGGGCTAAGGGAGAAAAGGCATCAAGAGGAGGCAGAGGTAGAGGTGGCGTGAGGAAGGCTTCTCGAAGCAGCTTTTTGAAGCTAGGCATTTGATTAGGTTTCCGCCTTTCGGAAGCCAAAGCTGAATCAAACGCTCCCTTAGCTATGATATGCTTTGTCCTTCTAATTTGTGTGGCGAAGTCAAATTTTGTTGCAAAGGAACAAAGGTTAAGAGTGCAACCCTAGTTAAAAAAAGGTTAAGAGTGCAACATAAATAGGCTTTGTTAAGATAGTATCCTGTAAACCGTATATAGTAGGATCCATGTATAGTTGGTAACAACCAAACCGTATCGCCTAATTATAGGGATCGATATCAGTGTCGATTGTATTCTATTTGTACACACCTTGATTATACATACATACATACATACATACATATGCATGTATGTGTGTACGTATGTATATGAGGAGGTGTTCAGCCGATGAAGGTGCACAAGCCACAAACCCAATAATCACTTACTTGCTATCGTCTTAATATGGTAGTAGAGCCAAGAGGTATTGGGTTCAAGACTCTACTGAGGCAATTAAAAAATAATGGCAGCCCACTTCTATTCCACGTCTTAGGCCTAAGGGAGTCTACACATAAGAGGAGTGTTGAAGTGTAAGGGAATTGTCCGTCTTTCCTCATCAGCTCAAGCTTTTGTGTGAACTGATTGGTGCATGCAACTCAATATGGTATCACCTCTCTATTCATCTACATCAGTGATGAGACTGTGATTTATGTTCTCATCTATGTCGATGTTAGTATTGTCACCAGATCCTCTTCACTGGCAGTTCAATCTCTTCTATGTAATTTGCAAAGTGAGTTTGATTTAAAAGATCTTACTGGTTTACATTTTTTCCTTAGGATTGAAGTCAAGCACCTGGATGATGGCATTGTGATACGGGGTCGCCCGATCTTCCCGACGTAGGGTCTGGATACTCACGTGGATTTGATGAACCGTAGTGATCCCCCGTTGCCAATGCAAGAGTTAGCACTCTATAATTCGCCCAACCTCACATGCTGAACTTCACGACCACCGATGAAGTTCTATCGCGCTCCCAATTCTTAGCGGAAAAGGTTGAACAATTTTAATTTCAGCGAACTCCCAATTCCCAAAGGAAAAAGTTGAACAATCTTAATTTCAGCAAACTCCCAATTCCCTCAAGTTGGTTACTGTTCATGGGCACAGTCTTGTAGAAGCGTAGAACGGCCTTGTTCATGGGCACGCATCAGTAGCACGGTTCGCTTTCACTTTGCCGATCTTAGTACGCGATTCTGCTTCACGGCCCGTCTCAGAGCGCAAAACCGTTCATCGCGCTGGATGTTGTAGCGTGGCACTATTCATGGATTGATCCATTGTTCATGCTGTGGACTTGTGCTTCCTTGGATGACGGCTCATATACTTGATCTCCATCCATCGCTGACTCTTCAAACCTGAGCACAAATAAAATATTATTTTTAGGTAGTATAAAATTCTCATTAAAATTAATGACATATTCATTAAGAAGCAGGTTCACCTGAGATTGTAGTTTCTTGGCTCGTGCTCTTGTTATTGGTCCTGTTATTGAAGTCTCATTACTAGCTTTGGCATTACTAGCGATGTCCTCATCACATTGTCCTCTCACAACTTAAGTATGTGACAGATCTTTTTTATCGAGTTGGTATGGTGGCATGCAAAGGTGCCACTACTCCTATGTTGAAGCAACCAAATATAGAAGCACAGATGAGGCAACCAAATACAGAAGCACAGTTGAAGCTCTTCAGTATCTTGTCCTCACACGACCTGACATTGCTTATTTTGTCAGCAAGGTATGCCAATTTCTACATTCTCCTACCAGCGTGCACTAGACGACGGTAAAAGGATACTACGGTACCTTAACCACATTGCATCGACTGGTATGGTGATTCGCAGATCTACCTCCACCTTGGTGAGTGATTTCTCAAACGCCGATTGGCAGGGTGTCAGGATGACCGAAAGTCTATAGGCGGATTTGCTATTTTCTTTGGATCCAACTTGATCTCATGGAGTGCGCACAAGTAAGCAACAGTCTCTTGGTCTAGCACTAAAGTAGAATATAAAGTCTTGCTAATGCTACGGCAGAGATTGTTTGGGTACAATTGCTACTGGGGTGAACTTGGAGTTTTTTAGTCTCGGGCTCAGCATTGATTAACAACCAAACCGTATCACCTAATTATAGGGATCGGTCTCAGCATTGATTATATTCTATTTGTACACACCTTGAGTGTGTGTATGTAGAATTACTATTCTACATGCAAGTATAGAATGCGTGCCGAAAAGTTACTATCGTGTGTGAATGAAGCATTGATTATATTCTATTTGTACACACCTTGATTATATATATGTGTGTGTATATATATATGTGTGTGTGTGTGTGTGTATAGGAAGCCTCTTTTCTACACCTGGGTGTAATTACACCATATATCATATCTCACAATATGGGAAATATCTCACGTAACGGAGGGTATGTACGTGTAATATACGAGTATTTAAGACCATCTAGATGGTATGAATAATTTTTCAGAGGTGGTATGTATATTTGTTTGACATACTCTCTTTTATATGCGTATATAAAGGTATTTACAAAATACGTTAAAAACTATGAACTCTCTTGCAATTTTTTTATGTGGTTCACATTAGAATGTCTTATAATTAGTATACGAGTATATCTAAGGTGATAAAGGAATATTTCAAGTTCGTTTAGATGGTATATTAGATGTGGGTATAATTACACTCAGGTGTAAAAGATATTTTTCCTATATATATGTATATATGTATGTACATATATAATATCACCTAAACGAACTTGAAATATTCCTTTATCATCTTGGATATACTCGTATACTAATTATAAGATACTCCAATGTGAACCACACGAAAAACTTACAAGAGAGTTTATAATTTTTAGCGTATTTTGTAAATACCTTTATATACGTATATAAAAAGGAGTATATAAAAAAATATACATACCACCTCTGAAACATTATTCATACTACTTAAATGGTCTTAAATACTCGTATATTACACGTACATACCATCCGTTGCGCAAGATACTCTCTACATTGTGAGATATGACATAAGGTATAATTACACCCAGGTGTAGAAAAGAGGCTTCATATATATATATATATATATATATATATATATATATATATATATATATATATATATATATATATATATATATATATGCATATGTATATATGCATATGTATATATATATATATGTGTATATATATATATGTGTGTATATATATATATGTGTGTGTGTGTATATATATATATACACATATACACATATATATACACACACACACACATATATATATATATATATATATATATATATATATATATGTATGTATAGAGAGAGAGAGAGGTGTGCAGCCGATGAAGATAGAGAGAGAGAGAGAGAGGGGTGTGCAGCCGATGAAGGTGTACAAGCCACAAACCGCATAATCATTTACTTGCTATCGTCTTGATAGGCTCAAAGTGATCAAATACATGCACCATCATGTTTTGTACAAGGATTTGTTATTGACATGTTGAATTGATATGTATTCAAAGCAGTCCATTCAGCATAAAAATAATAAAATTCAGTACTCGAGTGGAAGAAACCTTTTATCTTAATAAATGTCACGTTGTTCGTCAACTTAATAAGTAAGGCCCCCACAGAGGGGGTGATTGGAATAGCGATGGTTTTTGGATTTTGGCTGAAAAAATACTGTAGCTGGCTGAAAAAATACTGTAGCTGAGTTAGTGGATAGTGTAGTGAATAGTGAAAAAAAAAGCTGAAGTTAGAAGCTGAAGCCGAAACGATGAGAGTCTGAATTCTACAGCTTTCTGAGCTGACAAACCAAGTTCAAATTTCGAAGGCATTTTGTTACTGTTCATCTGGACATTCTCCTTTCTGTGAAAGTGCAAGGAGAAAGACGCCGTGCCATTCATCACCTGATGAGAGCGAGACAATAAATTTTCAGGTGGCAGAGACAAGATCTGCTAGCCCATTAACAAGAGAAATGAAGAGGATATAGGACTGAAGGCTATCCATTAAGCTGAGACAAGATCTGCTAGCTCATTAACAAGAGAAATGAAGAAGGCATAGGATTCTTCTGCCCCCCATCACGTGCTCGCCTGAGAATTGGCAGTAGTTTTTGACCCACTGCAGGAGTTCAGAAATAAGCTTCAGGTTTGGAGTTTATGCTCCAACAGTAGCATTTCTGAAGAACAGGCCCAACAGCCAACAAGAGCTCATGATGAATTCTTTAATTTGGTGTTTGGCCATTTATTTGGCTAACTAAAGATGCCAGCAAATTTAAGTTGATGCATTCAATCCTTGCCAAAGCAGCATGCATGCGTGACAATTAAGCTTTGTGAGAACATTCTGATGTATGCCACCGTAGTAGTAGGATGCTAGCTCCTGGTGGCTGGTACTTAGGCTGGTTAGTGAGAAAAGAGTCAAATAAAAGTTTTTCACTGTGAGTATTCAGGCCGCTTCATGCAGACAGCTCAAGGTGCACTCTACATGCCATTTGTTTAAGATTTAGGTAGCGTTCGGAATAGCGATGACTTTTAAATTTTGCTAAAATTTTACTGTAACTGGCTTATTTTTTACTATAACTGAGTTGGCTTATTAAGCATAATTAAATTTAAAAAAAATATAAAAATAAAAACGACGCGCTAATCTATCATGAATAATGTAAAGGAATACGAAAAAATAAAACACAAAAAACCAAGAAAAAAGAAAAAAAATACTACAGTCTAGCTTTGCCCACCATGGTCCATCACCCATCGCGCAGCTCACTTAGCGCACCCTTAATACCATTATTTTCAGAGGTTAGACATACCAATCCTGATGCTATTCTTTTGTTTATTACTTTTGAGACTCCACTGTTGCTTTATTCAGAAGGATGGTAACTAATGCAAAAATCGTGTGAGGTATGTTTTGGTCCTTCAGTTACCCCAGAGGCCTCATTCTAGGACAGAAAATGATAGGAAGCAGCTATACAAGGTCAATCTAAGACTATAATAAGCTATTCGTTGCAAAACAGTGACGGCCAAAATTTACCTCTTCTTTGCTGTCTAGTCACCCAGTATTTAGAATGACAAGCCGCTCCAATATTAATGCTCGTACTACTATTTTGTTAGAAGCTATTCCTGTCCTGTCGTACTTCTACACTGTCGAACCTAGGCTACTGCTGAATTGTGTCTATCCGCCAAATCTATTCTTTTTTGTTAGGAGCAATTCCAGCAATATATAAACTTATCACACTATCAAATCTAGGCTTCTAGTAAGTCGACGGTTGTAAATAAAGGATAATATGAGAAGGTCTAAATGTTAAATGTGTTGTTGTGATAAACTATTATTATCTTTACTACTTTAAAAGAAGGAGTTGGTGGTTGATGAGTCCTCCCTCACTTCCTCTTAACTATTTGATCTAATTATAAGATACAATCCGAACCGTCCCCCACCCCCCAACGCCCCCACCGCCCCGACCCGCCTCCCCTCGCACTCCCCGCGCCCGATCCGCCTTCCTCGCCTCCCCGCCGCCCCCGCCTCCCCCTCGCTCTCCCCCCGCCGCCTCCTCCCCCACCCTGCGTCGCCGCCGCCGCCTCCCCTCCTCCCTCCCACCTCCCAAGCGCCGCCCTCGCTCTCCCACGCCGCCCCGATCCGCCTCCCCCTCGCTCTCCCCCCGCCGCCTCCCCCCCCCCGCGTCGCCGCCTCCTCCCCCCCCCGCGCCGCCGTCTCCTCCTCCCCCCACCCCGCGCCGCCGCCTCCTCCTCCCCCACCCCTCCGCTCCGCTGCCGCCTCCTCCCCCCCCCGTAGCCGCCTCCTCCTCCTCCCACCCCGCGCCGCCGCCTCCTCCCTCCTCCCCACCCGGCGTCGCCTCCTCCTCCTCCCCAACCCTCCGCTCCGCGCCGCTTTGTCCTCGCTGCCTTCTCGCCCGAGGCAGTGCGTGCTTGGCCATCGCGGATCTGGTACAACCTCTGAAACCCTAAGCGTGTCCTCGTCCGCCTCTTCCTCAGAGAGAGAGAGTAAAACCCTAGATCTGCTGCTGCTAGGCTTAGTTCGGGGCGATGAAGATCGATTACAGCGCGTGTGGCGCGACAGAGGCATGGGTGCTTTGTGCTACACCGATGAGGTCGTGCTCTTCACCGCCTATGACGAGGAGGTGCACGCCGCGAACAAGCTCATTGGGAAGCACCCGGTAGCGTGCGCTCCTCTCTGACGGCGCCTCCTCGCTCTCCCGCGCGCCTACCATGCCCAAGTGCAACATCTGCCAGGTGAGGCCACCCGCCCCGTCCCTCCCTCCCTTTCTGTCTCTTGATTGGGGTGGCTACGTAGGAACTCAAGAAATTTTGGCTGCAGAGCGTTGTCTTATTTTAATTCTACTTAATACATTTGACTTTCTGTAACTGTGAGTACATGTATACCCTATAATGTGATGATTGATTGGAGGTTGATGTGCTGCAGGGTGATGTATGTTGCGTCCGTTTTGTGGAAGATGTGCACTACATTCAGTTGATTGAGCATGCGCATAGCTTGGTTGCGAGCTCGGCTGAGCAACCTACCTGCCCAGTATGTCTTGGTATGTGGAGGTGGTTTGATTTACTCTTAACATTTATCAAAATTTCAGAATATCTTATTCCATTTGTTAATTAGAAGTTTGGAATCTCTCTGCAGGTTTTAGCATTGTATTAAAATTGTTAAAACTTGGAAATGCTCACCCACCTACATTTTTCAAATTATGTCGTAGTTCCAAACTGGTATAGTGATATGTTCACTTGGTGATGAAAAAGTGAGCATTACGTGTTTCATAACATAAGAATGTTTAGGATGTATACCGAATTACCGATTACATATAGACTTGGGCATCACATAATAAAAGTAAGCCACATAAGTGAAATCTGGTTTTAAAACATGTGAATTTACCATCTTTTTCTTTCATTAAAGAATATAGGCTGTATTAATTTTGCAAGTAATCTTTGTATCTGCTAAATTTTATACTAGATATGCATTGCTTTTAGCCTCTGATCTATTTGTCTGTTGTTGTCCCTAATAGAAGGTTTAATCGTGCACATATATGTAATTTTGGGAACGTTGCAGATATCATCATTTGAATTGACTTCAGATATAGGAGGCTAAGGTGGTAAATATTTCTACCTATGCTATAGTGCTATTGTATAATTTAATTGCATTGGCAATGGGTACTAGGTGCATCTTTATAACTGTTACATGTAAAGTGTCTTTCTTTTTTAATTTCAGCTCATGATATAGAAACTTAACTCCATGCCTACTTATTAGTTTTCTAGCATTTTTTCTTACTTTACCCTGATCAGTAGGAATTTGGAGTTTATGTTGATTGCATTGTTTTTTTTTCTGTTTTTGAATAGAACGACTTGACCAAGATCCTGGAGGCATTCTTACTACTATATGCAACCATTCATTCCACTGTTACGTCTGCCTGAGGCTACAGGGTGTTTCACAGCACATTTTAAAATGGGATGAAAATGCTAGATATATGAAGATGCGGACCTACGACGACATAGATAGATGTTCTGCTGAAGATAAATTGCAAATGTAGCGGTCGCTTCAAGCGCCATTGCCACTGTAACGACGGCTCATACATAGTAGATAAACATTAGGATAGGGACGTACACACGATTATAGATCACTCCTAGGATATATATATTGATATATATATATATATAATTACATGGTATATTAGAATAAGATACATGATGACGTAAGAAAAAGTTGATATTTATTATTCAATTTAAGATAATATTTGATAGTATGCACCACTTTTATTTGGTTTTCCGTTGCAACGCACGGGCACATAACTAGTATTAGAGATTTTGGGATTTGAATTTTGTAATAATTCAGTTTTTAGCTTTTAGATGTGTTGTTGTGATGAACCATTATTATATTGAAGGTTTTGGGATTTAAACTTTATAATAATTCAGTTTTTCAGCTTTTGGTGCAGACCTACCAGTCTGATTGGCCAGAGATGGCGGTTAGACCGGCCGACTCTGGTGGTCAGACCAACCAGGGCTGGCGGTTTGACCGGCAGGGCAAGCTGTTTCTGTCAAAATGTGAACTTCTGAAAAATTGAGTTGTGGTGTGTTTTGAATTAACTTATATTAGTACATATATGTTACATGAAGCACCTTTCAGCTAAAATAGATTAAGTTGTGAAGAATTTATGTCCAAAAATGATTTCTTAGTCTTTGAATATGTAGGGACGCTTGAAGATAACTATGGTCAACGACGAGGATCGGGGCTACGTTTATGAAGGAGTCGAGACCTAGAATGATCAAGGATGCTGATGAGATGGTTGAACTCAAGTATGACACAAAAAAGACAAAAAAATATTGAAGAAAAGTTCGAGTGATAGGTTACACCATGTGGCTTGGTAGGTCTAAGTGAGGCGTGATCTGATGAAACTAGAACGAGAGAGACTTGCTGACGCATGGCAATCCAATGGTGCATCTATACGTGGTAGGCATGACGATTGCTTGTGAGACAAGATGAAGACTAGGCTAAGAAAGGGTAACTAGTGGTCCATCTACACGTGGTGAGTATAGAATTGTTTACAAGTAAAGACGAAGACCAGACCAAGAAAGAGTAGCAAGTGGTGCATCTACACGTAGTATGGTGATTGCTTGTAACAGAAGATGAAGACCAGGTCAAGAAAGGGTATTTTTATAAATTGACTAAAATACTAGAAACTACCTTGAATCAAAACCGTGGCGCTTGAGAAAATAGTTTAGGTTAAGGAAAAACTGAGATGGTAAAGTGGATCAAAGATTAAGGATTTAGTGGATTCGTGCTTATGTGTTTTAAAAAACATGTATAAGTGTAGTGTGTAAGTAAAACCCGTGTTATGTGGGATTAACGAGTTTTTCCATATGTGCTATTAGATAGTATCCATTAGAGTTAGATATAGCCTAGTTGCCTCATCTATTTAACGGGTTAGGATAGAGATTTGCTACTTAAGCATCCAATATTTGCTAATTGAAGAAGTGTTCTAGGATAGGGTTAGAGAAGTGTGAGCACTATAATGTGCTCTTTTGTCCTCTAGGTAAAGTGTCTGTAAAACTTTTATCCTCAAGTACAAATATATCAACTTTGTTCATCTTTCATGGATTCCTCTTGTTTTGGTTGATTTTCTCTTAGTTTTGTTGATTTTGATCTTCTCTTTCTCCTTCCTAATCTTACTGGATGCCAAGGATGAGTAAGTGATAGATGTCTCATGAAAATTAATCTCTATCTATCTAGCCATCAGGTTTGGTATGTTCTTATTATTGCTCAGTTTTGCTTGAATTTAGCCTCTTTGAGTGATTTCTTGATCCGAAAATTTTTGCATCTAATCATTGGGTGTTTTTGCTTACTGGGACATGTGGTAATACATCTAAAGCCAGTTTTTGCACACGAGCAAGTCATATTTTGAGTTTTCAGTTTTCGTCCAATTTTAGTGTAATCTTACTTGATTTTGAGAAAGGTTTGAACTTTTCATGGATTCTTGTGATCCTTGAATGGAATAAGTTTTTGAGACAAGCAAGGTGCATGCAAAATTTTATTTTATTTGGATTTGTATTTTTGAAGTTGCACCAAATGTTCCTTTGGCTCAGGCTAAAAATTCCAATTCTGAAATAGGAGAGGCCGGTCAGACCGCACCCCGATTGGCTTGATCAAGTATTTTCGTCCATTCGACTGCCTCAGAGGCAGTCGCGTAACGATCAGCTATCTCGAAGAGCTTGGCAATGGTGGTCAGAGGACGCAAGGTGATGTCTCTAGTGATTCTCTTATTTTGGGTTCCCTGCTTGAATGCCCTAATGACGGAGGCGTCAGAGACTTCTGGAATCGAGTTACGAACTTGGCTAAAACGTCTGATGAACTATCATAAGGTCTCGCCGCTGTGTCGCATCCAATGCAAGTCATCATCTTTTCCAGGGCAGTTGTATGTCCCTTGAAAATTGGATAGTAGCAAATCGCAAAGATGCCTCCAAGAATAGATTGACTCGAATGGTTAGTTCAGCAACCAAGATTGAGCAAACCCCTTAAGCACTGTCGAAAGGTAATTTGCCATAATGTGTTGATCACTTCCTGCAATCTTGTAAATATGAAGGAACTCGATGGGATTCTAAGTCCCATTGAACCTCTCCATGTTCATAGGATAAAAATATGGCGGCCATCGTACTACTCAGAGTTTGGATATAAATGCCCGACATCCGGTAACCACTTCTTGTCATCTCCTTTGCGGGAAGAACCAAGCCGAGGCAATAAAAATTGTTGATGTTGTGCACACGTAGATCGAGGTAAAAGATGCGCTCTCTGTGCGCATGTAGATCGAGGTAAAAGATGCGCTCTCTTTTTCTTAATCTATCCTCATAGATTACCATGAGGCGTGCACTGCATGAGGCGGACTTCCGTGGGGCCTAGCGACTGGAGACGAGGGAACATCAATCTTCGCGCAGCTACAAGAGCAGAAGAAAAACAATGCGTGGATTGAGGAAGCCCTTGCTCGCTTCTCGTACGTGGAACGCGACGACGAGTCGAAGATGATGCGAAGAGAAACGGGCCGCCACCGATGATTTCTTTTCTTCCGAAATAGATTTAGATTTTATTTCTGAATCATGGTGGCTACAAAGTGATCTTTTGGTACCCCTAAACTCTAGCATGAAATTAGCATCCCCAAAAGCCATACGATTAGCCTCCAACCCCATCTCTATTTATAGTCTAGGGTTCAAAACTTAGGCTTATTCTAAACTCATGAGTTCTAATCCAAATCCAACAAATAGGAGACTCGAAACCCTTTCTAATATGGGTTTTCTAAAATTTCAATCTCCAACTCGTCACGTGTCGAAGTCTCCATGATCACACCTCCTATATCTTTTTCATGTATTATCCATCTTTGATCTCCATATGTCCAAGCATGAGTCAGATCATCTCGTGGTATTCTCGATCATTTAGACCTCGGATCTCCCCATTCTAGTCCTAGTCCACCTCATCATCAATCACAATCGTCTCCATGCTCAACCTATACATGCAAATACCAAAGAACATTTTTTCGGTACAAGTTCTTTCTAACTTGACCAACATTAGTCTACACACACGCGACACACCTCACATAACAACGCTAAGCAATATTGTCAATTATTTATTATCACAAAAATCCTAAAATCCCCCCATATGGTCTAACAAGTATGCAAAGGGAAATATTCGTATGTGATTTTGACCGGTACAGCTAAACTCAGTATACTTTTTAGTACAATTTTTCTATTGACCTGTCTTAAAAAACATACCATTTAAAAATTAGTTATTGTAGATAGTATAAACATAAACTAACTTTAAACCTAAAAAAACCCACCCGCTCAGCTTCTACCTTAGCCACCGTCTCGCCAACGCGAAGCCCATCATCGAGCATGTCATCCCCGTCGTCGACGTCTACA
This sequence comes from Melocanna baccifera, assembly GCA_036346265.1. Classification (NCBI taxonomy): domain Eukaryota; kingdom Viridiplantae; phylum Streptophyta; class Magnoliopsida; order Poales; family Poaceae; genus Melocanna; species Melocanna baccifera. Next base: position 19,672,293 of record CM070707.1, on the reverse strand, counting down.
GCTATCATCCTTCCGTGCTCCGGTGTAAGTAGCCCATTCTATCAAACTCCAGAGAGAGAGAGAGCGCAATATATGGTTAATTTACTCATATGCACGGTTCTGATAATCAGACGATTACCAGAAATATCGGTTTAACTGGCCCTAGTAAAAATACAAACTAGCTCTGAAAAATTTATTTTGTATGAATTTTATCAAGCTTTTTCGGTTTTACCTGTCCCTTCCGGTAAAATTTTGTTTCCGATAATTTAAACCCTGCTCATATGTTGGCGTTTGATGTACATGCATGAGTGACGCAGCAATGGCGGGGGAGGCGAGCTTGCGCGACACGGAGCAGTGGTTCTTCTTCTGCCCGCAGGCGGAGAGGGAGGTGCACGGCGGCAGGCCGGCGCGGACCACGCCGTCGCGGTACTGGAAGGCCACAGGGTCGCCGTCCTGCGTATTCTCCTCCTCAGCCAACAAGATGATCGAGGTGAAGAGGACCATGGTCTTCTACCAGGGCCGCGCCCACGGGGACCAAGACCAGGTGGAAGATGAACGAGTACAAGGCCGCCGCCGCCGCCGTACAGCCAATGGCACCTCTCAGGGTATGCTCCTCAATACACCTTGCATGGAAATGAAAGTTAAAATGATGATTAATATTATTAATGTTGCGATTAAACCACTTAATAACTTGCACATGCATGGTACGTACGCAGTACGCTCATCATTAATCTATGTATGCTGAAGTAATTGCCTGCTTATGCAGCTGAGGAACGAGCTGAGCGTGTGCCGGGTGTACATCAGCACCGGCACCCTGAGATCCTCCGATCGTCGCCCCCTCAATCCGTCAGGGCATGATCAAGCGGTCCACCACCACCGCGTACCGTCGTCGGCGAGGACGCCCCAACACGAACATCACCGCTGAAGTCATCGCCAGTACCGGACATCCCGAGAACTCTGATGACAAGCAAGCTCCTCATCAGGATCTCGAGGGATCGTCGTCGATGGATCCGAAGATGCTGCCATCGACTGGAGCTCGCTGATCACTGCTGCTGATGATTTCAGTTTCAACGATATCGATTTTAACTCGAGAGATATTGGAGTACTGTGGCCACAAATTTGATTGATACCTTGTGGATGCGCTCGAGTTCGTTAAGGTTTAGATAGTAGCTAGTAGCATATAGCACCACATATGCATGGTAAGAAATTGGTTGGATTAATATCGTAAATTAGCAAGCTAGACCAAAAGGTAATTAATTGCGGTAGTGTGTGTCAAGTGCCACTAGGTTAGTCTGGAGAAGAAATTAACGTTTCTCTAGGCTATTAATTCAGCCAGGAGTGCGCGACTTACGTTGCAAATGCTGTACAAAAGCTCCTGCTAGTTTGTTAAGAGTCTTAGAGATTTCGAGTGTTCAGATCTCAAGTCGATTGTTAGTTCTGTCTGTGTGTGCAATGTGTTCATCGAAAACTATGTCGAAAATAATTTTGACTTGTCAAGTAATAGAGTATTACAATCATAATGCAAGTGGCATCGCATCAAAATTAGTTAGCTAGTTTCCTTGTGTGTGGATTCCCTTCCTACTATAAGGGTCTTTCTTTTATGCGTGTACTTAATTACCAAGCTTGATTGGGTATTATATATATACAGTGAAAAAGCTCTTGCCATGTACAAGCAGCACCGAGCACCAAAACCATGGTCTTGTTCTGTGCTCTTCCACCTTGAATAAGTGTGTTATTCCTCTACGATCGTGTAAGTTCCCGATCGAGTATGATGTGTGAGTTTTCTCCTGATGCTGCTGTGGTCTAACATTGGGAGCCTGAAAAAACTTGGAATTGTGTTCGATTTGTTGTGGTTTAACAGTACCAGGTCGATTAGTTCTGTGTGTGTGCGCCTATAATAATGTCTTGCCATCTTACCCAACAAAGCAACATCCGACGACGCGCTTTCGCCTGATCGGAACAAGCGGCCGCCCAGCCGCTTGTCCTCGGCCGAGCGCCGGGACACCTACAAGAAGCCTTGCTCACAAGCTGACGGGGTCGACGATGGGAAGGACAATGACTTGAGCTCGGCAAGGCGCGTACAGAGCATGTAACAACCCAAGATTTTGAAGAGCGCGTACAGAGCACTCTTGCAACCCGTTTTCTCCCCTATTCCCGTTGCCTCGTGTCTTGCCACCGTTCGTGTATGCCCGAGCCACCTTACCTGCCGCCATCTTCGCTTGCATCAAGTTGTGCTAGCACCCATGCCACCTCATGCCATGCCAATACCACTTCTCTATCATCGCTCACCCGCAAAGACCATGCAGCTGACCACACTGCACCGCCACCTCGCACATCCGCTCCAGGGAGGAACGGTGACTCCTACACCGCCACCATGTTGTCGTCCTGGCATTGAACCCATCCATCCATCCATGCCACCATCCACAGCCGAGAGCACCACCACTCCGCTTTCAGCGCCATTGCCTTCGCAAGCTACAAAGCCGAGTGCAAAGACTACTTCATCATCTTTTGCACTGCCTCATAACCACCACAAGCCTTCTTTCTCCTCTTTGACCAAACCGCGCCATAGATGTCTAAATTTTCATCGATGAGCCCAAAACTTATTCTCACCACGGCCTCCTCTCCAACCTAATTAACTACACCCCTAGCATCATCTCGACATCACAAAGCTATCCTCAACTTCTCGCCAAGTCTTGCCACCTCGCCGCTCCTAGCTCGACATTGTCGTGCACCACCGCTCGGTCATCCACAGCCACCGTTGCCAGAACTCCTCGAGCAGTCCCAAGCTAAGCCATCACCACCGCTAGACTCCCCTCACCTGCTAGATACTTGAGCCATCCTCAACTTGGCTGAAGCCTCACCATACCTCCACCTTGTCATGCCCATATTCCGACGAAGCACCGCCATTACCTGCCACCTACAAGTCACCTCCACCTGTGTGTATGTGTGTGCCCAAAATAAGTTGTTTGAGTCCCATAGTTACTTACCGCACCACCACTCATCGTTGTCGCCAAATTTGGCACCACCGCCATCTCCTTTGTCTCAGTTGCCATCAGAGCAAGCTATAAGCTCGCTCTGGAGTAGACTAGGCCACATACCCTTGGGCTAACAAGGTTGGCTGGCAAAGGCAGCCTGAGCCAATTTTGAGCCCAATCGGCCAAATTGGGCCAAGCTCAGTACTATGCAGTCCAATAACACCCAGCCAGTCCAACAGTATTCATTCTACCCAACGCAAAACACCGTTCAACCCGATCCGCTACACAGCAAATGCGTTAGCATTGTTCACCAAACTTGACCCGTTAGAAATAGTACCAACCCGGTACTGTTCACCCGACCGTTACTATTCATCCAAAAACAAAAACCTTGTTCATACACATTTCAATTATTTTGAGCCCATCTAACCCATTTTCAGCTCTGTTCAATCTAACCAAGCTTAGTTTAAACCCTACCCACTCAGACCCACCTTTTTATATCTTTTTTGAATATTTTATTATATTTTGTTTCCAACTTGCATTCTATAGTGCGGGAACTTATTTGTATTCATTTTTTGTGCTAGCATCCGGATTCAACTAATTGGCCAACGAAGAAGCTATTGGAGCAACAAAGGTAGATGGTGTTAAACCTGAAGCCTACAAAGAAATAATCAAAGACTCTAGATGAGAAGACAAGTCACATGTCATTGATCATGTTGATCCCATAATATTTAATTATTATTACTTTCATTCATGTTATTAATTTGAGCACTAATATTTACATAAAATGATAGTTAAGAATGACATGATGAATAGTTAGATCCAACCATTGAAAAGTCTTGTCATACTCTCGTAAGCCATATTCACATTGACAACCAGAAGTGTTGTTATAATATGAAATTACCCCGTTGATAACTATTAGGTAGATTAGAAAATATAAATGCATTACAAATACTGTTATGGATTATCTGGCCTAATGTCAGCAGACTTTGAAACAAAGCTGAGCAATGAAGATTCTTAGTGGGTAGCCACTACATGGATGGAGCCAACGACGTCACCTGAACATTGAGGCTCTGGTTTTGATATGGTGGTATGGTACTGTTGTACACATGATATGTGAATGATAGTCTCATAAGGACTAGACCCTTGTATTGAGTAAATAACATAGAACTCACTCAATTCGATCAAACATCCACAAGGTGATAGTTATCCTAGTTTCGTCTGGATAGCCCACGAGAAAGGTGTGAGATGGAAGTTGGGCCTGTTGGGCCACTTGCTAATCTTCACAATGGTAGGTCTACTCAATGTCAGGTCATTATTTTCGCACTAGACAGTGGATTCTTGAAGGTGGTTGAATGGCTCCGAGCCTATCAGACAGAAACTAGAACGAAATGAGTAGTGAAACGACCTTTGTTACCTCAGGTTAGTCACACACTATCATATTGCGTGTCTATAACTTGACATTATAAGTCTAAAATATCTTGTGGGTAAACTTCGATAACTCTACAAAGTATAATAAATATTATTCGAATACGCTATACTTCCGGTCAATGGAACTGTGTTTCATAGGTGATTCCTATAACAAGAATTTGGAGAATTTTAATGTGAAAATTGCGAATGATAAAACCCCATTGCTAATTAAATAATGTTTTAAGTGCATAGTTCTTTACTAGTAAATTTGCATATATTCTTATCATATTACAACCTATGACTATCCACTTGAACACCTTGTATGGTAGATTAAATAGCCTTCCCATGTAGTTTGCTGAGTACCTAGTGTACTCAATCTTACTTATTTTCATCAGAACAGACACCAGAAGAAGGAATAATGCATCAGCTAATGTGCTAGGGTTACGAATGCACTTAAGCATTCCTATGGGATTTCATCAGTTCTTCTTAATATAAGTTAAATTTTGGGCTTGAACGCCCGTAAAGCTATTGTAGTTTGCCCGTTATGCATGACATATTTTAATTAAACTAATCATTTTTAAATATTCATGAGCAGGCATGATACTCTTTGCCTACAACTAAACTCCTAGGCTGTTGCGGAAAATACGATGGTCCTATTCTTCAAATAGGGTCATCACAGAAAAGTATCAGAGCAAGTTTAACTATAGATTGTAGCTCTAAGTATAGGTCTAGTTTATATAAGAATACGAGTTTTTACAAAAACTCTAATTTCTTGTACAAAAGAGTTATAAAAACCATAAGTATTATTGCTATATTGTCTTTCCTATTTATATATCACCTCTCTTAGAATTGTGTGAAAATGCTTTTCTTTTTATTTTGTCAAAATCTTTAAACCTCGCGTAGCCGCTTAGGGTAACTTCTTGTTGTAGGTACTGTCCAAATAAAATGAAAACTACAACACCGAACTCGACAGTAAGGGCAAAAGGCCCCTGTCCACATAGTAGATCAGGCAACTCTGTAGTAGCCCCTAGTCCTACCTGCCATATTTGTCGTGTCTCCTAAATGTTTCTGTTCATACATGGTCCAAATGTTTATGTCACTCTGTAGCGTAGTAGTAGCGAGGCTGGCAAACTTGAAGGATTCATGTACGAAGATTTCTTTAACACACAAAGTAATAGTTTTGGGGCTGTCTATTCCTTGCATAAAACAATAAAAAATGAACCATGAAATCCTAACTCAAACAGCTATCCAAAGCGATGAGGCGACATAGAGTAGTCATGTCATACTAAACTTCACAATTCCAAGTCACATAAAATCATAAAACCCTAATTTTGAAAAATGGGAATATGATTTTTTTTAGATCTAAACCCTTGATTTTTTAGACAATTTCAAACATGCAAAACTCTAAAAAAAATTGCATAATTAAATTAAGTATGCAAGGAACCTTCAAAAAAATTTCATAATTTTTGAATATCATTGGCAACATTAAAAAATTCCCTAGGAAGAGTCTAATTAAATGAATTGTGCAGCGAAATTTAGGATGGATAAAATTATTAAAAAAAATTACACAATCATGTATACTATGTCAGAAGGCACCACACTAAATTTTGTAATTGTTGGAGCTCATTTGGTATATCTAAAAAATCAAACAAGCAACGTATCTACAAGAAATCCCTAATTAGGATTAGATTAATGCTAATTACCCTGGTAATTAGGTCCTGCACAGTGGCCGTGCAGCAGAGGCCATCTGTCATCCTGCTAGGGCTACCACACGGTCGCCATGCGATTGTGTGCAATTATCACACGACTACAGTTATTTGCGTAAACACGGATTCAAAACGTGCTGAAATAACCAAAAAAAAGTCCACCACCATTCAATTGCACAACGACATGCAGCGTACCATAGCATAGACTACGGTTATTCATGTAAACACAGATCAAAATGTGCCAAAATAACCCAAAAAACGTCCATCGCCACCCAGCTACACAACGACATGCTGCGTACCGCAGCCTGTGTACGCAACACGCCTTGGCATATATAGCATATTTTGCATTTGTATTTGCAAAAATAGTTGTATGTGCATGGTATTGATAAAAATGGCACTTCTGTCGTTCGATCACCAGGCGCAGCCGCCTGAAGGTGACACGTGGCCCAGCCACCAATGGCAAGCGCATACCGCCCGGCCGCCGCCTCACCACAATACGGTACCTGGCCTGCTGTCTGGTGGCAATACGACAGGTAATTAAGTCGGCTAACTAGCTGGCTTAATTACTTGCCTAAATACCATTTCATTTATCATATTTATTTGAATTTTGAAATATAACAAATAAGCTCAAAAAATTATGAAATTTTATATACAGCTTTTTGACACAACAAAATTTATCATGTAATTTTTTTGACAATTTTACCTACTCTGGATATTGCTCAAAAATTCGTATGATTGATATATTTGTAGGAGTTCTTATATATAGCAAACGACCTCCAAAAATTATGAACTTTTTTGTGAAGCCTCATGACATAGTCAACTTAATTGTGTAAAGTTTTGAGAATTTTATGTACTTCAAATTTAACATGTTAATTAATTGTAATTAGCGATATGCGATACTAGGGTTGTGCAAACTTCTTCTATGATAATCCCGACCACCGTCAATGCACAAGCAGCTATCGGTAGCTAGTAAAGACCGATTATAGTGTGTTACCCTTCTATTTCTTTTTCAAATTACATTCTAACAACTTTTTCCATCTATCTGTAGTCCCCGAAACTGCTGTGTGGCTATCGCAAGTAGATCGATCTAGTGATCTACCCATATGACCAATGGACTCTTAACTTCGAGGAGTGAGATGTCAAAAGGGTCTGCGAGATCCAAGAAGAGGAGCGTCGTAACGAGCAGCAAACTGAGCGTATACGTTGAGAAATAAAGGCTCATCTCAAGCCGTGCATGCGCAGGGAGCGCGAGGCTCGCGACAAGGAGCACGAGAAAAAAAAGGAAATGGCAGTCAAGGCCAAAGAGGCCATCGAAGAGTTCAACGCTGTGCTCACAAGGAAGAAAAAATAGCCCTAGTTCATGTAATAAGTCAGACCATTCTGAACTAGTCCCTTGAAGCTCGAATTTATTTCCATTCAAAAAAGGCGCATATGTATGGTAGGAGTACTTCAATTTGTTCCATTATGCATGATGTTGTTTCTTATGCACTAACCGAACCCTGTCTGTTATATTATTTTCAGCTTTTGTTATGAAGTATATTTTAATTTGCAATATTGTAGGATCAAGGATAACCGACTAGAGGGGGGTGAATAGGAGGTTTTAAACTTTTTGGCTAAATTTAACAATTAATAACTAGATGATCGCTAAGCAATTCTAAGCAATTAATAATAAGCAATTGAGAGTAAGAGCAATTACTATAATAAACAAGAAGCAAATACAATATGACTCTCGATGTTTTTACCGTGGTATCGGAAACTTGCCGGTTTCTACTAATCCACGTTGAGATTAGCCCGAACTAATCGGACTGGCTCCACGAATTAAGCCGAAACACCTCGATCACTATTGGCAGCTCTTCCTCCGCTCGGGAGATGGTGAGCTCCAACCACTCACAATTCGGCACGGGCTTCTTCACAATCTTCTTTGAAGAAGTCACCGGCAATTGACCTTCCCGCCGTCTAGGTGCCGGCAAGCACCAAGAGAATGGACCAAGAAATTCACTTGACAACGCTTGAGTGCAATTGGATCAAACTAGAAATGAATGCACTCAAAAATGCTCCACCAACTCAAAATGAATGCTCAAGAGAGAAATGAGGGTGGAGTGAATGCTCTAGGGCTCAAATGAGTTCAATGAAAACTTCAGCAAGCAGTCCAAGTGCAGGTGGGGGGTATTTATACCGTCACCAACCAAAACTAGCCGTTGTTAAAAATTAATGCTGAAAAATCAGGGAAATCGGAATTACCGCTGTACAAAGTGCGGTATTACCGCACTTTACTGTAGCACACAGTAACGGTTATGTCAGATGAACAGAACTAGCCGTTGGAATTTTGTGCGGTATTTCCGCCGTTGTAAGTGCGGTATCACCGCTCAGCGGTAATACCGCAGGTCAGTGCGGTATTACCGCACTGCGGTAGTTCCGCCGTGCTAATACCGATTTCTGGCCGGCTATGTCTTGACTTGGAGGCTTTCTGGAAAAAAAACATTCCGGAAAACGGTAATACCGCAGTGCCATGCGGTACTACCGCACTACGGTAGTTCCGCCGTTCAATTTTCGGTATTACCGATTCCAGAGAGTTGAAGTCCTCACAGGGGTGCTCACTGGAATTTTCATACCGCACATATTCCGGTATTACCGCCTAGCGGTAATACCTCTGTGTATATACCGGTATTACCGCACTGCGGTAATATCGTTTGTGGATGCGGTACTACCGATGTTTCTGAGAAAGCCCAGTGAGTTTTTCAAACTGATTTCAAATTCATGCATGTTTCTAGATTGATCTAATGTGCATAAAACATGTTATCAAGCTATTTTCAAAAATCTCTCTTAATAGTACGACATCTAACCTATAATCCGGTCTTCCACCTTTACTCTTAAGATCGGTTAAATTTAAAATGGACCCAAAGACTTATGTACCTCATCTTTGAATTTTTGGCGTCGATAATCCTTGCAGCTTGTTCTTTACCTTGCACACATGAGACTTTATCTATACAATCTTAGCACACACATTAGTCATATGTTCATAATTCGTCATTAATTACCAAAACCCTAATCTTAGAGGTCTAGATACTTTCAAATATCAAATGTTATCGTCTTTTTGCATTGAATTCTTCAAAACAATGTATCTTTGTTACTATCTTACCACCAAATTCTAAGATTCTAAATCCATAAATCAAGTCCAAACTAAATTGAACCATTACCTTGATTTATAATTTACAAACTAACTGCAATCACGCATGCAGGCTAATTAAATGAGCATCGCATATCGCTAATTTTTTTATTAAATTAACATAATAAATTCAGAGCACACAAAATTTTTAAAAAATTACACGATTATGATGACTATGTTAGGAGGCTGCACATAAAATCTCGTAATTTTTTAAACTCATTTACTATATGTAACAACTCCTATAAATATCAAAATTGTACAAAATTTTAAGCAATATTTAGAATGGATAAAATTGTCAAAAATATACACAATGAAGTATGTTGTGTCTGGAGGCTGCACAAAAAATTATAATTTTTAAATTTATTTACTATATTTAAAAATTTAAATAAATATTATAAACAAATAAGGCAGGTAATTGAAGCGAGCCGGCTCAATTCTAGGCGCTTCCGGCGTTCATCCGTCCGGTTCGCATCGCACGCGGCAGATCGTCCGGCTGCTGACTTGTCGGCTTCCCGCGCGCCACTGACGGCACGGGTCCGCAGAGTTGATGCCCCGGTCCACGAGCCCGCCTGCTGCATGCTGGGCGCGGCACGCGGCGTCTCCACGTGTCCCGTCCTGCTGCTGCGTGGAGGTAGCCCGGCGAGCTCCTGCCCGGCCGCGACGTGGCAGTTGCGGACGGGCCAGATGCCTCGCGACGCCGGTCTACAGATCCCACTTGTCCTGCTTCCCCAACGCCGCCTCCGGGGAGAGATATTTAATTGAGCGGGGCACCGCCGTACTCGCTTGGCGCCGCCGTCTCTACTCTCCGGCTAGCGTAGCAAATGCAAGAACCCCATGTCTGATCACAGCAGCGATGGCCAGAGGGAATGCCGCCGGGGCGTCGCCGCCGACATAGAGCTCGACGCGGCCATGGCGCTAGCCGACATGGCCAGCGCTAGGCCGGGAGCGCCAGCGGCCGTGCAGGTGCCGCCGGTGCAGCACATCGCCTCTCAGGTAATTTGATCTTCTTACCCATAGCCTAATTCCTGGGGTTCCAAAGAATTAATTTCTTGGTATACTAGTATATGTATATGTCTTTGTCGGTTTCTTGATGGTGGTGGTGGCAGGCGACGGCGGCCGAGCACGAGGACGAGGAGCCCGCGAGCACGAGTCTGATTCTTGAGCTGGGCAAGGTCGGGATCCAGTCCTCGTCTTGCTCCGGCGGCTCCAGCGCCGGCGCCGGGGACCCCGCGCAACAGGCGCTGCAGGTGGCCGCGGCCGCGCCGGGCTACGGTCCCAGGCCCAGGCACATGCTCACCGAGGTAACTTCGCGTACGTGGTTGCAGATTCTGTGCTAGCTCTCCCTTCACCATTGTCTAATTTGCTCGCCGGCCGTGCACGTGTGCAATATTAGGCCGAGAAGGAGGCGAAGCGGCTGCGGCGCGTGCTCGCCAACCGGGAGTCCGCCCGGCAAACCATACGCCGCCGTCAGGTAACCGCTTGATGCTGTAAACATCATCGATCGCGGCCTTGTGCTACACAAATTCGATCGACCGTGCTTAATTTGCACCCTATAATCAGGCGATCCGGGATGAATTGGCAAGGAAAGTTGCAGATTTGTCATCGCAGAACGAGAGCATTAAAAAGGTAACCCAGAATTCCAGACGCAGTGCTAAGAGCTTCGTTCATTCATGTATTATTGATTCTTTAGCACACCGGTTCTGTGATAACCTGACAGTAACAAAGGGTTTTGGTTGTGTGTTTGGCTTAACTGAGGCGGCCAATACTTGCTTGGTGCAGGAGAAGGACATGGTGGTGCAGGAGCTCCTCTCACTCAAGGAGACAAACAAGCAGCTGAAAGAACAGGCACACCATCTATCGCTCTCGTTGCTTTAATTCTTTTTTATCATTAGCTATTGGTAGTACTAGTACCATTGCTAGGCCGAAACAGAACCCAGTGTGTTCCAAGCCTCCATCCAGTTGTCCCCTCTGAAAAAAGGCCGCATGACTGCACTTTACTAGGCACTAGGTCTCGCTGCTGTACACCTACTAATTATTAGGACTGCAAACGGAGCGCATAATTTCACCGATCGACCGAATGCACATGTAGCTCGCTGTATCACAGTAATTTTTGACGAAACAGGGCAAGCAGCCAAGGAGCATCGCTTGTTCAAACCTCAAGAGACTGGTATTTCAGAGGCGAAGTGCAGGCCCTGAACAAGTCGTGGATGCGTTTCTCTGCAGGTGGCGAAGTCGACGGCCAAGGAGCCGTCGGCAGCAGTGACCGAAGCCATGGACACGTCGCCAGTGGCACAGCAAGCAGAAGCCATGCCATCCACGGCCACCCCAGCTTATACACCACCGCCACAGCCGAGCTTCCTGTACACCGTGCCGGTCGTCTGGGGCTCTTGGCCGCCAGGGTACGAGCACGCTGACCCGGGCGCGGGACCTGCCCCAGCGCCGCTCTGCCTGCCACCCTGCGCGTGGTACTACCCTGTCGTCGCCGACACGCGCGGCTCGCCGACGTCCTATCCGCAGCCGTTCCAAGATCAGCCGCGCGCTGCAAGCGGGGGCGGCAGCCCGGCTGGCGGGACAGCCGAAGAGGACACTGATGATGACCCATGCTCACTGACGCTGGCAATCGACGTCGACAAGCAGAAGGGCACGTCGAGCACCCAGGGTGGTGGCGACGTGGTGGGGTTGCAGGGCGCGCTGAGCGACAGGGAGAAGGCGGCGACGGCGGCGGAGGCGAGGAAGAGGAGGAGGGGGCTGACGAAGATGAAGCAGATGCACGCCGGTGGCCGGTCGGGAGGCGAGCAGTGGTGAACGTACTGGCCATGCATAATGGTCGACCAGGAGGATATGATGGCGCTGCCATTGACAGGGCATTGGTGGTGATGACTTCGATTGGTTTTCTTGGAGGCAAGACAAAACTGATATAGTTCCTTACAATTGTTACGTGATATTTCTTGAGTATCTCGTTTGATTAGGTACCTAGGTTTGTTGCATCTTGATCATGTCCAGAGGCATTGAAGAAAGAAAGTGCTTTTCTAGTAGTTCTCTGAATTCTTTGGTGCAATTATCTGTAACTAGAGAAAAGTAGTAGCTCGATGATGTAGCACCGGAGTCGGGTGTAATGTAACGATTCTTTATGTGTGGTTTTTTTTTGAGTCATGCCGGTGCACGCTATACCGTTACAAATGATTCTAATGGCATAGACAAGTTTCAATGGATTTCTTCTAAGTTTCACGAGTTTTACAAGATTTCAGATAGTTTCAAACATGATTCATGAAAACTTAGTCAACTTAATAAAATACCATAAAATTTAGTAATAAAACATCATGAAGCACCATAAAACTTAGACATTAAACTTTAGAAAATTTAATTAACTTAGGTATGAAACCTCTTGAAACATAATAAAACACTATAAAACTTAGTAATGAAATTTATGAAACTTAGTCATAAAATCTACTGAAATTTTATGAAACCTCAAACAAGAAGTTAACTTTAAATTTTAGAAAGTTTCACCGAAAATTCAACCGAGTTTCAAGAGAATTTCACCGATGTTTCACAACAAAAGAAATAAGTTTCCCAACAAAACAGACAAGTTTAAAAAAAACCAGTGTTCATAAAAATTCGAAGAGACTGCTAACATCTTGACAACTTCCATAGGAAGCCGTTCGGAGACATTGAAAGCTCAGCCATGAAGTTGCACCACGCTCCTTGCTGCTTTCCACCCATGTTAGTCCACCGTAGCTCGCTTGGGTGAAACACAACGAGCCACCACCAGCCTCTGCTACATGCTCTTGCCTGCCTACCTCGACCTCGACCTTCGTTGTCATCTATGACACCAATCTGTTGCACTTGCCCTGCACCTATGTCTAGTTGGACTGGCCATGCTGCCGCAACACAGCCCTTGAGCGCCGCCACTAGCCAATGGTCTTGTCCATCGTCGACCAATGAACCTAGCCTGGCTACTCTTCTTCTCTCGATCTCTCCCAGACATACATACATAACAAAACAAACTTGATGGATGGAATGCTTACGTACGTAGGATTGCAAAGATGTGACATGCATGAATATATTTTTGATGTTTGGTTGGATTTTGGGGGAGAACATGAAGAGAAAAAAAAGTTGTCCTAAAGAATGGGAAAGGGGAGAGGCAGGCAAGTAGAGGACGGGGTTTCGTGGAGATTCGATTCAATTTTTTTCAAAGAAAAGCACGTGGACCAAGAAGCGATATGAGACATTGATAGATTAGTATCGAATGGTTGTGAACTATCCCATTCGATTACCATTGAATGGTATACCATCCATTATATTTTTTTTCTTGCATCAGATGAATCAAGTGAAATCAATGTAATGCCTTCTTGAAAGATGCATTGCATATATATATGTGGACTCTATGGAACTATGGCTAGTTAATGCAATTAATCTTCGTGGAAACAGTATAATGCAACATGCTGAATTTCATGATAATAGCTTAATGCAACATATTGAATTTTGTGACAATAACTTAATACAATACACTAGATTTCGTGGTAATAACTTAGTGCAACGCACCAAATTCCTTGGTAATAGCTTAATACAACGCACTGAATTTCATTTATATATACATTGTAATATACACTCAATATATACAAAAGATTAAAACAAGAATGCTTGACATGATCCTATTGCTAGAGCTAGTGCATGTTCAGAAATACAATCAATTGGAGCATTCTACTGACTATAGATCGACAAGATACAAATTACTTCCATGGTGATGACCAAACTCGAATTACATGGAGCAACTGTGCTAACCTGCAAAATAGTTAAGAGAGATTTAATTAAACTTCAATTCATGCATGTGTTAAGAGTAGTGACTTCCAATTCATATATTGAAAAAGAGTCAATCATATTGGTTTTTACCTCATCTACATTAGCACTGGCATCAGATGACCCCGCTACTTAGCTTAGGTTTGCAATAATATTTTTTTTGCCTTGTTTTGAGACTTGCGAGGCTTGTGTATAAAGGAAATATCAATTCAGTAATGAAACTTACAGAACTACATGATACAAAAATAAATCCCTAATGACAAGTCATTGATATGGAAACAGGAATATATCTGAACTATGACCAGTGCATATTGATAACATGGTTATTGAATTCAGACTAGTGATCGAACGGGTGGAAGAATCAGTTCACCGGTCCAACCAGCGGTTCACTGGTTGAGCCATCGGTTCCTTCACATGTCAACAGTGGCTACGCTGCTGCAGACTACAGAGCAAAGTTACTGAACTCGGGCCGGTGATCGAACCAGTGATGTTATCAGTTTACTGGTTCACCGGTCCAACCGATGGTTCACTGGTTGAATCGCTGGTTCAGCACTATAAGTTTGAGACTTTGGGACTATTTGACATTTTGATATGTCTAGACTCCAGAGTCTCCAGATCAAAAAAATCATAGGCCATGAAACAAGTGAAAGCTCTAGTCTAGATTCTAGAAAGCTATGAAAACATTGATGATTCTTATTTGCCTATACTGGAAATGAAATAAATGCAAGGTGTTGTAAACTTCTAATCAGTGAGGTAGTACTTACCAGTTACCAGGGGTTTCTCAAACTCATCTAGAAGGAAAAACACCAGCGGATAGCGGACATCCAGTAGCTCAACAACCTGGACAGCTAGGAACATCTGCCTAGTTATAACAAAAATAATGTTAACTAGAACAGCAGATAAATCTGATAACTTTTTGAATAAGCATGCCAGACAAACAATTTGCAATTACTAACCTCATATTCTTAGGCAGTATTCACTTATTCACTATGCAGTATTCACTTTTCCTTATTGGAATGTGGATTTTTTTCATATATTTAGTACTTATATATATATATATATATATATATATATATATATATATATATATATATATATGTGTGTGTGTGTGTGTGTGTGTGTGTGTGTGTGTGTGTGTGTGTGTGTGTATACACTAGCTCAATCTTTCTACTTTTAATATTCTTCAGATATCACAAATGGGGCTAAAGTCTAATCAAAATTTGCTTTTCTTTAGGTTGCCATGCTAATTTAGAGGAGGATGTGCTAAATCCAGAACTATTAAAGTAAATTTAAAGTAAGAAATCTCAGCAGTTATTTACTTATTTTGTAAAAGTAAATTCAATGAGTTAACTAAATGTAAAGTGACAAATCTCAGTAGCACATACACAACTAAATTAAAGTAAGAAATCTCAGCAGCACATCCACACCTCCTCTGGATGATTTATTTAGGTGCATTTTGTGGCAGTGAAGGAAGTATTGACAATTCATTTTGTAAAGTGTGGGACTATGCTTAAGGTTTGATGTCGGCAGATGCATTTACTAGCCTCCCTAAAGGGTATATACTATGAATTTATTTTACCTATGGCATCTATAAGTAGTCCTTATAATTCTTGCTGATGTTTCCCTGCAGGACTGCATATGTTACTATGAGCTGATGCCCAAGCCTTAAAGTCCCAAAACAATGGAGTGAATGTATGGATTATGGAACACATGCAACAACTACAAGATCAATCTGATTACTGCAAGAGTAGATCAATCCAATTATTGCAAGAGTTCAAATGCATGTATCATGTATGTATGGATTATGGAATACATGCAACAAATAAATGTGGAGCAAAGTCAGCAAACACAAGAAGCTCAGATCTAAAATGTGGAACAAATCAATTACCTTAATAAATGGAGCTCAGGCTAGGGCTGGGCAAAAAACTTGAGGCTCATGAACTACTCGAGCTCGTAGTCGGCTCGGCTCGGCTTGGCTCGAGCTCGGAGCTTCCCCCAGCGAGCCAAGCCCCTGCTGCAGCTCAGCTCACTAACGAGCCGAGCCCAAGTCGCTCGCGAGTGGCTCAGGAGCCTGATCGAGCTGGGGGCAGCTGCCAACATGCGCGCGCACGACTACAGAACGGTGCTCGGTCTCGGTCTCCACTTTACATCCACTGTCGGTGCTCCATCTCCACTCTCTCAGCATTCCCCGCCCGCCCATCGCTGCCCCCCTCCACGCCGCCGCCTCCCTCCCCGCTCCCCTGCCCCCTGTGGTGCCGCCCGCTCCCCCGCCCCCTTGTGTCGCCGCCACCTCCCTCCCGCTCCCTTGCCCCCGTCGCTGCCGTCGGCTCTCTCCTCCGCCAGGCGCCTATCGTCGATCTGTCATCCTGCCTGGCCCCCACCGTTGATCTGTCCTCCCGCCAGCCCCCTGTCGCCGATCTATCCTCCCGCCCGCCCCCTGCCGTCGATCTGTCCTCCCGTCCGCCCCCACCACTGATCTATCCTCCCGCCCGCCCCCTGCCGCCGCCTCCCTCCCTACTCCCCCGTTGCTTCAATTGTGGACTAAGTTCTCTCATTTGCTTCGAGTAAGAGATTCTCCTTACTGAAAATAAAGTGATAATATTTTCACTGATGCCCTTTACATTATTCATTGTTCATTCAAAAATATCAAATATCAAATTGTATGTGTGTGCTGTGAATGTTTTATTCCATTGTTCATTCAGAAATATCAAATATGATCTTGCAGAGGTTTGCATTGGTTGCTTCCAGATGATAGTTGCATTTGGCTGGCTGGTTGCATTTGGGCTTGAAGCTTTTTAGAACTATTGGTTGCATTTGGCTTAAAGCTTTTCAGAACTATTGGTTGCATTTGGCTGACCGGTTGCATGGAATACAGAACACTATAGGGATTATGGGCTCAGTCAAAGAATGCATGGCAGGCCTTGCTAAATGAATTTCTAGATGATAGTCCATCTGATGAATTTCCAGATCAGCATTTGTTGCTTTTGCTATGAATAAGCTGACCCTGTTTGTCAAACACCCATATCTTTATGTAATAACATTGTAATGTGCATATGTCTTCTGGTGGCTCGCGAGCCAACTGAGCCAACTCTGGCTCGAGCCAAATTTCAAGTCAAGCCAAGCTGTCATTCTGATTCGTTTCATAAATGAGCCGAGCCAAGCCAAGCCACACTAATAAACAAGCTTGGCCGAGCCTGGCTCGAGCCGACTCGGCTCGGCTCGTTTCCAACCCTAGTTGAGGCTGTCTAGTGTCAATGACTGACCGACGACAATGATAAGGGCGAAGGGGGCAGTCGGCGGCAGTACAATTGCAGCAACAACAAGGGAGCGGCCCGAGAGAGGTGGCACATGTGTGGAGAGGGAGGGGCACACCAACAAGATGGAGATGGAGGAAGTGGAGGAGAGGGAAGAGGGAGTGGTGGCTCGCTGTGGTGGCGGCTGAGGAGGGAGGCGGGGCAATGTAGGCGGCAGTGCATGGTGGAGTTGGCGGAGGAGCTGCAGCCAATGATGGAGACGTGGTGGCGCAGTGAAGGAGCGACGAAGGGAGGAGGAACTAAGGTGGGGCGGTGGCGCTGTGATGGGGGGTGATGGCAGCCGACAACGGTGAAAAGGGGGAGAGGGGTGCGATGGAGGAGTGGCTACCGGTGAGTCTGGCCTAGCCCTCACCAGCGTCGGTAGGAAGAAAAAGGAGGGAGATAACAAGATGGGGTGAAGGAAGAAGCAATGGCCAGCCTAGGTCTAATGTTGGTGGCGGCAAGGGTTAAGAGGGCAGGATTGGGGAATAGCTATTTTGCAATTTTAGACCTTAGAGTTCCTAAAAATTGCAACAAAGTCCTTCCCCATTATGATTTCTTCCGATTTGGACCTCCTGAGCTCTGTTTTTGATGCGGTTTGATCCTACGCGTCCGTGACGACACGTGTATATGCACATTGTCATTCTAGCATGCTAATTTGGAGTGAATGCGTCTCGAACGTGTCGGCCTATAGAAATATATATATATATATATATATATATATATATATATATATATAATGGTCCAACTTGAGCAATTAATTATAGAAAAGAGTGTAAATAATGATGAATGGTCGCGAAACGTGAAAAATATAAGGGTAAAATGATAGGTAAATATATGCAAATATGACGTAGTGGAGGACCTGATTGGTGGCGGGGTTGGTGTGGGGCGATGGGTCGACACAAGGGTAGACAAAATCAGTGGTGGCATGGTCAGAAGTGGGGGCGTTGGCGACGGCATGGTCAAAGGTAGGGTCTCGAGCTTGGGGATGACCGCTGCGATGGACGCGTGATTCTAGCGGCTACGGTTTAGCAAGATGGGGAGGAGGGAGAGAGATAAAGAAGAGATTGGGGCGAAGCTATGTATATTCGTTGTGATATAATATAAATATCACAATGATATAAACTTATGGCAATATATTCTATTGCAACGACATATAATTTGTTGCAATAATAATAACCACGAATTACTTTTTCGTGGTCATAATTATATTATATTACCATGAGTTTCAGTTGTTGCAATATTATATCGCAATAGTACAAAATTATTGTAATAGTAATTATTAATTTAACGATTTATTTTTAATTGCAATACAATTGATTTATTGAAACGAAAATAAAAATTATCACAACAATTTAGAATTGTGGTAATATAACAAACTTATCACCAAAAACAAATAATTTGTGGCAATAGATTAACTATTGCAACAAAATATATTTTATTATAATTTTTTCGTTGCAATAGAATATACATATCGCAACAATACGAAATTGATGTAATAGTAATTAGTTAATACAACGATTTATTTTTTCGTTGCAATACAATCAATTTATTGTAACAAAAATAAAATTATCGCAACAATTTAGACTTGTTCCAATTATAACAAAATGTATTTGTTGTAATTTTTTTATTGCAATTGTTATGATTCTTTGTGGTGGAGGACGCGCGCCCAGTACTTCCGCTGCTGCCGGTCGACGACGTTGGGCTGGAGGGCTTCTTGTGCGCGTCCCACCTCTCCACAGAGTCGGCACGGCCGGGCCGGAGGAGGGCGACGCGAAGGAGGAGGGCAGGATGATGAGGCAGGGCGTCGGGAGCAGCGGCATCATCCTACTCGTCGGCGGGGTCAGGAGCAGCGGCGGGAGAACGGCGGTGTCCATGGCTGCGCGAAGACGGTCGGGACTCGGAAACGCGCGCTACAAGGCAGAGCAAACCGGAGACGTGAGAGCTGTGGAAGACGAAGCGAACTGATGCGCGAAGCCATGGAGGTGGCCGCATGTTTATGTGAATCTTTGATCCTTGACATGGGCCGACATTTCGAGGTGCACAATTCGGTTGGCCTAAACAGTTCAAAACCCATATTACTTGGGCCTAAACCCTCAAACAGGCCGTGGAGGCCCATCTCCCCATGCCTGCCCGAGGATGGTTCCAGAAACATTACATCCCGCTGCACTGCTGCCGAGCCCCCCTACTCGGTAGCTGCTCTGCTGCTCTCAGATCCAGCACCTACGCGGAGACCGAGCGATGCCGCCGCCGGTGAACGCGGGGAAGGTGACGCCGAACCTGGCGATGGACGCCGAGGGCACGCGCCTGCTCAACCTCACCGTGCTGCAGCGCCTCGACCCCGCCGTCGAGGACATCCTCATCACCGCCGCCCACGTCACCCTCTACGACTTCAACATCGACCTCAACCAGTGGGTGAGCCGCGATCCCTTCCCTCTCGCTCGTGCCACCGTGCGATCAGCCGGGATCCGATCCGAGCCGATTTTGTGGTTCTGGAGGGCTCATGCTCTGGGTTTGCTTGCTTCGTGCAGAGCCGCAAGGACGTGGAGGGCTCGTTGTTCGTCGTGAAGAGGTGAGTGAGGCGGGGGATATAGGGTGTTGGGGTTTGGATGGGGGGTTTTGCTCTCGCCTGGGGTTGCGACTGAGATCTAACTGTTTTTTTGGGGTGGTCTGTGTTGTTGTAGGAACACGCAGCCGAGGTTCCAGTTCATCGTCATGAACAGGCGAAACACGGGTATGTGAATCGTTGATCTAACCTCATCAACTCATCTGCATGCTTTAGGCATTGGACCGATGCTCTTATGAAGTAGTACTATTTCTGTAAACTAATAGCTGCAATGTGAGCTACTCACAAACTTAACGACGCATAGTGTGATGCTGGGCATTCCATTTGATGTGATCTATAACTCCGGCGTCCTAACTCCTGATTGGTCACTGAAACAATCCTAATGCTTTGCTTAAACCTGTGCAGATAGGAAAGATGACAAATTGTGCTTAAGTACCTCTTTACCGTAGTTTGATTATCCGTGAACAATGGCAAGCTATGTCCTAGTCGAGCCATGTTGAAGACCGAAGAATGGTGTCTTGCGGTTTCAACTTTCATTTTCAAGCATGAAAAGTTTTGAGATGGAGATGATATAGCCGAACTCAACCTGAGGCTGAGGCCATCTTTGATTATATATAACACGTTCGATTACATGCAAAACAAAAACACATAACAACCACGTTCTGGTAGCGAGAAAATAGAAGATCCGGTGAGAGTTCCGGAGGACGTGGTCATCACCACAACTACTCCTAATTTTAACAGCCTCCCTCAATCACAACCTTGGTTTACCAGATTGAGATTGTCACATATGAACTTGAATGGTGTCTTTGACAATGCCTTGGTAAAGATGTCCGCAAGTTGATCTTTGGACGAAATGAAATGGACTTGCAGTGCTTTCCTGGCAACTTGCTCCCGGACAAAATGAAAATCGACTTCAATATGTTTTGTTCTTTCATGAAACATTGGATTGGAAGTCAAGTAGGTTGCTCCGAGATTATCGCACCAAAGAACTGGTGCTTCTCTCTGAAAAATGCCGAGTTCTTTGAGTAGAGTTTGAATCCAGATCAGTTCGGCCGTTACATTTGCAATCGCCTTATATTCCGACTCAAGATTTCGACTGAAACCGTTGATTGTTTCCGAGAACTCCAAGACACCAGGTTTGGTCCCAACAGCACAGCAAACCCGCTGGTTGATCGACGATCATCAGGGCATCCGGCCCAATCAGCATCAGAATAAGCACTTAGAGTATTGCTACCTGTCTTCAGAAACTTCAGTCCTTGATTACGTGTTCCTTGTACATACCGAAGAATCCTTTTAACTGCAGCCCAATGCTTGTCTGTTGGAGCTTGTATAAACTGACAAACACGGTTGACAACGAAGGAGAGATCAGGCCTTGTGATTGTTAAGTATTGTAGACCACCCACAATACTCCTATACTGGAACTGAGCATCTCCAGTCAAAGGTGTACCCATCTCTCTGGAGAGTCTTTCTGTAGACGCCATGGGAGTTGAAATCGGTCTGCACTTCTCTATATTAGCTCTTCTCAGTAGATCTTGGGCATACCTTCTCTGAGACAGAACCAACCCTTGTTGATCTGACTTGACTTCAATGCCTAGAAAGAACTGAAGCTTACCAAGATCCTTAACTGCAAAATCTTCGGTCAGCTGTTGTATCAGTTTGTCGATAGTAGTGGGTGATGAGCTGACAATGATTATGTCATCAACATAGATCAATACGTACATTGTCAGACCCTTTGCCTTTAATATGAAGAGAGAAGCATCAGACTGTGAAGACACAAATCCCAATTTCTGAAGTTTGAGTGTCAGCCGAGAATGCCAAGCACGTGGTGCTTGCTTCAACCCATACAGTGCTTTGTTTAGCTTACAGATGTAACCTGGTGGAGCACCAGCATCTTCATAGCCAGGGGGTTGACGCATGTACACCTCCTCTTGGAGAAAACCATGTAGGAAGGCGTTCTGAATGTCAATTTGTCTCAAACTCCAACCCTTAGACACTGCAAGAGAGAGTATGATCCTGATGGTGGTTGGTTTAATCACTGGACTGTATGTATCCCAGTAATCAACACCAAATCTTTGTTTGAATCCCTTGGCCACTAGTCTTGCTTTATATCGATCAATAGAACCGTCTGCCTTTCTCTTGACCTTGAAAACCCACTTGCTGTCTATTAGGTTAACACCCTTTTGTGGTGGAACCAAAGTCCAAGTGTGATTTTTAAGAAGAGCAGAAAACTCGGCTTTGTGTTTGACTACTTCAGCAAAAGAATCGGGTTCTGTTGTCGGTGCTGATTGACACTGGGCGATAGCTCCTGCTGCATATCTGACTGTTCCGTCTTTAAAAACTTTTGGTCTGACTATATTGTCTCTTAATCTGGTATGCATTGGATGGTAGGACTGCTGTCCCGTGGCTTGTTCGGGTTCAGATTGTGCTTCAGGGAATTCTGACTGAGGCTGGCTCGCTACTTCTTGATAGTCTGCAGATTCAGTGGTACCTGCAGCTAGTTCATCAACAGCAGTATGAGTATGTCCATGACCAGTGGAGAAATCACTTGTTGCTGGACTGCTAGAAGAAGTATTTGACTGTGTGCGAGTAGGGGAAGCAGTATTTGGAGAGACTGGGATTGGAGTGTCTGTTGTCGGATTTTCGTCAGTTAAGAAAAGTTCAGAGTAACGAGCGGCAGAGGGAAGAATTATTGGCTCACTGGCTGTTTGTGTGTGAGAATTGGGCTGAATGGACACTGAACTGAATGGAAACACATTTTCATCAAACACTACATCACGAGAGATATAAACTCTTCCTGTTTGCCGGTCTAGGCACTTGTAACCTTTATGATTTGAACTATAGCCTACAAACACACACTGTTTGGATCGAAAGCTGAGTTTTCTCGGATTGTAAGCTCTTAGGTTTGGCCAACAGGCGCAGCCAAAAACTTTTGAGGTATTTGTAGTCTGGGTTAACACCAAGAAGCCGAAAAATGGGAGTTTCATGATTTGTCACTCGGCTTGGTAATCTGTTAATCAAGAAACACGCAGACTGAAAAGCCTCATCCCAAAAACGGATTGGCATATATGATTGGGCAAGAAGAGTTATACCGGTCTCAACAATATGCCTATGTTTCCTTTCAACAAGTCCATTTTGTTGATGGGTGTGAGGACTCGAAATTTGATGTTTTATTCCTATCTGGTTAAAATGTTTGTGCAACCTGTGAAACTCCCCACCCCAATCTGATTGCACTGCCAGAATTTTCTTCCCTAAAAGTCTTTCAACATGACATTGGAACTGCATAAAAGAGGATTCAACATCTGATTTATTTTTGAGGAAATAGATCCAGCTGAATCTGCTGTAATCGTCTACAATACTCAAATAGTACTTATAGCCATTTACAGAGGTTACAGCCGGTCCCCACACATCAGTGTGGACTAGTTCTAAAGGACTAGTTGTGGTGTGAAGAGAGGAATGAAACGGCAATTGATGAGCCTTCCCTTGCTGACATGCATCACAAACAGCAGGCTCTTTATTGGAAGTAACAAGGATGTTGTTCCTGGATAAAACTTGATTGACAATGGCAGAAGATGGATGTCCCAGTCGGCGATGCCAGAGGTCTTTAGAACTCCTGACAGTAAAGAGTGCTCGACTGAGGTGATTATTTGGGAATTGGTAGAGTCCATTAGAGCATCTTCCTTTAAGAAGTGTTGTCCTCGTCTCGCGATCCTTAACAAGAAAACATGTGGGATGAAATTCGACAAGGACTTTGTTATCTGAAACACGTTTATGAATGGATAAAAGGTGACGGTTTATATGTGGAACATGTAGAACATTTTTCAGGATTAGAGGATGTTTTGCAGTAGCAACAAATGAATTTCCAGTGTGGATAATGGGCAGACCTGTGCCGTTGGCGACTTGAACTCGATCACTGCCGTTGTAGCGCTCTTTCATCGTCAGGCGTTCAAGATCATGCGTGACATGATCGGTGGCACCAGTGTCTGCATACCAATTAGTGTCGACAGCATAGCTATTTGTGGAGGCAGCAGCTGCAACTCGGGTATCGTTGGCTACAAAATTCTGATCGAACCGATGGTAGCAGCGTGACGCATCATGATTGTCACGAAAACAGATCTGGCAGAGGGGCTTCTGGCTACCTTGGCTTGAACTGCCTTGGGTGAAAAACTTGTCAGTACGCCCCCCCGGAGAACGGCCACCAGCGTTGCCACGCCCGCGTCCGCGGCCGCGTCCACCACTCCGGTTCTGGATCTTGCTCACTTGATTCACCTGAATACCGGAGTTATTGTGCTCAAGCCTTAGTTCGTAACTAAGCATGTGAGCATAGACATCATTGACTGTGATGACGTCTGAGCGTGTTGTCAGACTGGCGACGAGTGGATCAAATTCTGATCCAAGGCCTCGCAACATGTAGGCGATGAGTTCATCGTCTTCAAGCCTCTTGCCGATGACAGCGAGCGTGTCAGCGAGACTCTTCACTTTGCGGAAGTAGTCGTTGACACTCAGATCCTTCTTCTGAATGGTGGCGAGTTGCATCCGTATCTGCATGATCTGTGCACGGGAGCTCGAGGCGAAAGCGCTCGCTGGCACACTGGACCTCCGCGCCGCATCGCACCGGACGACTTGTGAAAGAACACCTTCAGTGAGGGAGGAAAGGATTGCACTCATTACAAGTTGGTCTTGTTGATACCAGTGGTTATACTCCGGATTGGCGACGGTGGTCGCGGTGCCATCAGCGCCGCTCTTGGAGATGGTGGGCGCCGGTCGTGCAGTGGTGCCGTCAATGTACCCCATGAGCCGTTGGCTTCGCAGGTAGGGGAACAATTGCGCCGTCCACAGCAGGTAGTTATCGCCGGTCAGCCTGACTATGATCATGTGGTTGAACGCCGAAATAGGGATGATGTCAGCTTGTGCCGATGTGCCGGCAACGAGAGTGCCGACATTGGAGTTCGTCGGAGTGCTCCTTGTGTTACTCATGGTAGCTTGCGGAAGAGAGTTTCTGGTGGATTGGATCGTGGCTCTGATACCATGAAAAGTTTTGAGATGGAGATGATATAGCCGAACTCAACCTGAGGCTGAGGCCATCTTTGATTATATATAACACGTTCGATTACATGCAAAACAGAAACACATAACAACCACGTTCTGGTAGCGAGAAAATAGAAGATCCGGTGAGAGTTCCGGAGGACGTGGTCATCACCACAACTACTCCTAATTTTAACAAAGCATATACTGCCTCAAACTTGGCTTAGTTTTGTTCAGTTATTGATGTTTTGCGTGATTAGCCGAGTAGTCTTTGTAGTGTCTCATCATGGGATCGGAGCCAGTCGGCCGATCCTAGAGTACTAGGGATCTCAGGACAGCTGTGTAGAAGTCTGGCAGTGAGTGGAACAAGAATTTTGGATCAGTGGATTCATTTGAGGTCGCCTGCCCAGATATTAAGTTGGCCGATCCTAGAGTACTAGGGATCTCAGGACAGCTGTGTAGAAGTCTGGCAGTGAGTGGAACAAGAATTTTGGATCAATGGATTCATTTGAGGTCGCCTGCCCAGATATTAATGGAGTAATTACTTTTATGAGTTAATGGTTGTGTAGAAACTGGTGTGAACTCTTCCAAAATTCGAGCTGTTCATGTGAACCCACTGGGAGTGGGAACAAGGTGGATACAATGTAAACCTCTATGAGTAGAAGATCATTTTGAAATTTCTCATTCTGTCCATCAGTTACGATAGGATAGAACTGTATCTAACACAAGTTGGTTAGGACTAACAGCTAGTAACTTTTCTGCCAGTAGATGGTGCGCAGATGCTAAATTGTTAATTGTTATATGTATGAAGTCACTTGATTCATGTGCTGGATTCCTCGTTAAAAGTTTAATATTAATTTTGTTTCAGATAATCTGGTGGAGGATCTATTAAGTGATTTTGAATATGAACTTCAACCTCCATATTTGTTGTACCGGAATGCTGCACAAGAAGTAAATGGTATTTGGTTTTACAATCAACATGACTGTGAAGCTGTTGCAAGTCTTTTTGGAAGGTAACGCTTTCATGTATCCTATTCTCCTCATGTTGTGGGCTTGTGGCCTTTTTATGCTGTGGGTGAGATGTATATTGGAAATCATATGCATGTTACTGAAGCATATTTTAAAATTTTAATTGAAATAAATGATCTGATCTCATCTGCTTGTGTAAATTGGGGACTAATCTAGAAGTGAATGGATTAGAACTATCAAATACTGGTTAACAAATGGGAGCAATGTTGGGCCAAATCACATTCTATAGAGGCAGTAGGACTTTTGTGATGGAAAAATTATGAACTTCCTGATGAAAAACTGATGGACAGTTGGTTTTTCCCTTTAGGCCATGAAGTAATTTGCCTTTGGTCCTAAGCGTAAAGGCTGTTAGATTTTCTTTTGTTGTTGTATTACAATGGCCAATTTGTAAGCTAGTAATTACAATAGGTGATTCTGATCTGACCTTTTGGCAGGAAGTAATACATAAGATAGCTGTGGTTTCCTCCTTTTCATTAGGCAATAAGAAGTAACCACACAGAGATTTATGCCCCCATAAACAGTCACTTTCCTCCCTGGTAACCACAGGTTTGCATCCTAACAACTGATTCCCCCATCACGCAGAGGCTTAGGACATGCTCACGATCCTTTCATACTTGAGGTAGATGTATCCTGATCTTGTGGTCCTTTTTCATAGTAGGAGCACCATGCTCTTCTTATATTCCATGGAATAGGGTGTTATGATCATCTGGCTGAAAGTCTTCGGAAAGGATTAACATTATTACCTGACTTGGTGTCACTATTACTGCACTGTACAAAATAAAACAAGAATCTTATTTTCATTTTAACAATTATTTCTGTCTCTGCAAATTGTGCTTCATTATTTTGCATAATTGAAAGCACTAGTCTGCATAGTTTATTAGTCCGGTATATTTCTTGCATGTGTATGCATGATTAAGATTGCTTTAGCATGAACTTTGTTGTGTTAAGGGCCAAGTCCTTGCCCTTTTTTTCTCTCTATATTTTTAACTATTATATCTTGGCATGCCCTGGTAAAATTCTGTATGAATATTTATCTACACCATTTCTCAAGCTGTGCTCCGTTCATTTTCTTTTGCAGGATACTGAATGCTTATGCCAAAGTGCCTCCAAAACCAAAAGTGGCTCCCACAAAAAGGTTTCTTTTTTCCCTATGATTTTTGAATGAAAATTATATTGGTTTAATTTATGCTGAATTCTTCTAGTGTGCCACAGTGAGTTTGAGGAATTGGAGGCAGTTCCCACATCTGCTGCCATAGATGGCCCCCTTGAACCTCCGCCAACATCCACTCTTGTTTCTGATACTCCTGATGAATCACTGGCAAATTACTTTAGTGTATGTTCTCTTTCAAATTTCTCTTGTTTCCTTCTAAAATATTTTTCCATTTTTCACACTGCCCATCAGATAGTATTTGTTTGCAATATCTTGGGCTGTGATCAATAATAAATCTTCATTTATCTGGATTCTGAATTCAATGGCCATTGTTTCATCTTGGTTTTATATATGTTGTACTATTACTGAACTTTTCAGTGCGAAACACACCTGAATTACTCTTTTATACAAATCTACAGGGCTCTGCTAGCATTGGGAGTGTATCAAGTGCACCGATGGTTGGAAGAGTGCATCCGTCCACTGAGAGCGTTGCATCTTCCCATGTGCCACTGATTGTTCCGTCTGCTACTCCGACGCATCAAATACCCCTTCCTTTAGGGGGTTCATCAGCTCCGCCACTGCCCCTCCAGGACACTAATGCCCATGCTAGCCATTCAACAAATCTTGTAACACCAGCATTCTTTGCACCTCCATCATCCTCTTCTGCATCACTAGCGCCACCGGTTTCATCTGCTCAACGTCCTCCGTATGGCACCCCACTTCTACAACCTTTTCCACCTCCTGCTCCGCCTCCTTCCCTTACCCCTGCACACAATGATGGGCCTGTTATTTCGAGGGATAAAGTTAAGGACGCCCTCCAGAGACTTGTCCAGGTACGTTTCACATCGAAAAATACAAGACATAATACTTGTTCTTTATATGCTTTTAACCCTTTATTATATGCCCAACAGAGTGACCAGTTCATCGATTTAGTTTATCGGGAGTTGCAGAATGCACATATGTAAACAGCTTGCTAGGCTGTACGGTTGCTGGCTGCGACAAGGGTGCTTGTGTTCTTTGTGAGTTTTGTAAGGTGGTCCTTAAAACTTTTGTATAGCTTTGTCTTGATGGGTTGATGTAGAGTCCTTATAGCAATGGTTGGTAGCATTTGTCGCGCCCCGTGTTTCCAATTAACTGTATTGTCAATGTCATAATACATTTATGTAATTGAAAAAAATGGAAGTAAAACTGGACTTTGTGTGAGAACGTTAAATTATCTTCTTTTTCGCGTTATTTACTGAACAATGTACATCCGCAGTACCAGGGTTTCATGGAATGCAAATGTTGAACGATGCTATAATTCGCTATGTAGAATTGATTCCCCTTCCGAGTTCCACTGCATTCGGCAACTGGTTTTTGCCGAGGGGGCGAATGCACCGTTACCTACAAATAGCGTGTTACTTAGGCTTGCAGCAAAGTACTGATGTAATGAGATTATTTTTTGAAGAAATTTCAAATGTAAGAAATAATGTATACTAAAATGACATGGAGTAATACAAAGCATTTAACATGGATCTGTCATGCAGAAAATAAAAATGTTTCCTGGCTCTAAAAAATCGGCAAAAGAATTGAGCTAAAGATCAGTAATGAGATTGAGCAAGAAAGTCGCATGGACAAATGGCCATGTTAAGATTCTAGAATTCTAAGTTTCCCTTTCAGAAAATGAATAGCAAAAAAGAAGGTTTTGGTTCCGAGCTGCACTATACATTGTGACCGTCGACCCTACAACCTACGGCACGATCGTATTTACATTCCTCGTGCGTGTCAGCGATATACACTATTTACGTTGCTTATTGTGCGCGCGCGCGCGCGCCGGACGTCGCACGGTCACCGGAACGTCAGCATCACCAGGAACCCCACGAACGCCGCCGCTCCGACGCCGGAGCAGCAGAGGTCAACGATGCCCTCCCGCCTCGCCTTCCACTCCTTCCTCGCCCTCTTCACCTTCACGAACTCATCGTACCGTCGCCTCGCCGCCGCCTCCGCGCCACGGCCCTGCCTCGAGCCAACCATGGCCGTGGTCACAGCGGCCAGCCCTTCTCGGCCGCTCACGCCGCCTCCCTCGCCGTCCTCCACGCACAGGCTGACCTCCCGGACATGCCCGTACCGATCGTCGCACGTGACCGCCGCGTCCAGAGCGACGTCGCCGAGCACCACGGTGAACCGCGTCACGGTCTCCCCCGTGATCCACTTCCGGTCGACGGACACCGGGCGCCGGCTCGAGACGTTCAGGGCCCGGCGGGTTACAGGGTCGATAAGTATCCAGCTTAGCGTCAGCTCGGTCGGCGTGATCGGCCACGGCGCCGAGAATCCCTCTTGAACGAGCGCGTCGACGCGGAACGGAGACCCCAGGAACCACGCCGACGAGGTGTCCGTCGCGACGACGCGCGACATGATGCAGACGCCCTTGTGGTGCAAGTCCACGGCCGAGACGAGCCGGCTGGGTAGGGAGGGTGCGTCGGACGTTGCCGGCGACGCGGCCGGGAGCGGGAACGCGTCGGCGAAGAGCGCCCGGTAGCCGTCGCCGCAGCAGCAGAGGACGTCGCGAACCGACGGCCACAAGGCGAGGCAGAGGTCGCGCCATGTGTCCTGGTCGCTGGCGAGCTCGTGGAAGCTGGAGCACGAGCACCCGAGCGCGGCCAGCGACGCGCCGTCCAGCCGGCGGAGCACGAGGGCGAGGACGTCCACGGGGAGGTCCTCGATGACCGTCGCGATGCCGCCGTCGCCGCCGCACGCCTGAAAACGGTCATCCATCACGGCCTCAAGACGCGTGTTCGCCATGATCACAGGATCGCAGAGCTTGGTGCGTAACAGCGGTGCAAAAAAAAAATTTGTGACTTTGTGAAAGTGTTTGGTTGGGCTTTGAAGCTTGTGAGTTCGATTATATATCCATGGCAGGAGGGTGAGTGATCGCGGTCAGAGAGTGAGATGTCCCTTCCTGCTCGCTCCTCAGTTGGGGAGGGGTTGGCGTTGCCGAAAAGCAAAGTTGGGACATAAAAAAATATGTGACGGTGAGGTGCTTCTAAGTTATCAGGTGGGGCCGCGGCGTGGCAACTCCTTTGACCGACGTGTCAGCGAAGGGATCAGTCTCTCTCTTTTTTTTTCTCTCTTTTTTTTTGTTCTGGCTGACGACGTAATGGAGTACACATACGTCACCTTAGGGAATAGGAGAAACGCAGAAAACTGTGACCTCAGGTCCTTTTCCCATTCGTCCTTGATGCAGCGTTGAATCGATCGGGTGGTGGTGAGGGTCTCTCACCAGAGAAGTTGCTTCCGTGAACTATAGACATGCCGGCTTGGGGCGTTGCTTTTACAGAAGTTGCCATCGCGCCTGTAGCTGATAACGTATTAATGGCACGGATTTGGTCTTAGGACAGTCCCAATGCATAGTTTTATGATTTCTAGAGGAGAGAGAGCAATAACCATCTATCTAGACTTAACCACTCCAATACTATAGTTTCTATAGTAGTTTCTATAGAGAATAAAATTAATAACCATTTGCATGTAGCAGTAATTATAGAATGATTAGCTGTGACAATATGGTGTGTGGCCAAATTGTCAAGCATACGGATAATTCAAAGCAGTAAAATTTATGGACATGACGAAGCAAAATTCATGAACAAGCACCTATTCATAATAGAAAAAAAGATCATGAACAAGTTTAGCTTGCTACTTGTAGAAGTCAGCATCCTTCTGGTCCCGCCCATCATCCAACCCTTCTGCTAGTGGAAGGCCATCAGTGACACGCGCTATCATTGTCAGCTTCACCATTTTTTCAAGAGTGCCAGAAACCGCTACAAACTATAGTAGATAACCTAAAGAGACACCTGCAAGGAAAAGCAAGGAATGGGAGCTTCAGTAGTAGACTAGTAGTCCAACTTCAACTGTTGCACACTTGGAATAAATTATACAATCCTAATGGAACGACTTGTTCATTGCACACCTTCGTACAAGTAATCACAACCTAGGTTCTGCTAGTTTAACTAACCAGTATTCCGCAGCAACTCAAACAATAGCATTGATCATAATGCATATGTGAGAAATACAATTACTCCATAATTTCAACCTACACAGTTTGCATCAGAATGTCCCTGCGACATGTAGTGATATACCTGACAAAGCCAGCTAATAAAATCCATCTGCGTAGCACTAAGAAAATTCAGAACTGAATTACATAAGGGAAATCATCTACCTGTATATATTACAAACTGTAGTTCATAAAAGGATTGGGAATCGGCCAGGTGCGGGCGGCCGGCGCGTCAGGCGCGACGGCGCCGCAGCGGCGGCCAGTGCGAGAAGCTCCCGCCGGCTCCACTGCGCGGAGGCTGCGAGGTCTGCGCCGACGGATCCCGTCGTCATGGCGAGCCGCCGCCGCCTCGGGGCGGCGTCCGCGAGGAGCCGGACTGGGGCTCTCTCTCGCCTCGGCCGCAACGACGAGTTCTGCAGCGGCGGTGGGGAGGGGGCGGCGGGGAGGAGGACCGAGGAGGCGGCGCGGGAGGGCGGCGGGAGAGGCCGGGAGGGAGGCGGCGGGGGGAGGGAGGAGGCGGCGGGAGGGGCGGATCTGCGGAGGAGGAGGAGGAGGCGGGGGGGGTGCGGATCTGCGGAGGAGGGCGCGGCGGGAGGCCGGGAGGGGGAGGGTCCGGCGGCGCGCGCGGAGAGAGGAGCGGAGCGAGCGCGCGCGCGGCGCGGAGGCGCAGGTGATCCGGGAGGGAGGCGATGGAAACGACGAACTGTTGCAGCGCTAAAAAGAAGTGGTTTCTTCGGTATTGGACGACGAGCGACTCGGTTTCTTCAAGAGGAAACGATTTCCTTCTCTTTCTTCTCTAACTAACATGCTACCTCACCAATTTGCTGATATGGCAGATCTATTAATTACTAAGAAACTATCCTAATCACTGCATTGGGACTGCCCTTATAAACTCCTACTGATTGCATTTGCGCACTGTGCTGATGTTTTGGCTGCGGCGGATGGCGCACACAGTTTTAGATTTGAAAAGCTATGTGAAGAATTCGCTTTATTTCGACGTTTGGCTTTTTGACTTTCGGAGAAATCAAAAGTCAAAAATTAAAAAAGACAGAACTAACAATGACAACATGGCCCCATTCTACTGATGTCTCTCGAAACACCGGTTTTGGATGATAAACATGTCGAACACAACCACTACGCATATGATAGATGAGCTTACAGGGAGCCAACATGCATGCCTGCCTATGCGCTACACGGTTGCCGGTATCCGAATGTTGGCATGCGGTTTTTTTTTCAAAAAAAACTAACGGACGGTATACCATTATCTTTTTCATTGACGGAATAGCGCTGCTTCTCTTTCCTCCTCCGAGAGCGCTGCCTCACCTTTCTCCTCCGTTGCTGCAACGACAACGGATTCACCACATCCCCGGATGTCGAGGGAGGCTGAGGAGGCGGTGGTGGGTGGTAGCAGAGGGCATTGGACAGCGGCGGAGGGCGGTGGCGGAGGGAGGAACGAGCAAGATGGTAACGTTATGAATATTAAGTTGGGCGGGGGGGGGGGG
Source organism: Melocanna baccifera (assembly GCA_036346265.1). Lineage (NCBI taxonomy): Eukaryota > Viridiplantae > Streptophyta > Magnoliopsida > Poales > Poaceae > Melocanna > Melocanna baccifera. The sequence continues at coordinate 19,639,674 of CM070707.1, read as the reverse complement.
GGAAGATGGCAACATAGCGAGATGGTGAGAAAGCCACCGGCTACCGGCGGTGGGGGAGGAGGGGGAGGGGGAGCTGCCAACGCCGAAGAGAAGTTGGGAGGGGAGGGGAGTGGCAGCGAGGGAACAGCCAAGGAGCGGCAATGGGGGAATGGTTGGGGGCAGTGGGAAGGAAGGTAGAGAGCATCGACGATGAGAGAGAGGGGAGGGTGAGTGGCCCGAGGCAATCCCGATGGATTGGGTCCAACAGGATAGTGTTAGATAGTAGCTCTCTCTTTTTTTTCACTTTAGCCCCCTTCAAAACACAGCAATTCTAAATAAAACAATTCAATTCCCGTACGTAGATATTTGGCACGTGAAATTTCGTGAGCTGACCATCTCGCTCGCAGCCTTTTATTTCTAATCCATAGCAGTATTACTTACTGGTAGCGCAATGCACTGGTATTAGCTTTCCTACTATATTTCCCCTGCATCCATTCGCTGCAGAAGGAAACATCTACATGCGTCTTCACACCGTTAAACCAACGATCCCTGAGGCTCCGCTCAAGTTAGTTTTTTTTTGACTTCAGTTTCTAACTTTAGCTTTTTTTTTCACTATCCACTACACTATCTACTAACTCAACTACAGTAAAAAAAATCAGTTATAGTAAAATTTCAGCTAAAAATCAAAAGTCATCGCTAAAACGATCACCCCTGAACCCTAGCGCATGCACGTGCCAACCTGCGCCCCTGAGATGGTTTCAGACTGAACACTAGTTCAAGAACACATTCGATGAAGCATCGCTGTGACGACACCCTACCAGTTTTCTTCGCGCGAAGCTGCCACAGTCGCATGGGCACGAGGAAGACATGGTCAGTCACGTACTCTGCATCGATCGATCTGCATGGACTCGTAGGCTGAGCTGTCGCCGTCGATCTCTTTTCTCCATAAAAACTTCTCTTTTTCTCGCATATACGCCTGATGTCGAGCTATCTACTGATCGTGCCGTGAACCTACTCCTGAAATGAAAACGATCAGGACGTGTACTGGAAGGTTGAAGAGTCGCTTTCGTCTTCAGCTGCACACGTACGTACGCCACGTCCTCCGCATTCATTCAGGTCACTCGCTCCTAGGATGGGTAATGGATATAAATTATTTATATTACTAAGAACATCGGACACGCTTCGCGTGTCTTACCATGACTTTAATTGCAAAAATTAATTCACACTTCAATATAGACACTTTAAGTAGATGACAGATAAAGGCCATCACAGAAATTAATCTCCACTTCAATATATAATTCTCACTTCAATATAGACACTTGGAGGAGATGACAGATAAATATCATCCTATTTAAATATCAGAATTTAAAAGAATGCATAACAAATTATGTAGATAGTGCCCACACATTTCATAGCACAAAGTATGAAACAACTACATAGCTGGACAGTGTTTGCACAGTCCTCGCAGTCCATAGGGTTTTGTCTAAGGCATACGTTACTCAAGGGCTTCTAAATGAACCCTAGAGGGATCCTATAATCGGTTGGACAAATAGTAAATGGTTTTGCAAGAGAAACCTGATTCAATCATTTAAAAGTGAGGTAACATGATGATGCGGAGCAAATGTGAGGTAACACAAATAAATTAGTACTTAATACTGACTGTTTTACATATGTGGTTCCAAAAATTCGATTACTACTATCGCGGTTAAGATGTTAAAGCCTTGTCCCTACCTGAAAGCAGAAATGTATTGAAGTATGTGTTGTTGATGTGTATTTGAGTATGTCTTTGCACTAGATGTCACTCAATTTAGAGTTCTAAGCTGAAACTAGATGGAGTTTAATGAAAATTTCAAAAAAGGTGTTTTCTGATGCTCTTAAACGGTCAAACCGGCCAAACCATAGCGATCAGACCAGCACCAGCGGTCTGACCAACCAGGTAATGGTGGTCAGATCGGCTTTTAGCAAAGTAGTACTGAAATTATGTATTTTAGTTTGAGGTTTGGTCCTAGAGATAAGATCGGTGTATGAGAATGGTTAAGTATGTGCATGACATGGGTACCAGTGTTTTATTGTGTTGTGTTTCATGATGTGTTACTTTGACTAATGTGAGGCAAGTGCATGAAACTTGTGCTCGATATAGTTGCTAGTCTTTCGATGTGCTTAGAGGATGCTAGTGGCCAACAGCAATAGACTGGGACTAGTTGGGGTGTTGAGGTTCAAGTGGTTGTGTAAGTCCAGCTGATGTTATGTGGCTCAGGTTAGCAGCATAGAGAAGAAAAGAATTATAAAGAGGCGCGTTGGTGCATATAGTGTTCCAAGTCATAAGACCAATGCACATAGAGACGGTTCAGAGGAGTCCGAATATGTGAAGACATGACGATTAGTCACTAGGCATTATGGGTTGTATGTCAAAATATGTGAAGATGCTTTGATGGAAGGTAAGAATTTTTGGCTCATCAATTGTGTCTATTGAGGGGATGCCTAGCCCCTTGGGTCTCCAGGAGTGTCTGCTGGGCTTGAGAGTAAGGAGTAGCTCTTTGTTTTTCAACTGAAAATGAAAAATGATCACTTTTGTACAAAAATCGGATCTCACCAATTCTTTATCATGACAACTTGCTATTGCACTAGGCATGAACTCAGGGAAAGTTTTAGATGACCTAGACCAAACTTTTAAGCTTCTTGTTTGGCATGGTTGTAGTAAGCCTTAAGATCTAACACATTGCTAAGAAAGAAAAAATATAAAAAAATAGTTGAATCTTAGGAGACAGTTGTAGTTGGCTCTTAGTTTAGAACTTGCTTTACTAAAATAAACTAAAAATAAATTTCAGCAAGTGCTAAATATGTTAATTATGCTCAATTCTAAGTGCTTAAATAAAATAATTTAGGGTTGAACATGTAACACTCTAAATTGTCTCAATTATAGCTTCTTAGTCCCATTTCATTTATTTACATGACCTGACTTATTTTTGAATAGCTTTGGCTAAACTATAATTTTAAGCAACTTGACATGCTAAAACAACCATTTAATTTCATATTATTGCTCATTTGGGTTTAGCTTTGCTATAAATGGTTTACTATGATGAAGATAGCTTCGTCACATAAAATAGCTTAGTGTAATACTTGTAGAGTCACTTTGGATAATTTTGATGACTCCTTAAGCTAAAAATGAATAAAATACAACTACTTTATTTCATCGATACTCTATTTTCTTTCATGCATTTTGATGATTCCATTGTCAAAAAGGAAGAAAGATTGGTAAAAATTCATTTCTAGAGCAAGATTTGGAGTTTTTGTACAAAATCTTACTAAGTTAAAGTTTTAATATTTTATTATGATTCTCTTAATTTTTTAATCTCTTCTTATCATAACCAAAGTCAAATAAAACAATTATTGTTTCATATGGAGTTAGAGTAAGATTTCCCAATTTATTTGGTAGATTTGAAGTGTTTTTGTGAAAAACTTGCCATTTTCAGTAGCTTCACTCTATTTCTACCTCATATGATCATTTTCAATCTTTGCATTCCTCTTGTGATTGTTTTGAGCATCTCTTTGTAAAATTCTCTCTCTATATCTAAAACCACCTCCTATTGCATTTTTGAAGAATTGCCAACGACTTCATTAAAAGAGATATTTAAGAACTATATGAGAAGGTCCAAGATAATATTGTGATAAATCATTAAAATTTTTCTAGAGTAGTTATTTGATTTTGCAAAGATTGCATTTTGTCTTGATTGCATTTTAAATTTTTCAGGGAAATCGGTATGATCGTCGGCTAGGCCGTTGAGTGGTAGTACCGGGGTTTACTTGGTGGTAGCTATTTTCAGAGAGGTTTAGTTATGAGGTGCGGGGGTGTAGTATCGGCCTATGGTGAGCTGTAATACTGGCCCAGAGGAAAATTCTTGGTTTTTGGGAAATTGAGTTATGAGATGATTTGGGTTAACCTAAGTCAGTGCATTAATGTTGTATGAAGCATATTTTGACTAATGTGAATTATGATGTGTAGAATTTATGCCCGAAAATAATTTCTTGCTCTTTAGATGTGCATGAGTGCTTATAATCAACCATGGTCAATGACGAGATTGAGGCTATGCGCATGGTGGAGCCGAGGCTCAGACTAATAAAGGATATCAGGTGAGATGGGTAAGCTCAAACATGGTACAAGAAAGGTGACAAATATTGAAGAAAAATTCAAGCAACGGGTTACACTACATGACTTGGTCGGTCCAAGTAAGTTGTGGTCTGGTAGAACCAGAATGAGAGAGACTTGATGATACATGATAAACCAATAATGCACCTACACGTGACAAGCATGGCGATTGCTTGAAAGGGAATGTGAAGACCGGGTAAAGAAAGGATATTTTTGAGAAGTTGACAAAAATATCAAAAACTAAGTTGGATCAAAATCACGGCGCATGAAAAAAACAGTTTAGGTTAAGGAAAAACTGATAAGATTAAGTTGAGTGAAAGGTTAAGGACTTAGTGGATTCGAAGTTATGCGCTTTTAAAAGCATGCATAAGAGTAGTGTATGGGTTAAAACCCATATGTGTGGGATTATCAAGTTTCTCTATATGTGCTAAGTGGATAGTATCCACTAAGGGTTAGTTGGTGCTAACCAACCAATCTATTTAATGGATTGGGATAGAGACTTGTAGTTAGGTAGACCATGGCAATATGATAGAGATTTTATACATCATGGTAGAACTAATTAATACACTCTCCTGCATAAGGGCAGGAAAATTATTTTGCTTCTAATGACTTCTAATGCCATTTTAAAGGATGAATTAAAAAGAGCTAGATATGACAATAAGGAGAGAACTAAAAGAGAAAAATTAGATCGTCGCTAAAGAGTGCTTTCCTACTAAAAAGAAAGAAAATAAATATTCTAGCGCTAGGAAGAATGAAATGAAATTAAAATATGTTGTTTTGCTTGCTACAAAATCTAATTTTTGATGAGTTGGAAGCGAGTAATTCTGAATGCTATGTTTTGATATGCAAAGATGTAATGTTTTCACTTGAGGATTTATCTGCTTCTTTGCCTTCTACTATTACTAACTTTTTGCAGAAGTTTGAGGATGTGTTTCTTGCTGAGGTACCTCTAAGACTGCCACCAATTAGAGAAACTAAGCATTAAATTGACTTAATTCTAGAGCTTCTTTGCCAAACCGTGCACCCTACATGACTAATCTAAGGAGACTAAGAAATTCAACATCAAGTGCGAAACTTGCTTGACAAAGAGGAAGTCGTTCGTCTACATGGTGTGCCGAGTCACTTTTGGAGGACATTATGGAGGAAATTAGGGACAAATCTGCTATTCTCTACTATGTGTCATTCCCAGGTCGATGGACAAACTGAATTTGTGAACTGCACGTTGTCAACGATGTTAAAGGCTGTTTCGAAGAACTTGAAGATGTAGAAAAAATGTCTATCTGATGTTGAGTTTGGTTACAACCATTCGCTGTATTCTACTACAAAGATATGCCTTTTTTAGGTGGTATACAATTTTAACCCTCATGCTCATATTGATTTTGTTGTTCTAGTTTCACATCAGTTTCCTCTTATCAGAAGATCAGGACCTATCTTCACATTAGTTTCCTTTGGTGTTCTATAGCTTGATGTGACATATGAAAATACATCTAGAGCTATCTTGGTTATCATCCACCCACGAGCAAATCGTATTAACTGTTTTTGGTTTTTGCCCGATTTTGATGCAACCTTTCCTCAATTGAAAAAGGTCATAACTTAGGTAACAATTCTCTCGATTGTTGGTTGGAATAGGGTTTATGACTTCCTAGAGAAGATGTATACTAAATTTTAAGCCATTTGGATCTACAGATCAAAAGTTATATAGATTATTAGTTTTAAAATAGTGATTATTTTACTATTCATCAGATTGAATCACTGTGACGGTACTACCGATACTGTTGCGATACTGTCGTGGTACTTCAGCATTACTGTTGCGGTAGTACCGATTTTACTGTTTATTATTCGAATTTTTAGCTTGTTGATTTGCTAGGTTTTATATTAGTTTTTCATCCTTAATCTTCATAGTTTTGTAGTTAAGTGAATGATTGGTGAATACATAGAGGAAAATTTTAAGGCACCATTCATTCCCCTGTTATCATACCAGTCCTACATATTTCTCTCTCTCGTTTTTTCTCACCACTCGTCCCTCCTTCTAAAAGCTACTTCTTTTTATCTATTACTATTTATTTTCAACTAAAATCATCAGTCGTAATCAATACGAACACCCCCAGGAGTTAGCAGAGCTCCTGTCCTTACCTTTAAAAAAAGAGAGAAATAGAGAGGCTGTTAAAACAAAGAGTTATATGGCTTTCAGATGACTCAGCTTCCCAATCCCCTCTTAACCAACAGCAATATAGTAGTAATGCTACCAGAACAAATGACAAAGGGAGTTGTTCAGATTCGAGATTTCTAGTACATGATCTATTGGAAGCAAATGCAGCTGACAATATAAATGAATATAAAAAGGGGCATGGTACGTTTTGAGTGGACCTGCCGCAAGTGGCATATTAATCTTTTTCGAGGTGCCGGCAAAAGATTGCCAGGCTGAATTCATTAAGATCAGGAAAAAGAGTAGCACAAAGAAGACCTGAGCGGACCGAAGGTTACACAAGAAGGGAGCTCCTGGACCTGCCGCAATGGAAATCTACGAAGTGTCCACGCACTCTGCGCCTTCCAGGACCAGAGCTCCTCCACAGGTTAGGCTTTATTTATATTAACTTTTAAAGTCTTTTTTTCTATAGTAAATATCTTTTATACAGTAACTAACTTTTAAATAAGATGTCTTTTCAAGATAGGATTTACTAGTTGATTGAAGTATATACTATAGTAACTTCATTTATATCGGTTAAAATCGAACATGAGTTCATCTCTTTCCGTATGGTTCTCTATAAGCTATTATTATTTATAAGCTAAAGTCAAAATTCATCAACAAAAACCACTATGAATGGGCCTAACTGGTAAACACTGCTTCTTTAATTTGGCTGTTTGCTATGGGTAGCAAGAAGCAGCCAGGACAGATAGGCCAATTGAGAGCTCCAAAAATAAAGTTGTTAATACTGTACCGCAGGTCATATGTTTTAGTTATTGGAATGGTACATTCCGATACCGGCTTATAATTTGTAGGGGGTGTTTAAAATGACGGTAGTTTATGGTTTTTTTACTGTAACTGATTTATTTTTTTATTGTAGCTGAGTTGGTTTATTTAGTATAATTATTTTTTAAAAAAATTTAAAATAGAACAGACATATTAGCCTATCACGAACAATATAAAGGAATACAAAAAAAACTAAAATAAAAAATAATCACAAAAGGACAAAAATGTGAACAGTGCAAAAAACACTAAACGCCACCGCTGACCGTCGAAGCCAACGTGGTACTGAGCGGGGCCATAATTCGTAACCGAAAAGAACATATTCTATAATCAAATGAGCTTACTATTAAGTGCACAGTGTCCAGGACATGCTAATCTATCTATCTAGCCAGCCTTTTCTCGACCAATATGCATGGCAATTAACACGACAAGTACGTTAAGCCTAACTAGCAGTACAAGCTTGTAGTCTAGCTAGCTTAGGGTTCATTCTTTCTGAAAGATATGGGCTGTTGTTGCTGTTGTGTGTTTTTGGTTGGATGGTAGTGGCCGGTGGAATCTGGATGCCCCCTGTTGTGCAGCCCGGACAAAGCTTCCTTTCAGGGCCAACAAGCAGGCAAGAGCTGAGGTTCCTTTTTCCGCTGCAGATGTCCATCATCCAATCATCATCTACACTAGAAGTAGAACGCGATGCGTGGGCTGCACATATGCTTCTACAGAAACAAAACACTCTTGGGCCACCTCTTTTCTTCTAGCCTCTTCTATGTTGTCTCTGCCGATCCTTCGTAGTTACGTTGTAGGCTAGCTAGCTTGCTAATGGTCGCTATGGCATCAACTTTTGTTCAAAAGTGTTAGATCATGTGGCAGATCTAGGATATTTTAGGTGATAAATAATTGACAACGTTGGTTTATGATATTATTTATGATGTGTTGCGTGTACGGATTATCGTATGTTGCATGATACGTTCGTGTGAGATATTTGTGCGGATTGACTTGAGTCAAGTCGTGGACTTGTACTCGTACGTGGTTGCGTGTTTATTCATGTGCAGGTGTTGCTTGAGGCGGAACATAGTCAATGACGGGACTGAAACTAGGTTCAGGTGGAACTGAGATTTCGGGACTATGTTCAAGGAGGAACTGAGGTCTTATCGGTCAAAGATGTCACGCGGAATGTTCAGGCTAGAGAACAATGCATATGGAGATGATGTGTGGAGAAGATACATAAGATGCGGTCCTGGAGGCTTCGACACGTGGAAAGTTGAAAAATCAGAAGCGTAAAAAGAATTAAAAAACCCATGTTAGGAAATATTTTGGGTCTCTTGAAAAGTAGTGGGCCAAAAAGCCTGATTGAGGCGAAAAGGCTCAGGAAGAGTTATATTAGGGTTGCTAATGTATTGGAGTGGGTTGAGGATTTTAGGAGTATAAAAAAACCCATGTTAGGAAAGATTTTGGATTTCTTGAAAAGTAGTGGGCCAAAAAGCCTGATTGAGGCGAAAAGGCTCAGGAAGAGTTATATTAGGGTTGCTAATGTATTGGAGTGGGTTGAGGATTTTAGGAGTATAAAAAAACCCATGTTAGGAAAGATTTTGGATCTCTTGAAAAGTAGTGGGTCAAAAAGCCTGATTGAGGCGAAAAGGCTCAGGAAGAGTTATATTAGGGTTGCTAATGTATTGGAGTGGGTTGAGGATTTTAGGAGTATAAATAGAGAGGGATAGCAGCTGTTTTTGGTACGGTTTTTGAATAGAAAAAAGGGCTGCGGCGGCTTTTGAGTCCGACCGTGATTTGGAGAAATAAGGCCCCACTTAGAACGGCTGTGGGGCGGTGGGCGATGGGCGACAAAAACACTGTAGCAGGTACTGTAGCTACAGTACCTGCTACAGTAAAAAATTTTCATTTTTTTTAAAAAAATTTACTTATACTTTTTTTCATTTTTTGTTTTCGGTTTTTTTAATATTTTTTACATTTAATTATACTTAATAAACCAACTCAGCTACAGTGTTTTTGCAGCAAAAACCAAAAACCATCGCTATTCCAATCACCCCCTAAGACCCCGCTCGTTTCAGCTTTTCAGCCTTTCACTCATCAACAAAATAACCTAATCATGTCGTCTATCAGGTGTTTTACGTCGCCGTCACATGAAAGCAAGGAGTTACGCGTGGACGTCCCAAGTTTCAGACTTTCAGAGAGCGGCGGTGGTAAAACCGGAGCTTCGTTCAGCACCCGGCCGTCTCTTTCTGAAAAGATGGCCGCAGGATGGCCGTCTCTTTCTGCAAAGCGCGATGTGGAGAAACGCAGGGAAGATCGTCTTCGTGGAAGTCTAGATGAGCGTGAAAGAAATCAACAACGCAAGAAGAAAAGGCACGCCTTCGAGTGAGGACGAAGGTGAAACGAAAAGGAGGGGAAAGCACACAAACCAGGCAAGATCGTTGGCCAACCTCACGGGGAGGATTGTGGAGGACAGAGGAGGAGCTAGCGATGCGTAGTGATCCATGTATCGTCAACTGACGAAGAATGCATCGTGAATCATCTGAATTCTGATGTGATGTGATCGGTGCCGCCTTAAAGTGAAGCAGATTAATTGGAGCCGGCCGGTATGAGCGATCCTTTTAGGCGTGTTCTTGGACGATCACAGCTTCGCATGCAAGCGTGCGAGGGATGGAATAGAAAGGTAGGGAGGGGAGCCATGGGAGTCGGAGAATCTGAGGAGGCTACTTGTGTTGCTGTCCACTCTTTTCTTCAGAAGGAAGAGAGTGCCTTTAATCCATTCGTTTTCGGATTATTACATTTGTATTTTATACATGATGCCTAGATTTTTCTAACTCGGTCTTTAAACAAAGTGGATTATAGTAGCTTCTCGATACGCAAAATGCCTTCCTCACGAATTGCCCTGGTATTTATGAAACGTTTTTCATGTTTTCAATATTTTAAAGCAAGATTAGTGCAACTGATATTTTTATGCGATTTTCCCCCACTTCTACGACAAAAAAAAATTTATACATCGCATAAAAAGAAAGAGGTAAACAACTTCTGCTGGTCTCCAAATAACTTTTAATTCTGGCTTCTAAAACGTGTTGGTTTTTTAATTTCATCTTTTTTTGGTGTTTTGGCTTTTTTAGATTTTTGGTTTTGATTTTTTTCTTTTTTTTGCATTGTTCGTGATAATATAGGTTTTTATTTTTTTAAATTTAATTATTGTAAAAAATCTAACATTCACTATAATATAATTTAAAGGAAAAATTAGATACATACTATTATAAAGTGGTCACATTAGAAATATACCATTATAAAGTTTTGGTTTAGAATCATATCACTCCAGAGTGTCCATGTTTTAAAATATACCATTATAACCACTTTCATGTATTTTCTATTAAATACACAGCATATATTTATATATATTTTTTTGTATTTCTTAAAATACCCTTGCTCCAAGAAGCAAGGAGCGAAGCAAGAGCCATCTATCCCACGAAGCAGCAGCCCCGCCCCGCCGTGCACCGAACAAGCACGAAGCAATCCGCCGCTGTGATAATCCGGCAGCTGGGAGCAGCGGGGTGCAATTCTTCGACTGGTGTCCAACCCAGTTCCGCCAATCCCAATTGCTTCCAGGAGGTCAGCTCAATTCTTGATGTTTCTTGGATTCGATTCGGTTTGGCTCGACCCGTCGCACTTCTCTCCGTAGATCTAGGCGATACGAGTTCGCCGGAGCTCGGCGGGGTCGGGATCATGCCTCCATTACTCTAGGGTTTGGGCGGGTAATCCAATTGGCTTGCCCAAGTCGCCACCTGTATGCTTTGATTCGGGCCAGTTGCACCGCTTCCGAGGCAGGCCCTTGGTTTCGCGGCGATTGGTGCGGTGCCAGTGGAGATGAGATCCCCTCCATGGACGGCGAGCTGGAAATTGGGCTACGGGATCGCGCTCTGCAGGAAGCGGCGCAAGCCCTAATGGTTTGATCCGAGCTGGGTAGGGTGTGCTATCCCCGATTTGTGGTTTCTGTTCTCCCAATCCGATATTGGGGTTCGCGGGGGTGGTAATTGTATGGACACCGTACGGGAGGCGGCGTGGTCACTGGCTGCACCACAGCAGCAGCAGCTACCGGCGCCTCTGCCACCACAGCAGCAGCAGCAGAATGGTCGTATTGATCTCCGGGTGCTGAAAGTTGAGATGGAGAAGCAGCTTGGTCCGGACCGTTCGTGGCAATACTTGAGAAGGGTATTTTAGGAAATACGAAAATACATATATAAATACATGCTGTGTATTTGATAGAAAATACATGAAAGTGGTCATAATAGCATATTTCAAAACATGAACATTCTAGAATGGTATGATTTTAAGTCAAAACTTTATAATGATATATTTCTAATATGATCACTTTATAATGTTATGTACCTAATTTTTTCTATTTTAAACTATTAAAGTATTTTTTTCAGTCATAACCCGCAAACTACGTCGAGCACTAATCGCATGATGGCTTGTAAACTACTGGCCCTGATAGTAATGGGCCTCTCATACATGTATTATCGGTATCTTGGTCTTCCTGCGTTTTTTTCCCGATCGTTCCCTCGTATCCTCCACCACCGACTCCTCGCCGCCGTCGCCTCGTACTCCTCATCGTTCCACTTCTCCCGGGAGGCGCGCGGTGTCTGCTTCCCCGGCCGATGGCGCCACCTGTGGCCGACGCGGCCTCGCGCGCGGCGTGCACCGGCGGTGTTCGACGGGATGCCCCACCGAGAGGTATCTGCTTCACCTCGCAACTTTTTTGCACATTGCGTTCTCGTATCCTTGTATTTTGTGCCAGGCGTAAGGGATACGATGTAGCTTTTGATGATTCGCCTCAATGAGGTTGGTGACGCTGGTTGTAGATTTTAGGTGAGGTGAGAATTCGGGGGAGGTAGAAGAAATTGAAATTGTACCCGGCAACGTAATGGTGGATGCGATGGTAGTAACTTGTGAGACATGAGGGGCAATCCTCTAGACGCTATTGTTCTAGCTATCAAGGTAGAGTACTTCACGATTAGGTCTCATTATGAGTTACTAAAATTTTATCTGTGTGGATATGTGCTATGATGAACTGATGGTAACGTCTTGCGATGAACTCCATTGTTCGGGGTAGTCGAGTCGTGATGCTTCGAACCATGCCTGCATGCCTCCAACAGAATGCACCTACAACAGCATGCAGGTCTACAATTCTGTGTGAGGTGTGTGTATTGGGGTTGGTTTAGTTGGTGTTTTGGTAGGTGTTGGTAGGGGTTCTTTTTGAGTACGTAGTATCTTTTTTATGTTGCCATATAAGTATTTCTGTGCTCCTGGTCTTCAGCTTTAGTGCCTGTATGTTTTAGAGACTGTCACAGCGTTGAAGGAAGCGGAAAGCTTCATTGGCTAATTAGGTATCAGTTACTTAAATTTGTTATGGCGTTTAGCTTTTCCTTAAATGTTGTTGTGCTGGTATTGCTGATGGTGGTGATGTGTATCTCCATATTTGCACGGGTGGGTTTGTATGTGTGTTCATGGTACATGCTGTTATCTAGCATCATTTTTGATACGGCGTCGTCCGATCTTCTTAACGTAGAATTAAGATACTCATATGTACCCTTTCGAATCGTAGTGTTTCTCTGTTGCTAATGCAAGAACGAACACTCTTTAATTCGCAAAAAGACGCGCCGGACTTTACGACCACCAAGCAAAGCGCCAACATGCTCTTAATTCCCAGCAGAAAGGTTTAATGATCTTAATTATCTATATACTTCTAATTTCCCCTCAAAATGGTTCAGTCATAATGGAAGAACAAAGGAATCTGCTGTTTCAATTTATTATAAAAAAGAGACATGGCAGCGTCACATGCTTTGGTGGTTGATTCACATGCATGTAGACTTGGCACAACCGAACATCCCTCACCGCTTGGTCCGGGGAATGCGCCATTCTTTTGGGCCATGAAACCCACTGGTCCCTATAGTTGCTGCTCTCCTAGCATCACAGTGGTGGACGTCGTCTTTGAAAGCAATAGATATGCAAAGGAATAGTAGATTGATTTAGAGAGAGGCAATACAAGTCATATATATAGGCAATGATGTCTAGGGTTAGGCTAATAGAATCATGGGTCAACCAGGAAGATCCTTGCCTAATATATAACCAGTCAACCATACTAAGCATGCATGGGCCCAAAGGGCTGGCGGCCAAGGTGCCTGTCTAACATCCCCCTGCAGTCGGAACGTCCGCACCTCGGACATTTAGACTGGACCGGAATTCACTGAAGACCGAAGACGAAAGGCCTTTGGTGAAGATGTCGGCATACTGTGAAGTGGTAGGAACATGCAGTACACGAATATCGCCAAGAGCCTGAGGTGGACTTGCGCGTGTCCGGGCAACCGGCCCAATCAGCATCAGAATAAACCACGAGATCAGACACCGAGGATGGCCGAAGAAAGAGTCCCAGATGAGGAGTGCCACGAATATACCGAAGAATCCGCTTGAGGGCAGCAAGGTGGGGCTCGCGAGGATCATGCATATAAAGACAGACCTACTGAACTGCATAGGAGATATCTGGCCTGGTGAAGGTGAGATACTGTAGGGCTCTTGCCAAACTCCTGAAGTCGCTGGGATCACTAACAGGAGCACCAGTGGAGGTTGACACTTTCGGATTTGTGTCAATAGGGGTGGTGCAGGGCTTGCAATCCATCATGCCTGCTCGGTCCAGGATGTCCAGTATGTACTGACGCTGTGAGAGGAGGAGGCCACCACGACACGGCTGCACATGCATACCCAAAAAATGATGAAGCTCACCAAGATCCTTCATAGAGAACTCCCGTTGCAATGCAGTGATGATGCGCCGGAGGAGCTCGGCTGATGAGGCGGTGAGGACAATGTCATCAACATAAAGAAGCAAGTAGACGAGCTCAGTGCCACGGTGGTACACAAACAGTGATGTGTCGGACTTGGTTTCAGTGAACCCAAGTGATAGCAGATATGTGGCAAACCGGCTGTACCATGCCCGTGGAGCCTGCTTGAGACCATAGAGTGATTTGTTCAGGCGGCAGACAAACTCCGGATGAGTGGAATCCTCGAAGCTAGATGGTTGTGAACAAAAGACTGTCTCAGATAAAGTCCCGTGAAGAAAGGCGTTCTTCACATCAAGTTGATGAATTGGCCACTTCCTAGAGAGAGCAAGAGACATGACTGTCCGCACGGTTGCTGGCTTTACAACTGGACTAAAGGTCTCGGCGAAATCCACCCCTGGGCGTTGAGTAAAACCATGCAACACCCAACGTGCTTTATAGCGCTCGAGAGACCCATCTGCCTGAAGCTTGTGCTTGAAAATCCATTTACCAGAGACGACATTCGCCGTGTGCGGGCGAGGAACCAAATCCCAGGTATTGTTCTGTAAAAGAGCACTGTACTCCTCTTCCATAGCGGCTCGCCAATTGGGATCGGCAAGGGCACTACGGCAGGTCTTCGGGAGCGGAGAAAGCGGAGCGGCGACAAAGAGTGCAGGCATCCGGAAACCACGCTTGGCCCGAGTGGTCATGGCATGGCTGTTGACCACCGGTGGAACAGAAACTGCACCCGGTGGAACTGTTGGAGAGCCGACCGTCGGGAGGTGAAAGGTGCCCGGCGGAACTGGTGGAGGTGCAGGCGCGCAGGGCACAGCCGTGAGTCGGGGCGTTGCGATTCTTGCCGTGCGGCGCTGAGTAGACAATGTGGAAATCCCTGCCTGCAGGAGGTAGCGGCATGGATGCAGCCGGTGCGGTGACAGCCGTAGGGGGCGTGGAGGCAGCCGGCGTAGGAGCAGCCGCTCCTGACTGTGCGGAGGGGACGGTGTCTGGTTGGGGAAGAACCGAAGCCGCACGTGGCGGTGCGGGCATTGGAGCCACACGTGGTTGTGCGGGCGTCGGAGCCGCACATGGTAGTGGATGCTCCGATGTGGCAGTCGGACCTGTAGAAAAAACAGAGGTTTGGCCTATGGGAGTAGGCACATCATCATGTACATCATCCAAAAACGCAAGCTCTGCGGTCGATGGCTGGTGTTGCTTGGCAAGTGAAAAAGCGTTCTCGTCAAAAATGACATGGCAAGAAATAATGAGCTTATTGGAAGAAGTGTCAAGACAACGATATCCTTTGTGGTGAGCAGAATACCCAAGGAAAAAGCACAACACTGAGCACGGAGCAAGTTTGTGTGGGGCTGTGGCAGATAAGTTTGGATAGCATGCGCAGCCGAAGACACGGAGATGAGCATAGGATGGTGGTTGGCCGTGGAGGGCAAAGTGGGGTGTAGAAGAACCAAGAGTCTTGGTTGGAAGAATGTTGAGGAGATAGGTGGCGGTGTGGAGGGCTTCTACCCAGAAAGGAGGGCAGCTTGCTTGAAACAGTAAGGAGCGCACAATGTTATTAGTTGAGCGAATAATTCGCTCAGCTTTACTATTCTGGGAAGAGGTATAGGGGCAAGACATGCGAAGGTGGACACCACGTGTGAGGAAGAATGTGCACGCGCTGGAATTATCAAATTCGTGGCCATTGTCGCATTGGACAGCTTTAATGGTGGTGCCAAATTGAGTAGTCACGTAAGCAAAGAAGTTAGCAAGGGTGGTGAAAGTGTCGGATTTGAGTCGCAAAGGAAAAGTCCAAAGGTAATGCGAGCAATCTTCCAGAATGACCAAATAATATTTATAACCCAATACACTGACAATGGGTGATGTCCAGAGGTCACAATGTATGAGGTCAAACTTATGAGTGGTACGCGAGGTGGACACAGGGAAAGGAAGATGGATGTGGCGACCCAATTGACATGCATGACACAAAGAGGTGCTAACATCTTTATTACATGACGGAATGGAGGAATTATGTATGAGAGTATCGAAGGCCTCTTGACCAGGGTGGTCGAGGCGACGATGCCAAAGGGAGGAAGACTCGGTGAGGAAGGCGCTAGGCAGGGAAACACCGGCAGGTAGGCGAAGAGGGTACAAGGGGCTGGTGCTATTGCATCTGACGATCACGTTCCGGGACTGGAGATCCTTCACAGAACAACCAGCGGGATCAAATTCAACAGAACAATTGTTGTCAGTGGTAAACTGGCGAACAGATATAAGGTTCTTAATAAGACTTGGGGAAACAAGAACATTATTAAGACGAAGAGAACTTGAAAGAAGAGTAGCGCCAGTGGTGGTGACGGGGAGTAAAGACCCATTTCCGACAACAATAGACGGAGGATGGGAATTCCGCGAGAAGGTGTGAGAGAGGGTACCAGCATCGGAGGTCATGTGTGAGGTAGCACCGGAGTCGAAGTACCAGTCGGTTGGCGAGGACGGTGTAAGGGACATGGTGTTGAAAGATGATGCCAGAGACTGCTGATCCCAGGAGGGCAGGCCACCGGTGGGGTTGTAGTGGTACGTCGGAGGAGGCCCATCGCGATCCACGCCACCGGCGGCGAGTGGCTTGCGGCTGCTGAGGCAACGGCGCCTGGTGGTGAGCCAAAAAGGTCTGCTGCGACTGCGACTAACCACCCACGGCGGGCTGCTGCATAGGAGCAGGGAGAGGCGCCAGGGGAGGATGCTGGCCTGGCCACATGTAGATGGAGCCAGTCCAGGGATTGTGGTAGGAGGGCCAGTGTCCGCCGGAGGAGCCCTGACCGCCCGGCCGTGGCTACGGAGGCGTGCTGCCGGCAGAGCCGCCAGGACGTCCGCGGTGTTTGCCCCGTTTGCCACGGGCAGCAAACCTAGGGGCCGCACTGGAGGTGGGGCCACCGGTCGGCTGCTGATGGGCGCCGGGCAAAGGTGAGGAGCCGCGAACAGAGGCGACAAGGGCGATGGAGGGTGCCGTTTGTCGATGAGCCAGGTTGAGTTCCTCCAGGAGGAGGTCGGCGTGGGCCTCCAGAAAGGTGGGGAAAGGACGGCTGCGCTGAAGGTGTAGGCCGATGGCGGAGAAGTTCTCGTTGAGGCCGCGGATGACATGGAGCACCAGGGTGCGGTCGGAGATGTGTTCGCCGAGGTCGTCGGCCATGTGTTTCAGCTTCTCACAGTAGTCGGTGATCGACAGAGCACCTTGAACGAAGTTGCGGAAGCTAGCCTCGAGGAAGAGAGCGCGTGCCTCCCGATTGCCGAGAAATTGAGTCTCGATGGCAAGCTAGGTAGCACGTGCGATGGAGCCGCGCTCCATGACGATCTTGGCGAGATCAGCGGACATGGTCCCGAAGATCCAAGAACGAACCACGCAATCCATGCGGAACCAATCCGGGGAGGCTGGGGCAGCGGCGTCGTGGAGAACGTGATCCTCCAGAGAGTATTTGCCCAAGGCGAGGAGAAAGACTTCTCGCCACTGGGTGAAGTTGCCGGAGTTCACGTCGAGGGCGACGGGAACCATGGATCGGATGTTGTGGACTGCAACGGCCTGGGCATGAAGGTTGAGGACAGCGGCGGCCTCATGGAGCAGCATGGCGTCGTGAACGGTAGGAACGGCGGAGACGCTGGAGTTGGTGTCGCCGACGTCTTCCTTGAAGAGATCGGCGGCAGCAGCGGCCCGGGCGCGAGCAGCCCGCTCGAGCGCATCGCGGACACGGGCTGTAGCCGCATCGCGCTCCTGGGTGTCCGCAGCGGCCTCGCGTTCGGCCTTGGCGGCAAGCGCGAGGGCTTTCGCCCGCGCGGCTTGGGCGGAGCGGACACGATCGAGCATCGCAGCGGCAGCCGGGTCGACATCCTCCTTCAAGTGGCGATCGCGCGCGGCATCAATGCCAGCACCGGCGGCGCTGGGGGAGGGAGGGGCGGCTGGAGGTGGTCCAGCCATGGGAGGTGGGCGCCGGACGAGGGAGTCGTCCGCGAGATGCAGCTACGGCCGGAGGAATGACCGGTGCGGAGGTGGGCGCGAGACGAGGAAGTCGTCCGCGAGGCGCAGCGACGGCCGGAGGGATGGCCGGTGCGGAGGTGGGCGCAGCGTGAGGAGGGCACACGCGCTAGGGCCTGCGGGGCGGCTTCGCTCGGGAGGGGAGCGGAGTCGCTGAGGCGGAGGCGGCGGCTGGCGGGGCGCGCGAGGGCCTATGGGGCGGCGTCGCTCGGGAGGGGAGCGGAGTCGCCGAGGCGGGCGGCGTCGCTCGGGAGGGGAGCGGAGTCGCCGAGGCAGGCGGATTCGCCGAGAGGGCCGCAGGAAAGAGGCGGAAGCGATCGGAAGGATTGATTAGTCTGATACCATGAAAGCAATCGATATGCAAAGGAATAGTAGATTGATTTAGAGAGAGGCAATACAAGTCATATATATAGGCAATGATGTCTAGGGTTAGGTTAATAGAATCATGGGCCAACCAGGAAGATCCTTGCCTAATATATAACCAATCAACTATACTAAGCATGCATGGGCCCAAAGGGCCGGTGGCCAAGGTGCCTGTCTAACAGTCTTGCTTCTTCGCGTATAGGGACTTGACATCATGTGGCTGTCTCGGCCACAGGGAGTAGCGCCTCCATCGTGTGTACCAGGAAGGCGTGGAGGCGGGTCATGTCGGCTGGAACCAAACGGATGTATCCGTTGGTATCGGTGCCTCAAGACGTATCCATTGGAGATGTCTAAACCGTCTTAAGCGGTGTTAGATAAGTTTATCTTCAATTGGTGCTATCTCCACCATATCACGTATATAATCCTTGTAGATTCTATCCCGTCTTGTGTGGCCATAGATTCACCGCAGTATTATCATATTAGCTACACTCATCTTCTGTATATGTTGTTGGAGTTTAAGATTTTAAAATAATTTCTTTGACCCAAAATTGTGGTTTCAAAACTTTCAAAAGTCAATTGGATGCTAAGAAATTTTTCCTAAGAATTTTGTGTGCAACTACCTTTTGAAATTCAAATTACAAAATCAAACTTAATTCAAAACCAGCCCATGCGCATCAAAACCTTCGCACTCACCCACTCAGTGTTTCCCCCAAGCACAAACACTCCCATCGCCTTCGGAGAGGAAGAATTTCCCTTCTTCCCCAAGTTCGGCCGCGAGCTCCGCCACTCGATTTCACATCGTCCGATGAGTCTCTGATGATGCCATCATGCGCTCTGAGTTCGACTCATCCTCCTCTACCTCATGCTCACCTATTCGTGCCCATTTGTCCGCAGGAAGCCTGAAGCTGATGCCCTCACCGCTGTGCGCAGCGCCACCACTGACCTCGCCACCCGTTCCCTTCGCTTGGGTGACCTTCAGCCGTGACCATTATGCCATTCTTTTTCACCTTAAATTTCCTGTGCAAATACTCCCCTTTAATTGCCTTGCCATGCCCTAGAGCCACCAGGACATGATCATCTTCCTCGACGCCAACCAAACTCTTCACTGCCGCCGTTCGCACATCTCGCCTGAGATCTCAGTAAGACCTTTCACCCCCTGCAATTCACTTCAAAGCTAAACTTATAGGCTAGCCATCGGACCCTAAAACCAGCCATAATGCTCCGGCCATGTTCACCCTTCCTCGCCATCGTTTGCCACCGTGGATAGCACGGAATGCTGTGTGAAAAGCCCTGAGCATTGCTTCATTAGCTTTGCCTTAACTTGTAGATTATGAAACCACCTCTAATTTGAAGAAGCTAGGTAGAAAAACCGACCTTCGTAGTTGCCAGCCATGCCGTTGCGGCCTTGCTCGCCGCCAACCCAGCGCCGATGACCCTAGGTCCCTGAGTCATGCCCAAAACGTTCTTGGCAACTCCCTAGACCTATTGCGTACTTGGCTTTAGCCTGAACATGGCTCTATACCGTTGCCCCCGTTCTTCCGCCTAGTGCCGCCGCTGTAGTGCCCCTCTACGAGTGCCGACACCACCAATATCTAGCTCTTGGACTTTGCATTCTATTTTGGCCCTTAGCCAAGCACATCGACCTCTCCTAATCCTCACCATTGATCACAGTTGACTCCAAGCGACCCTGCACATCTAAAGACAAAGAAATCGTTTCCGGGCACAAGTTTTTCACAACCTGACCCATGTTAGCTGAGACATACATCATGCAATCTTAATGTAATGAACCAGGTTACCTCAACTCAATCTATGACTCAAATCTCAAAATCCTCAATTTCTGCAAAAAAAAAATCTTTCCAAAGAGCAATCTTTGTAAAATCAAATAACCACTCCATAAATATTGCAATAGTTCATCACAACATTAAACAGGACCTTCTCACATGATCCTTCATATAACCTCATCAGTGTTAAAAAATCTATTCGAATAGTTGTGCCTTCGGACATAAGCAAAAGTGTAGAAATGACACACTTGCATGGTTTTCATAAATTAAAGGTGATTATTAATGAAATGGTTATGATAACTTGAATTGAAAATTGGAAATGAAAGCGGAGGGATTTTGCTTTATTAACGAAATTGACTTCAAACTGGATACTAGTTTTAATGTAAAAAGATGGTTAAGTCATAGGTTTGGAAACTAGCTAAAATATTATATTTGGCAAATTGATTTTTTGCTAAAAGAAACATAGGACTTTCCCTTGGATAAATTTTGCATGTAGACATATACACCTATACTTGTATTCTGCTATGGCGACTTGCTGAGCATTTTTGTACTCGTTGTTACTTAATATGTGATTTTAGATGACTTAATCGATTACCTGGTGTATGGTTGTGATAATTGCCAATGTTATATTATGTGAGCTAGCTACTGACCCAGGAAGCTCCGAACACATAGGAAATTTGGACTGCCATATCTGGGGCGTGACACCAGCTCTACATTGCAGTCTGGAGGTGCAAAACCAGAGGTTTGGAAATATTTTTGTATTCTTCGTAGTCTTTTGTATATGTTATTTATCAAAGTGCGTTTGGAAATATTTTTGTATTCTTCGTAGTCTTTTGTATATGTTATTTATCAAAGTGCATCGCATTTTCTCAATCCTGTTGGGTGAAAAAGTTGTATCCTTTTTTCTGACTGGATTTCATTTAACAGGCTTAACTGCTAGCAAAAGATGCAAGTCATGCAACTCAGAATGATGAACATCACATGGTTGTTGCTGTCTTGATATTTCTTCCAGTGATGATATTAATCTATCCAATAAGTTTTGGAGGTAGATGATCAAGAAGGAACTCTAATCAGCTCTCCCTTTCTGTGAGTCGTCAGTTTTGAACAAATTCCATTGGCAAAATGTGCGCTTTAGTAATATTATGAGCATGTGGGCAGCTAACTTGCCCGGATGGGCTTTTGGTTTAACTACCATGCCATAAATAAGAGTACCAAATCTCTTATTGTAGCATGCTCTGGACTTCATTTTTCCGCTTGTTCTTTCTGTAGCAAGCTGAACCATAGCACTGGACTAAAGGATTAAAAGCTTGTTAGGGTTGAAAGGAATTTGATTGATGTGTTTTCGCTGCGTGAACTTTTGTAACTATGTGCAAAGAGGAGGTCCCTCTTGGTTGGGAAAAGCTGTCATGGGTTAGCCATTCATCTTGGTCTGGTAACAGATACTCTCACATGCAATATTCTCATCAACCTTTTTTTTTCTCGAACCCGCAGGAGAACTGCGCATCATTATATTAAAAAGAGAAAGGAGTATTCTCATCAACCTGTACACAAAATATGGCCAGAATGACTGTGCTCGTCATGTTTTTGATGCAATGCCTGTCAAAAGCCTAGTCTCATGGAATACCATGATTGCCTGGTATACTCATAATGTAGAGGATATGCAAGCTCTGAAAATGATGCACCGAGAAGGGACACATGGATGAATTTACCTAATCCAGCACTCTCTGCGCATGTGCTTCAAAATATGCTATCGCTGAATGCAAACAGTTACAGACAATGGCCCTCAAGCTTGCACTGGACTCCAATAGTTTTGTTGGAACTGCAGTTCTTGATGTTTATGCAAAATGTAATATGATTAAGGATGCATGCCGGGTTTTTGAAAAGATTCCACAGAAAACTCTAGTTACATGGAGTTCATTGTTTGCAAGATATGAGCAGAATGGTCTTCATGAGGAGGCATTGCATTTCTTCCAGAGAGCGCAGAGGGAAGGAGTGCAATTGACTGAATTCACTCTTTCTGCTGTTCTCAGTACATGTGCAAGCTTAGCATTGATAATTGAAGGGACGCAGCTTCATGCAATTATTGTCAAGTATGGTTTTCATGGAAACCTCTTTGTGGCAACATCTCTTGTGGATATCTATGCAAGGTGCACACAGATCGATAAAGCTTATGCAATATTTTCTGATACGGAAGACAAGAACGTTGTCCTATGGAATGCAATGATCGCTGGTTTTTCTAGGCATGCCCGTTCTTTGGAAGTTATGATTATTTTTGAGAAAATGCAGCAGGTAGGGATTTTTCCCAATGAAGTTACCTATCTCTTTATGCTGTCAGTGTGCAGTCATACGGGCTTAGTTACAGAGGGCCGTCACCACTTTAGACTGCTAATGACCGATCATACTGTTGAACCTAATGCCCTTCACTATTCTTGCATGGTTGATATTTTGGGACGAGCTGGGAAGATTGATGATGCTTGGGAATTGCTTCAAAAGAAGCCATTTGAACCAACTGCTTCTATGTGGGGATCATAGCTTGGGTCATGCAGGGACTACTGGAATGTTCGATTAGCCAGCAAAGCAGCCGAGCAGCTTTACCAGCTTGAACCTGACAATGAAGGGAACCATGTCTTGCTTTCCAATGTATATGCTGCCAGTTGAAACTGAGAGAAAGTTGTGATGGCAAGGAAATGTTTGAAGGATAGTGGTGCAAAGAGAGAGTTGGGCAGGAGTTGGATCGAGGCAAAGGGTAAAATTCATGTCTTTGTTGTTGGAGAGAGAGCACCCGAGAATCATGGATGTCTATAGCAAGTTAGAGGAAATCTATTGTGAGATGAGAAGATTTGCTCACAGAACCAACACACAGTGTGATCTGTATGATGTTCATGAGTACCAAAAGGAGGAGCTGCTTAACACCACAGTGAGAAGTTGGCACTCGCTTTTGGTTTAATGAGCTTGCCTCCTAATATACCGGTCACAATATACAAGAACCTTAGGATCTGTGTAGACTGCCATTCTGAGCGTCTTGTCATTGTCAGAGATATCAATAGATTTCACCATTTTAAGGATGGCTCATGTTCTTGTGGGGACTTCTAGTGATTGAGGACTGAATGAGGAATAGCAATCATCTTCCAGTACTCTTTATCATGCAGGATTATTGTCCTGTGAGTAGTGTCACTGCTGCTCTAAAGATCTATGTCAGGACTTATATTGATAGATTCGTCATTCAAGTCAATAATGTCATGCCGCTGGCCCCCATTTGGTGTAATATCAGCACCATCATCCGAACTGTGCATTGCAAATGGAGCACAGGCGTGGGTCCTTGATCATCTGAACAGATTCAAATGACCTACGGAGCTCTATCTTGTACAGTAGTTGTGTTGTACATCATGAGCCAATGTTTTCTTAGCCATGCAAGATTTGTTATTGTATAAATATACATGGGAAGTGGATTTCTTCTTCCCTAAACTCTTGATGATTTGAGCCTCTGAGGAAGTGTTCAGTGTTACTTACTCGACACTATTATTGTACTGCAGTAATGTACTGTCAACTGCACCAATCAATGCACATTCTGGATAGCTCCCTTACAATTCACCTTCATTATTGTTTCCACTCCAAAAATGATGGGCTCTGGAAAATGGTATGTTCCATTCTCCTTGATTCATGCGCTTTGCAATTTGTTAACACTTATTTCATTTTTTATGCTGTATTTGGTTATGTTGCATTGCACATCATTTTTGTTGAAAAATTGTTAACATAAACCTACTCATGTAGGTCTTTAATCCATATTGATTATAGCTTGATTTTGTGATTCATCTCTTCTGACTTGCACAATTGGCAACCAAGTTTCCCTGAAGTTTGGACCATGGTTATCAAGTCATCGACTAGACGACAAGTCGATGGCGCTGGACCGACTGGAACGGTCGACTCGACTTGCGCTGCCACCGCCGCCGCCGCTGCCAGATCTGCCGCCGCCGCCGCCGGATCTACCGTCTCCGCCATCGCCGCCGTCAGATCCACTGCTTCCGCCGCCGCCGCCGCCGCCACCAGATCCGCTGTCGGCTCCGGTCGGAGGAAGAGAGGCGGTAGTGAGGAAGGCGCGCGCGCGGGGTCGGAGGAAGAGAGACGGCAGTGGGGGTGGAGGAGAGGCGTCGGGGTCGGAGAAGGAGAGGCACGGGCGGAGAAGAGGCGCTGGGGTCGGAGGAGGAGAGGTGCGGGCGGAGGTCAGAGGCGAGGGGCGAGGCAGTGGGCAGTGGGCTTCGGCAGCAGTCCAGTAGAGTGGTGGGGGTTATAAGGAATAGATATTTTACAATTTAGTCCTCTTAGTTTCTAAAATTACAATAAAATCTTTCTCTGTATATACATATTCGTATAAATAGCGTATAATAGTATAAACAGTGTCTGTCGACTAGTCAACGACTAGTCGGTCACTAGGAGGGTAGTGTCGACTTGTCGACTTGATAACCATGGTTTGGACATTATGCAAACTTTCTTTTCTCAACAATTCCTGTCTGTCTACCATCTCGGCTTGGCACCAGCTGATCAGCATGCCAAGGAGTAAGGTATTAAATATCTTGAAATAATGCCAAACACTTTTAGCTCCCATTTTCATTATATAACAGCATGCAGTTGTTTCCTCTTTGCAGAAACGTGCAGTTTTTTTACCAAAAAAAAAAAAAACAATGCTATCCACTACTCTGTTTTTTTTCCTTTTGGCAAATCTTGTCGTTTTCATTGCTCACAAGTCACAACAAAATATTAATCAACTTTCTTATAGACATATCCTCTTCATGATGATTATCAATAGTCTAGGATGTCGCTATTTTGAGGGTTTGAGGCATTTCTTATCTACATTTTTTTCTCTCTGTGAGACACGGGAGGAAATATACATACGACTTAGATGTTTGTCCTTGCCATTTGCTAGTCTGTGGTACCCCATTTGCCTGGGGGGGGCCATTCACTCATCTGACGCATCCTTATCGCGGGTGGCTGTTCAACCTTGTGATGGCGACTTCCAATGCCTCACCATCATGGCATTGTCATATGTGTCCATGTTTTGCCTTCCTATTTCCTTGGTAGTCCTGTATTTTGTGTCCTAGGCAGTGACTTTGAAATAAGACTGCAGAAATAAGGCAGTGTCCTAGGCAGTGACGTAGGGTATCAAAAGGTTTGGTCCCAGATAAAAACTGCAGATTTAGCTGTACATTTTTACGTGGATGATGTGATTAGTTTGTACTTCGTAGTTGCACCCTTTCATAACTCCTCTTCGTCGGTATGTGTTACGTAGAGCAAGTGAGAGTATACCTTATCGTTATGGCACTCACATGACCCATTTGCACTAATGTTAAGATAAATTGTTTGGTGTTCAAAAGTGTTAATCATGTTACCCTGGGATAAGGTTCATCTTCTGTCATCAGGGAAAGCTTCCCCCTGCACATGGCTCGTGTTCTAGCAAGCAGACAGGAAATCTTGTTGATACGGTAGTTAACCTGCTAGTTTAATCATCATTAGCAGGCAGCGGCTTGACAATAAACCCTAAGTTTGCTCTGATACCACTTGGCTTTGCCTTGCGCTTGTCACCGCCACCACTGGATTCTTCTTGGCCGCCGCCCAAGCTTTTGCCGTTCAAGCCTTCCGCCGCCATCCGCAACCCGAGTCTTATGCCACTGTCTAGATAGTCCGGATCTGGTTCTTCCGCTAGATCTCGTGAGGTCTTCCGTCGTCTGACATCTTCTCGGTACATTACTTTTGTCAAGGAGCGTCTTAGTGAGCAGTTTTTCATGTCTAATCTGGGTTTCTTCGCTACGTTTTTGGGATTGAGGTTATTTCTACTCTCGAGGGCTTCTATCTGTCCCAAGAAAAATATATCCAGGATTTTCTTGATCATGCATCTCTTACTAATCAACGCACAACTAAGACTCCCATGAAGCTTAATGTTCAATTTTGTTCCACTGATAGTGAGCCTTTTGCTGATCCTTTCTCGCTATCGTTATTTTGTTGAGGACCTTATTTATTTTGGTGTCACTCGTCCTGATATTTCGTACTATGTACATATCTTGAATCAATTTGTTTCTGTTATCACTTAACTCCACTATAATTATCTTTTTCGTGTTTTACGATACCTTCGTGGAACTATATCTTGTTATTTCTTTTTTCATCGCTCTAGCTCTTTACAGCTCTAAGCATATCCTGATACTACCTGGGCTAATGGTCACTCTAATAATCTGTCTCTCTGTCTGTTGTGTTTTTCTTAGTTCTCTCGTCGCTTGGAAGACTAAGAAGCAGACAACAATTTTTCATTCGAGTGCTGAGGCTGAGTTGTGAGCTATAGCTTTATTGATAACAGTGGTTACTTAGCTACGATGATTGCTTGAGGATTTTGGTGTTTTTGTTTTTGCACTAACTTCTCTTTTGTTTGACAGTACATGTGTTATTAGCATTGCTAAAGATCTGGTGAAACATATGTTTACAAAGTATATTGGTATTGATGTTTCCTACAAGCAGACACAAGTGTAGTTGTTCTTCAGTATGTGCCTTCAGAGTTTCAGTTGGCAGAATTTTTTCATAAAGACACAAACCAGATCCTAGCACAGCTTCTATCTCTCTAAACTTCATGTTATTGATCCACCATAAATTTAGAGAGTGTTAGATGTATATTATATCTGTGTATTTCCTCTATTATATAAGAGGTTATACGCATATATGCTATATCTGTATATATATATACTGGTTCATTGCCTCATAATGAATATAAATGCTATTCATAATAACATACTCATTAGTTTTTTTCCTAATCTATCGAATGCTCTAGGACCTTGTTTGAATAGTTTGTCTCAGCACCCTACACAGCATTTAGCAAGACCTACTTCTCAGGCCACTTGCAGTTGCGCAGTCTTTACAAGGAGTGCTTACACCAAATTAAGTGACCTAGGTGTTAGGCTAATCCAGCTAGATTCTCCAGGTACTTTGTTTTAGCTTTGGCGTTTTTAACAAGTTGATAGTACAGTAAATCTTTCATAGCTAGCCAAGGATTGCCCCAGTTAAGAGCAGGTAGCACCGTAGCACCACGTCAGTTCAGTTAGGTCATGTTTCTCTAGGCATCTTCTTTGAAACATTGACTGGCCAAAATAATGACCTGTTGGTAGCCTCGTACAAGCTTTTTTACATAGGCAACAAAAGCAGGAGACAGGTCTCTATTTTTCTTTTGATACATGCTGTGAGGAATCTTGCTGGTTATTGGAGTTTAGTGGCCTTTTGTGTCTGAACTTGCCTAAGGGAAGCCGGCCTTTTCTTAAGTGTCCTATTAGGGAAAATTGAGCACACTTGCTCACTCAACTTTTGTTGAGCCTTTTCTTCCCGAGGGAACAAAAAGGTGGAGACCAGCCATAAAAGATTAAGACATGAGAATCCCCAGCAGGTGTGGGCATCGTTTCTGCCACACCATTTGTTTATTGTTGGGCATTTGCAGTTTTTCCCTTTCATAACATTAACAATGTACTAATGTCTTACAAAAAAAACCACTCTGATGCTTGAAGAAGGTGGAATACATTCACATGCATTCCTTCCTTACCCTCTTAGGGTGCGTTTGGTTTGCATAATTTCATATTTCCTTGTAATTTAATATTCCTCTCAATCTGATTACTGATAAACATGTTACCAGTAATCTAAGATTCCAACACTTGGTTGATTTGAAGGAAACTATAAAATGACCTCTATAATAGTTCAAATATTTCATAACTTGAATCAACAACTCCACAAATTTAAATTACAGGGTTTAAAATTTCAAACCATGAAGGTAAACAGTTATAAAATTTAAAATAAAAACGAAAATTTTGAATTTTACAACTTAAATTCTCACAATTTAAAATTGCAACATTCAAAATTTCAATTCTTATGATTCAAAATTTCAAAATTTTGATTTTTGAAAATTCAAAATTTGAGTTTGCTATTGAAATTCTCGGAATTCAAAAGTTTAAAATTCAAAAAAAATGAAACTTGCAAAATTCAAAATTATAAAGTTTAAATTCTTGGAACATGAATTTTTGGAATCCAAAATTAAAAATTAAAAAAATGAAAATTTGAAACCCAAACGAGAAATTTTGAAATTTAAATTGTCTAATTTAATATTCCAAAATTCAGGATTCAAAATTTGATATTTTGGTTTCAAAATTCATATTTTGAAAAAAAAAATGTACTTTGGATTTTGAATTTTTTAAAGTTCAAAATTTGACTATGACAAATTAAAGCAAATGATACAAGCACAATAATAAAGATTCCTTTCCTTTGGTAATCTAAGATGAACATCAGGAAACGGATTTCTAGAATTGATGGTAATCTGATTCTCAAGGGAATCTTGTATTTCTAGTTTAAATTACTGATTGTTTACTGAATAAGTTGATCTTGTAAGATTATTAAAGAATTCCCGAGAATCCTTTGAGGATTCCACCAACCAAAGGCACCCTTAGGTGAAAGTGAAAGCATTGAACCTATTGATTGCAAGAGGTGAAAGCATTGCACCACCAACTGATTGCATGAGCTCTGGTACAGTAGAAGAGGGGAGATTGGGAGATAACAAATTTACTGGTTCTTGAGAAGGCAGGAGCGGATACATCTTCAGAGTATCTTGCTTGGGTCTATGTACGTACAGATGACACATACATAAACATCTCTGTATGTCTAGCTCTCCCCTTCTCCTTTTCAAGTTGATGTTTCCTGAAACCTCCCCACCCATGCCTGCTGCCAGGGCCCCCTACAGTAAATAGGGTTTCTGGAAGACAAGAAGAAGAAGAAGAAGAAGAAATAAAAACCCAGAAAAAGGGCACTCCGGGGATGGAAGGAAGATTGCCCGGGAAACAAGGGATCTCCCCCACTTCCTCCCTCTTCCTTCCACAGGTCAATTCAAACCTGCCACTTAGTGCAGAGTAGTAGTAGGCTGGTAGTGACTAGTTTCACTGCTGGTGGTTAGGATCCTGCAAGCATGGCCTCAGATCTCATCATCATCTCATGAACTGCCCCTGTCATGTTAAGTTCTGATTTGCTAATTAGTGAAAGAAATGTTCATGATGCATCCAACTCCAACCATGTTTGAAGTACTGACCAGTTTCCGGGCACTGGAGACATGGCGGCGTAGGGGTTCTCCTCCATGTAGCCGTACATTGCTGTTGCTGTTGCTGTCGCCGTGTCCGCCTCCGGCTCTGGCCCGCAGTCGAGGTTCACGCCGAACAGTCTGAGCCGCCTCGATGGCGCCGAGGCTGCACTGCAGCTCTTGGTGTCTGTGTCCCACCGAGATTCTCCTGCAATTGTTCACCAGAAATGGTGTAAGCTAGAGGTATGAAATGTTTGTCGTATTTTGTTTTGTTCTTCAGTTCATTCCTTTACCCGCATGGTGCATGTCGCTGTGATCATGGTCTACCGAGCGACGGTAGGCGTAGGAGTTGGCAGGGCTAGTAGGGTACGAGCCCGATGTGCTGTAACACATCGGGCTCCAAGGCTGCTGCTCCCCGGCATTCTGTCCAGCCACCGCTACGGCCACAGCGGGCGGTGGCGCCGCCGCTGCCGACTGTGCACTGTCACTGCGGCGCCTGCAACCGATGAACAGACGGTCGCCGGTGCCAAGGCCCCGCGCCCTCTCGAAGTGCACGACGTCGCCGGCGCCAAGGTGCTTCTCCTTGACGTACCGGCTCCAGCCCCTGGTGAGCACGTAGCTCTGGCTGCTTGTCCAGTACGAGTACCGGAACCGCCACGGCTTGCTGGTCTCGTCCTCGAAGGACAGGAGCAGGCCCTTCTCCCCGGAGTCGGCTCTGAGAGGGAAGTACCTCTCTGCATGCTGCTTGGGGATCACCAGCCTGTTGAGCTTGCCGACATCACTTGGTGTTAGGGGCTTCTCAAACAGGTGCTCCTTATCATAGTGGTGGTGGTAGTGTAGGTTCGGGTACATGGCTACCCCCCAAGGCCAGGCATGGGAGTGCTCCTGGGAGAGATGATTCATGGCCATCTTGCTGGAGGAAAGCAAGAGCTGAAACAAACAACTGTCTTAGGTTCTTGTCTCTAGCAAAAGCTTTGCTAGTGGAGAGGAGCAGCAATGGTGATGGTGTGTAGTGCAGAGAACCATGCAGATGTCATTGCCAGGCATTTATAGCCTACCAAGGGGAACTTTGGGGTGTCCATATGCTGTATTCGATCTTGGGGGAGAGCAGACTTTTTTTTAACCTAGGTAGACAGGAAGAATCAAAGTGAAGGGCTTCAAAGGTGCTGAGGTTAGAATATGTAGTAGTCTCAGACTCTCCAGTGTAGCTGCTGATGAGGAATGATCAGGTGGTGGTACTTCAAAGTTGGTGCCTGGCCCATGTGGCCTAATCACAGCCGTCCAGGAGGTGGAGTAGAGTAGCCCCCACCACTGCTTTCCATGTGCGTTGGTGGTTGGAGCCTGTAGAGAGTCCAGGTTTCTGATGTTGCAGGGCACTCCATCTCTATCTGCCTTTGGGACAGTGAAAGATAGTCCTGGTTAGGAACTCAATTCCACTGTGCATTTGGAACTGAATAAGCTAGTAGTCCTGTGCATTTGGAACTGAATAAGCTAGCAACCTGTGGAGACATGGAGTAGTGCCCTAGGGATAGATTAGCTGAAAGAGATGGATTAGTAACAGTTTATCATGCACCTGTGGTCCGCTTGGAATAGTTGGTGGGCAATTACTTGTTCAGGGTACTGGTCTCGCAGGATGTGACATTTGGGGTGCATGGACTGTGTGATTTAATTATCATGCACTATCATGTACTAGTGCCAGCCATTTTTTTTATGTCTCAGATTCAACACGATCAAGGGTTCTGTCAGGCCTGTCTCATTCAATGTGTGGCTGGCCATCTAACAGGGCAAGACTTCCAAGTAACGAGCTGGTTTTGGTTGGATTCTTACACAATGAATTGAATTGAATTGGCTGTTTTCATTCAAGCCACTGGTGTAGGACAACCTGCCTCTCTTCAGGACACTGGGGGTACCGAAGAGGGAATTTGCCTGGGAGCAAAGCGATTGGGCATTACTTTATTTCTTGTGTTAGATGACATTTGCAGATTAGTGGTATTGAATTGTATGCACCAATCAGTTTATCAAAATGTTTAAACTGATGAGGAAAGACGGACAATTCACTTATACTTCAACACTTCCTTTCACATGTAAACTCTCTCAAGTCTAAGATGTGAAATATAAATGAGCTATAATTTTTTTAAATTGCACCAACCGGATCTCGAACTTAAGGTCTCTTGGCTCTGATACCATATTGAGTTTCATGCAACAGCCTGTTCATCCAAAAACTTAAGCTTATGAGGAAAGACGAGCAATTCACTTATACTTTAACAAGTGGCTCTCTTATGTCATAACATGCATAGGGCATTTGGGAAGCTGCTATTGTTTTTGCACGATTGGAATACAGGACGTTAGATGATCTGTTTGTTATATTTTTAATGACAGATCTGTATCAGATTCCGTAAAATATTAAGGAGGCAATCAGCAATGTCGCTTTGCTTGCTTCTTTGGAGACAAGTATTCCATCACATGGTTTTGAAAGAAGCGGTTACGGTTGGATACATTGTATGCTGGCTAATACATACTTATGTTAAGTATTATTCAGTTTGTCAACCTTTGGAGAAACCGGAGGGGTCATTTTTATGTTAGTAGTCTGTCGAGAATCCAATCATAACGACGATTTAACAGATCTATAAAAAAAAATTATGTGTTCATTTCATTACTTGGTTCTTTCGAACATTAGATTGCTTGTGCACATATTGTTAATCACAATTATCTTTCTTTTGCCCTTGATTGCTAATCCTGCACCAGAAAATTGAGAAAATGTGATTATAATCTCACGTGGCCTTGTCATTACCTGTCCTGCTTTTTGTTTATGGGGCTTCAAGTTCCCAAACGACAGGATCAAGATTGGACCTGCACAGAGATCCACCTTCTCCAATTTCCAACAAGTTCATGAATCAGGTGATAAGATTTTTTTTGTCCCCAATTCCTTCTTCTCCATTGCGTGTGCAACTCCCAGCCCTCATAGTTACTCCTATTTGATAGAAATCCCCAGAAATTGTTCTGCTGTTGTTTTCTGTGTGCATGCACACAGAGGTATGCAATAAAGAAAATTGAGGGTCATTTGCTGCAGATACTGCAAAAGAGTATCTATTCTGAATGGCATACATAAACTTCATTAAATTATAAGCCCTATGTTTAGCATCTCTTGGAGTATGAAACATGCACAATTAAGTGTAGTATGTTGTCAGAAAAGAAAAGCCGTGAAGCCAAGGTTACTCAATTGCAGCTCCATGCAAAATGATGGCTCCTCAATTGTAAAAGTTGAATAGGCGCATATATCTACTGGAATGCAAGATTCTTGAAAAAGAAAAGAACTCCAGTCATCTTGTGAAAATTTTGGAACAAATAGAAGCACAATGTGTAAGGGTATGCGGCAAGGGACCACAGTTTAAACTAGACACTTTTACTTTTGACAATTGCATGTTTAAACTTTTACTTTTGACAACTGCATGTTTAAACTTTGGTCAAGAATTGGGAAACAATCTAGTGCGTATAACTTGACTTTATTGTGTATTCTCTAAAGAGTGGCAGAATGTACTAGAGTAAAACTACGATATCGGTACTCATTTGCTACATTGGAATAGTGCATGCACCGGTTGCGAATTTTGACCAAGTGTATCATCATATTTAAACATGACCACGGGTAGGGAGCCAGCCTCGCATCAGGTCCTTTTCTTTTGATAATGCAGGTTTGGTTTTTCCATGCACATGAATGAATTGGTATCCTACAGATTTGAATAAAAGAGTACCTGGCTCACGGAGCTGAGACGACGCTACACATGACTGGCGGAAGCAGGAAGAGTCAGCCTGTCTCGCAAGAAGATGCAGGAGAGAACCTGTTGAGATCTCACGGCAGAGCTTCTGTCACGAGAGGCTAATCATCGCCGTCTCGCAGGAACGAATCCAGCCACGGCGCAGCAGCGATCGACCAAGTGTAACGCAAGGCAGGCGCCGTGGTGCCATGCCCACTGGTACGCCAGTGCATGCTGCACGCCATCGGGCGTCAGCATTCAGCAGCAGCCAGCCAGCCAGCAGCAGGAGCTGGTCTCTTGCCCCACTTGAATAGCTCGGCGCAGCTGCCGCATGCGGTTGGTCCCCGGCCCTGCGCTGCCGTCGTTAGGCGGCAGCGCATGCGATCGAGCTGCTGTTCCCGCGCCACGGCGGGCCCGCCGGCCGGCCGGCGAACTGAAGCCTGTGCTACGTGTTGCCCCCTGGGTGCTGGGGGTAGGGGTCCGGCCCCCTGGTCCAGGCCCAGCTCCATGTACGATGCATGGCAGATTAACAGGCATGAACAGTGCAATTTACCTATGGACCGTAATGGTGAGGGCATGCTGTGTATCAACCCGTCACGATGGAGCTGTCGAGATCTCATTCTCGACTTGCAAGAATGTACTGTATTTGCTTTCGGTATTTGCATACTATGTCTGTTATTTTAGACTACAATTTATTAATCTAATAAACATTGATTGCTAAGAAAAGCTATAAGTCACTTTGGAGTGTGGTATACTTGTACAGCATTTTGGAGTGTGGAAACATAGAATGTGACTGATGCAATGGTTAGTATGATCTGCGATGGAGCATCTATCTCATCTTCCTAAACCCTGTACTGCGAATCTGCGACAATATATTTTTTGAAACGTACTGTGATCAGATAGGGCATTCATTTTCTTTGGGCGGCTAAGGCTTGCATGTTGCAGGACCCATGCATCATCATGTTCAGCTTTTTGGATATGTCAGCTGGAGTGTAGCACTGCATCTGCATGCCTATCTGAAACCTGACCTCGAACGCGTGGGTTGTGATCAACATCAACCAACAGATGACGTGGACGGTATGCCAAAGGGCATGCTAAGGGTGGGCTCTTTAACGTTTATGACTTAATTTTTTTTTATAGTAATTAGTTTTCAAACGAAATATTTTTTTAATATAGAGTTTACAAGTCAATTATAATAGATACTATCCTAACTTCATCTATATCGGTCAAAATCGCATACGAGTATCTCTCTCCGTACTATCTATATCAGTCAAAATCGCATACAAGTATCTCTCTCCGTACTATCTCTCGTGAATAACCCGAATTTTAAAAATTAAACCAAAAGCTATAACTCACAGGCCAAAAGTGTTAAGACATCGTTGGAGAATGGACGAATGGCAATGCAATCCACGTAATCAATCATCAAAAACATAATAGATCAATCACCAGGAGACACAATTGAGAGAGAACACCAGAACGTAGTCTTTATTAATTTATATCTATGCTCATGTTACAAAGGCCTCTCTATTTATAGTCTAAACCCTCTAGGGGTAATTCTGGTATTTGCCTACATCGTAACCTTCTAGGTTTTGTAATACTCTCCCTTGGGCAATATCACGGTATGCACATACCTCATTAAAAACTCCTCTAAAAACACAGTGAAAAAGAGGGATGAAGAAAAGAGTACATCACATTCGTTCTTTGTGTCACGCTTGTTATCTTATTAAAACCTTCTCGTGAGAAAACTTTAGAAAAAACTCACAAAAGGAAAAAAAAAGTGCAACATTGGATTTTTAAGATCATGTAAATCTTTTGATCTTGTATAAGGGCTATGATTCAGATATTTACTTCCCTTGAACCTTGTAACTCTCTAAGTCATTTATTCGTATGCCTTGAACAAACTTTTGAAAGCTAGAGGCTAAGAGAGATTTTACAAATAAATATGCTAGATTATCACAAGACTTAGCCTTTAATACCTTTATCTCTTTGTTCTTCTAGAGTTCATGAGAATAGAAGAATTTATGAGCAATATGCTTTATGATATTACTCTTAAAGTAGCCTATTTGCATCTGTGCCACACAAGCTACATTATCTTCATATATAACAGTGAGGTCATTGACGATATTTACACCACATGACTTCTTAATGTGGCTAATCAGTTGTCTAAGTCAAACACATTCCAGTGAGGCTTCATATAATACAATTATCTCCGAGTGGTTAGTAGACGTAGCTACCAAAGTCTGCTTAAATGACCGTCAAGAAATAGCTGTACCACCATAAAGAAATACAAATCCTGTTTAGAATTTTGCATTATGTAGATCAGACAGATATCATGCATCTGTATATCCAACCATAGTTAAGTCTTTATTCTTTAGGTAAAACAATCCAAGATCTTGGGGCATAAGTTAAGAGGGGTAATGTGGATTTCTTCCTTAAAAAAACACAAATGATACATGAAAAAGATCATTCAGACCTTAATGTGGCGGGTCTACTTGCTTAATGAGGCATATGTTAGTGATGGTTGAAATGTTAGGATGTTAGGTCGGATTGGATCGAACTATGCAAGGGCCAAGGAGTTGTAGTGGACCTAGTTTTTTGTGTGTCTAGTAGAGTTTATGATAACGTGGCTTTGCTGGTTAATTGCTATGATCTAGAAAAATACAATGTTTTGTAGACTTACTATTGTCTACGACTAGCTCCACGTGCCATGCCGGCAGAGGTGCTACAGAGGATTGGTCCCGGAATGTGAGAATATTTTCGATTTATGTAAGATTTGAACTGCTTCTATAAAATTCATGCATTCCGAGCAGGCTCTAAAGCTTTCAAATTTGTTTGGCATTGGGAATTTCCCCCCTTTTCGTTCAAAGTCTAAGCTAGCGGAATACTTAGCTTGGATCGAAAGTACCTTTTCGTCGTAAATCTCACATGCCCTGCAACTTTCCTTCACATGGTAAGTGACCTTGAAGGAACTTTGATTTCTTTTGCATGCTTTATTTATTTTCTTTGTTGTACGTAGTAAATACTGTACCAACTTCAGTTATACCAGCCAAGTAAAAACGGGTCTTCCTATAGATATTAACGGTTACATGTAATTTTAGCTGGCTTCGAATCAGCTCATTGCTTTTCGCTTTTGTAATTTGCTAACGTAACTAGCTTTCAAACCACGTGTCTTTTCTAGATAGAGTTTATAAATTAATTGTAGTAGATACTATATCAATTTTCAGATCTTAGTAACCTATGAATAATAGAATGACAAGAAAAAGAGAGAGCTCGAATCAATCCTCTTCCTACGTATGGCATGCATATATATAGGGCTTCAAGCTATGGCCTCATCATGGTAGTATTGTCTGAGCCAATGCGATATGATTCTCATCTCCTTTATCCGCACTTGCTTAAGCCAATCAGGATCTTCCTTGGTGGAGAACCTCAGGTCTACGTGGTGTCCACCTGAAGAATTTCCAACAAAAGTTTTCAAACACAACAGTGAAAAAAATTCTGATAAGAGAAAAGCAAGCAACAAAGTGCCGTTTTTATACTGCTCGAATTCATTTCTTTTAGAAAAAGTAGATTGTGATGACTGACCTTTTGGCTCAACCAGCGCAATGATGCTTTTGGAAATGCTCTTCAACACACTGCGAAACATGCCCAAAAATTCAATTATGTCACTTCTTATTCGACGAACAAAGATAAATTCAAGTTTACTAGCAGTGGTCTAGGTTTGGGAATCTTGGACATATCTAGCGTGTGTGGTCTTCGAAATTCCAAAAATAGCTTTTAGAATACGAAAATTCTAAATCTAGCCTCCTCCCCAACTAGTGGTGTGGTCGGGGACCACACCACTATCCACGTGTTGCCATCTCAGAGTTGCGCGGTTGAGGAGGGGGCTAGATTTAGAATTTTCGTGTTCTAAAAGCTATTTTTAGAATTTTGAAGACCACACATGTTAGATGTGTCCAAATTTCAGGTTTGGAGCTTGAAAGCTCGAGGCCTGGAGTCTGGAGACATCTCTGCCTGTGACGTTTTGCTCCAAATTTTGATTTGAACTTGCAAAACATAATCCTATCAGAATTCGAACAATTACCCGCCACTACTCCACGGATCCCGGAGCCCGTTGAAGAAGAGGATGTTGCTAGCAGATCTCCTCAAAACATTCCCAATATCCTAGAACAAAGAAGATTTTTATAAGAAAAAACAAAAATGAAAACAATTGGTAACTGGCCCATCCATTTCGGTCCATATCTCGACCCTTGTCAGCCCATTTTAATGTTGGCCCAACCAAATATGGAAGTACAGTATCCCGGCCGCGTACGGCCCATCTGGAATTGATGTAATGCTACTACTTACGAAGCCACCGAACTCGGTCTCGATCCAGTAGGGCCGCGGCGGCAGGCCGGTGGAGGCGCGGCAGCCGGCGACGAGGTCGGTGAAGTTGAACGGCTCCGGTGGGAAGATGCTGCTGTTGCTGATGCCGTAGCTCATCAGGATCATCTCCGTGCACGCCTGCCAGTCCCAGCCGTCGAACATGCCGTAGGGGTCGTCCTCGCCGGCGCCGCCGAGGCACGCGGCATCGCCGGTGTAGTTGTAGTACACCGCCATGGCGTCCTTGAGCCTCGACAGCGTGTCGTTGCCAGACACCGGGTGGTCGATCGCGCGGCAAATCTACTTAATTAGCCAATCAAATAAACAAAAAATGCATGCGTACGTTTGCCATGCGTCGTACAATGCCAATGTAATTCGTACTTGCATGCATGTAATTATACGGGAAGAGATACGGGTGGACGTACGTACGTACGTACATGCTCACCTCTCTCACGGGATACGCCGGAAGGGGCGTGAGGAAACGGGACGGCGTCGGGTAATCCGTCATGGCGACGTAGACGAGCGCGTTCTCGAGCAAGCCAGGTATCGCGTCCACGTTACCTCTGCATGCACATGTAGATCGCAAACAAAGTACCATGCTTAAGCCCTCTTGTTATCTTATGTACACTGACAATACGTACGTACATACATACATACATACCGGCACATGTTGAATGTACTGTTGAGTCGTAGCCGTCCTGCGTCGGTGGCGAGCGCCTTGTCCAGCTCACCCCACGAGTTCCTAAGCACGTCATAGCAGTGCTCGCTCTCGCTCTGGTGCCATGATTAACGTAGCGGTAACATCGTTAATTATTGGCAAAATCAATACGAGATGCTCCAGATGTTTCAATTTAATCTAGGGCACCTTGAAGTCGTCGGAGATGACGTCGTAGAAGGCGTAGGGGTCGGCGAGGCCGTAGAAGCCGAGGATCGGGGCGGAGGACGCGACGGCGCCCATAACCACGTGCGGGTACTTCATCCTCATCCACGCCGCCAGCACTGCTCAGTTCGTCGGTCGCATGCACTAGATCAGCTAGCTTAATTGCATTATCAAACATATTAAAGGCTTAATTGTACAACAGAAAAGAAATTAAGGTCTCTGCCTATTTGCGAAAAGAATTGTTAGCTAACCCTTCAGGATTCAGGGGCACCTGGTACTGGCTGGTGGTTAATTGATGAGCTCATAGCATATATGTACCAAGAAAAACAAGGCAAGCGTGTGCTGCTGTACTTACTGCCGCCGTAGGATCCACCGAAGACGACGACGGGGGCGGCCGGCGAGCTGAGGTTGGCCTTGAGGCTCTGGATGAGCGTGGCGAAGTCGGCGATGGCCTGCGTCGTGGTCAGGTACCCCAGCGTGCTCGTGTTCCTGTACGCCGCCGACTTGCTGCCGAACGGCATCGACTTCCCGTAGTACCTATGCTGTAGATCGAGTGTAGAGAAAACATATATAATAACACTACTGTATTAGCAACCATACACAAAAAGAAAAGTTTAATTATCATCATTGGATATCTCGACTACTTTCTATGCAGGTGGAGGTGGTGGTTAGTAGTGCAAACCAACGTTACTTTCCACAGAATTGATTGCTACGTACTCATCCTCTTCAAGAATTTTAGGGATCATCGATCATGATCGGAAAGTTGGACGTATATATACATAGATGTACTGCAAGATCATTGCCTAGCTAGCTATTATCGATACTAGTATAAAAATGTATAATGATCGTGTACAATGTATTTGGCTTTGCTCCTACGAACATATATGAACAGAACAATCAATTTATGATATTATTATACGTGCCGTATGCATGCGTGCGCGTCATGATGATCTGAAAGTTCGACGTAGAGATAGAGAGGTACCTCGATGAAGACGAGCATGGCGCGGAAGCGAGGCGCGATCTCCCACATGAACCCGGTGTTGTTGGTGAAGAGCTCGATGGTGCCCTCGTTGCCGGCGTACACGAACACCGGAGCCGTCTTGCCGCCCCAGTGGGTGTCGTTGACGAGGTACCTCTGCTGGAACGTGCCGTAGCTCGCCGGCGCCGCGTTGAAGTGGTCCAGCCGCTGCGTGAAGTACCGCGTCTCGTACTGCACCTGCGGCGGCACGGCGGCGGCGCTGCCACCGTCGCCAGCCGTCACGTGGCTGTAACCGCGACGCCCCAGTGACGAGGAGTACAGCCTCGCCAGCGTCGGCGGCGGCTGTCTAAGGGCTCCGGCGGCGGCGGCTGCTTGGCACGAGAGGAGGAGGGAGAGAAAGGAGACAAGGATGATTCGCTCCATGCCGAACGAGATGGCTAGTTGGTGCAGAGACGAGAAAAATATAGCCCACTTGAATCTAATAATTAGAGGATATATGGGTTGCTTGCGAGATTCGGTCGATCGAGTTGGTGTGTTCTTGAGAGTCTCCGATCGCGTAGTCCGGGGGCTCTGATCCATCCAGTCGTAATGGTTCGTTGACCATACACCTGCTTGAACGTTTGGTGGGAGAAGAATCCGTGGAGGTTGTTAGGAAAAGGGTTCAGATCGATGATCAGTTAGTTAA
Source organism: Melocanna baccifera (assembly GCA_036346265.1). Classification (NCBI taxonomy): domain Eukaryota; kingdom Viridiplantae; phylum Streptophyta; class Magnoliopsida; order Poales; family Poaceae; genus Melocanna; species Melocanna baccifera. Next base: position 19,599,881 of record CM070707.1, on the reverse strand, counting down.
TTACCATGATTTCGTGTTTCGTTTTTTTTTTCAGACTGATTTGGTGCTTCATTTTAGTACAAACGACAAAGTGGTTATCAGACTTATCGCTTGATACCGTTTTATATTTGAAAGTGGTTATCTTTTTGTCCTTACAGAAGGATCCTCCTAGAGCTCCTTTTTATTCTTCTTGTACTCATTAGAGATGAGGTACCTCAACAGTTGCATTGGCGTTATTCTTATCAACTTAGGAGAGTTGAGGAAAAGTGTCAGCAATGTCTCATACTTCTCCGGCAATATCCTAAGTATTTTTCTTACAATATCAATATCCGTTAGTGACATACCAAGAACCTTGAGCTCATTCACAATGTTGTTGATGCGAGAATACATTTCATTTATATCTTCATGAGGCAACATTGTGAATGTCTCATATTGGATCCAAAACCAATACAATTTGACTTCTTTAACCATGATATTCCCTCATAGATTTCCGAGAGGGTGATCCAAATATCATGAGCAGTTTCCAAATTGCTCAGTCTATTAAATTCATCCATGTTTAAAGCGTCAAATAGAGCATTCATAGCCCGGACATCTAAATGAGCATTACGCCTTTCTTATTCCATAGGGTGTAGTGGATCAAGAAACATAATGTAACCCTTATTTATAATTTTTAATACGCTCGGACTCATGGCTTTAAGATAAATTGACATTCTAATTTTTCAATAAGAATAATTAGAGCCATAAAAAAGGTACATTCCTTATAGCAATCATCTTACTAACCATCCTTTTATCTCTAGATGGTTAAGTCTAACAAAATGGGAGACCAAGTTTTGATACCACTTATAGGATCAAAGATAACCGACTAAAAAGGGATGAATAGGACGTTCTAAAAATTCTTGCATTCTAAAACTAATTATTACAATTTATAGCTAGGCAAGATTTCAAAGTAATTAAAACCTACACAATTCTGGTATAACTAAGGCACCACAAGCATAAGACTCTACAAGAATATCTCTAGTACAAATAAGGGATATGACAATATAAATGATCATAATAAACTAGAAATATAAGTGCAGAAAGTAGAGATAAAAAGATAACCAAAAGACAAGGAAAGTTTTTTCCGTGGTATCGAAGACTTCCAGTTTTCACTAATCCATGTTGAAGAAATCCCAAGCGACTTAGACTGGCTGAACGAATTAAGCCTCAACTCTTCAATCCATTAGTGGTAGCTCTTTCCTGCTCTAGGTAGGTGAGCTCTAACCTTCACACATGGTGTTGGATTTCTTCCTAATCTTCTTGAAGAAGTCACCTTGCAATTCCCGTTAAACTATCTAGGTACCGGTAAACACCAAGGATAACAAATCGAAGTTTCGCTTAACGGCGATCTAGTGCCAAGGGTCAATATAGAATTGAAATGCACTTGATTTGGCTCAACTATCTCAAATGAATATAAAGTGTGAAATTAAGATGTGGGAAAGTGCTCTATTTGTTCAAGGATATTAAATAAAGTCTCTGACCTTATCCTTGAGCTAGTGGGGAAGTAGTTATATACTCACAAACCAAATATAGCCGTTACATAAAATAATCCTTAAAAGTCAGGATGAACGGTAGTACCAATGTACAAATTGCAGTACTACCGCACCTATACTATAGTAATAGTAACTGCTATACCTATATTATAGTAACAGTAACTGCTATATCAGAGCATCAGAACTAGCCGCTAAAAGTCGGCGCGATACTACCTTCGTTGAATTCACGGTAGTTTCGGTCTTCGATACTTTCGATTTCTGAAGCGGTACTTCCATTTGCCCCAAGGACCAAAAATTGGACCTCTATGGAAAAAACGTATCACTCAATTTTTTCAAGCTTCTGGGTTTCAGTAGTACCACTCAAGTGTGCGGTCAAACCGCTTTGCGGTAGTTCCGCCATTCAAATTTTGGTACTACCGATTTTCAAATAAACTAAGTGTTTCCAAGGATGCTCTCTAGAAAATTGTACCGCCAATATAACGTTGGTACTTTCGAGTTCAAATAGTTCCACACTATGACTCCGGTCATATCGCTATGCGGTAGTACCGCTAGTTGCACACTGGTACTACTGATTTTACTATCAATGTATAGTTGGCTTTCAAATTTAGTTTTAAGTGCATGCATGATTCTAAATTGATCTAAATGGCTCAAGAACATGCTATCAAGTTACTAGCCATGATCTCTCTTAATAGTAAGATATTTAACCTATAATCTGGTATTTCAACCTTTCTCCTAAGACCGATAAATTAAAAAGGAATTCTTGACTACTTGTATCTTTGTCTTAACTATCTTAATCCTTATGTTGACTCTTGGCATGCATCTCACATTAATCATGGGAATTGAACCTTTCAAACACTCGATAAACATATTAGTCCTATATTTACGTAATGTTATTAATTACCAAAACTATTTTCAAGAGTATAGGTGCTATTCTAAGGGACATACATGTACTTTTGTGGTATAAATTGATGCTTCCACTAGGTAGGCACATATATTGACATGCTCTCACTAACATGACTTTGTACATTAGAAATTATACTCCTGGGCAGAGAAATTGCTATAATGTAACATCCTGATTTTTGGAGATTTTTAAAACTTTGAATTTAAAAATAAATTTCTAGGATTTTCCTGAATTTAAAACCAAGCTTAAATGAATTTTCAAAAAAATTTAAAAGAATTTAATATGATTAAATTATACTTCAACATTAGCTGAAAATAGTTTATTTAAGTTCCTTAAGTCACAAGAAATTTTCTAGGATTAAATTAAGCTTTAAATGAATTTTAGAATTTTAAAATAATTTAATCTGAGTAAAATAAATATCAACATAAGTTGAAAATATTTTATTTGGATTCTTCAGGTCTCAAGGAATTTTCTGGTATTTTTGGTGAATTTTTGGGATTTATTTGCTGTTTTCTAGAGCTCCTGAGATTTTATTCGGATTTCTGGGAAAAAGAAAAGGAAATAAAAATCTTCCGGGCAGATCCCCGCCGCCCGATCCTCTTCCCTCAGCGTGTCAGCCATCCCGGCCACCCACGCGTTGGCCTCCCGCCCCTCTCCCGCGTGCCCGCTCAACTCGGCCCGCTCCCTCCGCCCTACCCCGCTCCGCACCGCCCGATCACCCGCCTGACCGCGTGGCGCCATCTGCGCCGTCTCGTTGCCCTAACGCCGCCGCGCCCTCGCGTTGCCCTAACGTCGCCGCGCCCGCACCCTCGCGTTGCCCTAACGTCGCCGCGCCCGCGCCGTCGGATCCGCCACGTGGCAGCACAAGCCCGGCCGTGCCCGCGCGCCCGCCAAATCACGCCCGCGCTCAGCCGCAGCAGTCCAGTTCGCCCCGTGCCGCATCCGCGCCGTTCGCACCCGCGCCCACTCGCCCGTTAGATCCCGCCCCACTTTCATCTCCGCCGTCCATTCCCCCGCGCTCGCTAACCCTAACCCTAGCCGCCCGAACCGCCCGCGCCCTCATCCGTTCCCCGCCGTCCGATCCGGCCCTGTGGACACGCGTCGCCCGCTCATGCCCTTGTCCCCGATCGGAACCCTCGCGGCGCCCGTCTCCGACTGCGCCTCGGTTCGCGTGTTTCTTCACGAGTTCGCCCTTGGTTCGTGTACAGTATAAAACCCATTGCCTCGGTTCGCGTGCTCCGCCGCCACCGCCTCCTCTCGCCTCGCGCCGCCGTCCCGGAGTTGCGCTGCCGCCGCCCCGTGCGTCCCCGTTCGCGCTCGCCGGAGCTGTGCAAGCCGCCCTCGCCCGAGAACCCCGCCGGTGCCTCGCCGCCGTCGCCGTTCCGGGGTCCCCGTCGCCGCTCTCGCCGCACCCGCACTCGTCGCCGGCGTCGTCTTCCGCCCGCCAGTAAGTCGTCGCCGCCTCCGCTACCTCACTCCTCCGCCGCCGGAACCCACACCCCGCCGGAGAGACCGAGCCCCACCGCCTCTTGCCGGACCCGCAGTGCCGCCCCTCGGGCCGCGTGCCCGGGCCGCCGCACCCGCGCTGCGCGGACGCGTCCGCCCTCGGTCCCCGCGCCGCCGCTCCTCGCCGCGCTCGCGCCGCGTTCGCGACGCTTCGCGCAACGCGCCGCCACGCGTCGGCCATCGGTGGCTTCCCGCCCCCGCGCCGCGCAATCGCAGCCGCCCGCTCAGATCCAAGACCGACGGCTTGGATGTGCCCACGTGGCCTCCCTCCAGCCGTCTAATCCGCGCTGCCGCCGCACAACCAAGCCGCGCCAGCTCAGCCCTACCCACGTGACTTGCCACGTCAGCCCTAGTCCACGTGGCCTCCGACGTGGCATGCCACGTCAGACAAAACCCTACCCTCGAGCCACGTGGCAGCCACGTCCGCTGCCACGTCACCCCCGTGCCACGTGGCAGCATATGTGTGCGCCACGTCGGCGCTCGCCGCCGCGCGTCGCTCCCCGCGCGCCTTTGTTCCGTGCGCCGAGTTCACGGTGGACCGGTAATTCCGTGGACCGGGTTCACAGCACAGTGCCATTTTTGAATTTCTAGGATTTTCTTTAGATTAGATTTTCCGAGAGTCTGTTCTCCTCCGTCCTAGCTCCGAATGACCCCGTTCTTTTTTCTAAATTCATTTAAAATCGAGCTCTAGTTGTTGGTGCTGGTTTTGTGATTTTTGGAGTTCATTTGCTTATCATTTTATGTATTTCTTTGGTTTCGGTCGTTTTCTCTCTTGCTAGATTCAGATTCCGGAGGAGCAGGTTTCGCGCCCGAAGACTAGGAGTACCTCACTGAGCATAACCAAGGCAAGTCATGTCATTTGATCATATTTAACCCAGTTTGTAATCTATTATTTAATTATTTTTTTAAAGTACGTTGCATCGCTATTTTTATTCAACCCTTGTATCTGGTAGTTATCATCCCATTTGATTTCATCCCTCCTTGATAATTTGGAATGCCATGATACCCTTGTCACCATAGGTTGGGAAACATACTAGTGATCATAGTTATTTGTCACATGGGCTGGTACGATAGAATTGCTTAGCATTGTATATAGTTACGATCGGGTTTATCATCACATGTGAAATATAAATCTGACTTAATGTGATATGGAACTGTGATTGGTGCCACGTATACTAAAATTTGTGCCATGACGTTGGTGCGTCATCGGTGGTGGTTATACAAACTTGGTTTTGCACTCGGGCGAGTGATCGTGTAGTAAAGGAGGAAGTGCAGATGCACTTTGGGGGATGTGGTAATCTCGCCCGGGGATTGTTAAGGACTTAACTTTGTACGCCATTGATCTGAGCTTTACCGTGCAAACCACATGTCTGGTATGGGTCGGACCTGACTGACTAATTTGGGAGGTTTCAACTTTAATCTTGCCATTGAGATGAACATGGTTGCTGATTTCCATGTGGCGCAAGGAGGGGTGTGATGCGAAACCCTAGCGGGCGGATTGAGTTGTAACTGAACTTTGTAAAGGCCTTATTGTGATTTTTTTTAACGTGAGGATTATCACATCGTGTGGGTACAGTTGTGCAACCTCTGCATAGTGTAAAATTATTCGAATAGCCTCATCCTCAGTCATGGACAATGCTCGGTGATTTCACACGAGCTGTAGTTATTTCTGAAAACTGTGAATGGAAGTGGACAGGTGTTCACTGTTGGTTTAGCTTATGGATGGGAGGTGCATAAGCGGTTGGTTTAGCTTATGGATGGGAGGTCCATAAGAGGTTGGTTTAACTTGTGGATGGGAGGTCCATAAGTGGTATGTCATTTCCTTTGATTATTTACTTAATTATTGTTTTACTTAAAGTTGAGGAAGAGGAGTTTCACCAGCAGGAGGTTCCAGAAGGAGAGTACTTCGACGACTTCGCGGTTTAGGCTTCGTTCTCCACTCGATAGCCTGTGGGCTTGTCGATTGACCACTACGCTTTATTTTGGATTTCCGCTGCTACTTTTGTTAAGCCTTCGGGCCAGTTTATTATAAGCTTGACCATAAGGTCGTACCTTTTTGAGATTTATCGATATTGGAGCTTTTCCTTTATTTTATCGTGTATATAGTTGATGACATCTATGTTTAACTGTGTGTACTAGCATGATTCTGAGACTAGTGCAGAATACACAGGGAGTCCGGATTTGCATATTCGGGTCTCGACATGTAACTCATTGAGTTAAGAACCCATGGGATCATCGGATCCGGTCCATTTTAATGGATAAAGTTGGGAATTTACACTAAAATCATTTGATGTTTGTTGTATGGTTATGGGTACAAGAGTAGAGCATCTATATGGTTCTATAAAAGGCATTGAGATGACAAAAATCATCGCCCAATAGAGATTGGGGACAACCATATAATAGTTGAAACTTTTTATGCATGATATCGCATGAGTCAAGTACACTGCATATACCCCTATTGATAGTGTGTGTGGAATATTTTTCATGTAAATCACCACCATAAGCATAATATCATGGATGTCAACATGTTGGACATGTGTGTTCAGTTATGAGATATCCTAAAGGCCATGATATGAGATTTTTAATAAGCTATGAAGATATCATCTCAGCATTAGGGGGAGAATTGAGCCAATGTTTAGAACACCATGATGTTTTTATGGAATGAAAATATCTTCAACCTTGGCTACCATGAGCAAAGAGCTACGAGTAGAGACCAACGCACTAAGCTAAATTGAGAGTTCAGAAGGCACTCTACGCATAGATGAGTGAGGAATTTTGCCAAATATTGTAAATGAGTTATTTTGCATAGAGTGGAGATATCCCGGGATAGATGTAGATGCACTTATGATAGAGGACTTATAATATTAAAAGAATCTGCGGGGATGCATGCAAATTTAGAATCTAAGGATCTATAAGGATGCCTGTGGATCTATGATTTGTTAACATAACATCACGTGATTGATAAATCACTATGTAAAAACTCCTATGATAGGATTTTCCTATCAGGTGAGAGAGTTCACCAATAGATTCATTGTGAGGATGAATAGCCAAGCACTTTTGCGTGCGCACAGTATAAGGCTTGGATTGCGGAACAACAAGATTTTATCGTTTGGAAAATAACGAAGATCTGGTCAATATTAAGATATCCATATGAGTTATAGATATAGAAGAACGATAAAAATATTGTCGACAATCCTACCTCTATAATTGCTTATGACTGTAGATGGGTTCTACAGTAGAGTACTCAATGATAAAGCGTCAAATGGATAACAACAATTGAGGTCAAATCAATATCGCCAAAATTGAATTTGTAAATTCGAATATGATGGGTCATTATAAGGTGGTGTAAAGCGATGGTTTGAAGGTCTTGAGTGACCATATGTCTTTTCTATTATGAATGAGATAATGTTCCGTAACGTTATATCCCTAGCAAGTAATGGTGTCCAAATGAGAGAGTTATATATCGCCTGTCTCGATGGCCTAATGGTGTGGACACTTTACATAAACGGAGCTCATTACGGGGCAGCTGGTTTATGAGACCTATTAGCTAGTTTAATCACATATTACTTATACTATTTGAGAGACACTCCACCTCCCCTATTTGAGGGGCAGGGACTACATATTATACACACAAGCCTGCAAAAGATCAATAAAGAGATGAAACTATTTAGGACTAGATCTTTATGTTTCTGTTCTTTCACAATGTTTGTTCTATGTTAGTATTACGACGACTACCTCGAAGTGCTAATATACAGCGGAAGTGGATGGCTTTCTGGGTCGTTGCAGACTTGCAGTGAGTCGGTTAGTGAAGTGAACGACATGGTTTCTTTTTTCTTTCTTTCTTTTTTTTAGAAGACAACAGGGCTCGTTTGATAGCCGGTTGGGCCCGGAAGGGCCATCGCGCACCAGAGGACGCTTTCACTTGTGGGCCGTAGAAGCCTACCCGATTTACAACCGAGGCCCATATTAGCCAGACACGGGGGCTCGGTGGCCTAAACTAAGCCCAAGAAGATCGTGCACTTGAATGGGCCCGCACGACAGGCATGGACGAAGCGGGAATGGGTCCGCGTGTTGGCTGCTGTCTACAGGTCTACTCCCTCGCCGCCGCTCACCTGCCTAAGCCTTGACATCGGTTTCGCCGCCGCTGCCATGGGAGTCTCAGAACACGGCGGAGGCTCCCGGTATCTCTATGCTCGAGGTGAATTGCCTTATGTGTTTGGTGCAAGAGATGATTTAGTTCGTGATCCCCCACCCCCTGGCGTATGCTGCATTACGACTGAATTTCCTACTGGTTCATAGGTTCAGGATGGGATATTGGAATGCGTTCTTGTGGTTGTGCAAGGGTAAAAAAGCTACAAGATCACCCAATGATTTTCAGCAAGTACACACAAGTTAATCCAGATCATTAGGATTCACTTCTGTTGTGATGTTCCCGTACCATTGCTGTCGAGTGTTCCTATGCTGTTCATTAGTGTTGGCCTACTGTTAGTATGCTGCTTGCGCTCTTCAGTTCTTGGTATACTTGTGCAACTGTGTTCATTCGCTATTGGGATGGGTTGCTTGATGAGCTAAAAGCTTTTCTGGTCAAAGATTAGTTTTCCTGGCAAACAACAAAAACAACAACAAAGATAAAGATCACCATTTCTTTATTTGCGCGTGCTTTTAATGCTCTGAGCTCGTTTGGGTTGCTCATCTTGAAAGAAGTTGTGTAGGCCTGCAGTCAGTGGCTCATGGCATAATGGTAATATCAGAAATGCTAGTCAGATGTGATAGTTCGTAATTGATAAACATGGGGATAGCTTTTCTGTTAAGTGGATACTAAGCATACAGATTCCAAATTTTCAAGTATACATATTGATCGACAGATTAGGTGTTCCTACAACACCGTATACTATTACATGAAAGTGATAAAGTATTATAATGATAATATCTCTTGTCACAACTTGGTATTATGGGTTTAATTCTTAATAGATTATGCAACCTCACCTAATACCTTGATGTCGTAGGTTAATCGGTCTTGCATTAGTTTCTTTACTTGAGCTCATCCAATGAATGCAACTTTGTTACTTGGAACAGGACTTAAAAGCATTCATCTTATCACAGAAACTTAAGGACATAAAGGCCCTCTTCCATTTAGCTTTTAAAAACCGCTTTTCTATATTAACTAACTTTCAAACAGAATGCCTTTTCAAGGTGAGATGTACAAGTCGATTGTAGTACACACTGCAACAACTTTATTTATATTGGTCAAAATCACACGTGAGTCTCTATCGCTCTGTATTATCTCTCGTGAACAGCCAAAGGCTATAAGCCATAGCAATAAACTATAAGCTGCAGCCCAAAAAAACATGTCCAAATAGTGCTTTGTTTGAGTGTATAATTGCAACTCTAATTCTAAAACATATGAGTTTCTTCGACTAAAATTTGATCAGGTGGAATATATATTACCATCAGTAAAAATATCTTACTTGTGTCCATATTACCATTGTGGTGGTTTATTTGTGAACACTCCTTCAATTATTTAAAAGACTAGCTGCATCATTGTCGAGACCTGAATATGCAAATTCGGACTCTCTGTGTATACTGCACTAGTTCCAGGATCACGCTAGTGCACACAGTCAAACATAGATGTAATCATAACCATATACACGCTAAAATAAAAGAACAACTCAAATAAAGATAAATATCCAAATGTACGACCTTATGATCAAGTTTACAATAGACTAGCCCGAAGGGCTTAACAAAAACTAACAACGAAAATTCAAAATAAAGCATAGCGGCCAATCGACAAGCCCACCGGCTATCGAGTAGAGAACGAAGCCAAATCCGTGAAGTCATCGAAATACTCTCCTTCTGGAACCTCCTGCTGATAATACTTCTTATCCTCAACTAAGCAACATAGACGTAAAGCCGTGAGTACATTGGTACTCAGTAAGTCATTTGTAACAAAAGATTGTAATATAGTGTGCAAGGCTTACCAATGAAAAGCTGAGAGATTAATTTGCATAAAAGACATTTCATGGTAAATATGATAAATAGATTGAAAGCGAACTTTAAGCGAAAACGATAATAATAATTAATCAATAAAATCGAAGTAAACCACTTGTGGACCTCCCATCCACAAGTTAAACCAACAGTGAACTATTTGTCCACTTCCAACATAAACCACCAAGTTTAACTGAAAATACTACCCCTCGTGTGAAATCACCGAGTATTGTCCATGATCGAGGACGCGGCTATTCGAATAGTTTTACACTCTGCAGAGGTTGCATAACTATACCCACACAATGTGATTAGCCTCGCGCTAAGGAAATCACAACAAGGCTTTTACATAGTTCAATCTCAACTCGATCCCGCCCGCTAGGGTTCGCATCACATCCCCTTGCGTCACATAAAAATCAGCAACCATGGTCATCACAATGGCGAGATTGAAATTGAAACATCCCAAATTAATCAGTCAGGTCTATCCCATACTAGACATGTGGTTTGCACGGTAAAACTCAAATCAATGGCACACAAAGTTAAGTCCTTAATATTACCCGGACGAGACTCCCACTTCCCTCGAAGTGCACCAACACTTCCCCCTTTACTGCACGATCACTCGCCCGAGTGAAAATCAATTTTATATAACAACGCCAATGACACACCAATGTCATAGCCCAAATTTTAATAAACGTGGCACCAACCATAGTTCCATATCTCATTAAGTCAAATTAATAATTCACATGTGATGACAAACCCAATCGTAAATTAAGCGAAGCTAAGCATACTAATCGTACAACTCATGTGATAAATAACATAGCATCACTACTAAATTTCCCAACCTATGGTGACAATGACATCATGGTATTCAAATTATCAAGGTGGGGTAATTCAATGTGGGATGATAACTACCATGTACAAAATTTATAATTAAATAGCAATGCAATGTAATTTAAAACAAAATAATTAAATAATAGATTACAAACTGAGTTCAACATGATCAAAGGACATGACTTACCTTGGTTATGCTCAGCGAGGTACTCTTGGTTTTTGGGCGCAGCTCCTGCTCCTCTGGAATCGGAATCTAACGAGAGAGAAAACGACCAAAACAACAAAAACACATAACATAATAAGTAAAAGAACTCCAAAAATCATGAAACTAGAACCGAAAGCTAGGGCTCGATTTTAGATAAATTTAGAAAAAAGAACGGGGTCAATCGGAGTAAGGACGGAGAAGAACGAGCTCTCAAAAAATAAATCCTAAAGGAAAATCGAGAAAATCAGAAAAACTACTGTACTGTGAACCTGGCTACCGTGGACCCGGTGTATGAAACAGTGCGCGCGGGGAGGGTAGTGCTGACGCGGCGGACTAGGGCTAACGTGGGAAGCCGAGGGGGTGACATGTGGCACGGGTGACGTGGCGTGCTGACGTGGCTGGTGACGTGGCATACGGGGTTGGTTTTCGGCTGACGTGGTGCTGACGTGGCGGACACGTGGCACGCCACGTGGCATTAGGGCTGACGTGGCTTGCCAACGTGTTAGGGCTGATGTGGCTCAGTCGGGGGGCGGCGGCGCGGTTAGATCCGACAGTCGAGATTCGGACACGTGGGCGCATCCAGACTGGTGGTTCGGATTTTGAACGAGCGGCTGAGATTGGGCTACTCGGGTGTGGTGGGGGGTGCGGTGCGGGGTCCAGTGGGGCGTGGTGCGGCGGCGGGAAGGTCTCCGACGACGGTTCGGGCGGCGGAGGAGGGGCGGCTCACCGGAGGACGTCGATGGCAGTTGGTGACGGCGGCTCCGAGAGAGGCGGCGACGCTCCGGGGGAGGTGGGGAACGGCGGAGAACGGGGTGACTCCGGTGATGCGGTCCGGCGGCGGGGCAAAGATCGTCGGCGGGGCAAAGATCGTCGGCGGGACCCGGCGGCGAGGCGACGACGGGCAGCGATGCACGGCGAGAGGAGGTGAAGACCGGCGACGGCGGTGGCGGTTGGAGCACGCGAACCGAGGACGACGACGAGTTTATATCACACGAATCGAGGCAGCTCAGGAGGGACACGGCGCGGCGCAAGGAGAGCTCTGATCGGGGACGACGACACGAGGTGACGCGTGGCCGATCGGACGGTGCGGGAGGAGTCCGGGCGAGGCGCGGCGCGGACGGCGCGGGCGAGCGGCGCGGATGGAGACGCGTGGCAAGGCGGATGGCTCGGAGCGAAGCGGGCGGGCGCGGCGCTAGGGTTAGGGCTAGCACGGGCACGGCTGCGAGGATGGCTGCTGCGTGGGCATGGGAGGGGATCGGGCGGTGGAGAGCGGGGAAAAGCGGGGGCGAGTGTGCGGCTGCGCGGGCGGGACCGGGCCGACGCGATGCCGACGCGTGGCGCGATGGAATGGGCCGAGGGGCGGATGGGCCAGGAGGCGGTCGCGGCGCGGTCAGGTTGGGAGCCGACACGTGGCCGTGGGAGATGGGCTGGGGGCGGTGGGCCAAGGAGATTCGGCCCGAGGGATTTTTCAAATCTTTTTCCAATTCAGAAGTTCAAATAAAAACACAAGAGCTCTAGAAAAATAGCAGGAAAAAATCTCAAAAATTCACCAAAAATACCAGAAAATTCCTTGAGACACAAGGAATCTAAATAAAATATTTTCAGCTTATGTTAATGCTTATTTTAATCATATTAAATTATTTTAATTTCTAAAAATTTATTTTAAGCTTGTTTAATTTCCAGAAAAATTCCAAAATTTATTTTTTAAAACAAGGTTTTAAAAATCTCTGAAAATCAGGATGTTACAATCATAGTATCATCCTTGCCTTGCATAACTAATATACATGCATGAACTTTTGTATATGTGCAAATCTTTTGCACTGGTGGTGTGAACTTAAAAGCAACCAAGAGGTAGCAACAAAGCATTCTGATTTACAACAGCTATTTTGCACTGTAGTTGATTTTAATACAAGAGTGCAAGCTTTGACTGCCCTTTAATAGGTTTACAGTAGTTTCGTTTCAGAAAATTAAAAAGGAACAAATGTGAGGTATCGATTGCGATATCATTGTCATGGAATGCCATATCCAAGGACTAACAGATTTATGGTATTGCTTTGTGCTGGTCCATCTGCGGGTCAATTTGGTACATCTTCATTGTTGATATCTTGAATTGGTCCTGACTCCTGACTTAAGTACAATGGGAATCTGAGACAGGTCTCTAGGTTTCTGCTGGATCTGATTCTGTTAGTGTTGTTCTTATCATTGAAAATTACTCTAGAAAATAACCATAACAACCGAATTATATAGTGAATTTCGTGTATATTTTTTTGCAGCCTACATTATGAAATCATGTTCTTACTTTTATATGCAATAAAATATCATGGCCCAAAAATGACTAAAGACAACTAGATCTTGCCATACAGTAGTCCATAATCGATTCCAAGATACAACGTTTCCATTGTCCTATTTGCAAAAGAAAATATCCAAAGCCAGCTGGGAGGAACTTAGCAACTAAGTTGTGCAAGATATTGCAACTTGCATGTTAAGGATCCTGCTTGTCCAATTTGCTTGGATAATATATTTTGCTTGTCCTTTTTGTTTTCGCTTTTCTTTAATTTATTCCTATGAACAATTACTTACTCCATCCTTGACTTGTATTCACCCTTATGAAGGTGGGGACTGGGGAGTAACTAAGTACTTTGCTTATTATTTGATATTCTAAATTAAACATTCACATCACTTAGCAAGCAGCTTGCTCACTTCACTTGCAAACTTCTGAATATAGTGTATCATGTTTCATTAGTTGTACATTGCAGAACAAATCATAAAGTATGGCAAGTAACCGGACACTGGCTCGCATATATTATGAAGAGTAGCTCAGATAACATAGAATACTACATTTAAAATTAACACAATGGGCAATTGAAGCTGGTACATATAGACATTTAGTACTATATAGTAATCTGTATTAAAACCCCAAGCCATAGTCTGTATATACAATAATTAAGTCACCTGACCACCTTACTGCTCAGATGCTAAAATTAAAACGCACACAGGGCTCCATGTGATCTGCATTTTTTGCACAGAAGTAGTCCACTATTGAACCATTACATTAGTTTGCGAAGTGCTTGTGCATATATGTAAATTAATGGAGCATATCATGTCCGCATATTCGGTTGTTAGCCCATTTCTGCTGTAAAATCATCTCTCCCCTGTTATTTATAGATGCATAAGGTCGTGATGGTTTGTGGCTAAATTTTAAACTTAATCTCTTGAATTGTCTTCCGTTAGTGCATTTGCTTACGACTATTACTGTTCTGTTTAAGAGAGAAACAAATCTGTTCTGGGTAGAGTTTTATTATTGTTTCCCAGTTCTCATATTTAATTTGAGCTGAACTAGGAGTGTGGGAGGTTTTAATGTTCTCGCAGTTCTAAGGCCGCGCTCAGTGTTGAAAGAAGCTGGCGTTCGGCGGCAGCGGTGAGCTTTTTTCCCTATTCATTTTTTTTATTTTTGGTTTTTTGTGTTTTCTTTTTTTCCCATATTCCTTTACATTATTCGTGATGGGCTAACATGTTTTTTTATTTTTATTTTTATTTTAAATTTAATTATGTCAAATAAGCTAACTCATTTACAGTAAAAAATCAACCAGTTACAGTAAAAAAATCATAAGCTATCGCCATTCTGAACGCTGCCTAAATGTTAGATTGCTAAATGTACTTACCTCTTTTTTAATTGCTGTGTGTCTTTCCCACTCTGCTTTTTTAATATATACGTGTTGCATCAAAACTAAGTAAACAACGTAACCTGTAGAATCTATTATTATCTGTGTTATTTTTCTTTACTAGATAGACATAACTTCTCTGAGTTAACCCTACAATGCTATAAAGCTTATTGTCAGATCAAACTGGCAAGACTAAACTCCTATTAGAGCCTCCCCCATTTGATTTGATCAACAAAAGAAAAAGAAACTGTAGTAGCTTGTAAGATATGAAATAAAGACGCAATGGGTTTCTAAGTAAAAGCTTGTTGGTGAGATGTCATTTCACAAGTTGCACTTCCTTTTTTTTTTTTGAAAAAAAAAAGTGTAAAGGTTGCACTTGCGAAACATCAAATGAAGTAGTGAAGTAAATGGACTGCTGAATTCCTATAACCTCATTGCAAGGCAAAGGGCATTGAAGGTTTTGCTGCAAACACATTTACGACTTGGCCGTTCAATTAAAGCATATATTTTTCCTAAAGTAGCACGTCTCCTATTTGATATCTATTTATTCACAAAACCAGTGAACATTTGATGCACATTTACTTTGCTAGAAAGAATCCTCTGGGCTGCTGTGGCCATAAATTCCATTCATAAAGGCATTCAAGGTGTTAAGATAATTCACAGCTCTATGATAAATTGTATCTAGGATTAGAGAGGAAGCACAAAAGGGAAGGTTAAAATTGGATTCACAAATAGGTGGAGGGAACTAGCTTCACAACATTATATGATGCTTTTGTTTAACATTTTCACTGTAAAGAGAGAGTTTAGATAGATTGGTCAATACTGAATGGAGTACTACTCTGATTTCTTGACTGAAACCTCTACAATCCTGATACTAAAACATGATGTTGGAAGACATCTGAAGCTCTTAAAAGCTCAATTTATGAACTTCCAACCAAGAACCACACTGCAAGATCGCATAGAGTGAGAAAGGAAGAAATGAAGAGATGACGTGAAAGGGACTAGAAGAGAGACTTTGTTTGTTTTGCATTAATACTCACGAAGTAAAGAAAACCATTGACCTCTCCCTCGGTCCCTCCTCGATCTCGCTATATAAAAGACCCTGGAAGGCTGGAATCACTCAAAAGCCCCAAAGCCAAAACATTCCAAGGTTGCAAGGCACATCTCCTTTTATCGATCTTCTCAGCCTTCAGGTAACATCTATACTTCAATCTTCTTCTTGTTTGTGTTCTTTTCCTTGCATGTATTCTGTATAGTACCAAACACCGTTTTGTCTGTTGCTGTCTGTTGATCTTGGGCGTGCAGTGTGAGGTGAGCCATGAACCGAAGCAACAACAACGGCAGCGGCAGCGGCGGCGACACGAGGAGCGCAAGGCTGGAGCTGCAGCTGAACCTGTCGCCGCCCGTGGGGATGGAGGTGGACGGCCACGACGACTGCGACTCCTCGTCGCCGAGCTCGTGCGTGTCGTCGGACGGGCGCCGCAGCTCGACCGGCGGCAGCCCGGGAGGCCGGTCGCCGATGGTGATCGGCGCGTGCACGCGGTGCCTGATGTACTGCATGGTGGCCAAGAAGGACTACCCGACCTGCATCAACTGCAAGCAGCCCTGCCTCGTCGACATCCTCCAGGACGGCGGCGACGACGACAACAAGCGCGGCAAGGACAAGTGAAGAAGACGAAATCCAGTGCGCCCGCCCAGTGGATGCTCACACGGATGGTTAGCTCAGGATTGACGCACGGATCTTGAGGCGGGGTGGAGCCGTGGAGGAGTGACTGCCGTTGGATCATCCACTGGACAGGGTTGGGTTTCTTCAGTAGCAGGCTAGCTATTGCTAGCTTATTTAGTCCCTTTTATGTTGTTGGTATGATTAGTAGGGGTATGTATGTGGTGGCTAATATTGTGGCTGGTTCTTGTAGTTGTGCTAGTGGTTTTAGCAGTAATCCGCTATTTAGCTAGAGAAAAGCAAGAGGTTATCCTTAACTAAGGAGATGATGACATGGTCCCTTATTTTTACGTATGGTTGTTAGGATCGGATACCACTTTGTTACGAACTTGACAAGACAAAGCACAAAACAATGAAGAACAATTAAAAACACGAGATATAGATTTAACATAGAAAACACTTTTTGGTGAAAAACCACGGATGCAATCACTATACGAGGAGAAGTTACAAACACGAGAAACTTCGGCATGTGTCAACCGTGCGACTACATGAGTATAAATATAGTCTAAGAAACAAGAGTCCTTAAAGGAGAGAGGAACAAAGTCATAGTCGGCAACGAAATAAAGATTTATTGAAAACTGAAATAGTAACCTTCTTGGAAACGAGAACACCTCAATTGGAGAGTCTCAAAAGATAACGTTAAAGAGTTGTAGTCCGAAGACGCCTCAAGTAGCCACGTCTGACTCCAGTCAACGTACGCACCTTAGAGCATCATGTCTGATGCAAGTTGGTCCATCATGGACACAAAGATGATCCTAATCATAACCTCCGATTAGTTCGCATTGCTTCCTAATCGAACTCTTTAAGCAGTCAAAAAGACTAGAAGTGGTCAGACCCGACCAGATTCAGATCACAAAATTCAACAATCTTTGCCTTGAGCCGAATTACTCCTATAGCGGAAAAAGAACCAAAGAACCTCTCAATGAACTCATAGAATACCTCTTGTGCGTCAAATGTCCAAAAGAACTAATGAATAATACCGAACAAGTCTGAGTAGAGCTCAAACTTAGCGGTAGAAACTGGCTTTGTCATCATATTAGCTGGATTCTCATAAGTACTAATCTTGCAAACTTAGATATAACCTTGTGTGATAACTTCTCGAATGAAGTGATATATAACTTCAATGTGGTTTATTCTCTCATGGAACAGTTGGTCTTTTGTAAGACAAATACCACTCTAACTATCACAGAAAATATTAGTACAAGATGTATTTTCACAAAGCTCAGTGTAGAGGCCCCTTAGCCAAACAACTTCTTTATAGATTTTTGAAATACTCATATGCTTGGCTTCAGTGGTGAGAAAGTAATGGTAGCTTGTAAACTGGCTTTTCAACTTATGACATAGTCTTCCACTATAAAAATATAATCAGTAAAAGATCTTCACTTATCTAGATCTCCTGTGAAGTCTGAATCAACAAATCCGACCAGCCCATCATTGGTCTGTCCAAAATGGAAACAAGTATTAAAAGTGCTCCTTAAATACATGAAGATCTATTGAACAGCTCTCCAGTGGTCTTTGCCAGGATTGGCCACATATCTGCTGACAACACTCAAAGCATGAGATAAGTCGGGGTGAGAGCAGACCATGGCATACATAAATGATCCGACTGTATTTGCATATAGAACACTTGACATGTATTCAACTTCTTCAATTATTTGCAGACTTGACGCTACAGAGAGCTTAAAATGTGCAACTAGTGGTGTATTGGCCAGTTTGGCCTTGTGCATATTGAAGTGACGAAGAACTTTTTCAATATACTATTTCTGACTTAAGTATAGTTTCCCAAACCACCGGTCCTTAATGATTTTTATACTAATAATCTTTTTTGCTGCACCAAGATCTTTCATCTCAAATTCACTGTTCAATTGTATCTTCAGCTTTAAAATTTTAGACTTGTCTTTGCCGCTATTAGCATATCATCGACATATAGGAGCAAATAAATAATTAAACTAATGCCAGTCTTCAAATAAACATAGCTATTATAGCCATATCTCTTGAACTCTTAAGAGATCATAAAGGAGTTAGATCTCTTGCTTGTACTATTGTTTAGGTGATTGCTTCAACCCACAAAGAAACTTCATTTCTTGAATGACAAAACCTTCTGGCTGCTCCATATATATGCCTTCTTCCAATTCCATATTTAAGATCGTGGTCTTAACATCCAGTTGTTCAAACTCAAAATCACACATAGCCACTATGCTGAGTAGAGTAAGAATAGAACTATGTTTTATTATAAGGAATAAACATATGTAAAATCAATACTTGGGATTTGGCTATATCCCTTTGCAACGAGCCTCGTCTTCTACTTGATCTGGTTAGTCGGTTGTGTGCCTTCCTTCTTCTTATAAATCAATTTGCAGTGTATGTGTTTCTTTTCAATCGAGAGCTCGACCAGCTCCCAAGAGGAGTTCTTGTTGAGAGATTCCATGTCCTCGTGCATGGCAACTATCCACCTATCTGACTCATTAGAATAGATGGCTTCTGAATAAGTTGAAGACTTAGCAATCTCTTCAATGTCTTCTACCATATTTAAATAATAAGCTACAACATTGGTTTCTTCAATTAGCATCCTCGGAGGCTAAATAGTCCTCCTTACCTGATCAACTATAATGGATTGTTGGTTCCAACCAGTTCCTGTTGAAAGATTACTGGTCAGAGCTTGAATAGGGACTTTATGTGAATTTTCTTTGTCAGCATCTGGTAAGAATCCTAAATCAATAATGTGCTCTACCTACATATTGGTCTTCTACTGCTTCTCGGAGGTAACACTAGTCATGTTGTCTTTCATTAGAGTAGACTCTCAATGACCTTCTAGTCTTCAGTAGATGTCTTTTCTAATTTGCCCCCTTCAAGAGCATCGATTAGTTCCTGCTGGACAAGGATATCATTTACTATGCATTGCCACATTGCCACACACAGAAATTTCCTTCGCATCAGATTTCTTTACTTGATTTCGCATTGTCAACATCGATCTTGATTTTGTGATACCTTACGCTTCAACAACATTCTCACAAATTAGATTAATCAAACATTGGCTCTAATATCACTTGTTACATGCTCTGATACCACTTATTACAATTTGATACCATTTCTTGTGCATAGCACCCTACGGATCAGATCAGAGTTTGTGATATACAGCACGAGCGTATACGATTTCAAGAACGGAGAATATGAACCTCGTAGATCAAAATAACGATGTTGAAGTAGCCACAATAAAAGAGAAAAGATTTGACGAAGCCGACTATAAATTCTTTAAGCACAACCCCAAAAGAGTACAAGGGATTATTGCTCTCTTATAACCCTCTTGAATCTTTTAGTACTCTCGGATCCTTACCCTATGTAAGAATCTAGTGCTAAATAATTATCTAGCCTCTAATCCTCTCGTGCACATTTATCTTTGAATGAGTGGTTTCTTTGCTTTGTTGCTTGTTGCTTAGGTTCTTCATGACCACCCCTAGTGCTTCTCCAAAGTAGAGGAAGAATCCTACTAGGACTTCTTATAGCACACTGTTTTAAATCCTCATGGTGCATAGTTCTTCCCACGACCACAGTTTTTGTAGCCTCCATTGCCGCCGGAGCCACTGCCCAGGACTGAGAGGAAAACATTCTATTTAGAGCAGCCCATACCTCCGAGACGTGGACAGAAGAACTTGGGACAGCACCTCGCTCGTCAACAAGGAAAGGATGGCGTTCATCACCGTCTGATCTTGCTGAACCCACTGGAGGTACGCAGGGTTGGGGCCTTGAGTCACTCCAGACTCCGTCATCGTGGTCGTCAGCAATGTCAGCAGGGCCAACCACCGTGCCGTCAACATATCCCAGGAGTTGTTGACTCCTTAGATACAGCATGAATTGCGCCTTCCAGAGAAAGGCAATTCTCGCGCGTCAACTTCACGCTGATGAAGCGCCCTACGTACATTGGGCGTGGGTAGAAGACCAGCCGAACTTGTCGATGAGGTTATGGCTGTGGAAAAAGCTGAAGAAGATGAAGAGGAAGTCATGGTGAGATCAGATCGGGATTGGATCAGATACCATGTGAGAAAACAAGAGGCGAGTAGATTGGTTTGGCAGACGACGCGCGGCCAGAAACGCTGCCGCGGCAAGGCTTTATACTGCCGAGCCCGCCGTGCCGGAAGGCACTATTCATTAGCCGAAAAATCAGGACAGTTACAACGATGACCTTACAGCTGAGCCAATTCGGTTCCGATTACATTCGTCATGTGTTGTATCTCTATCTACATAAGACTTGTCTAGCTATCTATGGTAACAACGAGAATTCTCTTGGGGTGTAATGCTCTTGAGTCTCGATCACTTCTACCTTAAATTTAAAGTAGGTTCCTCAAGTCTTATAGATCACCTAAAAGTTTAAGTTTCTGAGCAGCGTGCGATATATCCTCATACTCAAAAACTTTTCGACTGAAAACTGACAATTCCGATCAACCGTTCCTCAAGTGAACACACACACGCACACCGGATAGAAGTAAAATAAGAAACGAGGGCATCGTTACCCAATTATATGTTCATGTCAAGGCATGCAGCGAGGGGCAGGCAAGAGAAGAGGAACCTCTCTCTCTCTCTCTCTGCAGCTCGATCAGAAATCGCATCGCGGTTGCAGAGATGGGCAGCACCACAGCGGACAGGGCAGCAACGAGCTATCTATGTGGATCGAGTACGTACGTCGTCTTTGGGAGGAGAGGAGAGAAATCGCTAATGCCGTCGAAGACTCGGAACTAGCGGCCGGCCGGCCGGGCAAGCGGACGTAGCAAATCCCACATGAATGCGTGCAGGATGCGGTTGGGGTGGGGAGCAGTAATGGCGTTGCACAACAGAGATTCAGATTACTACCTGATCCAAACGACCTTTTTAAGCCTTCTGTTTTTGGACAGAATCCAGGACACCATTTAAAATATGTAGGTTTTTTAATTTTAATTTTTTTATATTTTTGGTTTTTTTCTTATTACTTTGCATTATCCCAATATATATATATATAGCTATGTTTTTCAATTTTTCTCATTTTTGTACTATTTTTTTTATTTTTTTAATTTAGAAAAAATAACAACCACTACAAAAACAAAAACCAGACTTTGAGGTTGTTCTGGAGGGCTTAGGCTAGTGCTGCGAGTAGTACGTAGCAGCAGCAGCGACATCGATCGAATAGAGATATATTTCCATCGATCACTTCAGGCAGCTCTAGGCAGTACGTAGCAGATGCATCAACCCCCGGCCTGCATCTGCACCATAATGTCCGGTGGACATCATGTATACCCTAGCTCTACCGAGCCTGGTGTTTTCAATTAAAAGCCACCTGCAGAGTACTTGCCACCGCTGCCTTTCTGAAGCACTCTGCTTTGCACAAGCTAAAGATGGGGCATTTCCTCAACATAGCCTCGCTCATTTCCACTTCAGTTTCTAGCTTTTACTTTTTTTTACTATTCAGTATTTCATTTTTTTAAAAAAATTTTTAGATATTTTAGATATTTTTATATTTTTTTCCCTATATTTCTTTGTATTATCTCTAATGGGTTAATATGTTTTTTCTATTTTTACATTTTTTAAATTAATTATACTTAAAAAGTCAAATCAACTACAGTAAAAAATTAGCTACAATAAAAAACCAAATATAGTAAAATTTCAACTAAAAATCAGAAACCATCGCTAAAACGAGCACCCCTTAGCCTCTTCGTGAGTAGTACTACACAGGATCCATGGAGGACTGTATATGATCTCGGTCTTGCTTCGTGAGCAGTACCACACAGTAGGAGCACTCGCTTCACGCACACATCATGTGTTTGATGTACTATGTGTGCAGGGAGAACACCGCCAGTGAGTCCGGTTTCAATTCTGTATGGATGATACGAAGAGGCATGGCGGAGGCCGCGCCGGCGGTTAGGCTGCCGGCGAGGGGCACATGGGCTGGCGACGTTGGATGGTCCAGGGACCCCGGTTTGGTTCAGGGGAACCGTTCGATCGATCGAACCGTGCGGCTAGGACTCGCTCGAGCTGACAGAGGCGACCACGAACGTTGCATGGGCGAAGTACGCGACGTCAGTCGGATCGGCAACGCCGTGCGAAAATTCGGGCTCGGATGAGATCATCCGAGGGAGAAATTAAGGGCCCGTTCATTTGTATTTAGATTTCTGACTTAATTTTTAGTATCCATAATTTTTGATTTTTCTATCTTTTTGATAGTTTTTAAGCTTTTTTATCGATTCTTTTTTCTGTATTTATTTGTATTATACGTGATAGACTAATTTATTTTTTTCTAGGATTGTATCGTGTTCTTTGAGAAGTAGTGTCACCGGTGATGAAGTATCTTCCAGTATGATGGTGAAGAAGAGTTCCGCTGTCTCGGTATATTATTTGATGCTCACGAAGAGAAATTATACAGCATAGACGATTAAAATAAAGGTGTATATGATGGCTTAAGGAGTGTGGGATGCGATTAAGAACGGCAACATCAATGTGCGCAAGGATCAGATGGTATTGACAGCTATCTATCAGGGTGTTCTAGAGGAAACGCTCTTCTACTAGCCGAAAAGGAGACGACCAAAGCTGCATGGGATGTGTTGAAGACAATGCATCTTGACGCTGATTGTGTGAAAGAAGCAAAGGTACAAACTTTCAAGACCGAGTTCGAGGTGCTACGTATGAAGGAAACATGAGTTGATCAACGACTTCATCGTCCAATTGACGGTCATTGTCAACAAGATTTGAGCCCTTAGCGAGAAGGTGGAAAAATTATACGTGGTGAAAATGCATCCGCACTTTGCATGATGTACTAATCCAGTTCAATTGCACGTTAACAGGAACTTAAATTGGCTACTGCAAGTGTGCGTACGAGAGATTAAAGAGCCCCCGGCGCGCGCTTAAATTCCCAATCGGAATGGCCTACCAATCACGCGAATGCAAACCAACAGACGCGGTAACCGCTTCTCAAACCTCCAAATTTACAATGCTGACGGGAAACTCCCACTAATTCCCAGTAAATCACGAGCATGGAGACCTCATCGGGACAGGCACCAGCCAGATCCCCCCATCTTCCCTCCAGAAAGTGGCAACCAACAAACGGCCAAACCGACTGCGGGAGCAGATAGGCGGTGTAGCTATGCGTTTTTGATAATCCGGATCTTCCATGTATTCTAAGTTAGTACTTAAGTCAGTAGCTAGCTTACACAGTACAACAATAACAAATATCATATCTATACATACATATAAATAAAAAGATAAAATATTAAGTAAACGTAAACGGACTAGATGGCTAAGGTCTTACATCATATGGCAGTGGTCACAGGTGGCACTAGAGTCCCTTATGATATGCCCACAGATAATCTATTAGGGTATGCGATCTAGTATTCAGCATCGTCTTCAACCTTCGATGGATGGTGACAAACGTCCATCGGTAGATCATTGCTTGGGCACTGAATTCATATAGTTGAGCGACAATGAGTACAAAATCACTCAGCAAGTATTTATATCAGAATGCAAGTGTATATGTATATATCTACATGTAAGGCTTAACAAAGGAAATGTCTCATGTTCTTTTTAGCATAAAGCTAGTTGATCAAATATCAAACTATAGCTAGTTTCTAAACATATAACTTAGGCTTTTCAACTTAAAACCGAAGTGTGTAGTCACGAGCTTGGCTTGGCTCAAAAAGTCACGAGCTCGAGCTGAGCCGACTCAAGCTTGTTACGAGCTGAGCCAGCTCACAAGTCTCGAGTTATTTTTTCAACCAGTGTATTATAATTTATTTCTCCTTTTCTTTTTCAGGTTAATTTTCTTTAATTTCTTTTTATCCTGGTATATCTACGACCTATGGTAGGTTGGAGGGATCGGATGCATGATAGTACATTAATTGTAGGGCTCTATATACTAATATGAGATAGTTTGATTGACACTCCAATCCAATGGTAGCTACTGTACTAGCATAAAGAGCAATTCATCAGAATGCTTTTGCCAATATTTATCATGTTAACGCATGGCCGTTCATGTAACGTTTCCACAGGCATTCTATTTAATTCACATGTTGCATATCTGCATATTGGAGCAACTAGCGAGCATCATATCTGCAAAACAACTGTTCACTAGCTACTAATATTAGTCACTACTCAACCGTCAGTACCAAGAGTGCAAGAAAATATGTGTACGTATACGTATACCATGATTAGGATACATCATTTTAATTTAGTTCAGTGTACTTTTATCCTTCTAGTTTTGATCACATTTGTCGTGATACACTGGTACTGATACTGGTACGTACTAGTACTTCACCAATTAATTACTACTGCTAACGCTGATCGCCGACCGCTGGTTAGTGCTGGGTACGTCAATAATCTCACACAGCCGCCTGTTTTCCCGCTGTGAATACGCACTCGGTGACATACTTCATCGGCTGGTGAGTAGGACAGGTCGACGCTAACACACAATAAATGTACAGTACCGGAAGCCAATCAATTATGGAGAGCCAACTTCGTCTTCTGCTGTCGTCTTAATATATATATATATATATATATATATATATATATATATATAAACTACTAATTGATTGCATATTTGTTTTGAAATTGAACACTGGAGGAACTGGTACTTGTATAATTTCTACCACAAGCTTGCATATTTATTGGGAATGCCGAAATGGTCAAACAATACGCTGCTAGGCCTTTGCTTTCCGATCCGCGTGCAGACGTGCGGTGGACGGAAGAGAGGGACAAGATTCTTCCATGGATAACGCGCGCTTCCATTGCACTGTAGCGCGCTTGCTACCAGGGCAGTCACGTCCTGCATGCATCTGTACGCGTGCCATTTTTTGGTCTCACCGTCCTCGATTGATACTTTGGTATAATCTGGTCTATAAAAAAAAATTTCAAGGTTCGCAAGTTACTTGAATTTGATTCACTTTAGGTTTAATTTGAGTTTCGTTTAAACTCTAAATAAGCCGAGCTTGGATTCTACGAGCTAAGTAGCAGATGCATTTGCTAAATTGGCAACCAAACAGATGTTGGATCATACGCGATACAGTCTCAATCTCGGTTCTTCTGGATGAGATTGAGGGGGAATGCCAAAATAGCCGTCAGGTGAATGGTTTGCTAGCCTCTGCTTGCAGGATTTAGTTTGTGCGCAGATATTCAAATACTGTTCATATTCAGATACTATTCATCGTTGATTTGTTGCTGACAATGAAGATATTTAGTTACTATCTATTAACGATATGTTGCCGCTACAGTTGATACTATTCCTTATCCGACGCAATTCAGTTTACATATTTCTGTTCTTTTTTTTTAGATTGTAACAACAGTTTGTAATCTCGTGTCTACTTGTACAACATCAAACATAGTACAAATACAGAGGATACCCTGGAGGCTCTGTATCCTGTGAAACACAAACATTAATAGGTGGGTTTTTTGGCCTATGTGTTTTGGTTTAAATTTTTAAATTTTAGTTATTCGTAAGAAAAAGTACAGAAGGAGACACCCATATATGATTTTAACTAATAAAGATAAATTCGATATAATATCTATTACAATTAATTTATATATTCTATTTTAAAAATATTTTATATAAAAACTAATTATTATAACATAAACTAAATAAATTATGTCGTGCCTGTGTCTGAGCCCGTGCCGTGTAGACAGCACTAGTAGAATTAAATAGGGCGCATGCAGGAAGAGTAACTGCCCTGCCTGCCTCACTGTCCGGCCGTGTGTAAGTGAGGGCTGCCCTGCCTAGCTAGCTTGGATCGGATTTAGGGCATTTGAGCCTTTCAAGGGCTGACATCTAGTACTAATTGTTGGTGATGATCAGCAGCTGCTGCTGCTACTTGAATTTTATAAAGCACCGGTTCCGGTGTGACATAAGTAAAGTTCTTAGGATCATGACTCGTATTATAATATCGTATAATCTTTCAATTCTATCAAAGATAGATGATATAGATCGTAATATGGATTAAAATAAAGAAGTATCATAGTGAGATTGCGATCATACTCGTAGTATCGTTAGGATCGCAATGTGATCATGATCCTGTCACTATATTAGTATATAAAATTTGATATTACCTATTGCTAGTTTAATTTGCTTTGTTTTGTTATTTACATATTGTTCTAAGGTAAAAAAGTATTATCTTAGACATATTGTATTTTAAGATTATTAGTTTATTAAAAATAATTAAATAAGTTTCAAAAATCAAATTTAATTCAATATAATATGAATAAATGTACTTAAATTACAAAAGTAAATTCAAAAAATCTACTATAGACTTGCATGTTTAGAAATATAATTTAATTTTTACATAAAATATATATACTTTTAAAAATTTGATAGAATCGTAATTCTACGATCCGATTCCATTAGACGAAAAATAATCCTATCTTATATTAGGATCGTGACAGCCTTGGACATAAAGACCATCGAGAGCTGGACAGAGAGATTTAAAATTGAAAGTCAGTGCAGCGATCATGTTGAATTAGCATGCAGCTCGATTGGTTTGCGATTAGCATGTCGAAATTACACGTGGATGGGCTGGGATCCGGCCTGACCCTCCCCACCCAAACGATCCAGTCTAGCGTAAACAGGGAAAGTTGAACTGGGCCCGGAAAGGCCTAAATGCCTAATGCGCGCGAGCCATGGCCTCTTACATGTGCACGCACTGCCGCCCAGAAGAATTCTTCGCCTGGAAATTCCACGTGGATGCTCCTCCTACATATCGCTGCCACGGAGTGACCGTCGCCAATCATGTACATGTACAGTGGCGGAGTCAAGGGCCGGCGACTCCGGGTCGCCGGCGAGCATCCCTTGACACTTCAGCGGTTCTCGAGATAGCCGGTGGCGGATGGCGAGCCTGGCCACCGGCGATGCCCAGTCCGGCCAGCCATCCGCCGGGCTCCCTTCCTGGCTCCGCCGCTGACAATCGTATAGGGTACCGGGTGCGAGATCCGTTCATTTCAGCAGTAGCATACATGAAAGAATGCCCGTGATGCATGCAAGAAAAGCAGTAGGTACTGCTCGATCGATCGGTACAGCGAAACGTTCGCTAAAAACAGAGGAGCCACAGGTCGACGCCAGCGAACAGGGGACACGCGCGCATAATTAGAGGTAGCGCAGGAGGCTAAGGGCCCTCTGGAACGGGGAATTCCAAAGGAATAGGATTTTGATTACCTACTATATGACTAAAGTAAAAGAGTCGATAATTCGTGAAGAGGGTTTACTACAAAAAATAATAAGATTTGCATGTAATTTCAAAAAAACCGAAGGTCTTTTTTGAAAAAATAAGAACCCGTACATAATTTAAACAATATATAGGTTTTATCAAGCAAAAGGAGGGCTTCCCTGAGAAAAGTCAAGGGCCTATACATAATTTCTAGGAAACATGCACAATTCCGAAAATCAAAGATTTTTTTCGCAAAAAACCAAGGATCTATACATAATTTCGAGGAAATCTCGAGGCTTTTTATCAAGCAAAAGAAGAGATCACGACTACAGAAAGGATAATCACAGACAGTTTCTGAACCATATCACATATGGCTTTTTTTTATTAAAAACGCACCCTCCTCCCCCGACTCCGGCGCCCTCCTTCCCGCGAGGTGAAGAAGATTTGTGATGATGTGAAGAGGATCTTTCATGTTTTATATAGAATAATTGTTGTTCATATAGACTAATTGTTGTTGCATATAGAATAATTAAGATCTGTTATTCATGTTTCATGTAATTAAGAAGAAAAAGATTTATTTCATGTAGTTGTTTCATGTTTCATATAGAATAATGAAAATCAATTAATTAAGATTTGTTTCATGTAGTTGTTTCATGTTTCATATATAATAATACATGTGCGATATATATGCTACATTTGCTTCTTAATTATGTATTTTCACGTAATTTCATGTCATTTTCATATTGATATATATATACTATATTGTGCTTAATTTTCATATATGAGAAAACTAACATGTCATCCACCCATTTCTAGAACCACAATAGAAAGAGTTTACGGCGATGAAGACGACCGAAAATTTTAGAAGTGCAAGTGCGACACACAAGACCCTCGAGGCAAAAAACACACACCCCCACAGACTCGGTACAGCTGGGTATGCGGATAAAATCCCGCAATGGAGGAAGGATGACGAGCAGGCAATCCTACGGGACACCGCCCCGCCATTTGCCACGATCCCAGATGATCTCGGGCTCTTGCAAGAAGCGCTGAGTGTAGAATCTTCTCAATGATCATTCCAAACATGTAGAGAGAGAGAGAGAACCCGGGTCAAAAATTTTGTGAGATACTTCAAATATATCATTATACATAATACCTTCTTTTTGTTGGTATGCATATCTATCACTCCGGAATCGAGGTCTCGCGAAAAGAACAGATCCATAGTCGACGAATTTGTCAGGCTGCACAAACAATACTTGGATGGGCGATTGCCTGTTTATGATGGAAGAAAATGCATTTTACCTTCTAAGTGCAAATACAATTGCTATCTTTTTATTGGTATAGGTATCTATTACTCCGAAATCGAGGTCTCGCAAAAGGAACAGATCCATAATCAACGAACTTGTCAGGCTGTACAAGCAATACTTGGATGGGCGATTACCTGTTTATAATGGAACAAAAAGCATATTTATTCCAGGGCCACTGCCATTCAAAGCCAAAGAATTTGTTGTCAAAACCGACTACACAGTTATCGGCCAATTTTCGATGGAGAGTTTCACAACGTAAAATGATTTTGTTTGGGATAAAATTGACCTTAATTATATATGTGTATTTATTAATAGATATTTTATTTTATTTCAATTAATTAATTTGCAAAATTGATGTTTTTGTTTCTGAAAAGAGATGAGATGCGAACTGGATGTCTATACAGTGGCGGATCCAGGATTGGATCACGCCCCTAGGCTAAAATCTTAATAGCTAGTTCCTAAATTGAAAATGTAAGGGATCCCACGGAGGCACGGACAGTTTGAATTAAGAGCTAGCTAGCTACTCCTAACTAGAAGCAGCTAAACCACAAAGTTAGTGCATTAGTTAGTTCTACCCTGTCGAGACCCGAATATGCAAATTCGGACTCACTATGTATTCTGCACTAGTCCCAGGATCATGCTAGTGCACACAGTTAAATATAGATGTCATCACAACCATATACACGATATAATAAAGAAAAAGCTCAAATATCGATAAATCTCAAAAGGTACGACCTTATGCTCAAGCTTACAATAAACTGACCCGAAGGCTTAACAAGAGTAGCAGCGGAAAACCAAAATAAAGCGTAGCGACCAATCGACAAGCCCACAAGCTATCGAGTGGAGAACGAAGCCTAATCCGCGAAGTCGTCGAAGTACTCTCCTCCTGGAACCTCCTGTTGGTGATACTCCTCATCCTCAACTGAGCAACATTGGGCATAAAGCCGTGAGTACATTGGTACTCAGCAAGTCGTTTGTAACAAATGAATGCAATATAGTATGCAAGGCTTACCAAAGGATGGCTGAAAGGTTAATTTGCATAAATGGCAGTTGAAATACAATAAATAGATTGAAGACAAACTTTAAGTAAAACAGTAGTAATTATATAATCAAAGGAATTGAAATAACCACTTGCGGACCTCCCATCCACAAGCTAAACCAACCACTTATGGACCTCCCATCCATAAGCTAAGCCAACAGTGGATTGACCATTCACTAACCAACCACAGTCCACAAGTTTTCAGAAATAACTACCTCTCGTGTGAAATCATCGAGCATTGTCCATGACTGAGGACGCGGCTATTCGAATAGTTTTACACTCTGCAGAGGTTGCACAACTGTACCCACACGATGTGATAATCCTCACGTTAAAGAAAGTCACAACAAGGCCTTTACAAAGTTCAGTTACAATTCAATCCGCCCGCTAGGGTTTCGCATCACACCCCCCTTGCGCCACATGGAAATCAGCAACCATGTTCATCTCAATGGCAAGATTAAAATTGGAACTTCCCAAATTAGTCAGCCAGGTCCATCCCATACCGGACATGTGGTTTGCACGGTAAAGCTCAGATCAATGGCGCACAAATCGTGGCCGTTGATCCAGATCTGGATCAACGGTGGTGATGCGGGGCGGCAGCCGTTGGATGGGCGACGCGTGGCGGCACGCTGCACGAAGCGTCGCGGACACGGGCGAGCGCGGGGACCGGGGTCAGGCATGCGGACCGAGGTGGGGTGCGTCCGACGGGGTGAGCGAGCGAGCACGAGGTTGCGGTCGTCGGCGAGGGAGAGAGGGGCGAGTTCGACGGTGGCCAGCACGGCGGTGACCGGCGCCGGAGGGGGAAAGAGGTCCGGCGAGGTGATTGCGGCGGCGACAACGTGGGTGCGGGGAGGTCCGGCGGGGAGGCTTACCGGCGGTGAGGGCGTCGGGGACAGGTCCGGCGGCGGTTCAAGTCCAGCGGCAGCACAGGCAAAAACGCGACGTCGTCCGCGGCTCCCGGCGACGGCGGGACGCGGCAACGGCGACGGGGTTGAGTCCCGGCAGCGAGGAACGACGGCAGCGGAGGATGGCGGCGCTAGGGTTGGCGGCAGCGGCGAGCACGAGAACCGAAGGAGGCGGCGGTGCATTTATAGCACGGAACCCGAGGAAATCCCGGCACGACGCGGAGTTCGTTTCGGAGACGAAGAACAGTACCCCCTCGCGTGGATGCGCGACACGTGGCATAGTCGCGGATCGAGCGGTCGAGGGCGTGCGCGGCGCGGCGCGGGGTTGCGTGCGTGGGCTGTGCATGTGCTGCCGCGTGGCACGGGGAGCGATCGGACGGCGGGAATCGCGCGGCGCGGACGCTAGGCAGCGAGGCGGTGCGCTGCGGGAGGCAGCGCTGGTGTCTTGGCGGGCGCGCGAGAGCGGGGTGGTGGATGCCCGGCACGTGGCGCGGGGGCGGATCGGGCGACGAGCGCTCGAGCGCGAGCGCGCGCGCGCGGAGCGGGGCGGATCGCGCGCCACGTGGTGCATCGGGCGGCCGGGAAATGCGGCGGCGGGAGCGGGCCGGATTGGTGCCACGTGGGGGGAGGAGGGATCGGGCGGCTAAGGATTTTCTCCGATTAACTCTTTTCCAGAAATTCAAATAAATTGCTAAGAGCTCTAGAAAATAGCAAATAAATCCTAAAAATTCACCAAAAATAAAGAAAATTCCTTGAGACCTGAGGAACTCAAATAAAATATTTTCAACTCATGTTAATATTTATTTTACTCAGATAAAATTATTTTAAAATTCTAAAATTCATTTGAAGCTTATTTTATTCCAGAAAATTTCTTGTGACTTAAGGAACTTAATTAAAATACTTTCAGATAATGTTGAAGTATAATTTAATCATATTAAATTATTTAAAATTTTTGAAAATTCAATTTAAACTTTATTTAAATTCAGGAAAATTCCAGAATTTTATTTTTAAATTCAAGGTTTTAAAAATCCCCATAAATCAGGATGTTACATACCCATCCAACAAATTTAATTGAGCCAAGAGATACTGGTGTATGGTCGTATGGACCTGGAAGGCTGGAACCAGACCTTGAAGAGTTGAGGTAGAAGGCGGTGCGGCGCGTGGCGCGAGCGCAGCGGTGCCCCGTGGAGGAGGCGAAGGCGGGCGGCGACCTCCGCATCCCGCACCCGCAGGCGCACCGAGTAGGCCGCCGCGTCGGGAGCGAGAGGTCGGCACACCTGCGCCTTGCGTCGCGCGTGTCGCTGCTGCTCGCCTCGCTGCTGCTGCCGCCGCTGCTTCGCCGCTGTGCCACTTGCTGCCGCCGCCTTGCCTCCTGCGGCGCTGCGCCACCGCTGCCGCTCCCGCCGCGCGCGCCACACCGCGCGGCGGTCGGCAATCGCCTCTCAAGCCGCACAAACAGAAGAGAAGGGAGAGAGAGGTAGAAAGAGAGAGAAAGAGATAGATGAAAGAGAGGAGCTCTGGGAAGATGGAGGCAACGAAGAAAAATGGGTGGCGGCGCATTGGGGATCCAGGGTCTCCCCTGGCTTTATATGGTTAGGGTTTTTCTTTTTTTTAACTGGCCGAAGCCCAAGGATCCAGATTTTACCTTTAGTAGTTTTGCTGGGACTCGGGCTATAGCCTACCCAGCCTGAGGCCCAGTTCCGCCCCTGTGTATACATGTACATGTTGATCTGCTTATTTCAAAGGGTATAACTAGCATTTTCTGAGGCTAGCCAATAAACAAAAATAGATTTAGGAGAAGAAAAGAATATCACAGACAGTTTTTAACAAAAACCGTCTGTGATAGCTAAATATCACAGAGGGTTTTAGCTACAAATCATCTGTGATATTTGATTATCACAGACGTTCTATATTTAAAATCGTCTGTAATATTTAGCTGTCACATATAGTTTTTAAGAAAAACCGTCTGCGATAATGAACTATCACAGATGATTTGTAGTTAAAAATTATCTGTAATATTTACATCATAGACTGTTCGAAAGCCGTCTATAATATCCTCATATCATTATTGATCCATCAATTCAGACGGCTCATGCAACCGTCTGTGATGACGTTTTTCAACCGTTTGTAATAACGTTTTCCGTAGTAGTGTTTCTATTACCCAACAAGCTAGGTAACAAAATTTTAAGGGGATTGACATGCATCTGCAGGTGATTGAAAGCTAGTAAATGATGCTAAGCCAAGTACTTGAGCGAGCCTTCTAGCTAGCCTGTTACATATGATGAGGACATGGCCCCGGTGGATACAACAATATTTGATGAGGACATCCCTTCCATTGATATCGCCATGCTTAGTACACAGCCAGGACCAATGACTCGAGTTCGAGCACGCAAACTTAATTATCAGGTAAAGTCGTTCCTTGTTGTCCAAATAAATTATCGGAATTGGGTGCTACTAACGACCTGTGATGATTTTCTTATGCTCAGGAACTTAGGAGTTGAACCAGCTAGGTGTAAAAGCAATCAAAACAACAATCGGCTGGATGTGGTGCGAACAAGAATGTTCGGTCCGAACGTTCGGACCTCCCGCAAGCGCCATCTTATTTGGGCCATAACGTTTGACTCGGAAATCCGTTCAAGGCTCATGAGTACTCGTTGGAAAGATCTCGATGTCTATTTTCAAATGGATCCAAAATCACTACCAGATTCCACTGGAGCTATTGAGAAATTGCAGAAGAACGTTCGGACCTCCAACATGAGTTCTGGGCTTTGTCTGTAGAAGAGCCCATTAGGGGAGCGTCCAAGTTAGGGTTTTCTCACTTCCCTGGCTATTTTCCCCTATTTAAACCAGTAGCAGCCGCCAGGGAGAGCGGGTTTTGATTAGATACAAGTTTAGCTTTTGCTACTTCCTTGTAAACGCGTATGTCGGCTAGACCACCCGATTTACTTGTTTCAGAACCCCACATTTGTGTATCGGTTTCATCTTGTGAGTATAATCCGTGAGTTTTTGCTTATTCATCTTTTTCTTGCTTTGTTCTTCGATTGCTAGCAGGTTCAAGGTTGTTCTTGGCACGACAAGAACAGCAACAAAGCATTTCGGTGTAACTGTCGCTAAAGCGCATCAACCCTGTGGTCATTGTAGTCGGGCAGCACAACATCGAACACCCACCCAATCGAGTTATCCCCACTCTCATCGAAAGATCGGGAACATCATCCCTTGCCGGGTCTCCATCAACATATATAACTATGCATTTTCTTGATGGCGAAGCTAGAAATATTTCAATAAAGATGCACACTTCACACGCATAATTCCATAGTCTTCCATAGCCTTGCAGTGATTGAGCGTTGGTCGACAACTACCTCATTACCGTGCGATGCCATGGCCTCGGCGTCTTAGTTGTATAGGCAGAAAGACTCAAGCAGTTACATTGCCTTGTCGAGCCTTGTCTCGTAGCACACGATGAGCTGGACTTCAAGGTCTAAGAAGGTGTTTACCACCATGCCCTCATCAGGCAGTGCCTCGCACCTTGGAGCGTTGAAGAAATCGAGGGTCGTGGCCTTGGTCACCTTTATAAGCACCGGCATTCATGTTATGACGTGCAGCTAGTGCTTGTCACCAGTGACTATCTGCTCGTGAAGCCCATGCACAACGGTGTTGACGTGACCTCGCAGATTGAGAAGAAACACGACATCCCATCAAGAACAGTCGTGGGTGCTGAGGCTCCTAGCGACATCGGTCGCCTATGGGTTACACCAGTCAGAGATGATATAGCCTAGGCACAGCTCCAATACTCGTATGTACACGTCGAACGGGCCAACAAGCTCGTGCAGGGTGTTAAAGAAGGGAAGGAACTAGGTGTTGTCGATGATCTTGTCAACGTTTTGGCAGTCTAAGGGCAAAGTTGACTGGTGGGAGACAGACTTATTATGCCTGTGTCGTGCCTACTCCCACCTCACCACCTGACTGCACGCCAACTCTCGCATTACATTGCGTCGCCCTCCGCCCGCTGCTCCTGTTTCGATGCCACACCGCTACTCACACGGCTCCTGTTCCACACTGTGCCGCCACACCCGCACCGTGCCGCTTGCTCGCTCCTCCTCTCTGCACTGCATCGACGATCGTCGAGCAACCAACCCAACCGCCAACCAATGCCTAGTAGGGAGGAGAGGAGAGGATTAGGGTTAGGGAATTAGATGAGGAATTGGAATAGTAGAGAATAGAGACTGAGATGGGTTAGACCAGTTGATAAGTGGTAAAGTGGTTGTGGGTTATTGGGGAGCACGAACGGACGTTCATGGGCTAGGCTTCAAAGATGATACACATCAAAGAAATACTGTGAATATTGCCCAAATGCTGAACAAATCCTCCGAATATTTCCCGATTTTTGGTACCGGGCACCCTGCTTCCGCCCCGGCACCTCCTAGATATAAAAGAAAGAAAAGAAGGCGCCTGAAGATCATACGTACGTAATGCTTGTGCTTCAGAGATGAATAAAGCTTCAGTATCTGTAACCACACCTCAGCATAATCACAGCTAGTTCCCTAAAACCAAATGAATAGGCTGTCGTGTAGCACAACAGTCTCAACATCGACAAGCAAAGTCTCACATAACACCCAAAAAAAAAGCCTAAAAAGCAAAGTCTCATGTAACACAAATTAGCACACATCACGTGCATATATAGTAACAATTGTAGCACATCTTCATAGACCTTCATGCAAAACCAAAGGCCATGCACTTCGACACAAATTGAGCTAGCTAGCTAGCACACACCTACATGAAACACACTAGAACACTACAAATTAAGGAAAAAAAACTCGCAAAAAAACCAAATTACAGGAACTAATTAACCCAACAAGAACAGGACTACAGAAATCGAGCATGCGCCTGATACCACTTTTGCTAGCCTGCCATTACAATTTTGGAGCTTTTTTTGTACTACTGGTGCTAGCTACTAGCTTTTATTCTTTCTCCTTGGAGATTCTATCACCACCCGGTAACCTCACCCCGACACGCGCGACGCGTACACCAGGTGGTGCCAGGATCTCGATACCGGCCGGCCCCACCGTGCACGCGCGGCGGGCGCGAGGGTCGACGTCCTCACTCAGCGCCGGTGCTGGTGATACGCCGGAGGCGGAGCTGTGGGCGCGGCGAGCTGGGCGCAGACCTCGGCGAAGGCGGTGAGGATGGCGGCGTGGTGGCGCGGCGCGTTGAGGGCGAGCAGGCGGCGGAGCATGCAGCGGAGGTCGTCCCACTCGCAGAGCCCCATCTCCACCACCATCTGCACCATGCTCTCCCGGAAGTCGGCGCGCGGGTCCGACGACTCCTTCTCCACCGCCACCCCGACGTCTTCCTCCGCCGCGGCCGCCGCCTTCTCCACGTACCTCTTCTTCTTCTTCGTGCTCAGCTGCCTCTTGACCGGCGCCGGCGGCGCCTTGGCGGGAGGATCTTGTACTTGCTGTTTGGTACCAGCGCTGTAGCCATGGGAGGAGTAGTAGTTGGAGAAGTTGGAGGAGTAGGAGGAGGAGTAGTTTGTGGTGTAGGTGGCGGCGGACGAGGAGGAGAAGGAGGCGGTGGAGGACGACGATGGGAAGAAGCCAGAGGAGGAGTGCGAGGCGCTCCTCGCCGGCACTGGCTTACTCGGGGAGGGCTTGAGGAAGGACGGGAGGCTGAGCAGCCTGGGACGAAGCGGGCGGCAGCCGCACCCGGTGTCGACGACGGGCACGTGGCGGCGCCGTCCCACGGGGAAGTGCCTGCCGCCGCCGCTCTGGCGCGCTCTGGTCGACATGACGAGCTGGCCGGTCGGCTGGGAGCTAGAGGGACAGAACGGCGAGCTTTGCAAGGATTTGCTTTGAGGTAGAAGCTATAAAAGAAAGCTACTCGTTGTTGTATAATAATACTGCTAGATGGGGAGCGATTAATTGCTTGCACGGTAGTGTGTGTTGCAAACTCGAAATCTCGCATTCAACTTCGTACGCAGCCGTGTTTCTTTTGTGTGATAATTAAGGGGCATGCTTGTAATTGTACTATGCATAGAGGAGAAAAAACACACTTTACTCCCATAATATATCATCTAAACGAATTTAACGTATTTTTTACTACTTTAGATATACTCATATACTAATTCTAAAATACTTCAATGCAAATCACATGAAAACATTACAAAAGAGCATGTAGTTTTGGTATATTTTACTAGTACCTTCGTATTCGTATGTAAAAAGAAGTACATTAAAAAAAACTACACATACCATTTTAAAAAAGAATTGATGGTATATATAATTTGACTAAGAGGAGAGGGGAGGGGTTAATTAATTAGTGAGGGGACTGATGGGGTTTAGTTGGGCCATGTGGGGAGCTACCCTTCAGCCATTTGGTGGGGCAGCTCATCATTCCTCACTTGCCCTTGCCCTGCAATTCTAGTGTTGACTTTGACCGTCCTGATCGATCTCTAGCTAGCTCTTGTTGCTCTTGGCAATGCTTACAAGTTAGCAGTGCAAGCGAGATGTATAATATGCACATGTACTCTGCTATTTGATTCTGGAAAAGGGGGAAATTAATTGATACAGGAGTATTCTACCAGTATAATCTCATTATGTGCGTACTTATACGTGTGTTGATTGTAGCACGCACGTTCATACCATTTCTAGATGTTAGCGTGAAGATGCGAATGGCCACATCGATCAATCAGCAACTGATAAAGATTACAAATAAACTAATGGCCATTAGATGCGAACTCACCATTTTCGTAGGCTTAATGATCATGTTATCTGATGGCCGGCTACGCGTACACTCCTTTCTTGAACGCGACCGTGTTTGTTTCTATCCACAAATTAAATACAACAATGGATCAGCTCAATCATACGGGGTGATCGTTTCGGCTTTTTTTCGGCTTCAGCTTCTAGCTTCAGCTTTTTTTTTCACTATTCACTACACTATCCACTAACTCAGCTACAGTGTTTTTTCAGCCAGCTACAGTGTTTTTTCAGCCAAAAGCCAAAAGCCATCAGCTACAGTAGTATAGCATATCTCTCCTTCCGTTCCTTTTCAGATGTTGTTTTAGAATATCAACTTTTTTAATTTTTTAACTATTAATACGCACAGAAAAAATATTTGGATTTGTCATATGAAGATGCTGTCACTGGATTTTTCATCGAAAACACCTCCACATCATTATTTTCTTAAATTTTTGTACTAACATATAATTAGAAAGATTAAGTAGTGTTGATTTCACGTTCGTGGCAACGAGAGAGTCGTCTTGGCAGCAATCGATAGCAACTGGTATTACTTCTACTACGACGACATAACGTTGGCAATTAATGTATACACGTTACGGCCTCAAGAACCGCAAGCTAAGGATCGGTACGAGAGATCAAGAGAAGAGGAATTAATATTCGATCTTTTCTTTTACCAAGAGCATAAACTTTCATGGATCAATCGGGAGTGCAATCATGCTGTAAACAGGACAATGAGAAGATATGTAGCTAATTAAGCTAGGAAAAAATAGACTAGACATGCATGTCGATAATAACTTTATTGGTCTTCCGCTTCCTAATCAGTCGTCGGATCTCATCACCCCTATCCGTGGCTATCGCCTTCTTTCTCACTCGTGTTTGCCGCTGCCCCTCCGCCAACTCCCCACCATTGGCCTACCCTTCTTTCCGGTCTTCGGCAACTCGCCATCACCAAATCCGCCGCTCCCACCACCACCCGTCACCGGATCTATTATCTCCACCACCACCAACCCCGCCCATCACCGTCCTCCTCACAAGCGTCTAGCAGTGCTCAATGCACCGTCATTGTCGCTGCCCACAACCGATCCACCGCCGCCCGTCATCCCTCTAAGGCCCTGTTCATATTAGCTTCCAAAAACTGTTTTTCTGCAGTAAATGACTTTTCTATAATGTCTAGCTTTCAAACGGGCTATCTTTTCAAGACGGAGTTTACTAGTCGACTGTAGTGCATGCTGTAATGACTTCATTTATATTGACTAAAATCACACACAAGTTTCTCTCTCTCCGTATGGTTCTCTACAAGCTATTACTATTTATAAACTAAAACCAAAAAATTATCAGTAAAAATCAATATGAACGGGCCCTAAGTCAGGTGGGCACCATTGAACCTCAATCCTAACTAGTGAACACAAACCCTAATTCGGCACCTCCGTTGAAGATGCCGACAACATCGACGGTCGGAGACCAAAACAACGGGGAGCTTCATTGGATCTTCACTGGAGATGGAGATGGAGGTGAGCAGGAGCACGAATATTAGCTCAAATTGAACGGTGTAAAATTTGATTAATTTGTTTTAAAAAAACCATCAAATGTTATATATCACTTGCGTAAATTAAATTAATGCATGCACGATGTAAGAAAGTCCATTGGTACTATTTAACTGGGCCTCTGGAAAACTTGAGCTTTAGGCAACCTTTCGTACGTCAAATAAATGCTATCAAGTACTTACTGCAAGTACTATTTTACTGCACAGCACATGTGTCATGTATGGATGCATGTCACGTACGTGCGTGCTTACGTTCAACCCATGCTTGCAAAGGAGGAAGAAATGAAAACAAGATGAAAGAAAAGGTCGCTAGGAAGCGCCGTGCATCCGACGGTCGCGATCGAGTCATGCCTGTACTACGGCGCGTGATTGATTGGGGCTATGTGGCGTTGGTTTGGATCGGAGGACGGACAAAACCGTGCACTCTTGGCTTGCAATTTCTTCTTCTGACTAATTTGGTTTTGACGGTGACATGTATGCTGGACAACGCCCGTACGTCCATGAAACAACCTGAATTTCCCAAAACAAATTTGAATTTTCTTACATCTTTGTTTGAACCTTAAGCCTCGTCTCAGCCCTTGCTTTTGCTTTGGGATTTATGCTTCCTCTCTCATGCACTTCCCGCCTCCTCCCTTCCTTGGCGCACCCGGCCGAAGCCGCCTTTTCCCTCCTCCATGCGCTGGCTCCACGCACCGCCCGTACCCTTGCCCATACTCCCCGCCGTGCCCACTTGTCTCCCCATCACTCTCGCCCCCGTTAGCAGCCTCGGTGGCCCCCGTGCGTCGCGTTAGCTTCCCCAACCGCCCGTCGCTCCTCCCTCCTACCCAGCGGTCGCAGCGCGCCCCGCCGTGTAGCGCCTTGCTTTTCCCGGCCGTGCAACACCGCCCACTCCCCGAGCCATCTCCTCCCCGCCTACTTCTACCAGAGACGCTCACCAACTAGCATGGCTGCCTTCCCCTCCGTGCGACGTCCCCTCATCCTTCTCCCTCGCGCGTCAGCGGCCTCCCGCGCACCCCCCACAGCTCCCTCCGCCTTCCCCGGCTATTAAAGCCCGATTGCTGCTGCAGGAAGCACCGCACCACTCTCATCTTCCTCCCTGTGCAACCAATTGAGCTCTCTCCTCCCCTAGCACCGCCGCCGCCCTCCCTGGTCCCAGTAGGCCCCGAAGGCAATCCGCCGATTCATCCGATTTCAATCCAATTACTTTCTCCCTGAGCACCCCCTCCGCACCCCAAAACCGAAACCCCACCCAATTCCAAGTGAGAGTTGCTCTCATGGCCCCGCACCGTGCACCTCCCCACTGACCGCCGCCCCTCTCCGTGGACAGTCTCCCTGAGACACTCCCGAGCCAAAGCAACACATCACCAGTGAAGCCTCCCCTCCCTAGATGGTGAAACCACAGCCCATTTCGGTTGAACATTGCCACAACTCCTCCAAGCCGCCACCTCACCCCCATCTTCTTTCCTCGCCGACGACCGCCCCTAGCTGCTGTGAGTTAGCGCCAATGCCAGATCGCTCGGGGGAGCACACCCCTGTCTTTTCGCCGCTATGCCGAGCTAGAGGTAGAAGACGACGCTCCTAGAGACGTCGTGGCAGCATCTGGCCCCTCCGAGCGTCATCCGACGACGCCGAGCGCAGGCGCACTGTCCCCGGGCCGAGCTGCACGCGAGCGTCGACGCGGCAGCATCCCTCCCCTCCGCGCTTGATCTAACGGCTCCCGAGCGCGAGTGCTTTAACTCAGGCCGTTTCGGCCAATCTCCCGCGCGGTGATGGGCCACGCCTGCCAGCCCACGTGGCCGTTTAAAATCCCGCCGCTCGTTCCCGCGCGCCGAGTGGGCCGGCCCAAGCACTGTAGCTAGCACAGCGACCCTTAATTATTTTTTTAAAGCCAAAAATTTCAAGAATATACTCATTTGATTTATTTCGACACCCCGATTCCATTTTCGATGCCCGTTTCTTCCAATTCCACTCCCAAAAATCTAACCCTAGCCATTTGAGCATTTATTTCTCATATTTATTTTATTTCCTTTATTTCTTTTCCTAGGTTGTTTAATTTATTTTTGTTTTTCTAGCTTGGTTAGAAGCAAGCTCAGAATTTGATATTTTATGCGTTTATTTTGCGTTAGTGCACGAGGAGTCCAAGGTGATGGTTCAATGTTCGAAGCAAACTTCTACGTGCTACGAGATTTTCGAGGTTGCAGTTCCGCAAGGCAAGTTACAAGTTTTTGAGCATGTTGAACCCATAAATTCCATACTATTTATTTATGCTATTTACATTAATATTAATTGCTCAAATTATTTGTTTACAATAAGTGTTTAGAATAATATATTGCATTTATTTATGTCCTACCACCGATAAATACTCTGTTTAACTTTGAGGCCACATTCACCTTGACAAACCATAGTATTATTTAATTAAAGCATATATAACAATCGTATTTAGTCACATAAAATAATGAGCTATTAAGGACTTGATAGTTCGCCGGTAAAACTATTTAAAAATGTTCTAGGGTGGAGGGTGCAGCAGACGAGTGTCAATACAGCATGTATCGGTTACCGGTTGTGGTTGGTAGTCTCAGGAGCAAATATAAGGATGAGGCCCTTATGCTGAGTATAAAGCACAGAACCCGCTCAACCACAAGTATTGAACTGTCAATCCTGGTCCGTTAACTGCTCACTTTAATTGAACCCCTACAGGTGTTTGGGGTGTGTCATTTGGGTGTGGTCTCGCCGTACACACACAACGGTAGGTCTTCACGAAACTTGGGTGGTCGATTGCAGCTTGTGCGGTCGTACGCGTTCCGAATTGGCCCGTGGATTCCCAGTGTAGTGAAGGTCAAAACCTATCGGGTAGGGTCTATACATTAAATTGAGCAGCGAAAGATCTGGTTTTCTTAATTCAGTCGTACGCTAGCTGAGTGTGTTTATAGCTTGACATTGGTAATTCGAATACACCGTGCTGCCGGTTAATGAAGTTGTGTTTGATGGGTGAATCCAGTAGCAAGGCATAAGTAGTTTTCTAGTATTTTAATCTGTGTAAAATGAACAAGAAATATTTGGAGATCCCCAATTCTTTAAATAGTATTGTTATTATTGTTTTACCATTTTGAAGACTATTTACAAATAAAACTGCATCCACATAAAATAATAAGATCAGCATACTCCCTTCCTTGAAAATTCCATGCATGTAGTAAATTAAGATTTACCATTGTGACTTACTGAGTACGGTTGGTTGTACTCAAACTTGCTATAATTCCACCACTTCAGATACCCGAAGAAGAAAGAGCAATTCAAGAGTTTGTGTTAGGATTACGACCGCACCCAGGCTTTCCTATGGGAGCTTTCTTCGGATCTTCTGATTGTAAGGTATAATTAGGGCTTGAACGCCCATAAAAATGTTGAAACTGACCATTAGGTCGTATTTCTGTCAAACTAATCCATTTTAAATGCTCGTAAGCAGGCTCGATGCTCCTTCAGTCCGCAGCAAAACTCCTGGGCTGTTGTGGGACGTACGGCGCCCCTGTTCCCCGAGACGGGGGCGTTACAGTCCACTTCACGCTCATCTCTCTTCGATAGGTAAGGCCCCGTTCGGAGTGCTGTCATTTTTTTTCACGTTCCTACGAAAACTGAATTATTTTTAGTGAAATTCATGTTTATAAATAGGGTCTAAACTAAGGAGATTCATTGTCAATCGATCTCAGGGCTTTGGTCGATTACGGAGGAGCCGACTACGAGAGGTTGGATAGGCATCTTACAAACAATAGTTTCTCTAGAAGCATGCCATCTTAAGGAATTTAAAGCTTTTCACTCTGATAGCTACATAAGACTATAAAGATCATAGACTAATTACCAAAAAAAGCTTCACGAAAAACCAAGCCAAATGAGCCTTGACACCTAGATAAGTGCTACTGCCAACCAAAGTGCGGTTCTACCAATAAATTGGTGCTACCTTTCTCAAAACGGAATTGAGAATTGCAACTCGAGCAAAACAAAAACAGACACAACTTTTAAACCACAACTACAAATCTTATGAAACTTGAACAAAAGCTTTCTTAGGACATTGTTGTAACACCCTAACTTTTGAAAGAAAATAAAATGTTAAGAAATTTGGCGTTTGTTGAATTTGGTGTTATTTGGCAATCTTAATCTTTTGGGTTTTCAGGAAGGCCTTGGTCAGGGGTTCCCTAAATTAAACAAAGAAATAAATCAAGACTTTACATGAGAAATAAGGTATTAAGAGTAATAGGATGTGGAGGATACCAAATAAAAGAGAAAATTTAAATGGGGCATATGTGCAAAAATATCACCTGCAAATAATATGAAATCTAGAACATAATTGAATTAAAATCCAGAAGCAAACAAATAAATAAAAAGTACAAACATAACATATAATAACCATAAAATATATATATACAAATAAACAAAATAATTGGGCCAACCGACCGAGCAAATCAGCCCGGCCGACCAGCCCTCCCTCATACACGCTCTCCCTCTCTTTCTTCTTACTCCTCTCTCTACTCGCCGCGTGCCCCCTCTTCTCTGTTACTCCCGTGCCCGCGCCCGTTTTCCCTCTGCGCCTCGCGCGCGCCGACACTCTCCCCTCTCTGTTTATCTCTGTAGCCACGCGCTGCCCGCGCCGCGCCCACGCCGAGCTGCACCCCACGCCGTCCTTA
The DNA here is from genome assembly GCA_036346265.1 of Melocanna baccifera. Taxonomy (NCBI): domain Eukaryota; kingdom Viridiplantae; phylum Streptophyta; class Magnoliopsida; order Poales; family Poaceae; genus Melocanna; species Melocanna baccifera. The sequence continues at coordinate 19,556,227 of CM070707.1, read as the reverse complement.
CCGTACCCGGCAAATTAAAGCCGTACCACGGCCCCGATCGCCCGAAATCCTCGCCGCTGCCACCGTACGCTACCGCATCCCCGCAAATCTTCTCTCTGATTGATCAAATCTCGATTCACTGGATTCATCGTGATCTCCACACTCGAAGCCTCACCCCCTCGGCCACAATGGTTTGCCACGTCGCCTCCCTCTCGCTGTGGCCGTGCGATTGCAAAATCTCGCCATTTACTGCCGTCGCGAGCATTCCATCAGGCTCCCCACACCCTTTTCTCTCTCTCACCGAGAGCAATCGGATTTTCTTGCTCCATAGCTCGTCGGAGCTCACTTCTTCCCCAACTCCGGCGATCGGGCTCATCGCCGATTGGCTCCACCCCGAGCCGATTCCTTCCACCTGGAGCACCCCACGGACCCGGCGACACCATCCCGGTCATCCCCCAAAGCTCCCTGTGCCTGCGCTTCTCCCTCACCGTGAAGCCTCCTCGAGCTCCGCCGGCGGACGACGACAGACCTCCTCGGCTACTCTCAAGTCACCAGGACCTCCGAGGTAGCTTCGTATACATCCGTAGATACTCTCTGTTCAGTCAATTGGATTACAATGCAGTGGTTCGCCGTATCGGTTCTCCCCTGGCCCCGCCACCGCCATTGCTCGCCGGCGACGCTCGTCCAGCCAAATTGGTCGATGAGAGTTCGGCTAGATGAGCACGGGATCGTGAGCATACCATTCCTCGAATTCTCACAATTGGCCGTAGCCTCTGTCGCCAGGGGTAAACGCCGGAGCAAGCTCCCTCGCTTCGGGCACGAGGTAGACGACAACCGAGCGGCCGCGTTTGAAGTGGATCGTCGGATGACAATCGGACAGCTCGCGTCCAATCGGTACGCACGTGCGTGCGCCTGCATCCGGCCCATCCGATGCCGATCGGGCGGCCCATGCGGCTCCCATGCATTCTCGCGTGCCCGCGTACGCTCGGAGCCGACCGATCGGGATCGGATGATCCTCGCGTTCGGTTGCCCACCGCCCGACACGCGTCACTCCTTTACATTTTCTTGATTTAACTCGGGTTGAGAACTTTATACATGAATAACTTTTGCAATTTAAATCCAAACTTGGTGAAACCAATTTCTAAATTCATCTAAATTCGCCCTCTGTCCAGAGAAACTGAAATAAAAAATTTCTGAGCATAAATAAATTCTTGGTACAATTTACTTGGTTAGGTTACATTAGTTATAACTTTAGAATTCACAATTAATTCTTTTAGAATTTGAACTCAAGGAGGAAATTTCTAACATACATTAAAATAATACTTGTTCAAGGGAATCAAGACCATAAATTTCTGAGTTCATATGGATCCTTGTTGAGATGCTATTTGGCTATGTTAATTTATTTTGCTTTCTTTAAAAATATGCGTTCAACGAAACGTTAGCATACAAGGACCAGAAAGCAGAAGCGGAGGCCAACCAAGACCAAGACCAGCAAAACCCGGACAATTGCGAACCAGGCGAGTCAATACTTTGATTATTTTGAATACCCATTTCTGCAAATTATTTAGATTTAAATTATCAAATGCATGCTGTTATTTTATGTGCTATAATATGTTGGATTTCAAGCTTTAGCTAGCTGCCCATTTAAAAAGTGCTACTATTATATCTTTCCGGCACATTTATACTGTGAACATTGTCACCCTAGTAAAAACTTAGAAATGTAGAGTTTCAAAAAGAATCGTTTACGCTTACATTACTTGGCATGCATTGCTTAGTCTCGGGGGTGTTTACAATGTTCCAATATCATATGCAAAGAGAAATTTTAGGAAAAGTGGCAGTTGGAAATGGTCGGTTATGTTTAAAATGATCATTATTTTATGCACTCAAATATCTCAAAAAACTACTGATATATCTGGGCGGATGGTTCGGGGGTGTGGTGCACCGGTGTGCACAAGAGTGGGGTTTGTGGTAGAACCGTCCAGATAGTTCAAGGACCGAATCGGGTCATAACCTCCCATTGTAAAACAGTACAACCACAAGCTGGTAAAATGTAGGCATGACTAACTAATTTGCATCGCCAGTAAAGGAAAGCACTTCGGAGTGAACACGGGTCGTGGTGCTGGAGGGAAGCCGCCGTGTGGCACAAGAGGGGGTCGGGAAGACGAAACCTTAGCGAGTGCAATCCTTTACTAGATGCATTATAAAGGTCATGTGGTAATTCCGTTGATCTGCATGTCTAAGGAAACATGTGGAATATAGCAATGGAATTATCTCTTGTGGGTAAAGTTGTAGAAACTCTGCAGAGTTTAAACTGTTCGAACAGTCGTGCCTACGGTCAAGGGCGGACATGGAAACTTAACTTCGATATAGTTCTATTTCAAAATAATTTCTCAAAAGGTTGGGGCTTGAAATCGGAAAATGAAGGACGAAGGACTGTCCTGGTTTGAGTTGTCCTAGGTGTTGTCCCAGTGGTAAGTCAAGTGGCTATAACACTGACAAATGGATTGTGGTATAAGAAACTTGGGTTATAGATGAGATCTGTACTTATTCTATAAAATCTTTTAATCAGAGGTATTATAAATTTTGGTCCAAAGGCTAAGTCTAGGAATTTCTTACATAAATATGTTAAGTCTATCGAAATGCAACTTCCGGTAAAATAAAATAAACTTGAACTTATCCTTTGACAAGCCATACATGTTATATATTTGCATTCTATGTGTTGGCTCGCTGAGCATGGGGTTGGAGTGCTCACACTCGCATAATCAAATCCAGAATTAGGAGAACAGGATCACTACGCGTTCGAGGATGCACCACGCCAAGGCACTGATGATGGAAACTAGGACGGCTTTTAAAATACTCGGTCCTAGGTAGCAGACTTACCGTAAGAGTGCTTGTCTATATGATCAGAGCCTGGTAATATAGACATGTACACTTACCCCCAGTCAACTGCCGATGGCCTATGGTTCCGCTACTTTTGCTATCTTCCGCTGCTATATCTTTTGGATTGTAATATTTGGCCTGAACGGCCATTATGGAAGACAAATGCCCGACGTGGCTTACTTTTGAACTCTGATGTAAATTATACTTTATTTTGACTGTATGATCATCGTTATGCGATGTTTGGACTGAATCAGCAATGTACTGTGAGCACTATCTACTGATCCAGAGAATAGTGCGGTGGTATCACAGAGGATTCTAGACTGAAAATCTGGATCCGACAATTGTGAACTTATTCCAATCAATAATCCAAAGAATCATTGCCAAAATACAAATCTTTATCCCTTACAAGAAAGATTACATCAAAACCGAGCCAAAAATGAAACCTGGGCTAAGGATGGTCAAGATGATCATATAGATCAACTCTCACATATCCTAGCAAGCTAAACAATAGCAAAACTCCAAGCTAAAATATCTAGAACAAAATCTCTCAAGATTTCACTCCTTTCAAGCTAAAATCGAGCAAATTCAAGGCAGACTTAAATAATTTGCTATTGAGATACCTAGATGGATTGGATCTTACCTCTAAGAGACTCTTCTATCATTTACACATTCTTGGCAGTGAGCAAAATCAAGAGGAGAGGAAAAACCATAAGAATCAAACACAAGCAAGGCAAAAAGCTCAAGATCAACAAGAATAATCATTTGCACGAATTTGATAGATATATTGATGTTTGGAGATGAATGTTTATAACCACTCGCTAGTCACACACAAGCTTAAGAATGACAAAATGCTCACACACAAGAGCTTCCTGCACCTCCTCCTTACTTTTGTAAAACGCTCCTGTCTAACCTCAATCTACTAGTACTCTCAGGTCGCTCACTCACCTTCACTCACTACCAGTTTGCCAAATTGGTGTGTGTGTGTTCCACTTCAACAGAATGGCCTGATCTCCTCTACCTTGCTTGTCATCAAAATCTTCATCTTCATACATTACCTCATTCTCACGGTTTTCAAGCTCTATCCGTTCCACCAAGGCTTCGATCTACTCACCGTCATCTGCAATTCCCATGGGTTTGTGTGCCTCGGGCATAGGAAGCTCTTCAATCACATTTTCCACTGAGTCGAGACTACCTCCCCCTTCTTGGCTAAAACATTTCAATGCACTTTGGCTGAACTATTTAACTTCTTCAGAACCACCATTAGTGGCATATTCCTAGGTCACATAAGTCGGAGGGACTTTCTCAAAGGCTTGGGCTGGCAAGACTAGTAGCCATCCACGCTCCTTCGCCAATCTCACGTATGAGCTCCACAAATTTTGCCCCATCAGCTCCACCAACTCCCAGTACATATGTTGTCATGTCTAGGTAGCAACACCATACAACTTTAGGTCATGCAACACATGATCTAGCAAGAATATATGGTACAACCATATCATAACAGTGCCCTATGAACGTTGCTCTATATTTGAAAGACTTGCCATCACACATGGAAAATCATGCAAATCAACTCATTCTACACCCATCTGTGGAATCCCTTCTCCATAGTGCATTTTGAAAGCTAATCGTTCAGTCATACATGTTGATCAATTCAACAAATAATCTAATGTTAATAATAGTTGTTCATTCGATGAAATAAATGTGAAATAGACCACATAACAAATCCGCTACTCACTAAAAAAACTTGCATAGGAGGCGATTTCTCTAATCTACAACACCCTAAAGAAAGACAATCAATCATATATGTCTTGTAAAAATCTAACTTACCAAGCATACTTCATGTATGTAGCGCACATAGTTAATAATAGATCCTACATACATCCTATTCTGCATGTTTCAAATAGACCTAACTAGCAGATCAAATATTCTAAAACTAATCAGTGCACTATAACTAACGAGTACGAGACATTAATAACTCTACAATAATTCATCATACACATACTATCCTAAATAACTACATATCTACAACTATACTATTTACACATCTACTCACTACCCAATATAACTACACATCTAATTATTTTATTTGCTAACCTACTATGATTTCAAAATAAAACGTACTAAGAAACTAAGAACTCACCTCTACAATGCAGAAATCAGTCATTCTCCTGCTCACTTCTCCTCTTCCCTTATCATCTCATCTCTTCACCTCTCCTCCCCTCTTTCTCTTTTTTACTGAATTGTTATGAATTTTGACCCTTTTCACCATTAATACACTAGTTGTGACAAAGGGTGCGGGGCCTCTGTCGTTAATTGAATTGGCAACAGCGGCAGTGGCAAAAACGTGGCACACTACCATCCATTCGTTTAGCGACAGAGTTTGAAATGGAGACAAAAGGTTATTTTTGTATTTTAAAATGATGATATATAAATATAATATTAATAAGAATGTATTTTTAAAAAAATCTCAAGATAGTAGCATTGTAGCAGCATGCTAGCAGCAGAGCTGTAGCCTAGAGGCATGAGAATTCCATCGGGAACCAAGGGTTGGGCGAAATCAAATCCATTCATCCATCTCAGATTTCGCAGCCCAACGACTCAAAGTAATTAGCTTCAAACAAATCCTAGTAAGGGCATCTCTAATAGTGCCACTTCAACTGTCTCTTAATTATACCAAATCAGTAAATTCCTATGCGGAGGAGAGATGAGGTGAGAAAAGAGAATGTACTATCTCTTATACAAGATATAATCTAAGTGCACAAATTAACACAAATGGTAATGAAGTGTAAGGAGGGAAAGGTGATGAAAATAGTATAAAATAGTTAGAGAAATTAATTTTAGAGAACTGTTGGAGATATTGTCTCTAGTGCTGTCTTTATATAATATGAAAGCCTTATAGACGACCTTAAAAGACATACTATTGTGTATGCCCTAAGCAACAAAAGCTCAGCTCCAGCTTAATTACACATGCAATTACTCCAACCAGTACTGCTAATCTTATACTTACGAGGAGGACTGAGCGCTTGCTCAGTAGGCTTGGCACACCGTCGTGTGGCCAGCCCACCTGGCTTCGAGCCCGACTGCCTCATTTTTGGGGTCGCTCTGTTCATATGAACAGTGGCCCTCTGGTACTGCATGTTCATATGCTTTCTAAGTATATGCACGCACGTGGGTGCGTTCAGTGGTCAAAGCGCGTGTTCGCGCTCTCGGAGATCTTGAGTCTCCATCTCTAGTCTTAAACGTGTGCATTGGACGCACTCACGTAGGTACGTGTAGGTGTGTGTGTGCTGTGCGTGCATACGTAAGTGTATTCTTATTGTACTCATAAACTCAAAAAAAATCATAGACTTGCAAGCTGTGCGTGTTTTGGTCCATCTATTCATCTATAGTTGCTTTGATTCGTGCTTTAATATTTATACAATTAGCTGTGAAGTATAGAATCGCCTTCCAAACAACAAACAAGAAGAGCTTGTAAGCTTTGTGCATGCTGTTTGTCCCCACAACACGGTGCAGAGCTACTGCCCATATATAGCTCACAGTACTAATTTTTCTAAGGGGGTGATCGGAATAGCGATGGCTTTTGGCTTTTGGCTGAAAAAACACTGTAGCTGGCTGAAAAAACACTGTAGCTGAGTTAGTGGATAGTGTAGTGAATAGTGAAAAAAAAGCTGAAACTAGAAGCTGAAGCCGAAAAAAACCGAAACGATCACCCCCTAAGAGTAAAATTAGGACACATATCACACCTACATCACACTCAGGCTACACACATACACTAAGAATTTTTACGAATGCATCATGGTCTTATGAATCACCGATCACGGACATACGTCTTTTCACTAAGCTCACGTACATGTGTACTAATTAATTCTACTACTCCATTAGCAGATTAAATCTAACCCCATTTGGAAAATTCTTTGTACCAGTGGTAGACTGTGGACTCAAATCCTACCGAGTACTAGATGTTTTGAGCTATGACTGATTGTAAATTTTTTTTGCTACGACTGGTTAATCTAATAAATAGTGATTACGAAAAAAATCTAAAATCAAAACCAATTAAAATAAAAGGGGAAAGAACGGGCCGTTGAGCCATTCAGGGGTGTGATCGTGCAGCGCGCGCGCGCATGCATGCACACTTACACAGTGCATGCAAGATTTGCAAGATGCCTCGGTACCTACGTACGTACGTACGTATCAACTGTCGAGTATCCATACGTATGCAGGCAAGGACGTACGTAAGGTACAAAAAAAAAGAGTATACATTGGACCAGTGTCAAAACATGTCAGTACGTGGGCCCCACTCTGCTGCTGTTGCATTCATCGGTTTCAGGCGGCAGCAGCAGAGGGGTCTTCTCGGCCCCAACTCCATCATCACAGGAGCAGCGCTGCGCAGCGGTCCAGCCGAAGAGCTCGGCCCCAGTCACAGATGGTGGTGGTGGCCCAGCCAGGCGGCCCAGGCCCATCCACGACCAAGCCTAAGCCGCGGTCAAAAGTCAAAACAGGGCCCAGGACGTGAGGTAATTAATCATTGTCACCGCAACGTGATTAAAGATAGGTTCTTTTGGCCCGAGGTTTATACAATTTTAGCTGATATAGCCGAACTCGATATAATTTATATTATAATTTATCTATAAACCCCATCCAAAAACACATCATTTATTCATACAAAACAAGTTAAGCCGAAGTCCTCACGAACCCGGCCTAACTTTCACCACAACCGAGTCCCTAAATTCTGCACAGGCATTGCCACTCGATCTATGATGGACTAGTAGTACTGGCTAGCTAGACCAGTAGTACGCTAGTTAGTACTCCTGCTATGAATGCTTAGCCCCTTGATCCTGCTCTGCTCTATCTTCATGTCTCTTTTACCCTAATCATGGCTGTTGCCGGTACACACAAGCATTTGCAGTGCATGCGGCCCCGCTTGCCAACGCTGACGACGGGGCGATGATGGTGAATTTACTGTAGCATGTACTGAGTATACTACAGTAAAAAAATTTCATTTTTTTCCTATTTTTTTGTATTCCTTTACATCGTTCGCTCTAGATTAACGTGCTGTTTTTATTTTTATATTTTTAAAATTTAATTATACCCAATAAACCAACTCAGCTACAATAAAAATAAGTCAGCTACAGTGTTTTTTCAGCAAAAAATCAAAAATCATCGCTATTCCGAACACAAGAATCAAGGTCATGGCCAAGCCTCAGAGATGTTAGGATATTGCTGACTGGTAATTCGACAAAACATGCGTACTGCATTGCAGATCAAACATGCAGCTGGCCGGGGAGTAGCATGGATTGTGCGATATTATCACGCCTGCCTGCGTGCTCCCTTCAGTTAAGCTCATCAGGAGACAGTGATCATCACTTGAAGCTAGTAAGCTGCAGGAACTCTTGTGTAAATCTGTAGGTGCGCAGATGGTAATAAAGAAAGAGTGAATGTTTGCTTTCAAATTTTCCTTAAAAATTCATTAATCCTTCACTCTAATAATTATAAAACTATAAAGATTAAGATGAAAAGCCATCATACAATCTAGAATGAGAGCGTGGAATATTTAGAACAATCACGCTATATAATTCATTTATTTAAGTCACAAAGAGTTATACATATATATAGCCTAGTATAGCTAATAGGAACACATGACTAATATGAACACAAGACTAATATAAACACAACACAAGATTAATGTGAACTCAAGAGATTGAGCATAAAGCACGAGAAGGCTAGGCATCCGGTAATTAAAGGGTCAGGCTAACATAGAAAATCAAAATGCTGAAAAACAGAGCAATAAACAGTAACCGTTACACTACCGCTACGGTAACTGTGGTACTACCGCTGCTACAGTAAAATTAGAATAGATAGTGTTTTCAACACGATTTCAAAAATCAAAATCGAGAGAAATTTTGATCCATAGACCCAAATGATTTAAAAATTTGCAGGGATCTATTCTAGAATATTAAGAACCTATTCTAACAAACGATCATAAAAATTATGGTCAAAATTGAGACCTTTTTTAGTTTGAATGAAGATTGCATCTAAACCAAGCTAAAACCCCAAACGGTGAATACAATTTGCTTATGGGTAGATAATGGTTAAGATAGCTCTAGATGTATGGGTAGATAATGGTTAAGATAGCTCTAGATGTATTCTCACATGTCACAGTAAGTTAAAACACCGAAAAACATAACCTAAAAACCTTCGAAATAAGAAATCACTTGTTGAGACCAAAATCAAGTAAAACTAGGTTTCTTTATGAATTTTCTATCAAAGTGTCTAGATGATACGAGATTAATTTTTAGAGGTTATCTCTATTTCCATCACTTTCTTAGCACGATAAGATCAAAAAGAGGGAAGAGCAGAGATTAAAACCAACTGAAACAAGAGTAAATCAATTAAAACAAGAGATAGACATAGATATGATCAAAGATTGATGTATTGCCACTTGAAGAGATAGGTTTTACAACGACTCTACCTTAAAGGACAGAGAGCACACAAGATACTCAACTCTCAAACTCTAACTCTAGACATAAATGCACAAGAGAGATGAGTTGGATGGCTAACCACATGTTTTCATTACAACCCCTTAAATAGGTGGACAACCGGCCATATCTAGCTCTTAGTGAATCTTATCCACTAACATAATGGGAGAAACCCGTTAACTCCACGCACACAGGTTTTATTCACATATGTTTACTTATGCATGTCTTTCAAAGCACATAAAGCCGTATCCGCTAAATTCTTAGCCTTGATCCGTCTCGATCAAATCAGCTCCATCTTTACCTAAACCGCTCTCCAACGTGCCACCCACACGCCACGGGTTTGATCCAAGGTGGTTAAACTACCAAAATACTCTTCGTTGATCCAGATATCACCATCATTTGTAAGCAATCGTCATAATTACTACGTGTAGGTATACTATTAGCTTGCCACGCATCACTAAATCTCTCTCGTCCCGGTTCCACGAACTACGGCTCACTTGAACCGTTTAAGCTTCATGTGCCATCCCGTCATTCGAATTTGCTTTCAATATTTTTCGTCTTTCTCGTACCATGCCTGAGCTCACCATCTCACCCGGTATCCTCGATCGTTTTGGGTCTCAACTCCTCTATAAGCCTAACCATGATCCTCGCCGTTGACTACGGTTGACTCCAAGCGACCCTATACATCCAAAGACAAAGAAATCATTTTCAGATATAAGTTCTTCATAATTTAACTCACGTTGGCCAAAACATATTTCATGCAATTTTAATGCAATAACCTAGGTTAACCCAACTCAATCCACAATTCAAAACTAAAAATCATGTTTTTCTGCCAAATCCGGTAGTACTGCACGCAACATATCGGTATTACCATATTGCGACACTACCGCTCTCAAACCCGGTACTACCGCATCTTGCAATTCCGAACTGGACCTCTCTTGAAAAACGTACCATCATGTAAAATGCGGTACTACCAGTATGAGTGCATACGTCTAGCGGTACGACCGCACAAATACCTATGATACTACCACCTGCAGTATGACCATATCAACACCTACGGTAATACTGTTTTTTTTGAAACTTTCAGAAAACAATCCAAATAAAATGTGATCTTTGCAAAATCATTTAACTACTTTACAAAATTTGCAATAATTTATCACAATAATGTTCTAAATTTTCTCATATAGTCCTTCAAAATAATCTCTGATCATTGCAAAATCCCTTTTGTGCGCCGGCCGGCCAGCCGGAGATCGAGGAGGGTCTATCATTGCGGCTTTGCATACTGTCACTTTCTCGTATGGTCCTTCAAAATCATCTCTGTTCATTGCAAAATCCCTTTTGTGCGCCGGCCGGCCGGCCGGAGATCGAGGAGGGTCGATCATTGCGGCTTTGCATATTGTCACATGCGTGCAGGTTTCGATGTTTACCCCCCTTGCAGCGTGCAAACCGCTGAACATTCTCCCAGAGATAAGCGGATGCCTGCAAGCAGATTGTAATTCTTCACGGGACCGACCTCTCGCGCGCATGTTTTTGTTACTCTCACAAGTAGGCCCAGAGAATTATTGTTGGCTAGCTTTTCCAGGCACACAAACCATACCAGCAAGTGATGAAATAATAGTAAACCATACAGGTTTACCGTTGGGGTATAGTACTTAAAAGTTACAGTCCCTTGGAGTATTTCAGAGAGATCTGATACGCAAATTCACTGCAAATTGACTTCTGCACTTGATTTTGTTGCTGCATTTGTGCACGATTTGGTTTTGTTCGGCTTATGGCGTATAAACAAAACGGCTTCTCCGCTACTGTTTCGAAGTGATTTATCGGAATAGTCTTTTTTAAATAGCTTATCGATATTCGGCTCACTCACATAAGTACTCGTGTTAAGATCAAAAACCATAAACTGTAACTATAGGTCATAAGTTGTAGCCGAAAAACCCACCGGATCTTTTGCCATTTGGAGCTGAAAGCATCGTCTCTTGCATGTTCTGTGCACTGCAATACGGCATACAGCATACGCACTGTACAATTGGCCGAGTTCTTTCTGGTAACTCGAGTTTTTACAAAGTGAACAGCCACCTAGCTAAGTAGTGTAATATCATGGAGTGGGAATTAAATCTTCTGCTGCCCACTCTGTACCTGAACTTGAAATGACGACGTTTCTTTCTTTCTCCCTGGCCATGGCTCATCAGGTGAGTCTGCATGTGTATGTTGTAGCTGGAAAGGAGGGCACGAGATCTTCGGAGAAGAGGGGGAGGGGGGTGAAAAGGAGAGACCAGAGAGATTCAGAGCTCTGCAGCTTGGGTTGTAAAATTTGTCCAAAGATTCTGGGCCTGCCTCCCTGCTGCCCAAATTATGAACCTGTCAGGAGGGTGATGCGACCTTGTGCAGCATCTTCAGGCTCCTCATTTACCTCTTGCCGATTCAATGCTTGCGAGCGACTTCTCTTTACCCCTCAACTACCGTTATGCGCAACAATCTGAAGCATCTAGCTGTGCTGCATGCCTGTGCCCTGACAGTACTAATGTTTCTTTTCCTAACCAGCTTACCATGCAGTTGTAGCTTGCTATCAGTAATTCTGAACCTGTTAATCTAGGATTTATTTGGCTCTAGTAAGTAGCAATTGTTGGCTTCTGCACCAACACTTCTGTGGATTTCGGTTTTGATTTCTAGCTAGCTCTATGATGTGTTTATGTTCGTTCAGATTCGTCGGTTCAAGATAGGATAGCGGGACGCAGAGCAACAAAGACTGAAATTGACCATGACACACCGGTACCAGATACGGTGAAAATTTCATGCAGGCGATGTTCATTTCTAGTAGTACTCTGGTTCTTTTTTGTTTTGGTTTTGGCTTATCACTACCTACTGCAGTAACTAATTTTTAAATAGTGTGTCTTTTTAAGACGAGATCTACAGATAGATTATAGTAGATATTGTACCGAGCTCAGCTGTACCGGTTAAAATCGCATGTGATTGTTTTTTTTTTACATACTGTCTCTCGCGAACTGATAGAATTCAAATCATAGACCAAAAGGCAAAGCCACGTACCAAAAGAATCCACCCTAGTTACTCAGGTCAATGCACTATACTGGTCACCTCGATTTGAATGGTTTCTGAAGCTGCCATGACTACGCAAATTGACTGATGAATGGCCGGCCTGAATGGGAATTACTGGTGTTCCTGTGCCATGCACGGCTACATTTGCTAAACTGATAAATGCTTTGCAGCAGCAGGAGATAGCAAATGCTTGACAGCCTACTACATTTTTCATTCATGGCGTAGGCCCAGTTGATGACGAGTGAATGAGACTTGACAAATCTATTCAGTGTTTAGGGGGCGTTCGGAATAGCGATGGCTTCTGATTTCTGGTTGAAATTTCACTATAGCTGACTTTTTTTTACTGTAACTGAGTTATCTTTTTTGGGCATAATTAAATTAAAAAAATGTAAAAATAGAAAAAATATATTAGCCTATCACGGACAATGCAAAGGAATACGGGGAAAAAAAGAAGATACAAAAAACCTAAAATATCTAAAAAAATAGAAAAAGATGAATTATTGAATAGTGAAAAAAGCTAAAGATAGAAGCTGAAATTGAAAAAAAGTTGAGTTGAGCGGGATTCACTCCCTTGCATTGGCTACTCGTGTTGAATTGGATGCAGGAGGCTGTCAGGCAGGCGGAGTCCTCACCTGGATGGATCATCCCTGTCCATGGAGACTTGAATGTTTCTGAACTCTCACTCTTCGGAACTATTCCCATTTACTCGCAACGGTCCAGCACATGGGTGGAACGGGCCGGGCCGTCCTAGAGCAATTTCGGCTTGGGATGGGCTAACATTCTGTTCACTAACGGCCCATCAATTGGCCCGCTTGGAGTTTGTGCGTCGTTCTCTTCTCCCCTTCCTCTCGTATTCGCACAGCTGGCACGCGGGCCGCCGGGCCCTCAATGTCAGGCTCCCCCATCGATTCACCCGAACCGCTCCACCCATCTCACACCTCCTCCCTTCCACGTTGCACGAGAGGCGTTAGCATCGATCACCACCACCTCCCCTCGACCCGGCGCCGCCTTCCTCCACCGACCTGCTCCGCCTCGGCGCTGCCTCTCCCAACTCCTCCTTCCCCCGAACCAGCATTGCAGCGAGCGGCCGGCGGCGGAGCAGCCATGCAACACGAGGATGAGGAGGGCAGCGGGCACGGGCAAAGCACCGACCAGAGAAGCTGGGGCGGCGGTGCAAGGAGGCGTGAGGAGCCGATGAGGAGGGGCATGGGCCGAGCGGAGAAGACAGAGAACCACGAGAAGATCGCCGCCCACACCGTCAAGGTATCCATCCATACAAACCGTGGATCTTGTGTTCCTTTACTTTTCTGCAATTCGTGCACGCCAGGTGTTTGTTTGAATGTGTCATCCATGTTTGATTCGATGGATGGTGATGGTGATGTCACGTATGCATGCAGAATTGCATATCCTGATGTATTAACTCTGCAAGGGCGTGGCCTTCTGCCATGGCCACAGCGCGCTGCACTGCGACCTCAAGCAGCACAACCTACTCATGGACCGCAAGACTTCGGGCTCAGCACGAACGTCAGTCACTCCACAAGGTTAGTTTTCCTTTGGCTTAATTGACGAATGATAGCTTTGGGTAGAAGTTATGAGTACAAATGAGACTGATAGAATAGTTTGACAAATGAGAAAATATTTGATCCTGAATGCAGTTGAATTTGTTTATTGATTTATGTTATGAATGTAAGTTAATAACCATACAATTCAATGTTTTATTGAATGGAAGAATGCAGTAGAAGACTAAAAGTAGGATAACTACAGAAATATACTGAAATTTAAATGTCTAACTAGGCCATACCCCTCGACCCCCATTATCTAGAGAGTTGAACAGTGATATGCCTGTGGGGGCAAAATTGCTAATTCTTGTGATAAACTGGATGAACTAACTAGATGAATGAGGTTTGTTCACTTTGAATTTTTTAGTTGCTTGGAAGGATTCTGCCGCAATGTCATCATGGCATGCTCTTTGCAAAATCAATGTATCAGAGCACCGGTTGATGCAGAATTTTCTTGAATCTGATTAACTAGGTTATGGTTTTTCAAGTGACTCCAATATGATTTTGAGTTCTTAACTTTGTTTCATTTGAAGTATTTAATGATGGTTCTGGACCTTCTGTAGGTGAAATGTGACCTCCAGGTGGTATGATTCAAACTCATAAACAAGTTGGGTGAGAGCAAATCTAGCCATTAATAGATCAAAGAAATGGCAGGAATGATACCAAAAAGGTAATCCCTCTTGGCATAGTCTTATTCTAAACCAACTATTGTCTTGTATATGCAATTGTACTAATCTAATTGTACAGCTCGGTATATCAGTCAATGCATTTGCAAGTGGTAACTAGTTCAATCGTCGCTACTAGGGAAGGATCTCCGACAAAAGAAATGGAAAAAAATCACAGCACATGCTACATGCATCGTCCAAAGCATTGCTGTAGGTCTGAAACTATATTGTAGGTTGTTCCATCTTTTGTACAGTATATTGTTTTATGCTTCCATTTATTAGAAATATGCATTGACTGATATATGAATTAACTGATAAATTATGTTATCGGCAGTGGAAGGTACAAATTTTAAGGCTTGGGCATTCAACAATTATCAAGAGCGTCTAACATGTCTACAATAGCTGCTATGCTTTAATAGTTCAGTGGTGATTTTGTGGTAAGATATTCTTTTAGGTTGGACTGCTGGTGTGTAGCTCTTGTAATTTGCTAAACTTGAAAATCACTTTGTTTCTTCGCTGATCCATGGCATTGCTGTAGGTCTGAAACTATACCGTAGGTTGTTCCATCTTTTATACAGTAATTGTTTTATGCTTCCATTTATAAGAAATCTGCGTTGGCTGATATACGAATTAAGTAATAAATTATGTTCTCATGTGCAATCGAACGTACAAATTGAAGGCTTGGGGTTAGGATGTGATTGTCAATGTCTCCTATGGAGAACAATTAACAAACTAAAGTTGATTTAGACCCATAATGTCTGTTCATTCAGACAAGAAATGACGTAAACTATTGAATAATTGTTTGTACAAATATGTTTTGCTTGATGTGTGAGAGAAATTTGATGTTTATTGTATTGTTTGGGATTATGTTTAATGACATGTATTACTTTAGAGGCTTCGTTGCAACGTACGAGCATCTTACTAGTAATCATGGTGTTTCTTACTGTATGCATCTGTATCTATGACTATGGATTAGCTCCATGAAGTTGTTCGAATATCTACTATACAAGATAAGTCCATTGACTGGCTTTAATATTTCTAGAAAATAAATTGGCTGACTTTGACATATATATGTCCTGCACGAAATTGCTACACAACACTCAACTAAAAATCATGAGGAAATCAGTCTAGTTTCTCACCGTTGGATTTGCATCCCGATCCGTGCTCCGGCGCAGTGGCGGAGCCAGGATTTATCGGAGCCTTGGGCCCAAAACTAAGAAGGATATGAGTCTATAACTAATATCAAATACTATTAGTACTGAGGTATAACAAAAGTACAATATAAATACATAATCAAAATAAAATTTGAATTCCATGTTGAACGATACGACAAAATAGATAAAACATAGCAAAAAGAAGAATGTAACATACTTATTGCTTCTGGAGTTTGATTGGAATTGGATTGCGATGGAAAATAAGATGCCAATGTCTTGGTCCTCTTCATCATGTATTTCTAATTCTAGTATAGCAAAAATTTAAATAGCAAGTTAAACCTTGAATCATAAGTGTACTAGGATATTGTAGATGACGTACTGTCCTAATGATAATATTTTACAAACATACTCTGCAGTAAAACATTTCTAGCAAGCTGGAATGTTTATATGACAGATTGACAGTACTAGTGCTGTGGCAGGAAGCATTTCTAGCAAGCTAAAACATGATGAAACAAGAAAGTGAATCAGCTGCCGGTACTGAATTTATAAACACAATCTAATGAAGTGAATCAGCATGTCAACAATTTATAAACACAACCATTTCCCGTAGCTACCTATCAACAATCAACAATCAGTCCATCACAATTCACAGAAGCTCACCGGGAGACTGGGAGAGGCGGAGAACCAGCACCGGCGGACGGCGGTGAGGCGGTGAGCAGTGGGGCCGGTGTCGCGGTGGACTGGCAGAGCCAGGGGCGGAGATGAGCCGCGGAGAGGAGGCGTCGGTGGGCTCGGCGGAGAGGAGGCCGGGCGGGCGGTGCGCAGCGGAGATCGGCGAGAGGGCGCCGGCGGGCTCGGCGGAGAGGCGGGGCGGGGCGCGTGCCGTGGCGGAGATCGGCGAGAGGAGGCGCCGCGCGCTTAGCGAGAGAGGCGGGGCGGGGCGGTGCCGCAGCGGAGATCGGCAGAGAGGAGGTGCCGAGGAGGGGTCGTCTTCTGCCGCCGCGGCCGAGGCGAGAGGAGGCGCGAGGCGAGGCGGTGCCGCGCCGTGGGCGGCGAGGCGGCGGCAGCGCGCGCCACGGCTCACGGCGGGCGGTGGGGCTGGCGGCGGTGCGGCGCGGCGCGCGATGCGGCTGGAGCCTGGAGGCGGCTGAGACTAGCGAGAATGACGGGAGCTCCTCTCGCGATCGCGGTTAGGGTAGGCCTCGGCGGTCGGGCGACTCGGGCCGTTCCTCTCGCGATCACGATTCTCCCAACCGGACCGCTGCCCATCTCCGCCCCTGTACACGCTATTATTTTGTTGGGCCTCGGGCCGTTGCCCAACCGGCCCGAGGCCCATCTCCGCCCCTGCTCCGGCGCACCTCCATCTTCGTCTTCAGCAAAAATCCAGTGAGGTTTAAGCCTCGAGTTCATTGGGTTAGGGTTTCAGGTTCACTAGGGCATGGCTAAAAAGAGAGGGAGGGTAGTGGCGCAGGCGGGGCGACGAGAGCTTGAGGATGGCAAGTTAGGGGTGGGGGCAGCCGGCGGTGAGCCGCCAGAGATGAGGAAGGAGCGTGGCGGTTAGGGAAGTGGCAGGAGAGAAGGAGGGTTTGAAGAGGCGTGCGCAGCTGCTTCTGCTCCCGCCGCCGACCACGAAGAGAAGGAGCACGACCATACAAACATTCTTCCATGGGAGAGAAGGAAGCCAGGAGAGGAGCTGCTCACTGGACAGTCGATGACCGCGGTGAAGAATATAGAAGAGGTTGGAGCCTGAAGGAGAGAAGGTACCAAGGTAGGGGTATAAATGTTTCCAAGTGACTTTTCAAGGTTAAATTCGTGTATATCGTTTATATCGATATCTCTATCATCTATTATTATATTAAAAAAATATAGGTAAAAATATCAGCTGCAACTAAATAAAAAGTTCCAGTGCATCTCGGCATGCGTCGGTCCCTTGTGGCAACATGCATTACTGTTAGAATCCTCTTCCCCTTTTTGTCGTCTCCCCCAAACGGCGGAATAACGGAGCAGATTAGTGAATGATTAGACGTTCCCGTCACGTTTCCTTTACAGAAAAAAGAGCCAGGGCGCCATCACGCAAGCAAGCATTGATGGCGGTGCATTTCTGCTTTGAGTTGGTCGTTGGTCCTGTCACGTGGTATTTACGAAACAAAACCAGCATGCTAGGTAATGGGTCTCTTTTTTTCCTTTTTAAAAATTATTTTTAATTTTTTTTATAATAACTAATTTTTAAACAAAGTATTATTTTAAAACAAAGCTTATAAATTAATTATAATATATATTATAATAATTTTATTTATATCGATCAAAATCACATACGAATTTCTATTATTTCGTACTTCTCTTACGAACAACATAAAAGTTTAGGTGATAAGTCAAAACCCAAAACAACAAGTCCAATACGTAGAACATGCTGCAACTATACATACAGGTACAATTAAAGCGTCACCGTTTACACTGATTGTTGATCCTTGTTGTTGTCTAGTACCGGTGTAATTTAAGGCCCTTTGACATACAGAAATTTATTAGGAATTTTATGAGAATACGTTCATTTCTTGTAAAAACTGAATAGAAATTTCTAGTTCCAAACAAAGGCTTAAGAGTACCGAAGAGGGGAAGCCTATCATCTGTACTCGCGTCAGCAAAGGTGTAGGGCTACACTGTCGGTGCCTTAGGGCTGATCTGGGCCGTTTCGAAGCCAACATCCCAGCGAATCGCTACGGTAGAAACTTCAGTAGAACACAGAGTTTTGGATATATGTAGCTTTTTTGATTATCAAAATATCAAAACTAGCTTTCAGAACATTGAAATTCTATTTCTAGCCTCTTTCATGACCGCGCGTTTATCCCGTAACGACACGTGTCCAATCGTGCGGTCAAGGACCGCACGACTACATTATTCATCGTAGTCATGCGGTCCTCGACCGTACGACTACACTGGTAGCGACACGTGTCACCAGTCATGCGGTTAGGGACCGCACGACTACGGTGAACAGTGTAGTTGTGCGGTCCCTGACCGTACGATTAGACACTTGTCGCCACCAGATAAACGCGTTGTTACGGAGGGGGCTAGAAATGGGATTTTGATGTACTAAGAGCTAGTTTTGGTATTTCGATGATCAAAAGAGCTACATATGTTCAAAATTCTAGAACACACGCATGTAAACAGTAAATTGCTATAGTGTTTTGCTCTTATTCTCTCTTTTTTACACCTGCTCATATTAGCTGTCGTTTATAATTTTTGTCTAAAAATAAATAGTAGTTGATAAAAGAGAGTTTTGGAATGAGCGAGTGAGCGATGGAAAAATTAGTGAGAAATATATGTGCGAGACAAGAGTGATAAGAGTAAGATGTGTGATAACCTATAACCCTAGCCTATTCCCGGAGCGAGACAAAAGCTTAAAGATCTGTTTATATTAGCTCGACTAGTAGATTAAAAAGATGCTCTATTTAAAATATGAGTACTATAGAACAGATATTTATTGTAAAAAATAGTTTTTAGAAATTAATACGAGTTGAACGAGGTCGAACAAAACAATTAGTAAAAAGAAGGATAAACAAAGGACGACTGCTGTTGCGGTGCTGAGTCGCTGACCCATTCCGTTCGGTACCCACCAACGCAGATACCGCAGTGCGTGGCCCCCACCAAATCATCGACACACGGCACACAAACTCGGCTAACTGGATAGATACCGGTAAGCAAGTATCCGGGCCCACTTTGCAGTGGTGCCCAACTTGACTTGTTTTGGTTTATGTTTTTTTTCTAATAGCTAGTATATTTTATATTGTAGTTGTTAGTATTTTTTAACGTAATTAAATTAAAAATAATTATAAAAAGTTATCTTACGGATAATGTAAAAAATAGAAAAAAGTAAAATACTAAAAACTAAAAATTAGAAAAAAAGAAAATAAAAAATAGTAAATTAAAAGTCAGAGGCTAAAGGCGAAACCAGCGGACCAAAGTCTGACTCAAACTTAAACCCGACCGCAGCGGTCGCGCTCGCGTCTAATCTTCCTCGCTTCCGCTTCCAAATTCTTCCAACTCGCGAGTCGTCTCTCTCCCCTAAGTAACCGCTTCCTCCTCCTCCTCTCTTCTACTCCAAGCAAAATCCCCCAACCATTCCAAGAACCGCAACTCCGAAGGCCACCGCCGGCGCCGGAACATCCATCCAAGAGCCGCCACAGCATTCCGACCGATCCGGCGGAGAGATGTTGGGGGACCTCCTCTCCAGGATCCTGCTGTAAGTCTCGAGCCGAATTCTTCTTGGTCGGATTGGATATTTGGATTGGATGGGTGGGTTTCAGCCCTCTTGCGACGTCCGAGCTAGCCATGATTTATTATTCTTTCTCTGCTTGACTGGGGGACGTGATGATTCGTCGTCGGTGGCGGCGCAGGCTGCTGTTTGGGTACGCGATGCCGGCCTTCGAGTGCTTCAAGACGGTGGAGGCGCGCCCCAACGACGCGCACATGCTCCGCTTCTGGTGCCAGTACTGGTGAGTTTGCTGGTCAACTAACAACGGAATAATCAAGAAATTGGCAATGGATTTCCTCTGAACCGTTTGCGTACGTACGTGTTTGCTCTTGATTTCCTCCCAGCCAGCCGGAGTGCGATTGTGTTTTTAGTAGTTGTTGTGATGAATTGCGTGCTACTAGTAGCTTGTTCTTTTCCTTTTTGATGTTGTAGCGTGAAACTAAGAACATAGTAGTAGCTTGTTCTTTTCCTTTTTGATGATGTAGCGTGAAACTAAGAACATAGATGGATAGCACTGTTTTCTTTAATTTCTGTGATATCATGATGCTAACCTTTTAAGTTCTTCCCCCTTTAAACTTTCCATTGATAGCGTGGCATTTTTTATGTGTATCTGGGCAAAAGTTCATGGAGCGGCCATCATGCCAACTTTATTTCTGTCCCCCTTTAATTTTTCTATGGATAGGAGCATGCATGTTTTAGGTGGCTGTTAGGTGGATGATGATACTGTTAACTACTGCCCCCGACAAAGAATTATCAATCAAATAGTTCCCTTTTAGACACTATAGTATTATGTTAGGCAGCTATATGATATCTGGCTGTAAAAAAGGGAGTATTTGTAGTGCTGTTTCAGATTCATTTCCTTAGTCCCGAGAAAATAGGCGCAAAACTATGAAAGACGTGGACTGTTTGATCATCGATCGATGCTCTGTATGAGAGCAGGTGACATATTCTGAAGGTCCCAGATCATACCTAATTTAGTTTTCACGTTGTCATCAAAATCAATAAAATGACACAATAATGGGCCATGCATGTACTTTGTGATGAAATAATGAATGATTGTGGTTAGGGTGGGAAAGAAATTCCGACGGTTCCACATGAGATAAAAAGTGCCTCAAATAATGTCTGATTTAGCAGTTAGTAGCAGTCATCATCATGGGTTTTCTTTACCCTCTTTCATCTTAACCGTTCAATCTCCAATGGCACTATTGATTTCTACATCCAAAATGGCAGAAAGGGGCATGCTTTCTGCCGTTTCAATTGAATATATAGTATCCAAGTCCGTTATGTTTCTTATTCCCTTTGGGAGATTTTTGGGTATTTCACTAGAAATATCCGTAAGTGTACTTCTATTTGCAAGGCTAGCCATTATCCATGCCCTTGTAAGGAGTAAAGACCCGGGCTGTTGATGGTGTAAGCATGAATCGCATGCCCTTGATAGTCTCTACATTGGGTAATGCATAAACAATGTATGAAAACTGATTTTCGTTTGATGCCTTTTGCAAGTTTGAATTTTTAAATGCAAGCAATTGGACATGTTGCTGGCAATATAAACTTGCTTAAAGACTCTTAAATTTTTGTATCACGCACTTCATTTTTTTTCTATCAGACTCTTAAATTTTTGTATCACGCACTTCATTTTTTTTTCTATCTGTTCGTCTTGGATGTACTTCTTGATATATGTATGGAGAAAGCATTTCAATAGCATTTGTATGCAATTGAAACATTCCTGGCTTGCACTTGTTACTTGAATAGCGTGTTAATCTTTTATGCTCAGCTCCATGGTAATAACTAATTGAAAGGCCAGCACAACTTTCCATGAAAAGGATGGCAGCTTCATCAAACCTCTTGGTTTGTTTAACAATTTCAAGTTGATTTTGCATGTAGTACTTTTCTTTGTCAGTGACATTAGATGATTTATTTGTTTGTAAGGGGAATGCTTCCACGCATGTTATTTTAATTCTATTGTCAAGGCTTGAGCATGACTACACAGCATAAGTGATCAACTAAAAGATGGAAAGTTTCTTAAAACTTCTATTTGCAATCATTTTCTTTACTTTAGTTGATAATTGGGGAGACTAATTCAAATAATAGGAAGGAGGCTTCAGCAGAGAAACAGAGACTAATTCAAATGATGATTTATTTGCAATCATTTCATACTACCAATCTGACTTCAGCAGAGAAACATTCAAATAAACTTACAAGGAAGCTTCCTATTAGTAACTGGTGACTGATGAAAAAAATGGATTGGTAGTATGAAAATGAGATGTTTTGTGGTAGTCATAGGTGTTTTCCTTTACCTCTGAAAATCTTGATAAAATTCAACTTGGTAGCAAGCGAAATTTTCTTAACTGAACATCGTTAGGAAAACAACTCATACAATTCACCTGACAAGGAGCCTGTTGTAATTGTTTTCTATTAGTTACTAATTCTGCTGTCCTACTCTTGGCATGCCATGATTTTCCGATGGTTTCAGCATGTAAGTGCCGATCGGGTAAAGAATATTTACAAATAGCTGAACAGCCAAAGTATGTTAACAGTTTTAATATAGTAAACTGTAATGTTTTAAAACTTTTATTGTTTCCAAACTTGTTGAGTTTTTTAATGCAAGAAATTGTTATATACCACAAATTGGCCAACATTTTTCTGCTAAAGTTTGTCAGTACTACTTGTGCTAAAGCTCAGGTATCTGGCCTGCCTAACAATTCAGTTGTTGCATACTTTTCAGGATCATAGTGGCCATGGTGATAGCCCTTGAGAGTCTCATCTCATGGTCAGTTAAATTCCATCCGCAAGGTTTCCCCTTTCTATTTGAAAGTTGGCTTCTCATTTATGCTTGTTTACTATAATTTGTCTATAACAGGATGCCAATGTATGGAGAAATTAAGCTAGCTTTCTTTGTTTACCTGTGGTACCCGAAAACAAAAGTAAGAAAATACATCTGTTTCTTATCCTTTGCCCCCATAAAGTCTTTGTTTTACCTGGAAAAAAAGCACAATTATATTGTCTTCTTATTTGGAGAGCAATTGTTTCTGCAGGGTAGTGATGTTGTGTACGATACCTTCCTTCGCCCTATTGTGATGCAATACGAACCAAATATTGAGCAAAGGTTACTGCATCTGAGAGCTAAATCTGGGCAGCTGCTTACATTCTACATCAAGAATTTCGCTGACAAAGGGACAGCTTTCTTCATGGATGTCATGCGTTATGTTGTTTCTGACAAACCTGAAGCATCAAATTCAGAGGTAATGAGTTTTTGCTGTGTCAAAAAATGGCATACATCATATTGCACATCCATCTCTCACATGGTAACTCTTTGCAAGAAAGTTTCTACATAAGGATAGGATAGCTGTGAGCTGTTCTCTAAAAATCAGATTTTACTTGTCAGTAGTGAGAATCCGATTTTATTGTTAGTAGTCTGTCACCAGAGTATTACAGTTCCAGAACTATTTTCATTCCTCATCAGTTGCTCTGCTCTTCATCAAATGCCACAACCAGAAATCATACCAAGAAAGTCTGCACCACTCCAAATTGCTATTCTCTCGGGCATTATATAGTTCTGAAGCCGGAAAAGGGCTCACAAGCCCTGAATCATAGAGCTACTTTAGTTCATTGTCAGAAGCCTTACCTGCATTTCATCAAAGTTGATCCATGACAGAATCTAGTTTCTGATCTGAATAGTAAAGCACTTACTGGCTAAGGTCACAAGCTTGAGCCCCATAAAATCCTACCTTATTTACGTATCGTGAGGGCATAGTCGTCAACCGTAGTGTGCTTCAGCCGTAAGAATTACTCAGTTTAGGACTGGTCCTTACGTGGTGTGGACGTCGAGCTAATTTGGCGATGATTAATTTTTCTCTCTTGTTTGCATGTGCACCAGAGGAACAAGAAGTCCGGCTGGAGCCCCTTCGCCACCAAACGCCGGCCGCCGTCTCCGCCGCCGCAGGAGACCGTCTTCGACGGCCCTGACCTTGATGCCTTCGACGGCCCTGACCTTGATGCCGCTGCCGTGGCCGAAGTTATTCGCGCTTCCGTCGGCGCCAAGCCCCGGCGGCAGCACAACGGCAAACATTAAGGAAGTGCGATTTTTTAGGAGATGATCGTGTAGATACAAAGGATCAAACATCAAAGAAAGGCAAAAAAAAACGAGAATACATAGCGAAATCCAGCAATCCAATGTGAAAGTGAACAGATATGTACGGAGCATCGAGTGTGTGTTTTTCCATTGTTGTATCCCGTTTTCCCTGGCATGATTTAAGGTTTATTTTTTTTGTTTTTGTTTTTGGCTACGGTTTTTTCAAAAATTAAAATAAATAAGACGATTTCTCTAAGTGGCTTCTCCTAAGTCTAAATTATATATATCATCTGTATGGATAAGTGTAGATAAAAATTGTCAGCTGTAACTAAAAAAACATGAGTTCATGGCAACTAAAAAAACTCACAAAAGCCTTCGAAGCTAACTAATCCTCTTTTGCTATGCAATTCCTTTCTTTTGTTGCTATCATCTCTCTATAATCCTACCAAAATATTTACACAAATTACAACCCAAATCAAAACCCAAAAGGTCAATTCTGTTCTAAATACACCGGAAAAAGAGCAAGAAGTAAAACAAGCAAGAAAACAAAATAAAATGCAACTAAGAATATCGCCGGAGACGTCACCGTCCGAAGAGCGCTCTGATGAAGCTGAGGCAGCCGATGAGGAGGCGGCAGAGCGGGCCGCGTCTCCGCCGGTGCTTCCATCGGGAGTCCTCCCTCGCCGACGGCGTCAGCTGGAGGTAGGAATACGCCGCGTGCCTGACCAGCGGGTAGCCTATCATGTGCACGTCCCCGCAGCTCCCGCCTCCACATGCGGCGGCGGCGGCGGCCGGCGAGCTGGCCTTGGCCGCGGCGTACTCGGGCGAGGACAGGATGTCCCGGAGGCTGGTGTAGCCTACCTGCCCTCCGCCGTTGGGGATCTCGGTCTCCAGCGGCGCCCACCGGCCCCGCATCCCGGACGACACCGGCTTGACCGGTCGCCAGAGCCGGAGCTCGAAGTGGCCGTTGCTCACCCCGTTGGCCAGCCGGTGGCGCTGCCGCGACGGCGACGGCGACTCCAGCACGGCTGCCACCGCCGTCACCATAGCAAGATCAAGAACACGATGGTTCCTTTCTTCTCATAGGAGAGAGAATCAAATCAAGCTCGAGCCGGAGCTGGAGAAAAGACAGACTTCCTATTGGGGAGATAGACTCGACGAAAGCTTAAAAAATTGGGAAATACGACTGCGAGGGTGGGATGGCCCACATGGCAGTGGGTGTTCGCGGGAGTGTTTTTACGGAAAATAGAGATAAAATCGGGGGTAATTTCTGGGTTGCGCTCCTGCCTACCTTAATTTCTATAAATCATTTTTCTATATTAAATAATTTTTCTATAATACTTATTTTTTAAATAAAATATTTTTTTAAATCGAAGTATACTGATCGATACTTAGTATATACTATAATAACTTTATTTATATCAATTAAAACCATATAGTTATCATTTATAAAACAAAATCAAAAATTATTAACAAAAATCAATAAGAATGTCCTAAAAGTGTGAAACGAGAGCACGAGACGGCTACGCCGCGGTGGGGCCGGATAATGAATTAGAGAACATAATTACAGCTTGTTCCAATAACCACGCGAAAAAAGACCCAAAGAAATTGTCAATTCCGTCTCGTATCTCTCTCGAGAGGGACAAAGCGTCCACCACGTGGAATATTTCGAACAGGGGTGGGGAGCAAGCGACCACCGGCCGCTCCCGCGAAATCGAACGGTCAGGATCGACCGATGTTAGTGGCCGCCCACCACCATTGTGGTATAGTTTCAGGACTTATTTGCAGTACTCAGTCCATAGGCAAGTTAGGCTTATCAAATTTTTTTCTTCAAATTCCCCTTTCATTGCCTCCATTTGTTATCTAACTGGTTGAGAAGCCAACCCTTTGCTCTTCGATCAATTGTAAATTTTCTCTAGTGCATAGAAAAACAAAATCGGTAGAGTTATAACTATACCAACATCTCCAATGTAATTAGTAAGAACACAATTTTTGAATTCGAGAACTATACCTCTATTTTCTCAATTATTTTGGGATGATATATTTCCTGATAGACATCATCATTCCATTTAAGAATGTTCAAAGAAGCTAGATGTGGTTTCTTAGCAATTGTTCCTAAGTACGTTCCAAGAACACCAACAGATTTTGAGATAGGTGCATTGAAACGGTCTAGTTTGATGATGATCTTAACACCTTCTGGAAGATTTTCGACGAATTATTGTTCATTATATCTAAGATAATAAAAGCATAGTTAGTAATAAAAAGAAAATTACATATGCAGTAGTAAATATGATGAACAAGTATTATTGGGCTGTATGGCATGCGAGCCTAACAATGTAGTCATTACTATGACGTTGATCATTTGAGCCTTCTCCAACCAGAATCTAAATTGACAATCCCTATAAAAAAGAATATGAATTGAGTCAAGTAAAATTTCCCCCTGTTTTATAATTCCTTTTGTTTGTAGGAACAAGATTTTCGCATGGTTTAGTGATAATTCCATCCTATAATTTTATTTCTGAATTGTACTAGGATGAAATGCAAATCACTGAATTGGCTACGTCTTATTACTGCATATGTAATTTTCAATTAACTTAGGGCACATCTTGTTAGATTGTAATCTATGTATCTTTAAATAATTCTACCCAAATAATTTTAGATGAATAGCAAATTAAATTTAGCAAAACAAGAAACTTTTTATGACTACACCCTGGACACCAATCTTGGCATAATATTGAGTGGGGTCTGCAGTTTGCATTGCCTACATGATGACATGATGCAACAGCAGAACGCTGGCCATTAGTACAAACGGGCCGAATGTTCTATATGGGCTGAGAACTTTCACCCAACGGAAAGTTGGAATGGCCCAAGCCTAACAATACCTTTTCCCTGTTTTCCCGGCTGAAATCTTGTGTTGGAAATTGGAACCGAATGTTTTCAAATTTTTTTTCTTCTAACACCATACTACATGAGAAGCATATTATATGTTGAATTCTAGACTTGCTTATTTAATTTGCCAGAATGCCAGTAGAGGATTAAAGCAAGAGGTATCCTATACTAGTACATCAAAAAGGTTTAGCCTAAAACAAGCAAGCAAGACGATGCATGCTAGCTTAGTGTTGTGTATGGCTCGTATATACAAAGAAAGGGGCTGTTTCAAAAAAACAGAGTATCGTTTTTTCGGGTAAAGCTCTATAAGGAAAGAAAACATAGTTTGTATAAGTTTTATGAAATATTGTGCGCTAGAGGGTGTGGGGGTGAAGCCTCTATGGTACGGACTAGGTGTCTAAAACGAATATGTAATTGGGATATAAATATATATCGCCGACCTCTTGTAATCTTAACTATGATAAGAAACTTCTCATATAGATGGAGCCATTGTGATACGATTCTTGGAAATGTCAGCATTATCAAACTTCATAAATAAATCTTCGTATCACTTGTGTGCTTTTGTGCTAAGGCTGCCGCCGGTTTCAACACTTGGTTTAGTTAGATGCGGAGTCGGTAGTGCTTTTGAGTGTTCGTTTGATCAGAAAATGCCATATAAGTGCTTTTGATGGCTATCTATCTATCTATCTTTGCCTTTGCTTTTATGAAAAGAAGAATAAATCAAATTCGATCAATAAAGCCTTTCGTTCATCATGAAGGGGAAAAGAATTAAAAGAGGACACCTTTTTTTCCCCCATTAACCTGCCATGAGCAGATCTTAAAGAAGCAGAGTACTGATACACCCGAACTAATTTTCAATGTGTATGTATGTCTCTGATTTCTTTACTACTACAATCTCTACCCCTTCTTTTCTTGATGCTTTCCCCTGTCTCTTCTTTTTCTTTTCTTCTTTCCCCTCCAGGCACTTCTTTTACTGCGTTTGCATGGTGTTTTTAATTATTTTGGTTCTAATCATGAACACTGTCTTTTGTGAGGCTTTTGGACCATGGGTAGAGAGACCAAGGTGACTACTTTTGACTGGAAACTTCAGGACCAGCTAATTTTGACCGGAACAAAAATTGTAGGCATTCATATGCAAATATACACTGTTGAGACTATTGTACTTGTCCCTCGCGAAAAAAAAGAAAGAAATTCTTGTACTTGTTTGCATTGAAGTATGCAAATAAACAGTTTTTTTTTCTGAGAACTTCTCACCTCCATCTGTTTGCATGCTATAAAACACGAGAGGCTGAGAGGTGAAGCAAGCATGTCATATGTTTCTTTCTGTCAGACATGGAATTTGGCAGCACAACTGCGCAAGAGGATGAATAGATCATGGAGTAGCTAGAGATGGCAGATTCACAGTAACAGCTCTATTCCTCTCAGGCTCAGCCATTTTCTTTTCTAGCTAGGGGGAGTGGGCCGTACACAGTTCTCGATAAGCTCACTACTTTTTATAGGTTTATGACTTGGTTTTCTGCTATATTTAGTTTTTAAACAGAGTATCTTTATAAAACGGAGTTTGCAAATATATTGTAGTAGACACTGTCATAACTTCATATATAACGACTAAAATCGCATATGAATATCTTTCTCCGTACTCTTTTGCGAACCGTAATAATTCAAAATTGTAAACCAAAAATCATAACCTATAGCCCAAAAACCCCAAAAATATCTGGTGTCAGACCAGAGCCGGAGACCAAGTGCTACTTGCTAGCTAGCTCCATGGATCATGAACTTGATCTGCAGCTGCATGCATACATATTGCATAGTAGCAGCAACTCACTCTGTATCTAGTATCTAGTTACTGTACCTGCAACAAGTGATTCCAACTATTGCGATATACTGCCTTGCATGCATATACACGCGCGCATGCGTGAAGCAGCCGAGATCGATGTTGAGGTCCACACCAGTATTCAAGTGAAGCAAAATTTTCAATACTGTGATTCCTCTTCCTCCTCCTACCAACTCAACTAAATCAAAATTTTCAAACAAAAATAAACTTTTCAACCCAAAATGAATCAAGGACTCTACAGATGAGAACATCTACGTACTTCCAAGCCGAACAACTTTGCACTCGCGGTTTCAGACTAACCTGAACAAATTGGGCTTTCAACCCTGGATTCATACCTTTCACTCCCCAAATTCGAAGTTTCAACTACCAAACTAGAATACTTTCAACTCCAACGACCAAACGTGCAGATCTTTCGCAACTTTCAACTGAAAGATTGAAACTTTCACCTAGCAAGAACAGACTCAAAAGGCTGGCACCGAGCGGCGGTGGGAGGTGGTGATTCCAACGGTTATGATTGGAAATTTGGATGGATTTAGCACTATTACACGGTAAAATACCAAATCTAGCTCCCATAAAATTTCAAATCTAGCTTCCTTCCGATCGTATGACTTACGTAAGCGTGACACGTGTTAATCGTGCGGTCCCCGACCGCACGACTCGTGATGAACAATGGAGTCGTGCGGTCTCCGACCGCACAACTTTACGAGTCGTGCGGTCGGGGACCGCACGATTAACACTTGTCGCGCTCGCGTGAGTCGTGCGATCGGAAGGGAGCCATATTTGGAATTTTATTGTGCAAGAGGTTATATTTGGTATTTTACCGTGTAGCAATGCTAAATCCATCCAAACTTCTTAGGATTGAGTTGAGAGAAAAGACGAGAAGCCACAGCGTTGGGGAGGAAGAGGAGGCTCTAGAGGTACCTACGAGAACGATGTCCATGCATGTAAATAGAACTTTACTGTATACATGGGGATGATGCTTTTTATACATGTGGCACCACATCATCTTTTCCATATCTGGCTCCAGAGAGTGAAGAGAATAAGTGTAGGAATGCATTTTGCATGGCTTTTAGCCCCACATGTGTTGCATATTCCGTAACAGGAGCACAGGACACCACCAGCCAATTTGATCTGCCCTACATGAAAAGTAGATGGGTTTTGATAATCATCATCCCCCCTCCGGGATAGAATCAATCTAAAAATAATCTAAATTTCTAATCTTTGAATTTACGTCATGATTTTTGCTCCGGCAGAGACAGCGTCTTCTCCGACGAGGTTTGTCGGGTTCACCGGAGTTAGGGTCAAGATTCACCAATACCCAATCTTAGATTTCGAAGGGAGGCGATGGGCTAGGAATCATGCTGTGATGAGCAAGTCTAGTGTTAGGAGGCCACGGAAGGTGTTTGCCAACGGCGGATCTGGCGGTGGTGACTAGTGAGTCACTAGAGACGGGGAAGAAGGTCGTAGGATGACGAGGAGGTCGGTGATGCAACAGGAGAGGAGGGGGAAGGGCCGGGAGTGGAAGCGGAAGCGGTGATGGTGGCGATGGGAGGGGACGGGGGAGATGTGGTGACTAGCTTTGGTGCTTGTTGCCGTGATGAAGGTGGCAGCGAGGTGGGGGGTTGGGTCGGCGGCAGTTGGAGTTGGGAGAGAGAAATGGGGATGGGGGATGAGTTTGTAGGGTTTTAATCCAACGGCTGTTGATCATATTGAATTTCAAAATTTGGATGTTTTTAATAAAAAAACACCCAGTGATCCTGTACACACCCAAAGA
The DNA here is from genome assembly GCA_036346265.1 of Melocanna baccifera. Classification (NCBI taxonomy): domain Eukaryota; kingdom Viridiplantae; phylum Streptophyta; class Magnoliopsida; order Poales; family Poaceae; genus Melocanna; species Melocanna baccifera. The sequence goes on along the minus strand of CM070707.1, from coordinate 19,525,645 downwards.
AGATTACTAAATTCTCCAATGCACACTAGCAAAGCAGCAACAGAGAGAGAGAGAGAGAGAGAGAGAGAGAGAGAGAGAGAGAGAGGGGGAGAGAGAGAGCGCTCCTAACCTATGAGTGACACCACTACAACAAACAGACAAGGATGTTCCCCAAAATCCCATGCATAGCTCTTACCCATTCCTGCCATGACACATAGCTAGTAACTGGACCAAGTATAAGACACTGCAGGTTGTGCACCAGAAGAGAACATTAGGTAGCAACAGGATTCAGGAACAACCACGGGTACTAATAACTATTAGCTAGCTAGGCACTTCCCGGCGGTCGTACGTTTCTTGCAACTGCAAAGATGCGAGCCGGCGGCTGCGCGGTGCAGCAGGCGCTGGCGGCGGAGGCGGCGGGCGTGGTGAGGCAGGCGGTGACCCTGGCGCGGCGGCGCGGCCACGCGCAGGTGACCCCGCTCCACGTCGCCAGCGCCATGCTCTCGGCCGCCGGCGTCCTCCGCGCCGCCTGCCTCCAGTCCCACTCCCACCCGCTCCAGTGCAAGGCGCTCGAGCTCTGCTTCAACGTCGCGCTCAACCGCCTCCCGACGGCCGGCCCCGCCGCCGCCATGTTCCACCAGGGCGCCCACCACGCACCCGCACTGTCGAACGCGCTCGTCGCCGCGTTCAAGCGCGCCCAGGCGCACCAGCGCCGGGGCTCCGTGGAGGTCCAGCAGCCGGTGCTCGCCGCCAAGGTCGAGCTCGAGCAGCTCATCATCTCCATCCTCGACGACCCCAGCGTGAGCCGCGTCATGCGCGAGGCCGGCTTCTCGAGCTCTCAGGTCAAGGCCAACGTCGACAAGACTGTCTCGTCGTTGGATCACGCAAACGCAACAAGCAGCCATACGAGCTCTCCAAACTCCAGCCATGCAAATCCCAAAGCCAAGACTGACGACGGCGCCATGCGCGTGCTGGACTGCATGGCGAGCGGGCGGAAGCGGTGCGTGGTGGTCGTCGGCGAGGGTGCGGCCGCCGCGGAAGGGGTGGTGAAGGCGGTGATGGACAGGGTGAGCAAAGCGGAGCTGAAACACCGGCACGAGTGCCTCAAGAACCTCCAGTTCGTGCCCCTCTCCGTCGCGTCGTTCCAGAGCATGCCGAGGGAGGAGGTGGAGGCGAAGGCCGGCGACCTGCGCGCGCTCGTGCGCGAGGCCTGCGCCGCCGGGAAAGGCGTCGTGCTCGTCCTGGAGGACCTCGCCTACGCCGCCCAGGCATGGGCCGCCGCGTCCGAGAACAGAAGAGGCGCGCACGGGCAGTACTACTGCCCCGTCGAGCACGCCGTCATGGAAGTGAGCAGCTTGGTGTCCGGCGACGGCAGAGGCCTCGACAGGTTTTGGCTGCTAGGGTTTGGGAACCACCCGGTTTTCATGAAGTGCATGGCTGGGCAGCCATCTCTTGTGGCCGTCTGGGAGCTCCACCAAATCGTCGTGCCGGACGGCGGCCTCGCCCTAAGCCTCAGCTGCTCTAGGTGCTTAAGTACAAGCTTGATCATGGGTGGCTGGTTTCATCCATTTGTTCAGAACAGTAGCTAATCTTTTATTAACATTTGGTGATGATGATATTTGTTCCTCTGCTCCTGCAGTAAGGCACAAACTAGTCAAGCAAGATCAAGAACACGGTGGCCCTTCGTTAACGGCACAGCAGCCGGCGGGAGTGAGCTCACTTGCTGCGCAGAGGCGGCGACGGCGACGACGAGTATACCGTCGTGGCTTCGCCGGTACCAAGATCCAGATCACACCAGATCGGCGAGCTGCCGCGCCAATCTGCAGGTGCATATATTTTCATGTGGTTTGCATACGCAGTGTGCCAGTGTCCAAATTAACTTCCTAGATACTAATTAACATGGCTAAATTAACCATCTTTCATTTATCTAGATGACTAGATCTCACATTCTGATTAGTGTATTTAGAAAGTTAAAGACAGTTTTGTTTAACTAAAGATATCTACTTGCTTTCTGCTGCATGCAGCTGCAAGATCTGTGGAACCCCACACGCAATGGATCGGCGCTATACCACACGTCCGAGCTCACGTTGAGCTTCTCCTCGCCGGCTACTACCTCTCCGGCCGCTTCTTCCATCTCTGGCTTTACCAGCAGCTACAATACCAACCTGCCGAGCTCCAGGCCATGGCAACTCGAGCCGATGTGGCCGCGGCCGAGCCACCGACGTGACATTCCCATAATGGCCAAGGCGTGTGATCAGCCGTTGTATACAAACCCTAGTCCAGAATCCATATCGGTGTCCAACACATCCGACGGAGGCACGGCGGAGCGGCCAAAGTTCAGGGAGCTCACGGCAGAGAATCTCAAGATCTTATGCAATGCGCTCGAGAGTTGCGTCCCACGGCACAAGGATGTGGCTCCGGACATTGCGAGCACCGTGCTCCAGTGCCGGTCCGGCATGTCGAGGAGGAAGATGAGGCTGCGAGAGATCCCGAGCTCGACGACTTGGTTGCTCTTCCATGGAAGGGACAGTGATGGAAAGAAGGCAATGGCTCAGGAGATCGCAAAGCTCATCTTCGGTTCGTGCACAAGGTTTACCTCCATCTCAGTAACCGAGTTCACCCCGGTTCACTCCGATTCCAGCTCCGGCGAGCTCACCCTCAACCTCAAGAGGCAAAGATCACCGGACAATGAGCATGGCTATGAGCAGAGGTTGTATGAAGCAATACGCGAAAACCCTCATCAGGTTATAATGATCGAAGATATTGAACAAATGGATTATGAGTCAGAAATCGGTTTTAAGAAAATGATTGCAAATGGAAGAATCAGTCGTTGCGATGGTGATGAGATCAGTTTCGAAGACGCGATCATAATGTTGAGCTGTGAAGCATTCGATTCGAGGTCTAGGGCTTCCTCTCCTCGGGTCAAGCAATGGATCATGAGCAATGACGGCGAGGATGAAGATGGCAGCAGCATAGAGAAGGGAGTTAAGTCATGTTTAAGCTTGGATTTGAATGCATGCGCTGAGGATGAAGAAGAGGAGGGAGAGGGTTTCCTTGATGATGTGGGGATTGTTAATGTTGTTGATGGCGTTTTCTTCTTCCGCTTAATGGCTGATTCATGACATAAGCTCGCTTCAGTTTGATAACCAATAAATTACAGTTTTGCTATTGCACAGTCGACTGAAATTTTCTTATCTTTCAGTCACAAAGTTGCACTCTCAGTCACCTAAAATTGCACCCTCCCCCTTGCAAAAAAAAAATCCTCCCTCCAAAAAATAGGCTGTTGGAGGCTGCTTATCCAATGGATGAAAAAAGTGAGTGAGAATGAAGAGAAAAATCAGTTGCCTGTGTAATAGATACCCCTATAAATTAACCTAGACTAGAGCTGTTGGTTTTTTCTTTCTATTTTTTGGCCCTTATTTAATTCGAAGTCCAGATCTTCTAAAAGCATCTGTGTAATGTGGATTCTATGGTGTGAACTGCCAAGGTTTTTTTTGTGGAAATCATGTAGGAAAAAAACAAGCATGCATTATATTGATGTTATTTAAATGGTAAAACTAGCTTATTGTTATTATAATCTTTGTTTAATTACTATCATTTCCCTTTATTTTATTTGTCTTGTCAACCTACAGAATATGATCTATATATTAATATATTACTCCCTCTGGTCTGATTAATAGATGCCTTTTTTTACGTATGCTGCACCTATTAATTAATGGCATATCCATATCTGGAACAACACTACCATAAGCAATCAATAGGGAGTTTGGTGAAAAATATTTGCTCAATAAAATAAAACAATATTTCTTTTGCAAACAAAACCAACAAGCTAAAATGACTCTTGGTTATGTGTACTTTAAATTGCATGCTATTAGTTGAACAAGACTGTGGTGTAAGGGGTTTAAAAATTAGAAAGGAAACTTTATTCTTGTAGTGGAGACATTAATCATGTTGTTAGGTCACCGCTTTAGACTCTCAGAGTGCAGTTCATGATAATTTATGCCTCACATATAATTAAGAGAGTAGTTTAATGTTGATGTGGTTTGTGGAAACATGCACCGCAATCACAAACCATATATGCTGCAACGCTGAGCCCACCCCACCCCCCCCCCCCCCCGGCGGGAAAAAAATGACTTTAGTGATTGCCATGTACTTATGATCAAAGAAAACATATACTTTAGTGATTACATTAGAAGACCGTGTCGATATTCAAAATAATATATACTTATAATAAAATAATATATATAGTCATCTTTACAAAGAGAAGAGAAACACCACACACACACCTTCAATTGTAGGATCGATGCAAGTGCTTGCCACGACATCGATCTCACCCAGTTTGACAATCATTTCAACAATAATACCTCAAGCAAGTACCACATGTTACGATAGCCGTAATTATAATTGCTCCTACATGTTGCCAATGCCAAGTGCAATGGATGATGACATGCTTGCATGATGTGTATTCATGTGCTTGGTGCTATCATGGAGACCAAATTAGGTACGGATGGTGCCAGGGCTGGGGATGCGTGTATCACTCCTTCATCGTAAAGCAAAAAGGTAAGTTGAGAAATGTTATTATTCCTACAAAGAAATTCTATAGAGAGAGAGAGAGAGAGAGAGAGAGAGAGAGTCCTCGTCACAAAAGCATTTTACCAAGGATTAGCATCAAGTGGAACGATCGCTGTGTACTGATAGATCAAAGTACAATGCACTGGCTGGGTCCATGATGAGGCAATACGTTTTCTCTACTCGGTTGCAGACAAGGATCGAAATGAAGGGATGCTCATAGGACTCTAGTCGTCTTCTACCTTCAGACCTCACTCGTTTCCTAATGGGCAATGAACGCCAGTGCTATCGGGGGCACTAGGGTCCGGCCAGCGGTAGGGCCGTAGAAGGTGCTCCCGCGCCCGGCTGCTCCCTTGTTGGGTCTTCCCCTGCCTCTACTATATATATTCCTGAAATTTGGTAAGCGTTTGCTAATTATTTATGATGCAAAATAAATATTATCAACTGAATATGATGCCAAAAAAACATCTCAAATTCTATATATTACACAAAGGTTGCTGTTATTAATTGTTGTGCGATTTGCCAAATTAGTATGGCGAGTAGGTAGAGGCGGGAGTCGGGCTGGGCCTTTGTATGCCAACCTGAGGCCCAATCGACCCGACACAGGAACGCCATGTGGTGGACTAGGCTGGTATGTCACAGATAGGAGGCTAGGTCAGGCCTAGAAAACTAAGCCATTTGGCAGCTTGGCCTAGTTCGGCATAGCGTGTCGTGCTTGGGCTAGTCCAACACGGCGGGCACGGTCTACACGGGAATAGTCACCTCGCCTCCCGCCCGGCTGCCTAGCCTCCCACACGGCCGCCTCACCTCACCACCTCCCGTCGTGCCTCGTTGCCCCGTCTCACTGCTTCCATCTCGCCGCCTCCCACTGTGCCTACCGCGCCACCTCCCACGTCGTGCCTTGCCGCCTCCCGTGCAGCCGCGTTGGGTGGAGAGAGAAGAGAGGGGAGGAAGAGAGAAGAAGAGGAGGACAGGAGGAATAAGGAAGAAAAAGGAAGAGACAAGATGAGAAGTTGGTGGAAAAAAGAAAAGAAAGGGAAGAGAGAGGGAAAAAGAAAAAAAAGAGAGTACTAATAGATTGAAGTGACAAGTGAGTGAGACTAAAGAGAGAGTAGAGTTAGGCAGCAGGTGGGACAAGGAGCAAACAACGGTTAGGAGGTAGAGAAGCAACATGTAGGGAGGGAATCAGGCAACGATCTTCTCCTCGATGGTTATAAAATTCACCTCCTCTCCTCATTTTTTACCATCAAAACACCAAGTCCAAGCTTCTCTTCTCTTTTTGCTTTGCTCAGTAGTTTCAGTAGTATGTACAACACAAAGTTCATTATTCTACCAGAGAGTCAGAGCACTAAGGAGCTCTCAAGCGGTATGCTATCGAGAAGTCGTAACACGAAAAAAGCAACAGGGTGACTTAGTGTAAGGTACCACTACTACTCCCATAGTCCTCCTCCGACTCTGACTCCCGTTGATGCTCGTCAGTTCTCACCAAGCATAAGAGATTACAGCATAGATGACCATCATGTGGATGGTATGGAAGGCTACAAGGATTACCATAGTGGTCTAGAACCAATGGGGACACCAGACATATATTGATGGTTATATTCTCCACCAGAGATGTATATGTCATATTTTGAATCTTGTTGTTCAAGTCGGTATGCAAGTGATTGACAGATATTTGAACAATATCCATGATGCCATTCATTACCTTATAAATTTCTCACAAGTGGTAGCCAGGTTCGCGGAGTACTGCGCAACCAATGAGAAGAGACCAAGAAAATACGGTCTTGACATGAAGGTAAGGTGGAACTCGACATACATTATGCTAAAGAAAGTACAAAGGTACGAACATATTATATCTGTCTTTGTCAATGCTAACTCTCAAAACAATGAATTGATAATTACTAATTCAGATTGGAATATTACTAATCATTTTTGAGATTTTTTAAGACTTTTTTATGAAGCAATAAAAGTTTTATCCGATGTTTACTACCCTACCTATTACTTAGTTATAGAATTTATTTAGCAGGTTGCAAACAAGATTGCGAAATCTAGGGGATCCCCTTTTAGGCCATGCTATTGCAACAATGGATGAAAAGTTTGTTAAATATTTTGGCTCTATTTTACACCTACATTACTTTGCTATCATTTTTTATCCTACAAAAAAGTTGGCAGGTTTGTAGATCGATATGAAGTGTATAAGTGAATGCTTGATCTTGATTTCTAGGAAGCTTTCGAACATGTGAAAAAGGATTTTTTGTCTTTTTCATTAGTATCATGACAAGCTTGGTAGTAGCACGAAATTAGAGGCCTCACAACAGGCGCAATAAGGAAAGATAAGTTTGACATCTCACTTGTGGAAGAAGCTAAAGGGCAAATCTAGTTCTTTGTCCTCTTAGCCTCAAGCGGCCCTCCAAGTGGAATTCTATCTCAGAGTTGTATCACTACCTGAAGCATGATTTTGCAAATATCAATCCTGATCTTGCTGATGAAGGCAAGATAGACTTGCTCGAGTGGTGGAAGATCAACAAGCGGATATTTCCTAAGTTGTCACATTTTGCACGGGATGTTCTGTTGGTGCTGGTGTTCACTGTCTCTTCAGAAGCGATGTTTAGCACAGTAGGAAGTATAATTGAAGTAAATAGATCATCCCTCATACCTAAGATGGTAGAGGCAATCACATTCATCAATGACTAGGAATTGGCTAAAGAGTGACAACAACATCAATTAGAGGGTCCTAAGATCGTGTAGGCGTATGTTGACCTCAAACGTATGAACGATCTAGACATTAAGGAGTAGTTGTATGTATGCATGTTGTTACTGTACTCTTTTCTTTACTCGGAGAACCCCACTCTGGAGTGTAAGGTTTTTAACAAGGCGATAATATTGTATATATAAAATATTAAGAAAAATTCACTTTCCCCCTGAAATATTTACATGCACATGTTTTATGCAATTAATTTAATTTGAACGAGATTTGTAACAAGGTAGCACAAGAGAAATGAATATGGTAATTACCACCACTATACTCACCACTGCCTCTGCTGTCTATAGTTACGTAGGGCTCAACCAAGGCCGGCACGGCACATGCCGGCCTATCGTGCTTTGGGCCATGCCTAGGCCTCATTCCATGCTGGCTCAAGCCCCAGCTCTACAAAAGGCTGCAAATTAGCCAGTCTAGTTTGAGCAAGCTAGACTCAGCTCTACTCAATTTTGGAAATAGGCTCATGTAGCTTGGCTCATACTGATCAATGTAGATCGAACAATTGCATTGGTATCGATATGACTAAAGACTTCGGGGTCGTAGAAAGGAGGAGGCACTTTAGAAGGCAAGGAGAGCAGTCTTTACTAAGGAGACGATCAAAAGGCATTTGCTTTTACTGTATGGTGATGCCATTTGAGAAAAGGAAGAAAATGATCCTCCTTTTCGTGCTTTAGATTTACACCTATATTGCTTTGCTATTATTTTTTATCCTACAAAAAAATTGGCAGGTTTTTAGATCGATATGAAGGGAATAAGTGAATGCTCGGTTTTGATTTCTCGGAAGCTTTCGAACATGTGAAAAGGATTTTTTGTGTTTTTCATTTGTATCATGACAAGCTTGGTAGCAGCGCGAAATTAAAGACTTCACAGCAGGTGCAATAAGGAAAGACAAGTTTGACAGCCCACTTGTGGAAGAAGCTAAAGAGCAAGTCTAGTTCTTTATCCTCTTAGCCTCAAGCGGCCCCCAAGTGAAATTCTGTCTCAGAGATGTATCACTACCTGGAGCATGATTTTGCAAACATCGATCATAATCTTACTAGTGAAGGCAAGATAGACTTGCTCGAGTGGTGGAACAACAACAAGCAGATATTTCCTGAGTTGTCACATTTTGCATGGGATGTTCTACTGGTGCTGGTGTTCACCGTCTTTTCAGAAGCAACATTTAGCACAGTAGGAAGAACAATTGAAGTAAATAGATCATCCTTCACACCTAGGATGGCGGAGACAATCACATACATCAAGGACTGGGAATTGGTTAAAGAGTGACAACAACATCAACTGGAGAATCCTAAGATCGAGCAGGCGTACGCTGACTTCAAACACATAAATGATATGGACATTAAGGAGTAATTGTATATATGCATGTTGTTACTATACTCTTTTCCTTATTCGGGGAACCCCACTCTAGAGCGTAAGGTTGTTAACGAAATGGTAATATTGTATCTGTAAAATATCAAGAAAAATGCACTCTCCCCCGGAAATATTGGCATGCCCATGTTTTTATGCAATTAATTCAATTTGAAGATTTGTAAGAAGGTAGCACAAGAGAAATGAAGATGGTGATTGCCGCCACCATAGTTGCCACTACATCTGCTGTCTATGGTTACGTAGGGCTCAACCAAGGCCGGCACGGCACACGCCAGCCCATCGTGCTTTGGGCCATGCCTAGGCCTCGTGCCGTGCTTGCTCAAGCCCTAGCTCTGCAAAAGGCTGCAAATTAGCCAACCTAGTTTGAGCAAACTAGACTCAGCTCTACTCATTTTTGGAAATAGGCTCATGCAGCTTGGCTCATACTGAACTCGAATTGATCGATGTAGATCGAACAATTGCATTGGTATCGGTATGACTAAAGACTTCGGGGTCGTAGAAAGGAGGAGGCACTTTAGAAGGCAAGGAGAGCGATCTTTACTAAGGAGACGATCAAAAGGTATTTGCTTTTACTGTATGGTGATGCCATTTGAGAAAAAGAAGAAAATGATCCTCCTTTTCGTGCTTTAGATTTCCAAATCCACATTCCCATCTTAAAAGTAGTCGGTGTGAAAGCTTAACATGAGGAGAAAAGAAAGGTTAACTAAAGATAATCATCCCTGCCTTGGTCATTAGACCCTAAAGTCTGGTGCTTTAGAATCTTGGAAAGATGATCTATCTCGTCTCTCTAGCTAGCTAGCCATACCCATCAACAACATCATCTCACTAAAATATATACACAAACCAAGTGTGAGAAGGGAATCTGTCGTGTGGGCCCTTCGATCCATAGATAAAAATCGACGACATCTGTCGAAACCTAAGAGATTGTGTACCGCATCCAAATCTTTATCACATGCTTATCTATTCTTTCCACAAGCACTGGCTATACGCTTAAATTACTACGTGTACGTATCCCATTATATGCTTTTGCGTTTTTATCCCTCAACCCATTTGCTTTTCCGTCTTAAAAGGCGCGAAGCGCCATGCTACTTTCTTCTCAAAAGGAGCATACGATCGATCTACGTACGTACGTACGTATGTGTATACCCTTCTGCCTGCTTCACTCCATCATGGTACTCTCTCTCTCTCTCTCTCTCTCTCTCTAGCTACTCTTTTGCATGCAAAAATTGCTTGCACCAAATAAGAAGCAGACAACAGCACGACGTTTCCAAATTGGCCTGCGTGTATACGGATAATTTGTTAATGCACATGACAGGATATAAACACTCCATTGATCGAAGTGTAAGTTGAATACATGCATCCCCTGGTAGTATATCATACGTATAGTCTGCACGTCTAGTACAGAAAGGCAAGCAGGTACATATCTATCTCTGTCTGCGATGGATATATACGTACGTCGCGCTGGACAAATAATGTAACAAGCTATATATATATATATATATATATATATATATATATATATATATATATATATATATATATATATATATATATATATATATATATATATATATATATATATATATATATATATATATATATATATATATATATATATATATATATAGTGTGAAAACCCCAGCGCAGAAATCACTCGTATGGCTTACCACCTCATTTTGCTTCAAATATGATCCATTTAAATCACATCCAACATTTCATGTGTGAGAGTTCATATGTACTTCATAACAAGAATTTAGTAACTTGATTGGGGTTAGGCTAAAAGGTTGCTGAGAGAATCTATCCATGGTACGTGAAGGGTCCCATTGGATTCCATTTGAAAGCAGCAGAGGAGTCTCAAGTTATGCTTCTTTGATCAATCCATTGATTCATTATATTCCTTTTTCTTAAAGAATTTCTAACTTTTCTATAGATGGTTACACGCCAGATAAGCTACCCGAAGTCCTCAGCTAGCGGCTGATCTTGAGGCTAATGGCTTGCTTAGGGTATGTATAAGATAAGATGTTTATATATGAAAGCTTAAAGAAAGAGAATGGCTCCATTCTTTTTAGCTTATGGCTTACAAACAAACGAGGCAGTTTCTCCTCTGTTGTTTCAAATGGCTTATCAGGATGATCTTTTCGAAGCAGCTTATAGGCTTATCGGTATTCAGTTCGTTCGTACAAATGCTTGCATGCGCTAAAGCTAAAAGTTATCAGCGGCAGCCGAAAAGAACGCACCCAATACATTCACATCATCAAGCGCCCATATAAAAGTCATTTTCTACATCTCTTTTGTGGGTGATTAGAAGTTATATTATCTACTAATTAGATACAATTATACACATAAGCATCTGTTAAACACTGGTGCCTCATTAGGCATCGATGCTACAAAATAAATGCATTATCTATCCCATGTGACAAGAAAAATTAGTTTTTTCATTGCTAAATATGTCTCTAAGTACCCGCATTGTATATGTTCTACTTGCTCTATATAGCTACACTAAATGAGTAAATGTGTCTTATCTTTTTCCATAGCTAGCTAGTGGGCTTCATGTGTTGTCACGATGGAGGTATTAGCCTCGAGCTCTGTCCAATCCAACGACAAAGTGAGACGTAAGTCACAAAAGTGCACGCATCTTTAACATGCTATACGAATTGAGATAAAGGAAGACAGATTCTCTGTTGTGTCTGTAATTAAAAAGATGGTAATATTCTTTTTCAAAAAATAAAAGCTGATGATATTATAGAGGGACACGCTAAAAATTTCCCAGACAACTTTAGTCATTCAGGCATCGCTAGACCAAGAATTACCATGCTGCATGCATGGGATGTGATAGAATACTAAATAGTCGATCAGGCCCTGTTCTTTGCGGTTTCTAAAAGTCGTTTTTGGTTTTTGCTATAGTAACTAACTTTTAAACGAAGTATTTTTTTAAGATGGGATCTACAAGTTAATTGTAGTACATGTTAAAAACCTAATATATGTACCATCAAAAATTGCAAGCGAGTATCTTTCTTTCCGCAATCTCTATCGCAAACAGCCAAAAAACCATCAGCCGCAGCTAAAAAAAACAAGCCAAGTGCAAATCCCTTTCCAATTTGGGGATCGAAATACACAACTGTTTGATCATTTAGGAACCCACCATATTACCGGCAGTAAGCGACCAGTTGTCTACGGTGGGTTTTTTTTTTTGGCTTGTTCTATGTTTGTATTGTCTACAGTAAATAGTTTTTAAATGGTACGTTTTTTTAAGACAGGGTCAATAGAAAATTATAGTAAAAAATATATTGAGTTCAGTTGTACTATCTAAAATCGTATACGATTTTTTTTTTGCATACTGCTTCTCGCAAATAGATAGAATTCAAATAGTTAAGTCATAAGCAATTAACTCAAAAGAATTCACCCTAAACTCTGCTACCTTGGTGATAGCTGTCACGTCGAAGTGGCTGAAGAGCCTAACAACTAGCATTTAAGGTGAATGTTTTACGGTTAGGATGAGGACAATTTGGAGATAATAGGCTCTTTCAACTTTCATGGCAAATTGCCTTTCCCATACCTTTCCAAAGTGCCGCCAACTTTTTACAAACTCAAGACAAGTGCTTTTTGCAAAGATAGACCACCTTTCCCCTGTTAACCTTAGCAGGAAACTTCAAACATGTATGGATCAGCACAACTTTTTCTTAGCCTATATGCATTTGTGTAGGCTTAATTGGTGCTACTTAAAAGCATTTCAATATAATCCCTTTGCAGGATGGAAACCAACACTACCAGAGCCTGCGGGGTTCCAAGTAGCAAGCTACAGATGCTTGTTTCTTAATCTCTATAGTTGTTCTATCCGCCAGTTGAGAGCTCATCTCTAATTTAGTTAGGCATCTAATCTAATCCCTTAGCCTCCAAGTATACATATATACACACACACACTGCTTCCAATAATTGTATCAGATGCTCAGGGATGTGAAGAAGTCATATTGTTTCTCAACAAGAGTGGATTAGTCTACACCTTTTCCTTGTATTGCTTGCTAATTAGGCTAGCCTAACTCAAGTTTTTGAGTTGTATATGATATGGTAGTTCTACAACACTTAAAGTTTTAATTGTATAGTTTTGCATCATAACACTACTATGTATAGCAGAAGGATATATATATATATATATATATATATGAAAAATACTTTCTACACCAGGGTGTAATTACACCCACCTCTAATATACCATCTAAACAAATTTAAAATACTCCTTTATCACTCTGGATATACTTGTATACTAATTATAAGATACTTCAATGTGAACCATATGAAAAAATTGCAAGGGAATCCATAGTTTTTAGTGTATTTTGTAAATACCTTCATATACGGACATAAAAAGGAGTATGTCAAAAAAAAAATCTACATACTACCTCTGAAAAATTGTTCATACCACCTAGATAATCTTAAATACTCATATATTGCAAGTACATACCCTCCGTTACGCATACACTGGTGTAGAAAAGAGGCTTCATATATATATATATATATATATATATATATATATATATATATATATATATATATATATAAGATCATCTAGGTGGTATGAATAATTTTTCAGAAGTGGTATGTATATTTTTTTTAGACATACTCATTTTTATATACGTATATGAAGGTATTTATAAAATACGCTAAAAATTATAGACTTCTTTGTAATTTTTTTCATGTGGTTCACATTGGAGTATCTTATATTTAGTACAGGCCAGATCAGATGGTTCTGTAGAAGTTTTAGCATTTTAGCACTGAATAGACCTTTAGCACTAGATATGCTCCCTATATATATACACTACTTAAAAGAATTAGTTGGTGGTTCATTCATTGTATCTATCTTTTTTCCTCCTTATAAAATGGTTCGTGTGGGCTCAACCGCTCAAGAAGTAGTGAATGGTAGTATGGATGCCGGCGAGGAAGACCACGGCGGCGTGAAGGAGATGATGGGCCCACCGGCCACATTGGCCATGGATTTGCACTGCTTGGTGGTGGTGTTGGATCAGCGGGTGGGCAGCAGCAGTGCACTGTGAATAACAACAATGTGATGGACTACGACAGCAACAACGGGTCATCACGGGACTGCTACTGGAACAATGGAGCAGCAAGCAGTGCAAATCCATGGCAAGGCCTCGTCCACAGCAGCTCCCTGATATGATGTATGTGCAATCATGCTAGCTTCATCTATCCATCATGCATGCATGCAAGAATGTACTATAATTCCTAAAGTACTGTTGAATGTCTTCTAGGGGGAAATCAGTAGAATTTTTGACCTTGCGATTTTGCTTAGAGATTTATGCTCCGACCGATGGGTTCTTCCTCTCCAACAGTGGAGGCGAATTATAGTGATGGTTCACCGGATTAGGTTTAAAGTTCACCAGGATAGAGGTTTGATCCATCAGGACCCTATAAGTAGATGGAGACTAGGACGGCGAAGGGCTGGCAATGGGTGGCGGAGCAACATGGCAGCAGTGGCACGCACCATCGACTGTGAGTTTGGTGGAGTTCGTGGGCGGTGTGGATACACAGGGGCGATGAGAATCGACTATCAATTAGACAACACCGACAAGACGATGCGCGGGAGGGGATAGGAGCGCGGCTATGGGAAGTGAGGTAGGGGTTAGGGTTTGGGGTGGGGGTGTAGTTTTATATTGGGATGGGTGGGATGATCGGGCCATTGATTTTTCATCCAATGGTTAGAGAAGTGATTGATTTTGGGGGAGAGAAACAATCGCATGATAAATCGACAGATCCAGAATATATTCACTGTGCAAAGCAAGGAAGGAGGACCAACTAATTAAGCAGAGAAGAAGCCCGGCAAAAATAACCTCGTGCGGTCGTGCCTACCTCGCTATACACAGTTAGGCCCAACTTAGGTGGTGCTCATGCGGTCGAGTAGATGGACAAAGGCCCAACTTGCGCAGGCGAACGTGCACAGGTCGGACTGTGGCTAGAGACGGAAAAACAAACCACCCAACCATAAGACGGAGCGTGTGCGATGACTTAAATATGCACAAAATTTTGGCCCTGTTACAAAGTATGGTAGCTTTTAATTTTTTTGAGACATTTAATTAAATAAAAAAATAAAATAAAATATCATTATATGTTCTCTATGTCAAAGACTACATCTATCTAAAAGAAAGAATGCTTAAATACGTTGACAAAAATAGGAGAGAAAAGAAAAGAAAAACAAGCAAAACATTAGCAAGATATAAAAAATACGTGCAAATTGAAGTCGACACAACACAATATATCAACCAATCGTGAAAAGAGAATAAAATAATAGAGGTTGCTTGAACCGATCAAGCGTGGGCCACCAGCTAGTCTAACCCCAAACCAACACCAACCCAAAACCCAAGCCAACTAAATAGCCAACATCAGGCCTAGACTACGCTTTACCTACCTTCCCTTGTTCCCCACGTGGCACGCCAAGCACGCAACCTTTTGTCTGCAGCACTAACAGGCCTGGTGCCGGAGCTGTCGTGTTCAGGAGCACACTGACAACTTCTCGCCTACACCTGTATGCATTGGGTGGTACGGTTAGATTTCTCACTGTGTTAATCTCATTGCATGCACATGCAAATGGAGTAAATCTTAGTGTATGAATGCTATATGCAGTATAGCCGATGGTCACAGCAATAGGTAAGGTTATTCACTCATCGTCTCATCTTGGCTCCTTGCTTTCAATGTTCAAATGCTTAATAATCTTCATAGCTAACAAAGTAACATCAGTCGACCAAAATAGGTACTAAATTTTGTGATTTAGATTTTACAGTTTCAATTCTATGATCTTTAAAATATTTATGGATCAGAGCTTTAATATTATAATATCCTATTTTGATTTTTGCAACAATTGAATTAGAATATTTTTCAATGTGTTTCAACATCTAATTCAATGTATTCTAACTTTCAATAATTGTCATCTCCCCATAACAAATAGTCCATAGTCATGGAGTGATTTCTAAAAAGAAAAGCACTAAGTTTAAATGCAAATGCTACAAATAAAGAAAATCTAGAAATCAATTGAGGAGATTCAGTTTGATCAAGATAAAAGGAAAATAATAGATGAAACAAAGTACTTGGATAATAAGTCTTACTAACTTTGCATATATAATTTTCCAAATACAATATTTGAGAAGAAAAAGAGAAAATTTAACCCTGCATAATATGATTAGTAAGGTAGTTGGTTTAAATATAGCGAGTTCAAAGATATAGAATTTAGAATACATTACTATCGAGTATATTACTAATGGAAACATCGATAAGTACACACATAGAGCATACGGTGCTGCGTCATTTTTGTTCTAGAGCTCGCCACTGCCGCCTCCACTCCTGCTGCCGCCGCCTCTCGCCGATGACCCAACCGGCCGCCACACAGTCTGCTGCTTCTGTAAAGCGCCGCCGTGCCCGTACGTGCCGCCATCTCCTGCCCACGCACCTCCGTTGACAAACCTTCTGCCTCCGCTTTGCGCCATGTCCACATCATGGAAACCTCTCCTGTAGCTGCTGCTCCTCTGCTGCGTCTCGGCGGCAACGGAATTCCATCTCCCCCGTCCGTAGCTGCTGCTCATGACCTGCTGCGTCTTGGCGGCGACGGCGTTCCCTCTCCCCCGCCCCATCCACCCCGTGCCGGCGCTCTTGAACTCTTCCCGCGGCGTCAGCGGCGTGCTCGGCTTCCAGAGGGTGTCTGGCTTGCAGCAGTAGCTCTGCGCGCTGCAAGGTGTTTCAATGAACGCGTCAAGAACATCCATGCATGGTCAATCAGAATACAAGATGGACGACGAGAGCTCGAGGTGTCGGAAATGGACTTCACTTGTTGATGACAGGTGGTTTCGAGCCCGGGTATGTGTGCCACAGCGGCCTCTTTGAAATGTCAGCTTCAGTTACAGTCTGCAGAGTACAGAGATTGCAAAGAACATGACGACGAATGGGTAGGCGCAATTGCTCCAAATCAATTGAAATGACCAGCTGAACAGTTGTATGACTCTACCTTGTCAGGTAATCTGACATTGTCAAGTAGTCTTGCCATGGGCTTCACTGCCTCTGGGTTGAAGAAAATGGCTGATCTGAAATGTACACAAGATGAAATGAAGAATAACATAAGCTACCCCGATTGCTGAATACCACAAGGATCAAGAGAAAACCTACATTGTCTGATCGTTTGTGATGTTCTCCAGGTTTTTCATCGTCGAACGCATGAAACCGTTGCATAAACCACCACCATCATCAGGCAATAACCACCCTCCAATCTCACTGTGGGAAAATAAGAGATTCAGCAATCATCTCATCATCTCAGCTTTGCTCTGAACATACATACATACATACATACATACATACATACATACATACATACATACATACATACACACACACACACACACTCCAGAACGCATCAGTTTTACAATTCAGTTCAGACTTCATGTACCTGGCAGCTGAAACTATTGGAAGCTTTTGCGGCAAACAGTCTGATTGCAAAAATGCTGCATTATTTGCCAGAGCATTTGAATTCCTCAGAAAGATCTTCTCTTGCCGAATAGCATTCCGTCTCATCTCATGTATCTAATTTATAACAAGGCAAGGGTTATGATTTATACAACAGAAGTACAGGTTAGTGTAACATTAGCATAGATGGCAAGCAGTTGTTTTACCGCGAGCTCTTTCTCTACCGTTTTGGTGGAGGAAAGCAGAAGTTCCACATCTATGAATGGCAAATTTGCAGTACCCTGAAACAATTTATTTTGTTGAAAATTAGCATCACTCTTTTGCTTAGCACCTCAAAGGTGTAGGTTAGCCATACTAAGCGCCCAAGTGCGTCACCACTTGATCAGCCTAGGTTGAAACTATCAATTGATTCAGTTCATCTAGTGCAAATATGAATGGATAGCTTACTTGCCACAGGAAACGTTTCCCATCCGTGTCAATCTCCACCTCTGGTCACAAAATGAATTGCTTGTACTTCAGCACACAGATTTTATGACAATAAGAACTCAGGAAAAACAGATGTACTAGACAGTTTTCTTTATATACCTGACGGATAGAACTTTTGTATTGCAGACTCTTCACAGCCTATTAATTTGCCATAACATTTTGGAAGTGCATATGAGCTGCAAAAAGGAAAGAAATATTAATTCTTATAAATTTCCAATAAAAAACGAGAATGGCAGAACTCAAAATGGTAAATGTGCCTTTCTGGAGGAAGAACTGCCATGAGCTGATCAAATGGTCTTAGTGGTTTGTCCACAGTGAAAGATATCTTGAACCGAGAAAGACCTTTGAGATCGGATGCAAAAGGAGCATAATAGAATGGGTAGTACCTACAACAAATTTTACCATAAGACATAGAATGGAAACATTTTTCTTGTATTAGCTACAAGAACCAGCAATTATCACTTCATGACAACATTTATCAAATTTAGTTGTCCTTTGGACAATTGTTATCATACAGAACCATGAAAGTACACTAGTACAGTGTAAGAGACACATAAACAAATAAATTTTCAGTTTGTAAATATTTTCTTCTTACCAGCTCCATGATGGTACATCAGAAAAATAGTATTTCAGCACCCAACAAAGTCCTTCTAAATACTTCTGAGCCTAAATTCAAAGGGATAAATGAAATATTATAACTATATAAAATGCCGCCTTGCCATGCCTCAAAAAAAGATATTCCATTTGGACAAAGAAACAAGAAAAAAAACGTAACCATGTCATTCTGCAGCTTTCCAACTTCAGTAGAAGTTTCAATACCAAACTTTTCCCTATAGAACCGGGATTTCCATCCAGGTAATCCCAGTCTTATCTGCATTAGATATGTCAATATTTGCAACAGGAGAAATATTTAGCGAAATGGGAATCAATGCATCACTAACCCTGTCATGTTTACAGGCTCCATTTCTAAAAAGGTCTTGCTTATTACGAAGAGCATCCTTTAAATTTTGCTTCAACTCGATGGTATTCTTTGTGATCTGAAAATAGAGAAACAATCAGATTCTCAGGGGAAAAAAGAGAAAGACGTGCAAGTTTTTTTCTAAAAAATAGAACCAAGAGATGAAACTATTTCCTACATCCGACTTGTCCGAGCTGCAGGTTGAAATACTGCATTCTGTCGAAGAAGATATGGCAATCAAGTCTGGATCATCAGGGCTTTCTTCCTGAGTAGAAGAACAGATGAGATCACTACACTCTGAACTTATCAGTATTCAGTACACATTTTTCAACTATAAATAATCCTTACCAAATTGTCAGAGTTTCTTTTTCTCCATTCATTTTCTGCATCTTGACGCCATATTTTGTGCAGTACCTTCTGCAAGTAACCCGAGAACAAACAAATCAACAAAGTTACAATTTACACCGGTGCACACTATTGAAAAGGATACTAAGTACTAACATACCTCTCGCAGTTCATATCTTTTGTGAAAAATCTTCTCTTCATACACGGACAGTTCATGAAAAAACTTTTCCAACCTTGAGACTTTCAGATACGCAGCATGTTTATCTTTAACCTGTTTTCAGATGCAACAAAACCACATGAACACATAACGGATGAGCATTGATGAAAATAAATGCTGAAATTCTTTAGGTACTTTGTCTGTGTTGACAATATAGCCCCCCATTTTGTTGAAGGCGGTTTTGTACACTTCAATGAGAAGATCAACTGCAAACTGTCACATGGAACATAGATTGGACAAACAATCAAGTTTTTCACAGCGATAACAAAATTACAGTTGATTCGCAAAATTAAGCTATTAGCATCTAAAGGCATACACGTACACATACCTCATGCATCTCAAGTGAAGGAATATGCGGAATGAAATCGTTTCCCGCCAAGAAACAAATAAAGATGAAGTCATCGATTAGCCTCTCAATATCAGGTTTGCAAACTGGGTCTGGTATCTTAAATTCAAGCTCCAAGTACTCTCTCAGAACCCATATGTGCAAAAACTGCAAGAAGACGGCGTTATTGATGTAGTCAAAATGAGAAACCTTTGGTATTAAAAAGAAAAGAAACTTATGAGTTACTAAGGGGAACAAACCTGATACGGTTTCTTGGGTAACTTGCCGTTAGGACTTGCTTCTGTTAACCGGGGGAACCAGCCTCTACACCTAACTTTTGCTAACTCTTGAGTTGTGAAGAATTTGTCGGTTATAGGGACGCAATTTTCTGGCTGATTTGGACGTAGCACATCCTGTTCAAATTAACAGAAGAGTATACTGTTGTGGTAAGGCTATAATAGTGGATACATGATACCTTTCTTCATAAGAGACATAGCACCCAGAGAGCAAGAGAGAGATAATTGGTTGTATGAATGAGTGGATCTGGCCATCTCATACCTCTTTAGGGGGGTTTATATACATGAATAGGGTGGGATGGGGAATTTTCGTTTTACTCCTTAATAATTACAAAAGATGAGGGTGTATTAATACATTTCTCTATGTCATTGGACCTATTATATATGAGGCCGTCGCAAGGTCTATTCACGAGGGCTGAACCACCCCTACAACATATACTCAACTCCACTATTATGAAATGATGCAACTAGTTACCTTGACAGGCAAAAATTAACATGCTGTCTACTAGATCTAATCACTTAAACGTGGTTTCTGCATATGCTATCACAGTATTCAGTACTATTAAACGTGTGACACGTTTTGCTGAAGCCTGAAGTTAGCATTGATGAGGGATTGGCTGACCTCACGCAAAATCGAAAAGTGGACTTCGTGGGATGCCAAAGCGAGCATTACGAGATCCGCATCCTGCAACAATTCTTCAGAGTTAACTCCAACATAACCAGACAGGAGTGAGCATCTCAGATATCTGCAGAACGTTCGAAACACTGATCAGATGGCCAAACGAATACTGGAGTGATACGTACCAGTCCGTACATACAGTGGCGTGTGTTGGGGTCGTAGCTTTCCATGCTTCGCTGTGCGCGAATGAAAGACATGATCTTGTGCTCCCCTTCTCCAGGAACATTTGCATCAGAGAGTATTACCTTCAGAACAGACGTATATCGTTTACTTACCAAGAAATGACCACTGGACGAAATTCAGCAACCTCGTAACGCTTAAAACCAAGCTTCTACTTATGATTTTTGCTTTTTTTACTATTCAATAATTTCGCTTTTTTCTGATTTTTTAGATTTTTTTAGAATTTTTTACCTTTTTTCTCGTATTCCTTTGTATTGTCCGTAATGAATTAATACGTTTTTTTTCTATTTTTATATTTTTTTTAAATTTAATTATACCAAATAAGCTAACTCAGCTATAATAACAAATAAATCAGCTACAGTAAAAAAATCTTAAGCTAACGTTAAACTGAGTGCTACCATAGATACATGCTTTACAGTGAACCAAAGATGATATTGTCAAGACTAAACAGAACTACATTTACTGCATTACTGCAAGTTTAAGACTAAAACAAAGTGCAGAACCTTGATGTCTTTCCACCCGGGATCGCTGTTCAACCGGACGCGGATGTAGTACTCGAGCGCTTCCGATAGCTTCTCCATGAATTCCGTCCCTGGTGTGATGACATTAGGGTCTGAAACCTCGGACGTCTCTCTCGGCATCACCTCCTTCCCTTGGGCTCTGAATTTCTCCCTCAAGAGATTCTCTTCGATCTCCTGTAGATCAGCATGCGTTTCTCATCAGTTACTGCACCGGCAGGGATGTATGAGTATGACGTCGTAGATTCAGGGAATGAAACGCAGTGAAGAATTCACCGCATCTTTAGCAGCCTTGGCAGATTTGAATCGTCTCGCTCGCTGTTGGTTCATCTTGGCGCGAGGGGCGACGCCATCTGGAAATCAACCATGAACGAACACGACATGAAGAAGCCAGCTAGATAGATGACTCATCCGTGTGTACTGAGTGCTCACTGACCTACTGCCAGGTAGAGCAGCCTCCTCGGCCTGACGATGCGGAACAGGCGGTCCATGTACTCGAACATGGACTGGAACACCTCGTCGAAGGTCGTGGGAGGGCACACCTGCACGCACGCACAAACGCATGGAGGATCGCTACTAAATCACGGCCGGAATTCTGAAAGACCAGCTCAAGAACTCGCCAGAAATAACTAGTACCAGACGCATGCAACTACATGAACAGAAACGAAATCTTCCCCTGAAAAAAAAGAGAGCATGAACTGAAATGCGGACGTACTAGCAACGATCGCGTTGATACTGCGTACCTCGTCCTCCGGGTGGAAGCATGGGTGGACGATGCAGTTCATGTCGAGGTAGAGGTTGTCGTAGACGCCGCCGCCATGAGGGCCCTCCTGCCCGCTGCTGTAACGATCAACGGCCGGTTCGCCCTCCTCGGCGGGGGCGACGATGCTGGGGTACTTGCCCACGAGCCACCTGTAGAAAGAAGGAACCCCCATGGACGAAGCCGCAGCTGTATGCTATGCTCCGATGGATGGATCAGCATGCGTCGTGATATAGTACTCCACTGATCCACTCCACGACTAGGGCTAGTAATTGGGTTTGGTGGTGGTGGAGAATTCGGAGCGACTCGGCCGGGTGCGTGGGGAGTATCATGGCGGCGATCGATGCGCCCGCCCCGCACGTCCGGCCGCCGTCTCGCACGGGCAACGAGCTAAGAAATTATGAGAGCTAGCTAGAGAGATTTTTCCCCGGATGCTGCTGCTGCTAGTGCTCACCAGTCTAAGCGGTGCACGAACAGGCCTACGACGAGGCAGGGTAGCTGCACGAGAAAATCTCTTTTTCAATGTACTGCTGGATTTTTTAACATATTTTCGTCCTACTCGAGACTTGAGAAGATACTGGTGATCTTATCAAAGCTGATGGGGATTTATTCTAGATCATCATCACTAGATTGTTTATATGCAGAAATGCTATGATCCTATTTTTTGTTTTTACGCTGTTTTTGTTTTTTTTACTTTTCTTAGTAATTACTATTTATTAGATTAACAAATCATAGTTAAAAACTATAAAGTAAGCATGTAGCCCATAGCCGCTTAAACATGGCTGAGTAGTCGAGCTACCCTACCAGCCGCACGTGAGACCTGTATGTCAGTTGCGTTCAAGGCACCCTGTTCAGCCGCTCGTTATGCATGCAAGTCAGTTGGCTTGGCTCGACTCAGTTATGCACATGTCCCATTTGAATTTGTTCATATTTTTTCTACTAATGAAATAGTGTCGATGAACCATTGAAACATCGCTAACGAACCATTGGAACATTAAAATCAAAAGCATGTGGAACATCGTCAATGAACTATTGTGTAAGCGGTGGAAAAGAGAATTGATACAACTCAGCTTGTATTGATCAGATGCTTACAGTTTTATACATGTACATGAGTATTCAGTCAACCAACTAACTAGCTATACTTCAGGAGAACCACCGAACGTGAGAACTTGTAGTTTTGTTCGCTAACAGCCCTCCGCAGTGTGAGCGTCGTTGCCAGCGACGCACAGACTGTTTCTGAACTCCTTGAAGCTTGACGTTGGAAGACCTTTCGTCATCACGTCTGCGAATTGCTGCGTAGTAGGTACATGTATGACTTTGCATTGTCCAACAGCCACTTTCTCCCGAACGAAGTGAACATCCAGCTCAATGTGTTTGGTGCGCTTGTGATGCACTGGATTTGAGCTCATGTAGCACGCAGAGACATTGTCGCAAAATACAACTGTGGCCTGCTCTAGTGGACACTCGAGTTCACCCAATAGTTGTCGGATCCAGGTGCATTCGGCCACGGCATTGGCTACTCCTCGGTATTCAGCTTCGGCGCTTGAGCGAGATACTGTCGTCTGCCTTTTGGAAGACCGGGAGATTATGGCGTCACCCAAGAACACACAGAAACCCGATGTGGAGCGTCTTGTGTCCGGGCACCCTGCCCAATCCGCGTCCGAGTAGGCTACGAGCTCCAGTTTTGCAGAGCGCCGGAGGTGAAGACCAAGGTTTGTCGTCCCACGGACATAACGAATGATCCGCTTCACAAGAGATTGGTGCATAGTTGTTGGAGCATGCATGTGAAGGCAAGCTTGTTGGACTGCATACTGCAAGTCTGGCCGCATCATCGTCAGGTATTGAAGAGCACCAACAATGCTTCGGTAGGCCGATGCATCTGAGTTGGTCAGCAATGTGCCAGTGTTGCTGGAAACCTTGCCGGTAGTATCGATTGGTGTCTCACAGGGCCGACAGTCTTGCATGCCAGCACGTTCGAGAAGATCTAGAGCGTACTGATGTTGCTGAAGAAAGAAGCCTGTGGCGTTGCGCTGAACCTGGATGCCGAGGAAGTAGTGGACCGGGCCCATGTCTTTCAATGAGAACTCGGCATTGATGGTGCTGATGACGCGGCGAAGAGTGTCGATGGACGAGGCCGTAGGCACGATGTCGTCGACGTAGAGGAGAAGGTACACGGACTCCGTCCCTTGGCGAAGGACGAACAGGGAGTTGTCTGAGCGAGTCGGCGTGAAGCCCATCGAGCCGAGGAACGTCGCGAGTCGTGTGTACCGGGCCCGGGGCGCCTGTTTGAGTCCGTAGAGGCTCTTGGAGAGATGACACACCAGGTCCTTGCGCGATGCATCAATGAAGCCGGCCGGCTGTCGTGCGTACACCTGTTCGTCGAGGATGCCGTGAAGGAAGGCGTTGTTGACGTCCAGTTGGTGTACAGGCCAGCCACGACCTGCAGCTAGTGTGAGCACCGTGCGTACTGTAGCCGGCTTGACGACGGGGCAGTAAGTCTCGCCGTAGTCGATCCCCGCGCGCTGCGTGAACCCGCGGACCACCCATCGCGCCTTGTACCGGTCGAAGCTGCCGTCCTCCTTAATTTTGTGTCGAAATATCCACTTGCCGCTGACAACATGTGCACCGGGAGGCCGAGGAACGAGCTCCCATGTCTTGTTGCCGAGCAGTGCATCAAATTCCGATTGCATTGCTGAACACCAGTTGGGATCCTTTAGGGCCTGATGAACCGATCGTGGGATCGGGGAGATCGGCGTTATTGTTGCAGTGGCAGCGTAGCGTGGGTTTGGTTTGAGCGTCCCTACACGCGACCGGGTGACCATCGGGTGAGGTGCGGCGACGTCGGCGGCAGTCGGGGGTGGAGCAGCAACCATGTCGGTCGATGTAGTGGTACCCGAGGTTGATGCCGGTGGTGCGCGGGGCGTTGGTGACGCGGGAGGAGGTGACGTAGTGGAAGCTGAAGTGGGCGCTGGGGACACCGATGTGCGAGCCGTCGTGGGAGACGGTGGAGGAGCGGAGGCAGCCCCGAGTGCACGCCGTGCGCGGGAGCCGGGTTGGTCGCGCGGAGAGGCCGGATGGGCCGCCGGTGGCTGTTGTGGAAGGACCGGGTCAGCCGAGACCAGATCGGGTCACCACGGATCATAGGCATAGGTTGTTGGCGGTGATGTCGTTGGTCCGGTGCGGAAGGGGAAGATCGCTTCGTCGAAGTAGACGTGCCGGGAGGTAAGCACCTTCTGCGTCGACAGGTTGTAGCAGCGATAGCCGCGGTGATCCTGCGAGTATCCAATGAACACACAAGCCACAGATCGAGGAGATAACTTTTTAGTGCTAGTGGATGTTGTGTTAGGGTAGCATAGGCAGCCAAAGACCTGTAGGGATGTGTAGTCTGGATCACAGTGGAAGAGCAGAGAGAAGGGAGTGGACAAGGACTTTGGTTTGCATGGCCTCCGATTGAGCAGGAACGTGGAGGTGTGCAGGGCTTCGACCCAGAACGCAGGTGGGAGCGCGGCATGAAGGAGGAGAGCGCGGACACCGTTGTTCAATGTGCGTAGGATGCGTTCGGCCTTGCCATTTTGTTGGGATGTGTATGGGCAAGAGAGGCGAAGGAGGATGCCATTATCAAAGTAGAATTTGCGTAAGGCGTTGTTGTCAAATTCGCGTCCATTGTCAGTCTGGAACGCCCGGATGGGACGAGCAAACTGTGTGCAGACAACGGCGTGAAAGGATATGATCGTGCGCGCGACGTCGGACTTATGACGAAGAGGGAACGTCCACACAAAGTGCGTGAAGTCATTGAGCAACACAAGGTAGTACTGGAATCCAGTAAAGCTTGAGACAGGCGAGGTCCAAACATCGCAATGCACTAAATGAAAGGGAGCATGAGTTTTGGGATGAGATGAAGTAAATGGTAGTCGTACATGTTTGCCAATACGACATGCATGACAGGTGTGTGACAGCTCCTTATTACAAGTGAAAGGAAAGGATTGTAAAAGACGATGAAAGGACTCGGTCCCGGGGTGACCGAGTCGTTGATGCCAAAGATCAGCAGAAACAGCGGCGAGCCAGTGTGTGGAAGAGGTGGCTGGCGCCTGCAGAGGATAGAGATCGCCGGTGCTGTCACTGCGGAGTATCACCGCCTTCGTGTGTCGATCCTTGACAGAGAAACCGAGATTGTCAAATTCAATTGTTATGGGATTATCACGTGTGAGTGCTCGAACGGAAATTAAGTTCTTGATTAAAGAGGGAGAAACAAGAACATTATCAAGAAGAAGGGGTTGAGAAGAAGTTGGTACAGATGCAGAGCCAATGTGAGTAATGGGAAGAGAGGTTCCATTACCAACAATGATGCGTGTGGAGGAGTTGGGTGTTAGAGAGGAGAGTTTACCAGATCCCTGAGCCATGTGGGAGGAGGCTCCGGTGTCAAGGAACCAGTAGCCGGTGGAATGGGGTTGCTGCAGGGAGATGTTGTTGAGCGTAGCGAGGAGTTGAGGGTCCAACTGCAAGGATGCATCGGCAACGTGGGCCTGAGGTGCCGTTGAGGAAGGCCGAGCACCAAGGACACTGGCGGCAGGCGGGATGGCGCGCGGTGCCCCTTGGAACGGCCATGCCTGCACCATGCCAGTCCACGGGTTCATGTTTGGCCAGAACCCAGGGGGCGGTGTAGGGTTGGAGTTGAAGCCCTTTTTCTTGTTCTTCTTGTTGGAGTGGGAGAACGGTGCTGGTGGACGGCCTGCATTGGAGGAGGAGGAGCGGGCCAGGGGCGATGGCGAGGAAGGGAATTTGCCGTGGCCGCCGTGAGGTGCGGGCGAGCCATGCGTGGCCTGTGCGACGAGGGCCGCCGTAGCCTGGAGTTGGGCGCCCGAGGTCGACGACGTTCCGGCGGAGTGGGCCTGCGCGACGAGAGCCGCAGCAGCCTGGAGTTTCTCCGACTCGTTGATGCGATGTTCCTCGAGCTGCAGCATGGAGCGCGTCTTGAGGAACGACGGAAGGCGCCGGCGCAGCGTGATGTGGGGGATGGCGTGGTGCAGGCGGGGGTTGAGGCCGCGGACGATGTTGTAGATGAGGTCCGTGTCGTTGACAGGAGAACCAAGGCCGCCGAGGCGATCGGCCATCGCCTTCATGCGGGAGCAGTAGTCGAGCACCGGAAGATCACCTTGGTAGAAGTTGCGGAACTCGGCGCCGAGGTAGACCGAACGTGTGGCCTTGTTGTTGCGGAACAGGGAACGCACGCCGCTCCAGAGGGAGTAGGCTGTGTCGGCGTCCTCCGAGACGATGGTGAGGAGCTCGGGCGAGATGCGGTTGTAGAACCATGAGACAATGGCGCAGTCATTTTGCACCCAGTCGTTGTCGCCCTTGGCCATAGAGCCGTTGACGTGGTCGCGGAGACCGTACTGGCCAAAGACGGCGGAGAAGGAACGAGCCCAGGCGGTGTAGTTGGCGTCATTGAGATCGAGGATGATCGGGACGCGCGACTGGATGTTGATGCCATGGACGACGGCCGGGGCAGCAAGCGCGGTCTAGACACGGAGCGTGTGCGGCAGCGGCGACTCGTCATCGGAGTTGTTGGAGTCTGACGACGAAGAAGAGGAGGAACTCATGGCGGCGAGGTGTTTAGGAAGCAGCGGAAAAGGAGGATCGTAGATCGCCTGATACCATGTAAGCGGTGGAAAAGAGAATTGATACAACTCAGCTTGTATTGATTAGATGCTTACAGTTTTATACATGTACATGAGTATTCAGTCAACCAACTAACTAGCTATACTTCAGGAGAACCACCGAACGTGAGAACTTGTAGTTTTGTTCGCTAACATATTGAAATATCAAAACAAAATGTATGGAACATTTTATTTTGAACATTGCTATCCAACACTCGACTATTTTTTAGGGCAAAATTAGTCAAATTTTTTAAACGTTGGATCTCTATCTAATGGATACCCCATATAACTCCCCATCCAAAAAATATGAGTGCTCCAAATCTAGAGCGTTGGATCTCCATCCAACGAATCAACCCATACATCCTCTTCAAAAAAATATGAGTGCTTCGAATCTAAGGTATTAGATCTCCATCCAACAGTTTTGAAATATGACTAATTTTACTCTAAAAAGCAGTCAACTATCCTTTTATTTTACTTATCAAAGCACTAACACCCACCCGATTCATTTCATTCCCCAATTCAAAAGACATGCATGGAAACATCATTCATAACTTAATGGAACATTAGGAAATAATGCTTATAGCATTTTTATTTTATCTACTGAAAAATATGATATACAATAAGCTAAAATATATACACGCAGGTTCTTGTTTTGAAGATCTTGGTTGGTCCTTTTGGGCTTATGACTAATGTCTTTTTGTTTATGTTACAGTAACTAGTTTTCAAATGATGTGTCTTATCAAGACGATGTCTACAAATTGATTATAGTAGACACTATAACGAATTCATCTATATCGGCCAAAATCACAGTCAATTATGCTTATAGCATTTTTATTTTATCTACTGAAAAATATGATATACAATAAGCTAAAATATATACACGCAGGTTCTTGTTTTGAAGATCTTGGCTGGTCCTTTTGGGCTTATGACTAATGTCTTTTTGTTTATGTTACAGTAACTAGTTTTCAAATGATGTGTCTTATCAAGACGATGTCTACAAATTGATTATAGTAGACACTATAACGAATTCATCTATATCGGCCAAAATCACAGTCAATTGTCTTTTTCCGTACTCTCTCTTGTAAACAACCAAAATTTAAAATTTTAACCTAAAAGTCATAAGCTATATCTCAAAAGAATCCACTCCTCATCGTAAAGAGCACCATGGTTCAAATGTAACTTGAATTGGACACTCTGTTTAAAATAAAATATATGGGTATTTGAAGTTTTGAATTAGAAAAAAACTGCCTTGAAGGACGTGCAACAAAAGAGGAGCAGGTTGCCCGCACCGCTCGGCCCACGGCCCAGGTGCGCGCCATCCATAACGCATAGCAGCGCCCTGTTTGTATGCACGATGTCATGTTATTATTGCATCATTCTTTGGAAGTTATTCCATCATGCGTTAAAGATACTGCTGCGGCCTGTTGTGCATTCAGTTGGCTTCAAGTATTGTTGCTACGATTGTAGAAAACTTCTTTTTTAAGGATGCGACGACACAAAGCTTATTGCTCCACACTTTTTTAGGTCTGTTTTTTTCAACTTTTTTCAGTCATTTTTTGTCTTCGGCTTCTTTCAGTAATTACTATTTATTAGACTAATAAGTCACAGTCCAAAGCTATAAGCCGCAGCAAAAAAAGAACACCTCCAAATTCAAGATTGAAGTTGTAACATCTAAAAAGTATGGGAAATAGTGTAATTTAGAAAATCTAAAATATTTTCTCACTTTTCATTCAAAATTTTGAAGTTCCAAAATATCTTTTGAAACTTGAAATCTGAAATTCAAATTTTGAATTGAAAATTTGAAGCCAAGATGAAATTCCAATTTGAGCCAGCATCCTTCTTTTTTTCCTTTCCTTCTTTTCTACTTTCACTGCAGTTGGGCCACGCAGCTTCTTTCTTTCCCCATCCTTTCTTCCCCTCTTTCTCTGCTATTGGCTTCAGCTTGGCCCAACCCCATCGCTAGCACTGTACCGCCTGCATGCGCGCCACACGCCTTGGCACTGCACTGCCCACACGTCGTGCCCTGCTTGGCCTCGTTGCCCCCTGTGCGCCAAGCACCTGTGTGTTTTACACCTGCTGCGTTGTGCCTCGTTATATCCTGTCACCATAGAGAAAAACCTAGTTGATATATTAGTATGCATATCAATGCAATCATTGTTGCAAAATACATTATTATGCATGCGTACTTTTATTTAAATCTACTTTAAATTTGATTTAAATTCTAGTTATACCCAAATTCTTTGTACATGGCCAATTTTGATATTGAACCCCATTATACCTTATCATCATAGAGAAAAATCTAGTTGATACATTAGTATTAACTGAATATTTTGTAGCAAAGTTCAGCCATGCTTAGAATAATCATAGGTTGGAGATATCTTTTTCACTTAAAATGATAAACTTTTGAAATGTATTCTTGACTTCAGTGAGTTAAGAAGGTATATAAAATATTTTAAAATAAAATATAAAACTTGGTTTGAACTTAGGTTAATGGTTAGGTGGTGAGTGCTACTATGCATTGTTGTTCGTTGACACAATGTTGATTGCAGGCACAAGGGATATGTGGTTTGAGCCGAAGTCAAATTAAGGACCGGTCTATGAGCTACTGCTACAAAACCCTTTTCGTACTTCCATAAGGCTGGTATGGGACAGTTCTGGCTGACTAATTTGCAAGTCTCAACCTGAGTATCACTGTAGGTTGAAAGTGAGTGTGGCGTAGGCTATGTGAAATTTCACTCAGCTCAAGAGGGGGTCCCATTTTAGTTAATTTTGTACTGGGTTGAAACCTTAGTATTGGTTTGGCCAGGTTGAAGACTTTATATTGTAAAGATATTGTTATGATTTTCTCAATCACATATCTATGAAAACGTATAATGGTCGACAATATGGGATAATAATATCGTGTGGGTAAAGTTGTATAACCTCTGTAGTGTAAAACTATCATGAATAGTCATGCCCACGGTTATGGGCAAGTTGAATAAAGTTTTTCACGTATTAGACTTTCTATTTTACAAAAACTGGTTTTGATATAAATGGTTGGAATCTTTTTGAAAAAAGATGGACCAGGTAGGATACCAGTGGATAGGTTAGTGTTTGATCGGAGCCTACACTAACGATATTATTTTATTGAATTATTGTTCTCATCTATTATATCAAATTCAGCTTTTGAATCTATTTACAATATTTACTTTAATTTTATGCACAAATAACCATATTATGCCTTCCCTTGACAATATATATGCATGCATCATATCTATTAAACCTCCTGACGTAACTTGTGGAGTACTTTATATACTCATGTTGCTTCATTCACTATTTTCAGATAATACCTTCACCAAATTCAGTGAGGATAGCAACGAGTAGGCCACGACTTATAGTCGTTCGCTTGTGGGTAGGAAAGATGGGCCTCTGCTTTATTGCCTTCTTCTACTATTTATATTTAATTTTGGTTTATGAACCATTGATGTAAGCTTTGGCTATCAGACCTATATGTAGTTAATGAATAAATATCATTGCACATGATATGAATATTTTGTTATCCATTTGTGTGTACTAACTGATCTTGGACTAGTGTGATTTACAAAGAGAATCCAGGAGTTGTTGCTCCAAGGTCCGACAAAAGCTGTCACATTGAAGACAACTATAACACTACACTGGGAGAACCCCAAAATAATACCATATGCTTTTGTTGCGAAAATACCGAATACTACGCCCACAAGTGCCCTCAGAAGAGGGACGACAAAGGACATCATGTCAAGCAAAACCCTGTAACCTACTACTAACTAGCTTGGCCCCACCTCCGTCTTTCTATTCTACCAAAATCTCGGGATCGAGATTCATTTTAAGGGAGGTAGGATTTGTAACATCTCAAAAGTATAGAAAAATAGTGTAATTGGGAAAATCTAAAATTTTTTATCGCTTTTTAGTGTATTTCAAAATTTTGGGTTTTATTCGAGTTTTTGTTTTGGTTTCTGCCAAGTAGCCCTGGTGATAAAAATAAAATCTGAGAACAAAGGCCAAAATGATTAAAAATCAATCTAAGCAAATTTTGAACTGGAATTTGGAATCTCAAAACCGAGAATAGAAATTGAAATCTTAGTTAACATTAAAATTCCCATCTAATTATTATAACTAAGAATTCAAATTCTAAAGCTCCAAAATATCTTTCGAAACTCAAAATCTGAAATTCAAATTTTGAATCCAAAATTTGAAGCCAAGATCAAATTCCAATTTGGGCCAACATCCTTCTTTTTTTCCTTCTTTTCTCCTTTCACTACCGCTGGGCCCTGCAACCTCTTGCTTTCTCCCTCCTTTCTTCCTATCTTTCTCTGCTCTTGGCTTCAGCTCGTCCTGGCCCCGTTGTTGGCGCTGCACTGCTTGCACCTCTACTATCCTGGTACTAAAAGTAAATTAACTTTTGACTCCCACACCATATTCTAATAAACCATACCAGTTACAGAATCTACATAAATTCTCTATATTTTCTTAGTTGGCCACATACCCAGATTAAATCATCTACCCCTATTTTTAAACCAAAAAATAGTGCTATCATTTTCTGGACAACAGATTTAATATTTTCATATCTGTTAATCTCCTCATGCGAATATAGCAAACCATGAAATTTTTAGAAACTACAGAAAGTTTTCTACCTCTTTCTAGTTATACTGAAAATTCAATTCTGCCATCTAATCAGTTAAATTAATAATTTCCCACAACTACGTCCAACAACAACCAGTTCTGGGCAGTAATTTTTGAAAATTCATAACTCTTGTTCCACCTGTCCAAAATTCATGTTCATAGATTCTTTGAAATCCTTAAGAAATTACCTACACTTTTCATTAGACTAAATACTCTGATTACTCCATTTACTATATGCAATCTATTGTTTTTTTTTCAGTGCTACCAATTGACTACAATTCCCAAACAGCAAGGTTACAAAATTCATAACTCAAAATTTAACCATCCAATCAATATGATTAAATATTATTGTAGAAAGATAGCAAAATTATCTACATCTATCTAGTAAATGACATTTCCAAATTATGCCCATATAGCACCCGAAACAACAATAGAACAGCACCGCAGATTAAATCGATCTAATATTCGATCTCCTGATGAACACTTGCTACTTCTCCATCGAATCTCGACTGTAATCTCTAACAAAAATAGAAAAATAGATAAAAAAAAATCTAGATGTTACCCCAAAGAAGAATGACAAACCATGATCTCTCGCTCACTTTTTTCCTTCTCTTTCTCCTTCCTGATCTTTTCCCCTAGAACATCCCTTGATTTCTCTGGTCTTGGTTGACTCATAGAATCACCACGGGACAGCTGCCGACCACACGGCAACCGAAACGGCGCACTACAGACTCTTCGCGCGACAACCGACGGCCGCACAGCAATCCAGGCGATTCCCTCGCGTGCGGGAGCGCTAGCGCGCGCATGTGTTGGCCAGCGAGAGAAGGCATTGATGCCGGCTGGCGAGAGAAGGCTTGCACTGGCGCGAGACAACAATGGGTGCACTGTGCTGCACGAGGCAAGAAGCGACGGCAGATGGAAGTCGGCAACGGAAAGGAAAAAAGAAACAACCTCTCCTCTAAAATTTTCTCTTATTCTGTTTTCTATGTCTTTTTCTCTAATTACGTTGAGATCCTCATAAAATATTTCCAAAATATGGGTCTGTTCTTTTTTGCTGTGGTTTTTGGCTTTTGGCTAAAATTTCTGAATTTTAGCTGTTCGCGATAGAGATTACGGAGAGAGAGATACTCGCTTGCGATTTTAGATGGTACAGATGTTGGGTTTTAAACGTGTACTATAATTAACTTTTAGACTCCATCTTAAAAAAAATTCTGTTTAAAAGTTAAATACTATACCAAAACTAAGAGCTGTTTTAAAAAACTGAAAAGAACGAACCCTATTACACCTCTCTAGCTGGTAGCTTGGTAGCAGCATGAAAACAAGACAACCCATATTCCATCGCAGGAAGACTGGCATCATGATAAGACAGGAACACACGCACTCACGGTCGGTCGGCGGGGCTATCTCTCTGTGAGTGCATCAACTGCGGCTTTTAGGATGCGTCGATGATTGCATTTTAAAATGCAGAGACAAATCGGCGATACCGCCAAATCCCTCACCGAATAATCCGTGGACGGATGAAGCAGATCGAAGTAGGAAGCGATTGACCCATTCGTATTGCTGTCTCTCTTTTTGTTTTTGTTTTGTATCTAAAAGGGTCAAAAGTTATATAAATATCTAGTTTTTAAAACGATTTCTCTGCTTCTCCTATTCCCGTTTTACTCTTAGAGATACTGCTTTCGCTCATATCTTTCATACGTATCTCTTTTTCACTTTTTTCACCGCTCTTATTCTTTTTCTAACAATAACGTCTTTCAACCACTAATATTTATTTTCAGCTACGGCCATCAGCCACACAATCCCTTACTGCTTACTTAGCTCCTAACACAATCCATCCTCAAAAGCAGCCGGAGAAGCAAGGAAAGCGACGCACATGAGCAAGGATGATGGATGCATGGCCACTTGCCCGATGCTTACTTAGCTCCTAATCCTCGCATCACTTTGGAGCTTGAGCATCTCCTTAAGCAATGGTACTAGCAAGTAGACTCGCCACATTTTTTCTTTATCAAGAGGTTTCGTTTACTGAAACCAAAACAAAACTACCAAGTGACATGAGTTATTACAGAGTCATTGCCCAAACTGGAATCATATAGGCTCTAATGATCAGCTACAGATCGACAGAAAGATAGCGACACAGCAGAGGCTAAGAGGGTGATCGGAATAGCGATGGCTTTTGGCTGAAAAAACACTGTAGCTGGCTGAAAAAACACTGTAGCTGAGTTAGTGGATAGTATAGTGAATAGTGAAAAAAAAGTTAAAGCTGAAAAAAGCCGAAATGATCAGGTCCTAAAACACTTGGTTCATCATCATCTAGCCCACTACAAGTAACTAACTCATCAGGATACAACCAATCTTTTCGGATATTGGTTTTCCAAATGGACCAACACAAACAATGCAGCGCATCAAACAGCAGTCAAGCGTTTCTGCATTTTTTTTGCCCCAAAACCATGTGCCCAAACATTCCACATTTCACTTACACTACGAGGTAGTGTTGAGAGGCCTAGAGCATATGCTATTGCTATCCAGGTAAAAATGTGCAACTGGACACCGAAATAACCAGTGTCTACAGTCTCTTCTCCACCAACAAAAACACAACTCTTGGGTCCTTCCCATCTTCCCATCCTCTCTTTTAGAGATTGTCTCTAGTTAAAATACTGTTCTTCTAAAATGAGATGAAAACTTTTGAGTTTCATTGGTAGCTTAACATCCCAAATGAATTTATGGGGACAAGTTACAGTATGAGTTTGTAAAACGACATGGAATGAATGAACAGTGAAAGTTCTTTTATTATCTAGAAGCCAAACCAATTTGTCAGGCTGTTTTGTTGAAGTCACTTGTTCACAGATTCTTCTAAGTTGCTCCCAAAGCTGCAATGCTTCCCCCCATAATGTTCTTCTGAATCTAATACAACCCCAACCTCTACCAAAAACGTTGGCTTCCCCCCATAATTTAATGACTTTTTGC
Organism: Melocanna baccifera; assembly: GCA_036346265.1. Lineage (NCBI taxonomy): Eukaryota > Viridiplantae > Streptophyta > Magnoliopsida > Poales > Poaceae > Melocanna > Melocanna baccifera. The sequence continues at coordinate 19,490,494 of CM070707.1, read as the reverse complement.
CAAAGCCCATCCTCAGTTTCTATTTCTATAACCATTTCCCCAACAAATTCAAGTCTGTCACCCCCAGCAACCCCCCCCCCCCCCCTTTTGCCATACAGACTGACTACCAATTAACAAGGTGGTACCTTATATTATTTTCATCTTCATGCCAAAAAAAAAGTAGCTCTAAAGAAATCAAGCCATTTTAGCACACCCTTTGGCACCCTACAGAAAGACAACATGTAAAAAGGTAAATTGCTCATACAAGAATTAAGTAGAATCAAGCTACCTCCAGTAGAGATCAATTTCCCTTTCCATGTGCCCATTTTCTTTTCCATCTGTCTTCTGTGTTTTTCCAGTGAATATTGTTTAATCTTTTATGACTGATAAGAATATCGATATATTTCAAAGGAAACTGACCAAGTTGACAAGTAAAAATCTCAGCATAAATATCTTGCCTTTCTTTAGCTTCACCTAAGCAAAAAACTCACTTTTGTGGAAGTTAATCTTAAGGCCAGAAAGTTGCTCAAACAACATAAGATAAATTTAAAATTACAAGCACTCTTCAAATCATCTTGTATCAAGAAAATGGTATCATCTGCGTATTGTTGTCTCATCATTCTAAATCTGTTTTGCCACTTATCTATATTATTCTTACCTCTGACTGGTTTAGACCATAGTTCCTGAATGAAATCATGGAAACCATCCTTTACCAGCCAAAAGTCTTAAAACTTGCCACAGTGGTAGCTGGTTTCGCAGAGTACATTGCATATGCAATACAGTGATTAGTTCTTACACAAGCTGTAACTCTGAATCCTGGGAAGCATCATATTCATATATACATGCATCGATTTGTCTCACAAAACCGGTGGTCCATTGCTGCCTGCCTCCAAAAAAAGTGATGAATCCTCATCATTTTAGAGGAAATCTGGGCCACAGGCTTCTGCAATCGTGCAAATGCCAGAACTCACCATGGAGGCCGTGTCCCTAGCTCACATCAGTAAAAAGCTACACTGCAAGTTCCATGAAACACTTGGAAAGAAAGATGGACAGCAAGTCTTCTGCACAAAACAAATGCTACCCTTCTAACACTCTGCAACTGTTCTAACTACTGGCTGCAGTATTTAAACACACAGCAATTTTATCGCTTAACCCTTTAAGTTGGGCCGCCTTAGAACAAAACAAAACAACTGGAAACTCCAATAATATGGGGTTTTTTTTTCTGTGTAGATGCTTCCCACATGGAGAACCCAGCACAGGAGTAGTGGCAATTAAGGAAAGGAAATTGCATTGCTTAACAGAGTAGTCTGTTGTTTGCCAAGTTTCCTGGGATCTCCAAGCTCAAACAAGAGAGAGAGAGAGAGAGACTAATCACCTACTACATCTGAGATCTCCAAGTCCAATATGTACGTACTTTTTCCCCCAAATCCCTGAGCTCGGGTTGTTGGCACCAAACTTGCCCTCCAGCAAAACTACAAATTTCTTGTTGAACCTGAATTCGTATGATTTGCAATCGACTTGCGACCTACCAAAAAGTTCTCGAATTCCAAAAAATCCAAACTCATTTTCTAAAAAACAATCCTGAAAGCAGCATAGATAAAAGCAAAACACAACACATAAACCACCAAAATGAAAGAAGGAAAAATTCTACCACAAGAAGAAGTTTATTAGCAATTAAACGTGGAATTAAACAACGCTCACACACAACCAATGTATACTTGTAGGCAACCCCAACATTAATTAACCCGGACTAAATTACTCGTCCTTTTTACCCCTATACCCCTCCATACTACACTTATTACCCATTTACCCACCGCTCCTCCTCCCCTGGCGTTTCGCAGTCTCGCTATGCACACACGCACGCGCCACCCGTAAGAAACCTACCTCGCCGGAGCAGAGGCAGAAGCAGAAGCAGAGCATGGGCCTACACCTCGACGCGGCAGTAGGTGGGCGTCTGGAACCTGAAGCCGTTGGCCCCCAGCGCGCCGTTGCCGCCGTTGGTGATGAAGAAGGCCGGGCAGGTGACGAACATGTGGTAGTGGCCGGAGATCCAGCTGCCGACCTTCCACCTGACGCGGCCGTCGATCTTGACCTGGAGGATGAGGTACCCGGCCTGGAAGTCCTGTTCGAGCGCGCCGGCGAGGTAGGGCGCGAAGGGGATGTTGGGTCCCGTGAGCACGGGCGACCAGACGTCGACGTCGCCGTGGCCCTGGTATACCGGCGGGAGGGAGGCGAGGAGCGTGATCTGCTGGTACTTGTAGGAGGCGTAGACGTCGAGGCGGTCGTAGAAGACGCCGACGCGGTCGTTGGGGTTGCGGGAGGCGATGGTGACCTGGATGGTGGTGGAGAGGAGGCCGGAGGAGTTGGAGAGGTCGAGCTGGCTGAGCGTGGCGTCCTTGAGGTAGAAGCGCGGGTGGGTGGGGCGGAGCACGAGGTAGACGATGAGCGCAATGATGGCGACGATGAGGGCCAGGCCCAGGAGGATGACGACCAGGCGCCGGCACGCCTGCCGCAGGTCGTCGTCGCCGTGGTTGCCGCAGTCCTTGCTCATGGCCGCTCCTACCTAGCCAGACAGATCTTGCTTGATGGCTTCTTGGAATTGGTTGTTGGGTTTCTTGCTTGCTAGCCTAGGACTAGAAGAGTACGCGCGCGCGTGTGCTCCTCTCCTCTCCTCCTCTCTTCTCTTCTCTTCTCTTCTCTGTGACTGTGTTCTTTTGGCTTGTTGGCTAGCTTAGCTGTCTTGTGTGAGAAACGGGAGGAGGCTGCAAGAGCGAAGTGAATGTGAATAAGTTCGGTGATGGATTTTTTTTATATTAATGGCTCTTTTTTCTCTCTCTCTTTTTGCTGTGTGTGTGAGAGAGAAGAGAGAATAATGTATGAGGTGTGTGTCCGTACGATGATGATGAAATCATGGAGGAAGAGGATTCCATTCCATGTCGAGGGGCTTTCCCTACACGGAGAACGAGGGCATGGTCTTTTTAGCTGCGGCTGATGATTTTTGGTTACGGTTGATAACTTTTTGGTTGTTTGTAATAGAGATTGCGGAAAGAGAGATACTCGTTTGCGATTTTTGATGATACAGATATTAGTTTTTTAACGTGTACTACAATTAACTTGTAGACCCCATCTTAAAAAAATACTCCGTTTAAAAGTTAGTTACTGTAGCAAAAGTCAAAAACGGCTTTTAGAAGCCGCAAAGAACAGGGCCTGAGTCTGGTTGGGATGAGACACTGTTGGTGGAGAGCTTTTTCATCTTATTAGGATGTGATTGTAGTTCAGGAGGTTTTACCTTGAAATGTCAACCGTTCAGATCCTGCTATTGGAGCAAACTATAGGTTGAATGGGCAAGAGCATCTCTACCAGTGTCATCTTAGCTGTCTCTTAGTAATGCCACATCAATAAAATCCTACGTGGAAAGAGAAAACAAGGAGAGAAGCAAAGAGGTCGTTTTCGGATGCAAAGAGCGCTTTACGTGAACCAAGACCGAAGTGATGACACGTTTTTGGTATTAGAGCAAGGTCATCATTTGCACAAGTGTTCTATGGACCCACACTGACAAAGATGATACAGCATGCCACGTGCGGCCACCCTCTGCCTCGCTGCGGTCGGATCCAATACCGCCATCTCGAATCCAACGGTAGCGGCAAGGGAGGTGAAACCGGTAATGTTACATAGAGGGAGACCACAAAGACAAATGAGGGTGGCGAAGATGGCGGGTCTAGCCAGATCTAGACGCTAGAGAGGGCATTCTGGCTAGACTTTATTAGATCTTGATTCCAGCAAGATGGGTCCACCAAATCCAATCAAATTTGGAGGCGGTACGACGATGAAAAAAAGAGGAAGGGAGAGGAAGAGGAGGCTGGCCAACGGCGATAACGGAGCACAAGACTTTCTGGGGATACCCCCGATAGTGGATGGTACACAGCTAAGGGACAGGGAGGTGACAGGCGCCAGTGAGGGTTGGAGAGGGCAGCACGCTTGGGTGGTTAGGGAAGTCAGATGATGTTTTGCTCTTGATTTGGTTAGTTTTGATTTTCTCACTCACTCTCTTCTTAATATTGCTAGATACCAAGAATAAATTAGTGATGGAGATGTTCCATGGAAATCAATCCCATCCATCCGGACTTTATATTTAAAAGTTCTTAAAATTGCCTGTTTTTATTTAGATTTCACTCTCTCGAGTGATTTATGTGACATATAAGAATATATCTAGAGTCATCTAAATAATTATTCATCCATAAGTAACTTATATACTAGGAGCAAGATTTAGAAGATGGGGAAGCTTCCGGGCGTACGTACATGTACTAGACGCGGAGGAGACCAGAGTTGACACGTGTGCATCAGGACTGGGCATATGATGCAACACGGATCGGTCCAAGCGGGTCCCGTGAATGGCGCGTGCGATTGAAGCACATGCACGTTGCACGAATCTGGAAGGCGATGAGGAGGCCTGGCTGGCCGCCACGTGATTTGATTGTGGGTGCTACGAAACGGCGTGGCAAGTACCACCTCGACACCCTTCCTCTACTCTTCTATTAACTTGCACCGCTATTTCAGGCTAGCTGCACAAGTCAATTTATGTTTTTTTTTTTTGCCATTAAAACGACACGACACGGACGCATGCACGTTCGACGGCGACGCGCGTACGCAGCGGACCACCGGGCGCCATGGCAGCAGCTCGACAGGACAAGGCATGGAAGCTTCGCGTCGTGGCGTACGCGGGCGGCGCACCTCCCATCTCCTCCGGCTCCGGCCGAGCGGTTGGCTTTTCGTTTCGATTGAGCTTGGCCAAAGTGCAGGGCGACTGGCCGTAGTGGCTAGGTGCAGGATCCGGTCATCGTCTCTGGCCTCGTCCCTTCGTGGGGGCGCTTCTCTTTTAGTCGTCCTACAAACAAACAAATAGAATCCGATTCTAGCTTCGCCTACCTTCCTTTTCCTTTTTCCCTGCGCCCCTGGGCACACACCTGATCACCTCTAGTTCTTCCTACACGGTTGGTGAACGTCCTGGCCTCGTGGGTTGGTTCTCCCTACCGGAAGCAGATTCTCTGTCCTCCTTTTTAGGTTGTTCGGAAAAACGATGGGTTACGACTTCTGACTAATTTTTTACTGTAATTGAGTTAGTTTATTAGATATAATTAAATTAAAAAATGTATGTTAATCTATCACAGATAATGTAAATAAACACAGGAAAAAAACAGAACACAAAAATACCAAAAACAAAAAAAAGACAAAAAAGTAACAGGGAAAAAGAAGTCGACCGATGTCGCCAGAAGCCATCGCGCAGCACATGTGAGCGGGGCCTTAGGCTATTGGGTTACAGCTTTTTTAAATGAATTCTCTAAATAGCCTTTTAAACTTAAAACTATATATATATATCTGTATTGACGTCATTACTATTTACTGTCATATCAAAAATACATAGGCAAAAACCATGCCGTGCCTTAGCCTGATTCACGTCACTCCATTTATACCCTCAGGCTGTTACCACCAGTGCTTTCTGTACTAGCCACATCGTCTTTCAACTCTCACTAACCAAGTAAGCACGCATGGCGCCATAGACCATATGTTATCGAGTATTGACGCTTACACTAGCAGGACATGGCAGCAGTAGAACGAACCAAATTGGTACCACCAAAGACCTAAGCCATCCTTGCGATATTATTTGAAACCAAGTCTGAAGCACTGCTAACACACAGTCCATGCCTTCCATGTGGCCCATCCAGGAGATAACGGCTCCTTCCTTTTCGACTTATGGTTTTTAATTAATCTACAGTAACTAGCTTTTAAATAATATATCTTTTTAAGAGGAAATCTATAAACTGATTACAGTATATGTGGCCTCCTTGAGCCTTGTTTTATAAATTTAGCCACCACGGTAAATATTTTGCAGATCTGGGCTCTTTCTAAGTGTGAAATAACTGGAGAACAACACCGGGCTTTTTCCGCGCTACGGTCGCGCGGAATTACGGCTCCACCGCGGAATGACGGGCCAGCGCGGGAAATAACGGGCCGACGCGGATGATGGCGGGACACACGTACTTTCCGCGCAAGTGGTCCGCGGAAAGGACCTTCCACGTTACTGCTCCGCGAAATACAATGCACGCATATGCGACTGCATGCATCAATTGCCGACTCGCATGAAAGGACATGCAAATGCTTGCATGAGAAACACATGCATTCCTATCTTCCGCGCTCGCCTACAGCGGAACTGTTGTTTCCGTCTAGATGGCAACGGGTCTATATGCACCGGGTATAGCTATTCTATACTCACATCTGATAGATATAACTCTATCCGCTATGATACTCGTACCCGCACACGAATATAGAAACTTACCTATACCCGCACCTGTGCGGGTATTTGTACCCGACGGGTAACCCATACCCGATAGCAAAAAGTAACAGGCACGGATTTCTTTTCCTACAGATTCCACATAACTGACAGACACAAAATAAATAAAGCACAGAGTGAAGATATCCCACGGATTTCCATTTGCTTCGTTTCGAATATATATATATACAGGCTACAGGTATATAGGCCATGGGTAGGTTGAATTGATAAGGGTATGTATTATGTATATGGGCCGTCGGGTATATTTTACTCACGGGTATGTGGGTACGAGTAGTATACAGTCGTACCCGCATCCGCTCTACCCGATGGGTAGAGATTTTTGCCCATTAGTATACCCGCGGGTGAACATATCTTTCTATGCTTACCTCCTTATCGAATAAAACCCATCGGGTACTCGGATTTCGGGTACCCGTTGCCATCTCTATTTCCGCCTGAGGGAATCCCGGAAAGTAGGTGGGCCCCGCTACCGTCTGCGCCGGCCCGTGATTTCCCGCATTGGCCTGTCTCAGCATTCCGCGTGACCGGAGCGCGGAAAAAGCTAGGTGTCGTTTTTCCGTTAATCTGCACTTTGAAAGAGGCCAAATCTGCAAAATAAAGCTCAAAGAAACATCTGTAAAATATTCGTAGTAGACACTGTATCGATTTTATCTATTTCAGCTAAAATAATATGTGAGTATCTATATCTTTATACTCCCTCCTACGAATAGCTAGTATTTAAATCTTTAAACCAAAAATCATAAGCCACGATCCAAAACAAACGCACCAAGAACATCATTTGCAGGACAACTTGAGGCCATTCCCCACCAACCCCTACAATCCTATCATCTCTACCCCTGTGCCCATTTCAACGCCGAAAACTTCCTGCGACCATCCTTCCTTCAATTAAAAGCCATAATCCACCACACCCAGAGCTTCGAAGCAGGAGAAATCTATCGAAACCTTCCCTACATTGGTGCCGCTCACACATCTTGTTCAGTCCTCTTCACAATGGACCACCTACCAAACATGAAGAGTGATACCGCAGTAATCAACTTGGCTGGGGTTCCATCAGCAAACATGAAGAGTGACACCGCAGTAATCAACTTGTCTGGGGTTATCCGTCGGCGTTTGGTTGCTCACCTCGGCCGCAATTCCCCAATCCCGTCACCTGTACACATGAGTGACCATCTGATGGTATCCATCCGCACCAAAGCTGAGAGCCACTAGCAAAGCAGGTGTCTGCAACTGCAATGATGATCCAGCTTCCAACAAACATATCGGCAGTACTCTTCACATTAGAGCATAAACTACAAGGCCGTGCAGACGATGGAAGCAAGGTGTGGCCATGTTATGCAGCATTTTTTGTTGTCCAGGCCCAGTTTTTTTAAGTCACATGGGGGTGAAATATAAAACAGGGCCACTATCTGAACATGCCACCAGCCCTACTTCAGAGGTGATGAATCATACCAGGTTGTATAAATTTGTAATGTTGGCTGGCTCCCTGACAAATTATTATAGGCTCCTGTGTGATGCCAATAATACTTTTCATGGAATTTCCAACAAGCATGCAGCAACAAACAGAAAGCAGAAAGACAGGAGCCAAACCAAATAATTTCCGGTGCTGGCTTTAGCGGCTCAGCGATGATTAACAACCAGACTTGGCAAAAGAAAAAAAGGTAGAAAGAAAAGACACAGATATCTACCAACTATGGCGATAATAATAATATAGATGAACACATGACATGTAGAAAACATCTGCTCATAATTACCACCCGTGAAAATGACACGACCTCAAGCAGTGATTCCATGAAGCTAAATGAAAATCGTATTCCTGTGTCGGATATATAATTAACGTCTAAAAAAATAAAAAATATTGCTCCATCAGTGGTTCCATGAGACTAAACAGCAATATTATTCCTCTGTTCGATGCGGTATTGACGTCTAAAATAACGTAGCTCCGTAAAACACACTAGCTTCTGCATCTAACAAAAGGCACTGTATACAGGAACAGCTAGGTCGTTACCAACAACCAGGTTAAAATCATAAAGCGACGGAGCGTGGGTGTGTGTGGTGCAAGCAAGGTGGTGCAGATTAATCCAATTTTATGGAGGTAACTAGGAAGCATTAGTGCCTACAAATTTAAAACTCAAAAGAATTTTTCGTGATTTTTTTAGTTTGATTGCACGACAAATACACCATAAGAATAAAGCACCATGGTGTCTAAGCACCAAGCCTATCTACCTTTAGATTGCTTTTAGGGAGCGCTCATTATGGCTTCTCGTCGCCAACGGTGACGATGAAAATACTGTTCACACGGTAAGTAACACTGTGTACTATTTTGTTATTTTCTTTATTTTCTTTATTTTTAATTTTTGTGTTTTATTTTTTCCCGTATTCCTTTGTATTATCCCTGATAGATTAGCATGCTATTTTTATTTTTTTATTTTTTAAAATTTAATTATGCCCAATAAGCCAACTCAGCTACAGTAAAAAAACCAGCTACAGTAAAATTTCAGCTAGAAGACAGAAGCCATTACTATTCCGAACGGCCCCTTAGATACGTATAAGTGCAATGGTATATAATATATCAGACAAATCTGTTAACATTCGTTAATTCGAAAAGACATCAATTTGGAGATAAAAAGTTTTAATCATAGAGCCTAGGCACCGTGGTGCCCTTGTTATACACACACGTGAGCTTCTTTTCGGTGGGCCATGGTGAGACCACTTCCCCCAACAGATCCAAAATTCTAACATCAATCGAGAGCACCAAGAACACTGGCTGGTCTATACGGCAGATTAACAACAGGGAGTACTACTGTACTAGACAGGACCGAGCAGCGTTTTTTACATACAAACTACAACCCAACATCCAAAGAGAGAGCTGTCGCAAAAGGCTTCAATATAAAAGCAACATGGAAGTTGGTTTGGACCAGATGAATTGAAATGGTTGCACTACTAGTCTACAGCCATCATACACCTGGAAGCTTATTAGACCGTATTGGGATGCGCTTGGTTCGAACATGGATATACCTGCAGCCAACTAAGGAACTAAAGCAGAGCAGCCCAATTTACCCAACTCCTAAATCATCGGTAAGTAACATAATATTCTGACAAGATTTTTGTTTGAAGTATGCTACAATGGCATCAAAGATCCCATAAATAAATAACTAGACAAATAAGTGAACATGTGTTACAATATAGAATTAACATCAGGCACCCATCTAGAAGTGACTAGAGCTTTTTTTCAAGCAGCAGTAATTCAAAGCATGAAGTTCCCTGATGCACACGTTTAAAATTCTCTTATCAAGCAAAATACCCACCAGGTATAATCACTCTCGCCAAGTACTTGCAACATCCATTCATATTACAGCCAGGATAGATGAGAAAAGGTCATATACCCATTAAGCATAAATCATTCCCGACTTTTCCTTGTCAGGAATTCTATGGCAGCCAGGTAAACTATAGTTACCCAGCTATACTCTTGAATCAGTAGCAGATCAACTTCTTATAGTGCCAGTTAACTTCTTGTACCTATGGAACATGCTCCCTTAGATCAGCATCTGGAGTAGTCAACAACCACGATACGATGATCCTGATAAGAGCAGATGGTTAACTAGGTCCAGATATCCTAGTACTATACAGGAAAGGTGTGCATACATATAGTACTAGATTATATTGAATTACATTACATGAAAATTTCTGTTATGAATATTGTGTGTATATTGAAGATCCCCAATATATTTTATATATATATATATATATATATATATATATATATATAAAATACAAAGAGATATTACAGAGGAATATGCCATATACGGATAAGAAAATCTAGGCATATACGGAAACAACTGAAACAATCCTATTATATCTCTAATATTCTTAACAACCCCTTTCAATTGAAAAACGTATGCAATAGCATTGCATTTGAAAAGAGTTGTCACTAAAATAGTAAAAATCCGAAGTCCAAGTCTTGATAATGTCGTCGTAGCGTGCAATTCTTGAAAAATACTGTCAAGTCAAAACCGAAGAGGAATAGATAGAAGCATGGTGGCGCAGATCGAAGCCCAAAATGACGACGGTGCAGTGCACAAGGTGCAGAAGAAGAGCGGCGGCCTTAGAAGCTTGGGGCGGCGGCTAAAGAAGCGGCGGCATCATAATGACTTCTACGATCTGCACGCGGCTCAGAGAGAAGAGCGACGGTTGCTGTCATGCACAACAAAATTCCTACACTTCTATGACTGACAATAAATTTATGGACTCGCATGGCTTAGACGAACTAAAAGGTAAAAACTACGGACTTGGGATGGACACAACCGAAAAACTCAAAACTAAACCAGCAAATACTACTCTAACTACTGTGCCTTATATCAAATCGGTAGCACCATCTCTTGGAGCACCTCTCCCAACCAGATCCACGCATATATCAGTGCATACACCCTCGGGATGGCGGAGTTGGAAGAGTGGACGGCCTTATGCGCCTCCCAGTCGACGATGGGTATAGCGAAGTCGTCGGGCCAGAGAGGCCAAGGCGAAGCTTGGCGTCCCCGCCACCGACGCCGATGCGAAAGCTGGTGAGGTCAACGAAGCAGGCGGCAGAGCCGCTGAGGGACGACGGGTAGCTGCAGAAGAGCGTGGCGTCGTACCTGATGTTGTTGGACGCGTTGTGGCGGTCGAGCCAGCGGCGGCACCTGGACGAGCCAGAAGGCGATGACGCGGGGTCCTGGGTGGGCGGGCCCATCGGCAGCCTCAACTCATGGGAAACCTCACTCCCCCTCTCCACCACCGGCCGAGGCAACGACAGGAGGGCGCGGCCGGATGGGGCGGTCGCACAGGAGGCGGCGCGGCGCAGCGTCGGGTAGATCTGGGTCGGTGGTGGACGGATTCGGGCGGCGGCTGCAGGAGGGCACCTAATCCGACAGCAGGGAAGCCGGATCCAGCAGTGGAGAGATCGGATCCGGGCTTGCTGGCGGTGGAGACGGCCAGATCTGGGCGGAGTAGCCGTCGGCGGGCGATGAGGAGCAGCGATGGCGGGTTCTTGGGGCGGCGTTGTGCCGGATCTGGCTGAATCGAAGAGCAGCAGCTGCAGATCTGAGCGGGAGGCGCCGCCGTCGGCCAGAGGCGAGTGAGCGCCGACGGCACAACGGCCAGAGACAACGATGGCGTCTTCGGCAAGCCCGGTGGTGGCTCCAGGCGGAGGAGAAAGCGGGCGCTGGGGAGGTCGGCCAGCCCGGATCCATGTGGATCTGGGGAGAGGACGACGGCGACATCCTCGACAACTGAGAGCCGAGCAGCGGCGTCGCCCAAGAAGAGGACCGAGCGACCGGAGATGAGGTGGCCACCCCTGGGACTAGAGATCGATCCTCTCGGGAGCAGCGGCAGTGGAAGATGTGCGGAGGCTAGGGTTTGAGAGGTTTGAACCTTTGCTCTGATATCATGTTATGAATATTGTGTGTATATTGAAGAGCCCCAATAGGCAATATATATAGAGAGTACAAGGGAATATACCATATACGAATAAGGAAATCTAGGCATATACGAAAACAACTAAAGCAATCCTATTATGTCTCTAATACTCTTAACAATTCCAACAGTCTTGTTTTTGTAACATGGGCTATCCGTTCTACAATACTGTAATACTTAAAAGAACAAATCAACTAAGGTTTGGTTTTGTTATGCAAGTACCGGACTCTGTAGTCTATGGTGACATTAAATGCCACCTGTAACACCGCTGACAATAGAACAGTGCGCTATCAACATAAGTAACACAGAAAGCAGTAGTAAGCTTGTAGCATATGGACAAGAGAGGAGAAGCGCTACAGGCACCTAGAGTACAATAATAAGACGTTGAAGGCAACATGCTAAAAAAATAGAGTGGGGATAGAAAATAATTAAGAAAATAGAAACAAATAAAGGTGCCCAGTGCTACAGCATAGCACCCAGGCAACGATTCATGGGACTCCCTAACAACAGTAAACATATCTAACAAAGAATGTAGTTTAACCAAGGAATAAGTCGTTCATTTTTTTCCCTAGAAGATGCAGATAGGGAAACATTTAGATTCCTTTTCTAGATCTGCAAGACTCTTTAACACCAATTCACAGCTAAACCTTTATAGCATGTAAAGCGTCGTCCGGGTGGACAACCACCATGACCTCACAAGCCATCATAGTGTGCAGATAAACTATCAATGCATAATCTTAACATATCTTCCATATCTCAATAATGGTAACAGAGGTAAACGTTTTAACCAGAATATGCCCATTCCCTCCTATCACTTTCAAGTTCAAAGTAAAGTTAAGGCAACTATGACATAAGGGCCAATTTGTGTTCCACCCAATTTTACCACTAATATAAAACCCACTTCTATTTCAATGCACAAAAGAACTTAAGGCATTCATCCCCATAAGCATGCTGGTAGTGCGTCAATAAATAAAATTCAAGCAGTAGAATCCAATAATGTGCTCTACTTTGCACATTTGATTCATGGGATTGGTTCTTTTTGTCTGCGAGGTTTTGGAGGAGGTGGGGCATGCTAATACAGGGCTTGAATTGAGGATGCATCTCTTAAAGATATCATTTGCTTCATTTCAGTTCAGCTTATCACTATGGGGCACTCTGAGGCTTAAGCATTAAGTTCATGAAGATATATGCCAATCTGATGGGTTTACATCATGAGAAGATACAGTTCACAGCAAACACCTAAGATCCATCACAAGATATAGTGTGAACAGTTCACACTTACTGACTAGAATCAATTTCATGCTACCATAGTACCATTGTTCAATTTAAGATTTGCAATAGCCAAAGGTTCAGCAGTTCTACTTCTATAATCAAGTCTACATGGGATATTTCAAACAAATTCTCCTGGTGATTTTTACTGTGCATAAATCTAGGCCTCAAACAACTAAGAATCCATCAAGTATAATCAGAGTGCATGTACAACTTCTGGAGGGTAGCCACGGCTAAAATCTCACCTTACTAAGTATAGTTTATATTCATCTGTCCCTAAGTTTCTCACTACTCATTCTAGAAAAACAAAAGGGGTTTAACAATATGTTGACAAACAAAATGATACCCGAGCGGCTGAATGAGGCACCCAATGCCATTTGTCCATATCACATACGCAAACCTGGTAGGGGCTACTACACAAAGGCAGACCACAAACAAATAAGATAATCCTACAGCTGTGTAAGATCATTTTCTTTCCTTTGACTATGCATGCTCACAAAAACTTACAAAATAGAAAATGAATAAGTTAGCACGATTATAGGATTGCAAGGTTTTCTATTGCCTAAATTAGGACATTAGTATAATACTCACACCGCCGTTGACATTTGACTTCAACACTACACGAAGACTTGAACAAAGTGGTTTCTTCTTCATATTGACACATCCCACAGGCCACAGCATCGTTTCCACTTCAACGACCAAACACACTATCTAACCCATGAACACATAGCACTCACAAGCAAGGACATCAAGCAAAACCTAAATGCAAGCCCATCAAAATCCAAATCAAGGCTGCAATGGCCGCTTTTCTCACAATCGCAAACCTCGTCATCAGCAATACATATCCCGACAGACACAATGCTACTCCTACATTGCACACAAAATTTTCACCACCTGGAAGAAAGGTTAAAAGCACATTAACAAATGGTACTAGAATCACCAGAACTAACCTTCACAACACGACATCGCACCGCCGTGCTGGGCCGTCGAAGGCTGCCTCCGTCGCGTTCTTCCCGCGGAACTGCACGGGCACACCATCGCACATCACCCTCATCACCCTTCGGCGCGTGCGCCAGCCCCCTCGATCGAACACGGCCACGGTGACGAGCCTCACCTGGACCTCCACCGTGCCCGCAACGCCGCTCTTGAGTGGGGCCGCCTCATCGGGCCCCACGTAGGACCCGTCGACCTCGAGGCGGAAGGCAAGCGTGGTGGTGTTGTGTGGCCCCTGCGCGAAGGGCGGCAGGGATGCGACGGCGATGGGGGAGGAGGGGGCGAGGGCGACGGAGGCGAGCGTGGAGAAGTAGGAGACGGAGAGCTTGGAGTTGGGGTTGATGGCGAGGAGGGAGGCGTCGAAGGAGGCGGAGAGGGAGGAGTTGGCGGCGGAGTAGGCGACGCGGGAGAGGGAGAGGGAGGCGAGGGAGAAGGCGGGGGCGCGCGGGCGGAGGAGGAGCCAGACGATGAAGGTGCCGGCGCCGAGGAGGAGGAAGGCGGCGACGACGAGCGCGAGGAGGCGGCGGAGGCAGGTGGGCGGCGGTGGAGGGGGCGGGTACGGGTGGTGGTGGTGGTGGGGCGGGTAGGGGTGGTACTGGTAGTGGTGCGGCGGCGGGGGCGGAGGCGGGTGGTGGGGAGGGGGAGCGGGATATGGGTACGCGACGCTGAAGGCGGCCACGGCGCCGGCGTTGCCGTTGGCGGGGGGAGGCGCGGCGAAGTAGGCGGCACCGCCGGGGGCGGGGTAGCCCATGGCGGGGGCGGGAGGGGGCGGGGACTTGGAGTTGGGCTGGTCCGGCGGGTGGGACGAGGAGGAGGGGTGCATCGTGAGGAGCGGCGGCGGCGGCGGTGGGAGGTTGGTGGCACTGGCAGTGGCAGGAGGGGTCAGTCCTGTTTGGAGGGGAAGGAAGGTGATGGTGATTCCGTCCGACGTTGAAACGGCGGTCGCCCCCGCTCCTCTTTCTGTTCGGCGAGGCAAAGATTCGGTGCACGCGCATAAATAAATGCCAAGGACAGGTGATTTCCTCGATGTTGTTTTCGGTTGTTCACCATCTCATGACCACGAGGGGGTAAAACTAGCGCATTTTCCCCTTGTTTTTGGTGAGATTCCATTCATTTTTTCGCCTGTTTCGCGGTATAAATCCGAGCTCCCTAGCGTGCAAAAAAAATAAAAGCAGCCACAAAAAGTGTTGCAGCTGCACGGCAACAATGCAATCGCAAATTCTTTGGCAAAAATTGCACCATTTGACCCCATCTTGTAGTGAACTTTGTAGACAGCTTCAACCAATTGTAGTAGCAGAATTAACAAATCAGCATGACACAATGACTTAGTGAGAAAAAAAAACTCCTCAAGATGAGGGGTAAAACACGACGGAACAACCGGTCCACTCCAAACTCTTGTTATAGCAACAATGGATACAGTGGAGTCTTCTCTAGAACATCTAGAGATTACAATAGCAGCAACATCATTATCAAGTTGCAAACCTAGCATCATTGTTAACAACAACCACACTTGACAAAGAGGCAACAAGAGGTAACTTTAGGCCCCGCTCATGTTCCATCGCTGGCGATGGGCGTTGGGCGGAAAAAACACTGTAGCAGGTACTGTAGCTACAATACCTGCTACAGTAAAAAAATTCATTTTTTTGTTTTATTTTTTTTCTCATATTCCTTAGCATCGTCCGCTCTAATTTAGTACAAAGTTTTTATTTTTAAATTTTTTAAAATTTAATTATACTCAATAAATCAACTCAGTTACAGTGTTTTTTCGGCAAAAGCTATCGCTATTCCAATCACCCCCTAAAATCAACCAAAACATATTAGTGTTGTTTCTATCCACTTCGGTCTTCAATTCATATCTTCCAAGCCACCGATTCAAATCTGATAAACCTTGACATGAATAGTCAATGAGTCCCTAGCATGGTGTCAGAATTTCAGCTCAACCCGACACCATTTGGCCCCCTCAAACTAATCAATTATAAAGGTTGTGCACCTCTGAGTTCACTGCAACCTAAACCGACTAAACTTCTCCTAAATCCGATGCTCTAATCAATCAATCCTCAAACCAACTGACCAAATTGAATTGCTCTATGTGTAAAATGAACTCACTAAGCTTAGAATTTATCTAACCATATTTGAGCCTCCCACCATGTGCTTGAAGTAGATCGGGTAAGGACTACCAAGTTGGACAAAGCTTCACTTCTCTCTTCTCTCTTCTCTCTAGATGTGCGTTGTGTGCCGCTCTCTCTTACTCTCTCACAACAGCCACTAGAGTAACTGAATAAAGTGCAAGAAGCTAGTTTTTTTTTTGCTTGATCTCTCCTCTCTCAATGAGGCATTTCAACCTTTGATCAAGAAGCAAATCAATGGACCACAAGCGTTGGGCTCCTCATCACCTCCACGTGTGGGGACAAAGCCCAACATAAAGCAACATACTATTCCATACTATATTGCACTTAACTTCTTTTTCAGCACTACAATTAGGATGGAGAGAAGCATTGCGATAATTGCACTCTTAGGTGCTCGATGGATTCATATTGTGAAAGAGTGATTCTTAAGAAAATGGATATGTACCATGTAACTAGTGGAGTATCATATAATTGTGCATTCATTTGAGATTCGAGATGTCCAAATGGGCCGGACCAACCGTCCCAGCCCAAAGCATAGTACTGTTGGCCTAGTTTAGGCATGGCACGGTCCACAGCTAAATGGGACATGCTAGCCTAGCCCAACCAGCCCTGTCGTGCTTGGGCCTGTCTGACATGGCACAAACAGTACCTTGCCTAGCCCGGCATGGCCTAAGTCACGATATGGCCCAGTCAGCCCCTCCCTTCATTCTTTTTTAGTTGTGCCTGCCGCCCCCTCCCCTCCCTCTCTCGCCCATCACTCCCCCTTCCCCGTCGGCCCATCCCCCTTCCCTGTGCTCGGCCGCCGCCTCTTCCCCTCCTCGGCTCCTCTCTCTCCACCACCACCTCTCTCTCTTTCTTTGACTTCTCGCTTCCCTCCGGTGACAGGGCAGCGCCTTTGAGGCAACCAACGACCGGCAAGCAAGGAGAAGCCCACAGCGAGGGCGACGTCTCTCGGCGAGTATGGAGGGCACGTCGACATGGTGTTCATTTGCTACTCTAGCACCTATGCGCACCGCAGCTAGCCAAAATAGTTCAATGTCCTCACCACCGACTTGATTTGGGGCTCGCCCTCTTTGGCGTCGTTGGGATATGTTCCTAGACTCCTAGTCTTCACCGCTAATCAGATCCAACCATCAGTCACATCGAGCATTGTCCACATGAGCAAGATGAAGTCCTCATCCGTGCCTGTCGGCAAGTCTGAGCCTCCTCATCGTCAGAGCGGTGGGATCTGATCCTTGTCTTCCCTATGCGACTAGATCTGATCCTCATCTACGCCGCTAACCATCCTCGTTCGTGCCACTGCTGCTGGCTACCAAGGTCCACGTAGGCTAAATAGGGCAACCATGGCCCATCAGGCTTAAAGTGCCCGAGTTGGCACAACATGATCCGTGACTAGGTCCGATGCTGAGCCCGTGGGCTAACACGGTATGACCCATTTAATTAGTTAGACAAGCCAAGCCTTGACTAAACATACCGTGCTTAGCCAGTCTCATACCGAACCACCCATTTGGCCAAGTCTATTTGAGATTATATCATAAGAGGAAATAAGGAATATATGCGAGACACAAGACACGCACCCTTCTACTCATGTATGCTACCTTATATTATTAGATCTATCCTAATATTGACCAACCAAAATTGCCAATACCATACCGGAGATCATACATGTATATATTTATAAGTATATATGTTGTGGTTACAGAATAAACAGAGAGAGTGTGTGTAGTAGTGGAGAGTTAGGTGAGCAATGCTCCTTGGGTTCTCCCCATGGCGCATCGTATATATGTCCTCATGGAGAGTGTTTTTATAATTGTATCCTTACATCCAAATATACTTTCTAAGGGTAATCATGTCATTATACATGTCCACTTTGGGCTTTACAATCTTTTAACAGACCTACCGGGCTTAGGTGGGGGCTTCCCCTACAACAATATATTTGTTTAATTATATGCACATTAAATGTCTATTGTAATATTATTTCAATTACATAGTAGCACCATCAAATGTAACATAATTTAGTAGATAATATTATCAATTCAATAGACAATATTATCAATTCTGCTGGTACCAGCTGGTATTCGACCGGTATCAAAGCCGGTATAGTTGGTATTGGCCAGTATCAAGCGGGTATGATCGGTATTTGAGCCAATATGGTATTAGTCTTACTTTGTATCGGTTCAAGTGATGGTATGGTACGTACCAGCTGGTACAGCCGGTACCAAAATAGTATTGACAATATTGTGACCAACTCGATGCTTCATAGCTCTTGCGTACACTGTTTTATTTCTCTCTTGTGTTTGCTGACCTGATTGTGGACTAAAAAAATTTGGACCATTGATATGAGGAAGGGAATGAAGTGAAAGGAAGGAGGTCCTTAGGATGGAAAGGAGAGATATGGCATAAACTTCAGAAGAATTTTACTAGATACTGTACTGCTTTCTCTAAATTTCCTCCAAAGGTTTCCACTCCCAGCAAAAAAGAAAAAAAACGCGAGTCAGGTGTAAGTGGAACCGACACGTATACGTGGAGCTGAAGAAACGCGTCAAAAGTGTAGTGCAACTTTCTGTGAAACTTTGTATTCACTTTCCGTTTTCAAAAGTAAAATATTTAAAACATATCGATTTTTTAGTTTTGATTTTTTTAAACATTTTTTGGTTTTTTCTTATTCTTTTATATTATCTGTGAAGATATAATGGAATTTTTATTGTTTTTTATTTTGTTTAATTGAATAACTTAGAAAAAGTTGATAGCCGCTGCAGTGTAATTTTAGGCAAAAATGAATGGCTGAAAGCTGCATCCACTAGACAACACAGTGCACACGGGCTCATGGATTCTAGATTTAGATAACACGTTTAAGTGTACTTTGGTTCCAATTCTCATCAAATTGGTGGCCATAAGCTCGTGTCCGGAGAGAATAGGAATCCAGAAGGCATCACGAATTGATTCGTGCTGTTCATCCTTCCTTTCCTACCGTCCTACGCATCTCACCCTTCCTTTCCTACCGTCCTACGCAATCCTTGTTAAACTCAGCAAATCCCTTGTCTGATCCGTCATTAATAGATGGTATGTTTTTTTTTTTGCTTTTCAATGATTTTTGTTTTTTGATTTCTCTTAGCAATCACTGTTTATAAGACTAAGACACTATTTATTTAGAATTAGATTTTTTTAACTTATAGCTTAAAATCAACCTTTTGATTTGAAGAGCTTCAAAGCAGTCTGCTTTTAAGCCAAGTCAAGCTATTTGACATTCTAGCTTTTTTGACTTTTGAGCGATGGCTTATTTTTAAAATGTCTAAAATATTCTTGTTCTAATGTCAAATATGAATTCCATTACAATTCAATAATTCTACAGTTCATCATGGTCTCATAAGACTTAACCAACAACAACATGAATCACAACAATAATTGGTAGAACACACAACAATCAGGAGTAATTCAATTCATGATCGTCGAGATGTAGAGATGATTCGGTGGAATGGAAAAATGAGGAGAAAAAGAGAAGGATTAAGACTATATAAACAATGACATTGGTCGATAATTTTCATGAAGTTGAATGGCAAAACCTATTCCTAACCCATAAAAGCTAAAATACGCACCCTCTTTTCTAGCTTTTGAACTATAGTTATAAAGTGGTTTACGACTTTTCAAAAGTTTGGTTAAAAAGCTATCTATTTGTTTAGGTTTGATTTTTTCACTTTTAAGCTGAAGAAAAAGCTTAAACAAACAAGATGTAATAAACTACAGTCAAAAAACAAAAGCAGCCGCTTACCCAGAGAGGCAGGAACAGTGAAAGGGACGACCGATAAAAAGCGTGTTTGCCAACACAAAAGTGAAAAAAGAAAGACAAGCCGTGTCTCTCTCTTCTCACACAAAGGAAAACAACCTCTCCTAGTATCCTTTTGTCATATCTTCCGGTCCAATAGAAGTTACTCTCACTGCAACAGACATGATGATTCTACACCAACGGAACATATTTTACAGCACATTAACAAGATCAATTTTTTTTTTGAAACACGCATAAACCAAATCAATAACAGAAATTGATCTGCAGGTTACGAATACCGGCACATGATAGAGCAACCATCTGACATAAAACCCGAATGATGCTGCGAATATAGAGTGTTCAAAATAGTAATACCTTATATATTTTTTCATTATAGTTGACTTATTTTTCATTGTAGTTGAGATAACTTATTTGACGTAATTAAATTTTTAAAAAAATTAAAATAAAAAATAGATTAACTCATCACAGACAATATAAAGAAATACGAAAAAAAGTTAAAAAACCTCAAAAATCAGAAAAAAGTAAAATTAAAGAATAATAAAAAAAGTAAAAGCCCATCACTAGCGGGGCTATACACCTTTCCACCCGTTACTTGCCGTGCTAGCCACTCAGACAACGAAACGGCATTTCACATTGTTTTATTTCGCAGTCTCTCTTGTGGTTACTATGTTGGTAGTATATATCAATATATGCTATTGTGCAAGGAATCGTTAGCTGCTTCGACAGAATCTTCGCAGAAGTCGTGCTACAGAAGTAGAACTTACTGGCAGTACTCTCAGTGCGCAGCGTTTCTGTTCTCCCCCATTGTTGTCCTTCCAAGAACTCACCCAAAAGTTGCACCACCATTTCTGGGCTGTATCTGATGTACTGCTGCGGGTTCTTGTCATTCTTAACTATTAGGATACCGGTAGATTATATTAGCGTAAATTAAAATTTTTTATCGTGTAAACCAGGAATCCATACGAGTAAGAGATTATAGATCATTACTACTAGACGCGCGATGCAGCGGAAGTAGGGTTGAAGTAACGGATTCAACGAAGAGCGCGTCGATATAGTGGAAGTGGTCGATCGTCCTCCGGCCAACCGTCTCCTCCTCGCGATCGTCTCGATCAGCGTTACAGTCGTAACAACGCCTCTACCGAGGTCCATATATCCAGGGATGGAATACTGTGCGTCAATGTGTTAGCACCAGCGCGTATGGTAGGAATTATGAGAGGTGGCAGCTAGGGTTTCAATAAGTGTGTTTTGGGATACCTCCTTCAACCCCTGCGCATCTCCTTATGTAGTCTCCAATCGGATCCTTATCCGATATGAGTACAGATCATATCCCACACTCGGAGACTATCATCCGAACCCTTATTGTTCCAGCCCATTAAGTGTGTGATCCTGTAGATTCATGTATATTTGGCTATGAACCGAAAACTCCTTTCTAGCCATAAGTCGGTAGCGGTCTTTAGCAGGATATAACGACTCCCAAATATGCATAAAGATCATATCGGACGACCTATATAGTGATTTTGTACTGATCTCTTTGTTTCATGATACCAGATCGAACTCAATACGATAAGCGTGCTATTCTATGATAGTTCGATTCTTCACCCGAATCTTTAGTGGATTACTCAGCTGTGATTAACTCCTCAACTACATTCGGTATGGCCGTACACTTTCTTAATCTAACCACATCGAGGAATTTAGAGATATCTATCTTGTTATATAGGAGGGGCAAATTCTACTTTGATCGTTCATATTCCTTCGCATGTTTCATAGTAAAACTGAAAGCTATCTTTATGACCACCCAATCACGGAGTATTGTTTGGTAACCCCCAAGTAAACTATTACACATATAGAAAATAATGATGATCTTAGATCTAATGATCCTTCATACACTATGTATGAAATCAACTAATGACACTTCAAAATATAAGAATTCCTGCAGTGTCTCATGGTGGATCAATCCAACGTCATGTTCTATAACATATGTCCACATTATTGATTTGATATCATATATCAATGATCCGTAAAACATAATCATCAATCAATACATGTACTGATCTGTAAATCATAATTATCCCACATAATGATATAAGATCAGAGATAATTTAGAATAACATCAAAAATATAAATAAAGAGTTTCACAAACAAGTCACATACTTGTTAATCAATATGAAAGATATTTATTCAAAAGACAAAATAACATATTATTCAAAAGATCGTAAATATATAGAAGAAATACAATCTTCTCCCTAATTAACTTTAGAATATATCACTAACATCAACAAGATTACTGCATGTCAAAAGGTCCAAAGGATAGTGCGGTCATTATCTTAAAAAAGCAGGGAACATTAAACATTGCAGCAAATAGCAATAGCCACGGTCCCGCAACTATTCCGTCATGTGTGCACTGTGCAGTCCAATTGCTGGTTGACGCACAAAAAATAAGGTTGGGGTCTTGGAGATGAAGAAAGGAGAAAAGTCGTTAATTATAGTTGGGCCCTACTTGTCAGTGAATTAAGTTCTGTTATTTAGGTGATCAAGAAAAGTGATTGGTAACGTACCCGAAACGTTTAACGAAAGAACGAAAGCACAATCCATAGAGATTGCTTCGCATGAAGCTCTTCAAATTGCATATTGAAATATTTAAACCTGCCAAGGCAAAATCATAAGGTTTTGCGACTAATGATTCTATTATTCGTGGTTTATCTCAAACATGGGAATGTATTGTACGCAATCAAGTTTTTTTTTCGTGCAATTCAACTAAACATCATCACAAAAATTCTGATAAATATTGTAGATGTACTTTAGGTTTACTCTACCTATGTATAAAATTTTAAGTTTAAATTTATTCTATATTAAAAGTAACAAAAAAATTTAGACAAATTTAAACTCTTAGCATTTATCAGATTTTTCTCCTTTTTATTACTCTTAACATAACATAAATTAAAACTTAAAATTTTACATATAGTTATAGTAAATTTAGAAGTACATCAAACACTGTCAATGTGCTAACGTTATTTGATCATAGCTCTCGAAACACCACTGCTACTAAGATATGAAGAACCGTGTTGCCTGCACCTTACATGGAAAGTGCCTGAAGAATCTAAAATAACAAAAGCAGAGTGTAGGGCCGAGAACGACAACTAAGAGGGGGAGGGTGAACATGGACCCAAATTAATTTCAAGACTTTTCAAAATATTTTCCTTTGAGCGGAAACAAAACTCTTCATTTCAGTAGCTATGGAAGCTATGAAGATAAGAGATAAACAATCATAGGAAAAAATTTAATCAAAACTAAGCAAAATACGCTTTCCAAAATATTCTCCTTTAAGCGAAAGCAAAACTCTTTATTTCAGTAGTGGTCAGATCGGTGAATGGTAGCGATTGGATCGGATGAACAGTAAATTCAGCATCGAAACTGGGCGGTTTTAGCACTATTTCAAAACCACTACATTCCTCACCATGAGCTCTCCAATCCCACTACATTGGGGAAATCAGTAGGAAGAAGTTTTCCCAAGCCAGGCGTGCTCAGAGCCTCGGTGTCGTTGGCCGGGAAGGAGTCCCGTCCAGCGCACGAGGGAGGGCGCGATCGCTCCCGTCATCTTCATATTGTCTTCAGAGAAATTACAGCGCTAATTGGTAAAGAATAATTAATAAAGATAACAATATGATCAAGGCAAAAAGATCCAGACATCTAACGTCATGCAGCCAAGTAGAGAAGAAATATGGCATGCCCAATCACTGAAGATTTTGTTGATCCACTAACCTTTGCCCAAGCAACGCGTTTATGCAGATCAGTGGGATCCTTTTACCTAAATTTCTGTATAATTATTTATACATTCTTCCCTGTTATAGTTTTGGCAATTGAGATTCTTTCCACTTCCTCTGAGAACTACTCTCTTTGTATACTTTCTCCTTAATAGAGATGAAGTTCAGAATAATTCTCGAAAGGATATAAACATATAGCCCACGGTCACCGTATCTTTGGTCGAATTGTAGCGATTTGCAGTTCGACATGGCCATGAAATTGACTGCCAGGTGAAAAAGGGAATACTTACTCAAATAGGAATTTAACAGAATTAATCATATAGCTAGTCAAAAGGATGCACAGTTCCATCCTGAACGATAGTCTTCGAAGCATCCTTCTCGACTGCCTCCTCTGAATCAGCAAAGGTTTCTTGAGCGGTCTGTCACAAGCGCTTAGTCAAGCCCAATGCAGCCTCCCGCATCTCAGAGCAAGGCTTTCCTTCAAAAATTACCTCAATCTGATAACAAGTTCAAAAAAAGTTAGCATTGAAATTTCTGTAGTCATCATCAAAAGTGTCATAGTAAAAGTTGACAAGAAAATCACAATGACATGAAAACCACAGAAGCTAATTCTGCAAGCGGAAGTATAAGTTAAACATTTGGGAGGCAGGCCTCAATAAATTACTTCTAGAATATCTCATACTGAAGTTCATGCATTACATCATACAAGTCTAGCAATACAAACAGCTTTTCAGGAGACCTTTTGCTTTTAGCAACAGCATCTCCAAAGCTGAGAAGAGTCACAACACTATTTGCTGTCAATTCAGCGAAACATTTGTCCATGTTAAAGTTGACACCATAAAAAATCTGATCGCAGATTTTTCTTTCTCCTGCTAGCAGTAGTTTCACCTGTTTGAAAAGCATAATATGTCAACTTGGTTCAAGTCTTAACTGAACATACACAACATGGGCCAAATTTCAGATGGATCCTCACCGCAATTCGCATAAAGTGGATCCAGTTTCCAATTTTAGCCTCCCATTGCATCTTTTGTACATCATCTTTACTAAGATTTTCTACTCCCAGCTTCCTAAGGCTCATTTGTAGTGCTGAAACACGGGAATCTCTGAAGAAAGAAGACAAATTTAGCTTGATTTGTGCACAATTATGGTATTAAATAATTCCGCATAGATGTGGGCAGAACTTGATAAGGAAAGTAGAAAAACTCAGAATAGACGTGGAACCATAATCCAAACCTACCTGTAAATTTTATAGCATGACTGCTGATTTCCAGCCTGAACCAACTGCTGAGCTATGTCATTCGTGAGTGGCAATATTCTTGGAGGAATTAGTGTCGGAGTCCTGTATATAGCAGTCTCCAAGCTTTTGGATGGATGCTGAAGAGTGGCTAGCATTCGCTCGATCAGACTTGGGAAGACGATCAAAGTGGCGATCGGGCTCAACAGGTTTGCTGAAAGAACAGATAAAACAACATAAACTAACTGTTCTTTTACTGAGATAGGAGCAATAAACATGAAAACAGTTCAGGTGTGGATGTGCACTAAGAACTGAGTACCTCACCTGTATGTACTAATCAGCTGCCTAAATTCCTCTTCGACCTTCACAGCAGACTCAGCTAACAGATTGTTGACGTGATTGAGAACTCTTCCACCGCTCTTGAAGCTCTTATTTAAGGAAAAGAATCGAACGATGCCTCTAAGCAGATCCACTGCCTTCAGGTAGCTTTCTAAATCCTAATGGGGACCCCTCCATATGATCTCCTGAAGAACAGAAGCTTATCAGTGGTAATATAAAAAAAACAAGAACACCGAGAAGGAAGTACCTTTTTAATTAAGAAGAAAATAGGCATCCAAATTCAAGCCGAAGAGGTCTTCAACCTGGGTGGAGGGGGGTGTACACCCACTTCTCCCACCAAGCTAGGCTCAGTTCCTTCAGTGGTAATAGCGTTGGCACTGAAAAAACCATATTTGTTTCAATGGCGGCAACGTTGAACCTAATTAACGGCATATATAGCTCAAGTCCACACAAAACTTATAATACATCGCAACACATTTTAACCCAAACTAATTAACTCCATCTTCCGATTCATCACAAAGATTTGACAATCTAACAAGAAATCAATGCAAGCACCCGGCACCACGCAATGCCCTCCAGATCCACACAACGCCACAGCCTCTTCCAACCCAAACATACAAAATTCACCACCAAATTCAGCTAAAATGTTGGCAATTTCACTGTGAATTAGTGCACGCACCCGGCGGGCAAGGTCAAACTGCGAGAGGATGCCGTCTGGGCCTTGAGCGTCTTGTCTATGTTCTCATACGCCATCCGGATCGCATGCGTCCTCACCTGCAGCCCAAATTCAGAATCGTACAGGCTATACAAATCAGCCTCTCTCAAGTTTTGCCGAATCAAACGCAGGGGTGGGAGGGCAGAGGCCTGGTCCCCCTAAGGAATTTATTCTCTATTATCCACTAAGTATCCCACTAATCTGCATGTATTATACATGTATGCCCCCTCGTGAAATTGCTGGTAAAACTGCAAAGAAGGTGAAGCCCAAGCAAGTTTAGCATTTTTCTTTTACCCATCGAACCAATAAGACCGAGAGCTAAAAGAGAGACCAACTAGCAACTAGCACATACACAGCCGAGTAGTCACTTCATGACTACTCAGCTTCTCGAGACACAAGAGACAACGTGAGCCCGCAACGCAACCCTTAGCCAATCTTGATTTGTATTCTTATATCATAATTTTTTTCAAAAGAAAATTTTTATCATAGCAAATTAGCTATCTACAATAGGTACAATATCTACTGCAATTAACTTGTAGATTCCACCTTAAAAAGACATTCTATTTAAAAGTTAGTTACTATAGCATAATTTATAAGCCATAATGTGGTAAGAAGACACTTTTCACTTGGGAGGAACTGTTTGAGAGCAACTAGTCTCGTCGGTCGTCCGAGCTTCAACTTATAAATCCCATACCAAAAAACTAAATCTTCTATTTATAAGGAGGTCCTCTTATGTTCTTCTTTGTAATTTGTGTCGGCACTTTAACTTACTTGACTTACACTGGATCTGAATACATCGTCAGTATCCTATCAACCACCCTCTCTAGTGATAAATACATATGATTTTAGATATAGATGCAATTAGTTTTTTGAAACTTTAACTATTAATATCTTTTTAAATATTTAAATTAGATACATGAAAATCATATGCGTAGACTTATCTCGAAAATTACTTTCACAATATTATAATTTTATTGAGTTTTATAAATATATTAGTGGTCAAAGTTTGTTTTGAAGACTATGTCAATATCCAAAATAATATGTATTTGTGATTGAAGAAAGTGTAAAAAACAAGAATACCTAAGATAACTAGATATTTTTTAATTAAAAAGAAAATAGACACATAAATTCACATCAAAGAGAACTTGAACCTAGGTAAAGTAGGTGTACATCCACACCACCCATCAATTAGCTAGGCCCAATTTCTATGTACTAACCGGATAGAGTATATATCAACATTGATCAACTCTATGTACTAACAAGTCTACAACGCGTCTCTTTAATTGCCAAAAAAAGCATGTGGTCTTAAAAGTTACTGTTTAAGATCGCGATAGTGATGACTAAGCATCGTTTTGATTGTGAGCTAAAAGGAAAAAGTGTGTAGCTTGATTCCGTCTATTCCAGAAGTTATTACTTTCTCTTTCGTTCCAACAGCAAGCGGCTGCTTTTAGGGTTTTTTTTCTTCTAGCTTCGATTCAAAGAAGTTGAAAGTCGAACACTATGACTTTTAAAAATAGTTTCTTTATCTATTTCTAAAAGCGATTTCTTTAAACCGCTTCTAAAGTGGTTTCTCTAAGTCGTTGGTTATCGTCTCTTTTACATTTGCATCTTCTAAAAGTTATTTTTTTAATTTTATTGTAATAACTACTTTTTTTAGCTATTATTATTCTATTTAAACCAAAAGCAAAAAAACTCCAACTAAAAACCATTAGCTCCAACCAAAAGCCATTAGCTCCAACCAAAAGCCATTAGCTCCAGCGGATTAAAACACCACATAGTTCCGTACATAACATTGCAGCTCCTCGGCCGTGCGCGTGGAAACGTGCCAACAAAGACTGATCAAGCGCTAGACAGAACGGTGAAGAGTCCTATTTATTCCTGAATATCCATGTTTTGTCCTGAATATCAGGGGCGAATCCACTGTAGGTGCTAGTGGGTGCTCGAGCACCCCCTCCTCTCACCTTAACTTGAAGAAGACATTGCCGGCGGCCGGTTCAGACCGGAGGATGGAGCCATGAGGTTGAAGACAAGTGTTGAAGAAGAGCCGAACTGTCGAACGTTGAAGTCTTGAAATGAGCCCAATCGCCAGTCGGTGTCCTAGCGCCCCAGCCAGCCCAAATCAATGCCTGGCCCAAAATAGAATAGCAGTCGGTCAAAATAGATCGAAGAAGGAAGATGAATAGCAGATCGCAACAGTAGAGCACATCGGTCAAAATAGAACAGCAATTGGTCAAAATAGATCGAGGCCGGAGGGGACTTGGCCGGAGGGCGGAGGCGGTCGGCGCGGAGGTGGAGGGGGAGCCGCGGAGGGGGAGGTCGGACCGCCGAAGGCCGGAAGCCGGAGCGGACGAGCGACGGAGGGGGAGGCGGGAGCTCGGAGCGGGCGAGCGGCGGAGGGGGAGGCCGGTGGGGGAGGCCGGACCGCCAAAGCTCGCCGGTGGGGGAGGCCGGACCGCCAAAGCCCGGAAGCCAGAGGGGGAGGCCGGAGCGGGCAAGTAGCGGAGGGGGAGGCCGGTGGGGGAGCCGCGGAGGGGGAGGCCGGAGCGGGCGAGCGGCGGAGGGGGAGGCCGGATGGAGAGGCTGGAGCAAAGAGTAGCGAGGGGAGGCCGAGCGGCGAGCGGAGGAGGAGGCTGAGCAGCGATCAAGTCCGTGAGTAGCGACTGAAGCTGTGAACGTATGATTTTGTTTGCGAAGTGTGGTGTGACTGTGAAGTGCGCTGCTGCTGGTAGGTGGTTTCTTCGATGAAGGCCAGAAGCTGTGTGCCACTGTGCATATGTGAAGTGGTTTAAAATTTCTTTAATCAGGTTTGTGATTTCTTTAATCAGGTTTGCTTAGTAATTAATAGTACACTAGTACTAGTACAGTAGCAATACTATTAGCCAATTAGCAATACACTAGTATTAGTACAGTAGCAACACCAGGTTTATTTCATTCCATTTTTACTGTTTATGAATATTCACAATTTAATATTGTATCACTAAATTTGATATTTTTTTATCTACAGATCGGTACTCACATATTTATGAACATTTAGGGGCACATTATCTATTAGCAAGGTATGAAATTTATTGTATTGTATATTTTTAATTTGTTATTTTTCTATTCATGTATGAATTTCATATTCTAATGGCAAAAGACCGGTAAGGTAAATATAGCTTTCGTATGCTTATGTTGTGCTATAGTCTCAACAGTAGAGCTCCCCCTCTATTTTCATCCTGGATTCGCCACTGCTGAATATCACGGAATAGTCACTCACAAAAATGTAAACACAATTAAATTGTTCACTTGCAGGCCAGCACTTTGGCGAGCTCGAGCAGTCGCTAGAGGTAAATCGACCGAACCTCCAGACAACCCTCCCCCGCACATCCAATCGACGCTGGAGAAGAACTCTAGGAGCAGCCGGCTGCAGCGACATGCTTGGGAATTGGGGAGTTTGGGCGTCGGAGAAGAAGCCAGGGGACAGGGGAGCGTGTGGGCCATCGGTCCGACATGTGGGGCCGTGTGGCCTACATCTAGTTTGTTCTTTTAAGTTGCCACTTATAGCTTTTAGTCACAGATTATGAGTTTAATGGATAATGATTGTTGAGAGAAACCGAAAATTGCTGAAAAGCCCAAAAAAAAAATAGAGCCACTATCCCAGCTTATTCTATTAGCGCATAACTTCTCTTCGTAGTTTGCACACGGACACATCGTCCCTAACCCTAGCCACCAACCGCCATTCCGCCATGACCAAGAGTGCTCGGTGGGGGTAGGCGGCCGCAGTAATTCAACCACCCCATGGAGGCACGGTGCAAGACGAGCAACGGTTGTGCGGTGTAGAGGCTGCGACTGGAGGCGCAGAGCAAGGTCAAGGCAACGGACGTGGTGACGGGGGCCGTGCTTGAGGCGACTGGGAGTGCAACGGCCAGGCCACGCTTGCAGAGGAGCGGCTGCCGGCTAGAGGTACAAGACGATAAGTGACCAAGTGTTCCCCCGAAGTCCCTAATCTCCATGGCCGCCCAAATGAACTGTGCTTCTTCTTCTTCTTTTTTGCTTGAATGACTGTGGTTGATTGACATTTGTTTTGCTAGAAACGGAGAATGCAACTTCCTCGTAATTAGTGCTTTCCATGGTATGTGGTTGGTTAATTATTTGATTCTTTTCAGTGTCCTATTAGCATGATTTTTAACTTGGCGTGTGTGTTTACCTGGATATACGTAGTAGTCCGTACCGTGATCTCCATACCTAAGAGATACCTGCGTCCGCTACTGTTCACTTTGCAATCAGTTACTGTTCACTTTGCAATCAGCGGCGGATCCAAAATAAAAATGATGCGAGGGTCTCATGCTTTCATGCATGTACTTATCAGCGTGTTCATCAATAATATAGTAGATAGTAACGTGTTCTAAATTTTGTAATATTAATCAACTTCATGACAAAGTTCAATGATTCATAACCATAATTATTTGTTAGACAAATTACCAAAATCAAGAAACCCATTATTAGTGAAGGATCTAGAGTGAATCTGAGAACAAAAGATGATTAGCATCGACAAAAAAATATCTAACACTATTACATACCAAATAAATAATAAAAACAATAAGTGAGTAAAATTTAAGTAAAAGTTGCAGAATAATCAAATAAAGTGAAGCAAATTATATTTTATAGTTGGTTTCGATGACATTTCAAGCTCTAGAAGTGATCTATTACAGAATCATTGGAGAACGAAGCCTAGGAGGCAAAAGCCCAGGACGAACTATCGTTAACCTGTCGCCTGCTGCAGAGGAATGGAGATTGTGCGGGGAACGAAGTCAGGAAGGTAAGGTGTCTGGGACTCTAGGGGTGTTAGCGAACAAAAGTCATGGAGAGTCACTCGCTGGCGGCTAAGTTGTGCCTGCATATGGCTGTGCCCTTGTTTGGTTGCCCACTGTCCTAGGCACTAGCTTGGGCGGCTGGCCGTACACTGGCTTGGGCCATGTGAGGCGTGGAATAAGGCCCATGTTAGAAGTTTTGGCTAGTGTGTTGACTTGGGCTACTTGGCTATAAGTTATGGGGTACTAGTTTTAGTCATGTGAAGGCACGTTGTAGAAACTTGAGTTCCAAGTAAGAAAAATTGAAATTGATACGGATCTATGCCCTCGCATAACTCTTAATGCATCTGCCCTGCTTGCAATTATTGTTTTAGCAATTAATATATAACATAGTTTTGCCTTCACTGTACCGTGAGGGTCGATGAGATTCACATCTTAGGCTCTGCTCAATTTGGTTTTTTGTAACTTATGATTTTTTTTTATTGTAGTTGATTTATTTTGCACTGTAGTTACTAGTAGCTTTTTGGTATAATTAAAATTTTAAAAAATTTAAAAATATGAAAAATAGGTTATCCCATCACAAATAATGCAAAAGAACACGAGAAAAAAAGCCCAAAAAAGAAAAAAAAAGCAAAATTAAGGAATAGTAAATTAAAAGTCAGAAGTTGAAGTCGAAACGAGCGGAGTTAAGTGGATGGAGAGCTTAACACGAGTGTAGGAAGGACAAGGATAGCCCAATAATTAAGTAGAAAATCAATTATTTGCTGCCCTAATGATTGCCATTTTAGAATTTGCCACCCTTGCTTGTTTCAGTTTTTTTTCAGCTTCAGCTTCTAGTTTCAGCTTTTTTTCACTATTCAGTAATTCGTTTTTTCTGAATTTTTTTAGATTTTTTGGACTTTTTTACATTTTTCTTTTTTCTCGTGTTCATTCGTATTGTTCGTGATGGGCTAACATATTTTTTCTATTTTTATATTTTTTAAAATTTAATTATACCTAAAAAGCCAAATCAGCTACAGTAAAGAAAACCGCTACAGTGAAATTTTATCCAAAAATCAGAAACCAGAAGGAATCGCTAAAACGAACGTCCCCTCAGAATTCATGATTTACCACTCAAATTCGTGGAAATAGCCATCATTTGCCACTCTCAGGGGGTGATCGTTTCGGCTTCAGCTTCTAGCTTCAGCTTTTTTTTCACTATTCACTACACTATCCACTAACTCAGCTACAGTGTTTTTTCAGCCAGCTACAGTGTTTTTTCAGCTAAAAGCCAAAAGCCATCGCTATTCCGATCACCCCCTCAGTGTATTCCGTGTATTTTCATATATTTTTTTCTGATCAGAATTCACATGTGATATGTCCATAATGCCCCTCTATCTTTACTATTATAAAAGAAGTAATTGGTGGTTGGTCCGTCGTCACTCCTCTCTTCTCAGCCATTCGATCTGATCATAAGATAAAATCATAAGATAAGCTAGATATACAGACAAGCATTTACATCATCTTTGGAATTGTGCCGCAGAGGACCTTATTTGCAATATCCTAATCTAGCTTATGCTGTCTGTCTTCCTAGCTGCTGAGATTTCATTAGCCTGACCCAGTAAAATTGAGCTTCCTACATTTGTAGTATAGTTTCTGGGCTGCTATTTTAGTTTAGCTTGGCTACGATAATCTCTTGTGGTAACCTTTTTCTATGTCAAGTTTTACTCTGCTCAAGATTTACCATCTTCATGGTCATTGTTCGAATTATACTCCACTTTATTCTGTACACTGTTGCTTACATAGAAAATAAAATTTCTTTTAACAGAGTATGCAATGTAAGAAAAATGTTGATAATAAAATTATTGCAAGTTGATGTAATATTCTAAGCATTGTAATGAAAAACTATTGTAGCCAAAATGAGTGTACTATGTAGTGTTAAATAATTAATATCCATACAGAGTTATATTTCGCTATATATTAACAGTTAATCTAACAAAAAAATTCTTCAGTACTTCCTTGGTATACTATTCCCTTATATTTTATTAGGGTACAAAGGAAATGTTGTTTATTTGTTCATTTCTCTGCAAGTAGTTATTTGCCCACTATTAGCTGTTCGTGCCTTTTATTCAAGCGGCAACCTCAAGAAACACTTAGAGATGAAGTGGTCAAACCTGCTCGGCTGCTGTCTTGGGAGGTCGGTATTTTTCCTTTTAGATATCTTACGGTTCATCTCTATTAATAAGAATCTTTGATGTTCAGCTGTGCAAATATGATGACTTGCATGTTTGATAATGGATACAAATTGGAGTTCCTAGGAGCTGGAAACAAGAATATAGCTTATTATATTAGCAATGATTTCGGAAAGAATTTTTATCAGTGATTAATCTGACAGAAAAATAGTTTGGCAATTGAACTAAAACCATCTGTGTTGGATATTGTAGTATACAATTTTTGTGCCGGATATTTGGTTTTCCGTTGCAACGCACGGGCACCTTACTAGTAGAAGATAGTGTTTGATTATCCGGTTTGTTACCATCACATCGGTCCAAGTGGCACACTCTAGTAGATATGCATGTGCGCTAGTACCACCTTTTTTCAAGTGGCCCATTTAGCATGTTGCAAAGCTTCGACGATAAGCCTGGACAAGCAAGCAACCAAAATAAAGGTCCATATCCTGAGAACCGAGCGTAGCTCAGCTGACTCCAGACTGCCATCCCAGCGTTTGATCTGTCCGTATTCGAATCCTAGATTCCACGTGTCCACTCATCTTCACGTATTCTTTTATATTATCCATGATAAATTAATATATTTTTTTATTTTTTTTAAATTTAATTATATTTAATAAACAAACTTAACTATAATAAAAAAATTAATTACAATAAAATTTCAATCAAAAATTATTACTATTCTGGTGAGCTAACATATTTTTTTCTATTTTTATATTTTTTTAAAATTTAATTATATATAATAAGTAAACTCAGCTATAATAAAAAAATTAGTTACAGTAAAATTTCACCCAGAAATTATCACTATTTTAAACGTCTCCGTCCCCTGATAAGATAAAAAAAAAGGTCCATAACCTAGCGGTGTTTTCACACGGGTAGGCCAGAAACGAGAGGCCAGAGGGCAGCCGGCAGATATCTCGAAGAAATGACCCGGAAAAGGCAGCAAATGAGGAGCAGCTGGCGGAAAAGAAAAATATCCGCAAGCAAACGCTCGCTAGTGGCTAGCTGCCAGGCCGCGCGGCGCAGTGCTCGTTGGTTCATCTCCGCCCCACGCCGCCTCCCCTCCGATTTGGATCCTACCTTCGCCGCCGACGTGGCACCCACCACCGAAAAAATTGTTGCAGATATTTTCCCCGCCCTCCCGAATGTCTCCCGACGCCGACGCCGCCGCCGGTGGGGCCGGGGGCGGCGAGACGGCGGGGGCCACAGCGTCCGCGGCCGTCCGGGCGGGGGTGATCCGGTGGGACCAAATCCTCCCGCGCCGCTCCCTCCGCGTCCTCCTCGTCGAGCACGACGACTCCACCCGCCAGGTCGTCACCGCCCTCCTCCGAAAGTGCGGCTACCGCGGTGAGTTTGCTGCCGCCACGCTGGCCGCCCCGTCTACCCTCGTGCTTTCGTGGAATTGAATTCTGAGGAGAATTGGGGTTTCCTGTTTGCCTTTTCACCCTTCCCTCGGAGGTGGCAGTGGCGGCGGTAGCGGACGGGATGAAGGCGTGGGAGGTGATGCGGGAGCGCGCGTACGCCTTCGACCTCGTGCTCACGGAGGTCGTCATGCCCACGCTCTCCGGCATCGAGCTGCTCTCCAGGATCGTCGCCGCCGCCGAGTGCAAGAACATACCCGTCATAAGTAAGCCAGCGTTCGATTAAGTCCATGCTGATGTTTGCTTCAGTGTTTACTGTGGGTTGATGTAGCTGAATTTGTGGTGTGTGGCTTCAAACCGAGTTGGCAAACGGATTAGATTTCACTATCTAGCGGTTACTTTAAGCAAGGAACTTTGTGTTTGATTTTTATTCTAACTGCTCAATTTTGGTTATATTTTTATGGCGGTATGCGTGCGTATGTTGCAACAACTGGATAGTTGGTGCTGATTTCAAATGGATTTGGTGTTGCGCTGGTCTGTTCTTTTGGGCTGCGACTTAGTCTAATGAATCATTGTTATTGGATTCCATTTGTGTCAATATATTGAGTAATTGCCGTGGATATAAACCAAGTATTACATTTCTATTTTCTTTTTCTTTTCCGACCAGATTACTCATGTGTATATGTGGATGAATAAATTGACATCTTAATTTTTAATTCGCTCAATTCATTACAGGGTGTTAGGAATATACTCATATAGTATTGGAGGTAGTTTGTTAGCAAAATTTCAATAGTAACTATGAGTCTGTCGTACGAAATTTGACATTGAAAATATAGGATTGAAGGTATAGTTTTACATTAATGTGGATTTGGGAGGTACATGGGTTATGTTTTGGGGTCTGATTACATAGCTTGATCGAGAAGTCATACAATTTCATGGTTGTGTTGTGGACTCTTATTGGGGAAGGCATTATACAAGGCGATCTGGCAAGAGGCACTCGACATTGGCTGCAAACTCGGTTGAGCAGGGCAGTGTTGTGGATGCCGACAATTCTTGACGAGCAACAGCCTGCGTGCTGGCATGTTGCAGACGGTAACATTGGGCTCGGTTTAGAAGGAGATAGCATAAGTTAGGAAAGTTAAGATATCAGAGTTATGTATTAGATAGGTTTCCGATTGGTATGACAGTCGGATAGATATGATATTAGTTATAGATTGGTTTCTAGTCGGTTTGTTTGAAGTCTGATATAAAGGACTCTATGCTGTAACATCAAAGGGCAAGCAATAAAGATTATCTTCCTTACCTTGGTGGCTCAGAGCCTCGACGTTGGCCGGTGGAAATCCCACCCAATCGCCGGAGGGCGAGTCCGTTCTGCCCCGCTATCCCCTGCGTTCCCATCCAGCCTCCAGATTTCATTTGTTTCCTCCCCTTCCAGACCACTGTAAATCAGCTCCAAAGCCACGCCTCATCAATATTAAAACAACAAAAATGGCTCTAAGTACTAAATATGATCAATGCATCATTCTTCAAATAACAAAAAAAGAGCTGTGCACCATGTGATTAGTGCGTTTAGGGAAATGTAACCACTGTATTCCTAATATGACAAACACATCAGCAGACAAGCGACATAGTGGAACGATGGACCTATCTGACACTAATAAGGACACGTATACAGCTTGAAGGGCCTTGGTTTAGAGCATTGATGAATTCAATGTTCGTTGGATTTTTTTTTTATTTTTATGGGGTTTTCATGATGTTTCATTGGGTTTTCTGTGGCAGTGATGTCATCCCAAGATGCCATTGGCACGGTGCTCAAGTGCATGCAGACGGGTGCGGTGGACTTCCTTGTGAAACCAGTGAGAAAGAATGAGTTACGTAACTTATGGCAACATGTATGGAGGCGGCACTCAGTAAGTCCTCTTTCTGCAGGTCTTGAACATGCTTTCTTCTGCAGTGAGTCTTTTGGTGCATGGGGCAAACTGTAACGTTCGTCAATTGTATTGTTTGGTTTATATTGGGCAACCTAATTCTGGATATAATTTTGGACGCCTTTTCCTTGAAAATACTATGGACTGTACAGAAATGCTGTATCTGATATGCAGTAATTTTAGTCGTCCAAGATTTTGAGTGTTATATTATTGATGTGATCGTGTAAGCTTTTAGCAATATTTGTTATGTATTTAAGTTTTCTGAGGGATACTTAGGCCTTGGAAGTTCCAATGCAGATGAATAGCCAAACAAATGTATCGGAAAACAATGCAGCCAGCAATCATATAAGTGCCAATGCTGGTAATGGTTCAAAGACAGGAGAAAACAGCGACGAGGAAAGTGATGCTCAGGTGAGCATCTGAGCTGACTAATACCTTATTTGTCTAACTGATAGTAAAGCATGTGTTGAATTGCACCACTGCTAAGGTCAATAAAAAGCCAAACAAACAAAAAGTCTGAAAGCTGAAATATTGAAAGACACTTCATTTTCTTTGATGTTTTTTCTCATGACTTTGGTGGTTCTTTTGTGCTGTGGCTTATAGTTTTTGGTTTAAAATTTTGAATTCTGGCTGTTCGCAAGAGAGAGTACGGAGAGAGAGACACTCCCTTGTGATTTTGACAAATATAGATGAATTTGATACAATGTCTACTACAATTGATTTGTAGACCCCGCCTTGAAAAGACACACAATTTAAAACTAGTTACTGTAGTATAAGCCAAAAACCTAAAACTAATTAGAGTTCATCATAACTGGTCTTCTATGAAGTTCTGGTATCTTTTTTATATTCATTATTGGAGTTCCTCTGCACCTAACTTTTTGGAGGCTGTTTTCCCTTGATCAGAGCTCTGGTAGCAAGAGGGAGATCGAAATTCAGTGTGTTGAGAAATTACCACCAGAGATTGTTACAGAAGATGGGGCTGGTTCATCAAGAGCACTTAAAATACAGAATGGATATCTTGGTGGAGTAAACACAAAAGCACATGCATTGAAGGGTACTGATTGTAAGGAATCTGGACATGGTTATCTGACCTTAGATTGTTATCGGCCATTTAGTGTCTACTTTGCACATCTGATAGTTACTGTGATTTTACCTCTTGTAGATGCTCCAAATGGAAATGGGTGTGACATTAGTAAACTGCAAGTGTTTTCACCTGACAACAATTTCAGTTCCAAATGCCTTCATGGTATTACTTCTGCAAAGGTTGCTGGGCAGATAATGGATAATGCCTTGAGGATTGCTGATGCAAGTTCACGTCATCCAAGTGATCCTGACAAAGATCTTTTGGCTATTGCCCAATCAACAGCCGACAGAAAATGCAAATCTTCAGTCATGGAAAATAATGCTGTCATGGAAAATACCCTTGGTGAAAATTCAAAGGGTGCTGCAATAGGCCATGCTGAATCTTGCCCCTCTCACTTTCTGGAGATCAATTTAGCAAAGAAACATCATCTTAATGGTTATACAAACCAAGAGTTCAAGGAAAAGGATATCTTTAATCACTCAAATTCCTCTGCCTTTTCAAGGTACTATGTGTTTATTATTCTTTGGATTTTAATCGAAAATAAATTATGATAGCAATTTTTATTTCTAAATGGCATTTGTTTATTTACGATGTTACACTGTGTTTTAGGAAAGAAACATGTATGGTGTGTGATTCTGACTAGCTTTATTTTGCATTTTCATTGCATGGTTTGCAACATTACACAGATATGGTAATAAAAGGATAGAACCATCAACTCAGCAGCTGTTTTCCCCCGCCCTCTGGATAACTCATCAAAAACATGTTTATGACAAGAATCTCCAACCCAGTGGGGTCTTGCCTTCCCACGAACATAATACATGCGAGAGTACAATGCAAGCTCAAGTTCCTTTGGACAGTAGCACAGAGTGTGGAGCCATCCTGTGTTCCAGTAGTGTAAGAGAAGACGCAGATACAAGCAGTTCCTCCCCTAGAAAGGACAGTTTGAGTCATCCTTCATATGGGTTTATACCTTTTCCAATTCCCGTCAGTGCTGGTATACCCTACCACTATGCTGCAATTATGCAGCCGATATACTACCCGCAGGCTCCTTTTATTCAATGTGATTCAGCTGGCATCAACAAGACGGCAATTCAGCATGCTTCTTGTCAACCTAAATACCATGAAAATATTAGTAAACCGTCACAGATTGATGAACACAAACAGCTGGAAGAAAATCAGCAGTTGCATCATTCAAGACAAGTTCTCCAAGAATCAGGAGAACCGATTGACTTGGCAAGAGCTCATGTGGAGCATGTTAACCAGAGTGCTAGATGTAGCCAGGATATCCACAAAGGAAGTGGATGCACTGGGAGCGGTGAAACTGATGCAAATACAAATACGGTAGTTGTCCTAGAAAGCGGCAATGAGAGCGGTGTCCAGAACTGCAGTAATAATGGATTGGATAGTGACCGGTCTCGCCGTGAAGCTGCCTTGATGAAATTTCGCATGAAAAGAAAAGATAGATGCTTCGAGAAAAAGGTATTTTGTTTGATAAAGCTGTATAGTCCGCAAACTTTCATATATTGTTTGCAAATAGTGAATGAACACTCCTATTATTGTTTGTGTAAATAGCTGCCCAGATAGTTGATCATTCATCTTTATTTCTACAGGTCAGATATCACAGCAGGAAGAAGCTTGCAGAGCAAAGACCAAGAGTTAAGGGGCAGTTTGTGAGCCAAAAACTGAAGGCAGCTACAACAACAACAGAAGCAGAAACTGACTAGTAACGTTGTTAATTCATAATTGTACTTTTGATACCTCCCTTGCCAGGGGAGGGCATTTGAAGTAACTGTAAGGCGTAAGGCTGGCAAAAGTTTTCCTTACATGGTTAGCCTTTTGTACAAGTGTACTCTTTTGCCGGTTGTTTATTGGCATCCATGTCATATGTTGTAAAGTACATCAAAATCAAATTGACAAATGTTCAAGAAAAAAAGAAACCAATGCAGATATCCAGATTTTCTTAATTACTTAAAACGTTTCTTGCTTGACGCAGCACATTCCGTAGAACTCATTCACACTCATTTTGTACCCATTGCATTTGCTAGTAAATTAGTAACCAATACATTGTTGTGCAACTTTACAAAGCCCTTCAGCAGGCCTTATTCCCCACTGGGAGCATGTCCATTTTCATTGTTTACAGGCAACCAAAAACTGCCCTTGTCTGAGCTCTCTCTAGTCTCTTCTAAACGAGTCATGTTGCCAGCTACAAAATTTTCAATTCAGAAACCCAGGTGCTTTGCCTGCCTTGTACTCTGGAAAGCAGTATGTATGCACGAGAAATTTTTAACTACCCTTACCCCATTACTACGGCATCAGGCGAAAGCTAACATGCCCCATCCTTTTAGTAACTTCATTTCCACGGAAGATACGGTGGTCGATTCTGTGAGGAGGAACCAGCAATTCCTTCCTGCCAATTAAGGAGTATCTCCCTTTACACCCTGTAGCTCATATTCTATTTGAGATTGCACAACAAGTTTGGCACATTTTTCTACTGTGTCTTTCTTTTTTGCTTACGATTTCACTTAAATAAACGAATATGATAGTTTTTTCATCGTCTTTTCGAAGTAGTTTATCAAGATCCGTCGTTTTTTTGAAACGATTTATTGATATTTGATTTATTTGTACAAACGCTCACATTGGAATAAAAAAACCATAAACCGTAGTTGAAAACTATTGGAAATATAGGCAATATGTTAATTTCAAACATTACTAGGAGATAAATACAATAAATTAGTGATGCAAAATACGTAACTAACAGCAGGCTACTCATTGTACTTTAGAAAATACACAAAGAAAATATCGTATTTAAGTTGATTGAACGCACGAACGACTTACTATTGAGTTTAATGAAGAATAGGAATCAGCAAAGACTCGATTCAGCGTAGAACATAAACGACATAGTAAAGTGAGCGATCGCGCAGATGTGAACTGCCCAAAAACCTTATTGTCGTCCTCGTGCAGGTCTTCATAGTAGCAATGGCTTGGAGATACATCTCCCCTTCTTCACGGTGCACGCCGGGAAGAAGAGTGAACGAGGCTCAGGCAGCGCAGCACAACAACACAAGTTGGCATGAGGAAGAGAATGGAGGCAATGAGATTCTTGGCTATACTCTAGACGTTTCCAAGCATATATATATAGATAGACTGATAATTGATATGATTAAAAATAATCATTTATCCATTGATAACTGATATATTTAACCAGTTATTTACCCACTACTAACTGCCTGTCATCAAACCCAATAAAGTCTCAAATTTAAATATTTGAATCTCATTCAAACAGAGAGAGATTGATGCACGTTTCAGCAAAAATAAAGGTAGACTTAATCTTCCAAATGACGCACCATATTACGGTAAAGTCGTGCGTCGTAAATTATAAGTCACACGATTTTTATATACATTTTCGATATTTTGCGGCTGTGGGAGCAACCATTTCGTGTGCCAGATTTTTCCACACCGATGCTGACAGATGAAGACGATGGGGAAACAGTCAAGAGGTTGGCAGCCGACGGACATCTGCCGAGGAAATACCGAAAGGTGAACTCTTGACTGTCATGGCGCTTTCTGACGAAGGATTCAGCACCTTGCATTTTGCACATGTTACAAGTACAGTTTCTGAGGACGTACCAGATTCAGATCCCCGTGTCATAGTGGCGTTTGCTCGACGGTTGTCTGCCCAAGAACAACACAGCCGTTGCTTTCGGTCTTTTTTGGTGGAGCTGGAGTGCAAGCCTGCATAATTCCAAATTGAGCTGCCGTGCAAAACTCGAATTAGCGTTCCTTTCAGTTTTGGTTTGTGCTAATCTGACTGCATACGTTCAAAGATGTGTATACTTCTGTCTTTCTTTAGCTAGTACTACATTTAATCACAAATACATATCATTTTAAGGTATATACAGTCAAACTTTTTAAATTTTAACTATCGATGTCTTTTAAATATTTAGATTGGATACATGAAAATCATATGTATAGATTTATCTCAAAAAATACTTTTATAATATTATAATTTTATTAAATTATATAAATATATTAAATATAAATTAGTGGTCAAAGTTGTGTTTTAAAGACCGTGTTTACACGTCTATGTCTAAAACGATATGTATTTGTGATAGAGGGAGTAGCAGATAAGTCTAGTGGGTTTCACTTCTCTTTCTAACTGACTCAAATTACATCCGACAAAACGCATGCAAAATTCAGTCCTTTTTTGTGCAGAAGCAGAACTCAAGATTTAACCATTGTTCGTGTGCAATTGATAATTCCTAGAGGAAAATGGTAAGGTCCTGGCTGAAACACATATTTTGTTTGCACAAATCCTGAGAAATCATGT
This sequence comes from Melocanna baccifera, assembly GCA_036346265.1. NCBI lineage: Eukaryota > Viridiplantae > Streptophyta > Magnoliopsida > Poales > Poaceae > Melocanna > Melocanna baccifera. The sequence goes on along the minus strand of CM070707.1, from coordinate 19,448,803 downwards.
GTCCTAAGGTCACAGAGGTCCTGTTTGGAAGCTTGGAACGCAGAAAACAATTCAATTTCCGTTCGAACGATTCAAACGGGGGGGCCTAAACCGTTGATGTCGTTGCCACGTGTTTGAAGCAGGTCCCCTGTGCCAGGCATCCAGATCCAGTCCAGCCACCTCACCGGGGCGCCCGATCAGCCGTTGAACGGCCAAGATCGACACAAGTCAGAGCCATCCAGCACCTTGGACGCCCCACCGTCTCGATCTGGGCCGTTGATTTCGCGTCGGACGGACGGCACAAGCGCTCCCTCCCCCAGCCCCAGCCACCGCGGCCGGCGGCGCGGCGGGGGAGGGCGCTCTCTCCTTCCTCTCCCGCGGCCTGCGCGAGGACCTCCGCCTCATCCGCGCGCGCGCCGGGGAGCTCGAGACCTTCCTCAACGCGCCCGTCCCGGAGCCCGAGCTGTTCGCGCGCCTCCGCCGCGCGTACACGTCCTCCGCCTCCTCGGCCAGGACGCGGTTGGACCTGTCCGCCATAGGGAAGGCGTTCGAGGCCGAGGCGGGGAGGGGGACGAGGGCCAGGTGGAGGTGGGAGGAGGAGGCCGAGGAGTGGGAGCCCATACGGATGGTCAAGGCGCGTCTCAGGGAACTCGAGTGGAGGAGGCAGGACCAGGCCAGCGACGTGCTACACATGGTCAAGCTGAGCTTGGTAAGCTTCCAAAGCTTCGAATGTTAGCGTTGTGGATTACTAAATTGCAGCCTTTTCGTCTAGAAGCAACGCTCACCAAATCCAATACAACTCAAATTGAAATGGGTGATTAATGGTGGACACAGTTATGTCCCATTGTATATTGGATGTCTTCGATTCTGAAAAGTTAGGACGATGTTGAGGAAATTTTGTGGTTCCCTTGGGCCCCAGATCGAGCTTTATGCTTATGCTTGGCGGCGTGATTGAAGTTGAGTTGGTTTGTCAACTGAAATGGCCATAAGTATGGGTTGGGGGTGTGGCAAATCTAGGAAATATGCAACTATGCATCTTCTAGAGTAGCTTAGCTACAATTTGTTATTATGGTTCATAGTTGTACTTGTAGGTTTAAAAACTGAGGTGTACAAACTCAACAAGATGTTCGACTTGATGTTGGCTGTGACTGCCCCAAAATGCCAATCAGATCAAAATTTTGATTCTCAGAGGTTAGGGGAGTAGAAAGGTCACATCTTTGGAAGAAATTAGGCTATAAGGGGCACTAGGTGAGTCTAAGTGTACTAGCTACACACTGAAATTGATACTCCCTCCGTTTCTCTATATTTGTCCACACCCACAATGCACATAGACCAATGAAGCACTAAATCTAAGAAATAATTAACGAGAATGATCATACGTACCCTATTAAATGATATAACACAACTTCATAACCTCTTCCAAAGCATTTAAATAGGAGTAATGAGTGGAAAAATTGCAATAACTACACTATAAATTCTCTCAATGGACAAATATACTGAAATGGATACTCCCAAGGCCATGGACAAATATAGTGAAACGGGGGGAGTATTGATGTTCTATCATTCCATGCCTTGCTGGTTTTTAGCTAATCTTGTGCACTGAATGAGCTATGAGGATGCCATGGTGACTGGTGATGCCTGAAAGTACAACCAATAATATAGATTTTTTTCATGTTTGGATCTATAAAAAGAATGGAGCTTTAGGTTTTGAAATGATATCTGAAACTGTATTTATAAATTTTATTTGTCAAAATGGAATTTTACTGCACTAGAATCATAGCTAGACCACTTGTTAACTGTGGCGCCAATAGAGCGTTGAAATCTTACCAAGAAAAGTCAGCAGTTGAGAATCAAGTTGTAGTTACCCAATATATTTATTATATGCAAAGTTATATCAATGATTCCTTGCACATGCATAGATCTTAATTAAGCTTGTTCTGGAATTTACATGTTGCAGATTGCTCTAGCAAATCTTCTACTGATTGAACACACATATATTAAGCACATTAAATTGATGTACCATTGCGCTTCTTATAACAGAAATTGATGAGCTTTGCACCTGAAGAGTCTGAGGTTAGTCATTTGAATTCACATCTTGTTGCACTGTGCAGCAAGCATGACCCTTTTTTGCACATATACTAGTGTTTGTTTGTGGTCAAGGAACTTAGTTTGATCTAATATGAACACCTTATAACAGGGACAAGCAAGAGATGTTTAATCTGAAGGAAAAAAATAATTATGATAGGTGTTGCCTTCATCCGTTTCTCATTATGTAGTACTGAATTTTGGAATGGTTAGAATTCCGTTTGTATTCAGAATAAAGGTCAAATATGTCTGTTCTGTGTAACACTTTTCAGAAATGCTGGTATACTTATTCTTTTGCCGATATCTTAAAAATAATGAAATTGTGGTCTGGGAAACACTATTTAATCAGTATTGATGTAACGATACCCTTGTCTTTTTTGTGCATTTTTTTAATCAGTGTCAATGTAATGCAGGAAGTTCCACCACTGGCTTTAGGTGAACTCTTCGCATATTTTCTAAAGCAATCTGAACCATTGTTCGACCAACTTGGTATAAAAAGAGGTACTATGAATGATTTTAATTAGATCGGTCATTGCAAATCTTCAGAGATTTTACGATTTGAAATGCTCAGCTTGTGTTGGGACAATTTTTCTTTCTCATGTGGTATAGATGTGTGCGATAAGTTGGTGGAGTCTCCATGCAGCAAGCGCAAGGACCACCTTGCATATAATCTGCTGCCAACAAGTGAACAATCTTCATTCAGAAATGACAATGTTGGTGATGAACTTGACCTAAGAATAGCTAGTGTCCTACAAAGTACAGGACACAATTATGAAGGTGGATTTTGGAATGATGGGCAAAAGTATGAGACAACTGACAAGAGACATGTTGCAATAGTCACTACTGCCAGTCTTCCCTGGATGACTGGAACAGCTGTAAATCCTTTGTTTCGAGCTGCATACCTGGCTAAATCTTCCAAGCAAGATGTGACCTTGTTGGTGCCCTGGCTATGCAAGTTAGATCAAAAACTTGTCTATCCCAATAGCATGACTTTTAGTTCTCCACAAGAGCAAGAAACTTATATGAGGCATTGGCTGGAGGAAAGAGTTGGTTTCAAGACAGACTTCAAAATATCATTCTACCCCGGAAAGGTAAGGTTTTTTTTCAGCGCACCATGTCAAAACTGGTTGCATTACTTGTCTGATCTCGGTTTTTTTGAACTATAGTTTCAGAAAGAAAGGTGAAGTATAATACCTGCTGGGGACACTTCACAATTCATACCATCAAACGAAGCTGACATTGCTATTTTGGAAGAACCTGAGCACCTGAACTGGTACCATCATGGGAAACGTTGGACGGATAAATTTAATCATGTTGTTGGTGTTGTACATACAAATTATTTGGAATACATCAAGAGGGAGAAGAATGGTGCTATTCAAGCTTTTTTTGTCAAGCACATCAACAACCTGGTTGCCAGAGCTTATTGCCATAAGGTATGCAATTAAGTAGAGTACCATGACCTACTGCATCCACTGTAATGTTCTAGTGTGCACAGCGTGAACTCTTTTTTTATGTACATATATTCAACAACTATGTGATAGGTGGTTTTTGCTTTGTGAGTTGATGGTATCGATACTATGTAGGTTTTGCGACTGTCAGAAGCTACTCAAGATCTACCCAAGTCCATCATCTGCAATGTATGTGGTGTTAATCCCAAGTTTCTTGAGGTTGGAGAGAGAATAGCAGCAGAGAGGGCGTCTGGCCAGCAGTCCTCCGAAGGAGCTTATTTTCTGGGGAAGATGGTCTGGGCCAAAGGTTACAGAGAACTGATATATTTGTTTGCGAAGCAGAAGAGTGATTTGGAAGGCTTCAAGTTGGACATCTATGGAAATGGTGAAGATTCACATGAAGTGCAATCAGCCGCCAAGAAGTTGGATTTAAACCTTAACTTCCATAAAGGCCGGGATCATGCAGATGATTCTCTTCATGGGTAAAGACCAGAACCGCCCTACTTGGAAAGCATACGCCTTCCTATGTATACATCTTTCTACATCTGTGATGCCATTGATTCGATTGCTTCTCCTCTTCCTTTTTCCAGGCACAAGGTTTTTATAAACCCAAGCATTAGTGATGTCCTCTGCACCGCGACTGCCGAGGCGCTGGCAATGGGCAAGTTTGTTGTCTGCGCAGATCACCCGTCCAACGATTTCTTCAGGTCATTCCCAAACTGCCTGGCATACAAAACATCGGAGGACTTCGTGGCCAAAGTGAAGGAAGCAATGACCCGTGACCTACAGCCCCTCACACCCGAGCAGAGATACTACTTATCATGGGAGGCCGCAATCCAGAGGTTCATGGAGCACTCTGAGCTGGACAAGGTTCTGAGCAACAACAGCGACCGCACCAGCACCGCTGAGTGCGCTAAAAGCATCGACAGAAAGATGAAGAAATCAGCCTCTGTGCCAAACATGTCAGACGTTGTAGACGGTGGGCTGGCATTTGCCCACTACTGCTTCACGGGCAATGAGCTCCTCAGGCTGTCGACTGGTGCAATACCCGGAACCCTCAGCTACAGCAAGCAACATAGTTTGGACCTGCACCTATTGCCTCCTCAGGTACAGAATCCTATATAACCACTACTCTTAGAACACAGATAGCTCTGTAACTTGTAACACAAGTTTTTTTTATCTTTTTACCTTGATGCCAAAGGCTTGCAGCCTTGTTCATTATTACAAACTACAAGCTACTTGTAGTGTTTAGATAAAAGAGGCGCTCTATTATGATGCCCTTTTTTCACTGGCATTCCTTCATACTAAGCATAGCTGTTCAGAGTTCTGGTGTACCGGCATTGATCAAAACATCAGCATGCGCATGTTGCATTGCACTTCTGGTAGCATCTCTCTCTCTCTCTCTCTCTGGCTGGTACCATGCATGCATGCCAAAGGTGGCCAATGGTTGTTGCTGTTGGGTATGAGGAAGAGGAACCCATGCCATGTCCTTGTGTTCGCACCTAAAGAAGTCTACTGGTCGCCCCCCCTGCACGCGTGTATCGCACTGGTGGGCACTGTTGCCCCCCTGCATTGTCGCACTCAATGTACTGCTGCTTTTTTTTTCTTCTTTTTCTAGGTTCCATCCATCCATCTATCTATCTATATATGTGGTATGTAGTAGTGCCATGATTCATGAGCCATGACAGGTGGTAGGGCTTGGAATGTCTGTCTGGTGCCACACGATAGGGTACCACACATGCTAGAGAAAAGAGAGAGATGCACTGCACCGACGGGTGAATGGTGGCAGAGGGCAGAGGCCTACGCCGTGTCACTGCTGCCGGCAATCAGCATGTGTTGGTGGGCCCCACTGCCGGTAGGTATCCCATGTGGACAGCTGATGGAGGCCGGCGGTTTTTGAAATTAGAAGCAGAGATAAGCTGATTTGAACACCCCTTAACAGTCTTACATAGCGATTAGTTTGGTGTTGGCTTATGATTTTTTTACTGTAGCTGATTTGGCTTATTTGGTATAATTAAAATTTAAAAATGTAAAAATAGAATAACATGTTAATCTATCACGGGCAATGCAAAAGAATACAGAAAAAAGGCAAAAAAAACCTCAAAAAATCTTAAAAATAAAAAAGATGAAATTACTAAATAGTAAAAAAAGAGAAGCCAGTTTTAAGCCAACTTGAGCATCCTTAGCTAGCTCTATGTGGGCCTCTCTCTCTGCCACCACAGCCAGGTCAGTATCAGACTCTTCAGTAGCATTGCAGCATTGCAACGGTGGTGTTGCTTGCTGCAATACTTGCTCATGGTGATGCAATACCGGGCTGTTCTTGCGAGGACCATGCGCAATCTGTGTGCAGCGCAGCAAGCTGTGATAGATTTTCCCCTCGTTTATTAAACCTGGTTTGAGTTGAGCGAGCGGGGGCTCTCTGATTCTGGCATTTGCCAGTACCCGTACTACTTGGCTGTGATGCTCACTCACTGTACCTTGGGAAAAGGTCAGTGCTACTATCGCTATGCTGTGCTGGTTCCTTCTCGCCCTGTCCGTTTGTGGGAGGAGAGCCGGATTTGCTGGGATCCTTGAAACGACCGCACGTTTGTCCCTCCTTTTTTATTCCCTCTTCAGTCTTTTACTGTAGAGCTTACTGTTTTTGCGCACATGATAGAGCCGGTTGTGCAGCGTAGCACTCGTAAAATGATGTTCTTTTTGAGCTATAACTTATAACTGTTTAATGATAATTTATTGGTTTAATGAATAGTGATTGTTAAAAGAAGTTAATGGCAACAACTAATTAAAAGGATAGAACGGACCGATAAGAAGAGTTAACTACACCGGCCGGCCAGTGCGTCGCGACGGGACGCGGTGGTTATCCCGTCGGCTATCTTGCTGTCGCTCTCGCCGGCTTTCCGCGCTCGACGGGGTAAAGCTCGCCTTTTTACCGCGACCGGCAAACGTGTGCTCGTACCTGCCGAAGAGATGGAGGATTAATCGCGTCGTAATCCCCTTTGCTTTCGCTTGAAGTTCCTGTCTGAATGTTAATAGTTTACTGAGCGAAAAAGGCCACTGAATCTCGTATTGATTGGGATGGGGTGAAGAGGAGAGAGAGAGAGAGGGAAAGTACTCGTAGGAGGGGAATGCCAACCATGCCCTCCTCCTCATGCTGCTGCTGCCGCCTTTGTGTCACCACCTTTCTTGTCGTCCATGATTAGGGCTTTAATCAATGGGAGGGAGGGGGGTAGAGTTGCCAAACAAAAACAAAAACAAAGAGGGGGAAGACACAGCATGATCGCCATCAGCGAGCACCACATTTGGTGGGTGCATTTGCCGTGAAACCGCGTAGGTTGCCTCCTCCCCGCCCCCCCTTCTCCCATCAAACACTGCTTACTGCTGAATTTTTTTGGGCTTTGCTTTTGACCTTTGGTTTTTTCTGCAATAATTAGCTTTTAAATAATACGTCTTTTTAAGATAGGGTCTATAAGTTGATTGTAGTAAATGCTATACTGACTTCGACTATACCGGCCAAGATCGTATGCGATTGTCTCTCTTTTTATACTCTCTCTCACGAACAGCTAGAATTCAAAAACAATAAGCTATAGCTCAAAAAACCAGCCATTGAACCCTGGATCAGTACTCCAATTCGTACTTGAAATGTAAAATGCGTATATGAAGATCCATTAATGGAGACTGGTTGTCAAGGTAACCTTTGATTGACCACACTTATTAGGGCATCAACAATGTTTAGAGGCTGCATAATCTCTAAGTTAGGATTCGCAGATAGACTCTAAGCTTAATACAATTTTATACAGTGTATGGTAACTACTACTGCCTCTAAGATGGAGCCTATAACTATAATAAAAAAAGCAAAACAAAATTTGCCTACTCAATTTCCATCTATCCCAATCCTTACTCCATATTCCATCCAACCCAATTGACGGGTGGGGCTATATAATTTTTTTATTCACTGGAGGTAGTCTCTAGCTTTAGATACAATGCTAAGTAAATTTGCTTAGAGAGCGTTGTGCGTAGTTTTTAGAGATAGCTTTTAAGGTCTTTTCTCTCTTCTTAGAAGCAATAAAATAGTCACACTATAGATGCTCTTACGCCCTATTTGGGAAGTCTCGCCTCTAAGCTTAGATGCGACAGGTAGCGAATGCTCCCTCAAATAAGGTGCGATTTCTCGGATAAGCCTGAGCCTCTCTTCGCTACGTTCTCAAAAGAATATAGGTTGTCAAAAGAAACTATGGTATGTTTTTTTTGGCTGTGACTTATAATTTTTGGTTAAAATTTTTGAATTTTAGCTGCTTGCGACAAAGATTATGGAGAGAGATACTCGCTTGCGATTTTAGATGGTACAGATGTTGAGTTTTTAACGTGTACTGTAATTAATTTGTAGACTCTATTTTAAAAAAAATACTCCGTTTGAAAGTTAGGTACTGTAGTAAAAGTCAAAAACTATTTTGAGAAGCTGAAAAGAACAGATCCATATGTAAAGGAAAGATTAGCTCCCCAAACAGGGCCTTGCTATCAGCTACTAATCCTTGTTCCTAGCAAGAAGTATTACCGAGTAAGACAACATGCTTTCCTATTTTAATTTAGGTAGTGCTCAGTTTGTCATTGGTTTATGATTTGTTTACTGTAGCTGGTCAATTTTTTTACTATAACTGAGTTGACTTATTTGACATAATTAAATTTTAAAAATATAAAAATAGAAAAAATATGTTAGCCCATTACGAACAATGCAAAGGAATACGGGAAAAAAGAATACGCAAAAAAGCCCAAAAAAATATGAAAATACTGAATAGTGAAAAAAAAATAGAAGCTGAGTTTAAACCGTTTTGAGCTATGCCTTATATTAATGCTTCACTCTTTTTGTAAGGTTGTTTAGGGACACTCAATTGGGTTTTCATAAGCTGGCTTTTGGCTTTTTTTACACTATAGATGCTAGTGGCTTTTTTAGCTTAATTAAATTAAAAAATAAATATAGAAAAAATAGGTTAGCATATCACATATAATACAAAAGGAATACAGAAGAAAAGAAAAGATAAAAAAACTAAAAGCCAGAAAATAAAGAAATTAAGAAGCTAAAAGTCAGAAATATAAACCGATTTATATAAATCAAAATTATTAAGACCTAAATTCCAAAATGTATTAATGCCACATGACTCTCCAACCATACCGGGTTGAAAATGCTGCCCCGAGCCAAATCATGTTTAGAGAAGAGGAGAGGGGGGGGGGGGGGCAAGTCCTTTGGTGTCACTGCCGATCCGTTCGTGCCCCTTTGATGAGCTGGAGGCTAATATAGGAAGTCTTTTTTCTATACCCGAATATAATTATATCTTATATCGTATCTTATAATTTTTCAGATGTGGTATATACATTCTTTAGACATACTCCTTTTTATATGCGTATATAAAGGTATTTATAAAATACGCTAAAAAGTATGGATTCCCTTGCAATTTTTTTATATGGTCCATATTAGAGTATCTTATATTTAGTATATGAGTATACCTAAAGTGATAAAAGAGTATTTAAAGTTTGTTTAGGTGGTATATTAGAGGTGTGTGTAATTACACCTGGGTATAAAAAGTATTTTTTTCCTATATATATGTGTGTGAGAGAGAGAGAGAGCATATCTAGTGCTAAAAGCTTATTCTGTGCTAAAATGCTAAAACTTCTATATAGCCATCTGATCTGGCTTGTATGGCTCGAATCAAGGATGATGGAACCCCCACCTCATTTAATTAATTTAATCAATATTTCACAAAACCCCTGCATATATTATTTTTTATAACATGAGAATTCCACCCTCTTTGATCCAAGTCATATAGACCAGATCAGATGGCTCTGTAGAAGTTTTAGCATTTTTATGTTTTATACACACACATATATACATGCATGCATGCATACATACATATAAACAATCGCTTGCTTTCTGCCTAGGACCTGCATTATTTTTGCAAGAGGCCAAGATCAAGATTCTCATACAGATCATGTCTTGCCCAGCCAATTCAACATCCACCCCCTTCCCCTCTTGCCCAGGACACCCAATAGCTCTTCTCATTCTTCATATGCTATTTTTGTACTAGTTGCCTCACTCTCATCTCATATTTAGTGGACTAGTCATAACCACTCACTAGATGGTGAACATATAGCTATTGGAATATCTATATTCTATGAGAGTTTTTTTCCAGAAGAGAATGAGGTTAATTGCACCAAAGTGACTTACTTTGGCTCCATATGAGATGTGATTGAACTTCTTGCCTTTTTTTCTTTTTGAGAATGAGATGTGATTGAACTTCTAGGAGTAACATTTCCATATCAAGGAGAGAAAAGGTAGTACCAGTTTGCAAGTCTCCACTAATGAGTCAGCATAATCTTTCTTGGATTTATGAGACTACTTCACCTTTCTTGTATTGGATTAGGTAATAATCTGTTATTAAACAAAGAAATGCCGCACGTTCAAGAATGGATGCGTGTTTTGTTTTGTGACTTCCAAGCAAAAAGTGAAAGTTCGTACTTCAATTGTTTTTGATAGTTCAGAAAAGTTGGGTGTTTTTTTTGTTATCCTTAGGTTTTCTGACTGAATGGAGAAGCAAACAAAAACTCTAAACTGCGAAGTTCGAATAACATCTTCACATGTGTTGGACTGATCAAGAACTAAGCACTTTTTATCTGAACATCTAACATCATACTTGAAAGGGATACTTCCTTAGTTTATGGATAGACCTTGAACAAAATGTTCTCACATTTTCCTGTGCTACTTTAGTTTGGCAAATTAATCTTGTAATATGAACAAATCATATTCTTGCAACAGCTCAGTTGTTACATGCGAGGAGAACAAGATCTTTCAACAACTAAGACCAAACCCTTTTCCAAAAGAAAAACAAGATCAAACGACAAAGATCTCATGTAGCAAAAAGCTAGAAAAGGGAGTGCTGCTGCATAGACATGTAAAATTTCATAAATACTGAGGGCCTCTCTGGTTCATAGGGATTTTAGAGAAAAAAGAGAAGGATTCGGATTCCTATGGATTTAGTCACTATTCATCCATTTAAAACGTAGGAATTAATAAAAAAAAATATAGGAGATTTTTCTACACCCCGGATTTTCAGAAAAAATATTGCATGTTCTACATTTATAACTGTGATGAACCTTAACCTCTTATGTTGAATAATATTTTTGTAATTTCGAACACCCGTCTTGAAAATTTTGGATCCGTTACTGCATCAAAGGTTAGGCTATCTGACCACGCCATGCAACTCATCTAACCACAGAGAAAGAAAAGGAGAGAGGGCTTAACATGATTATTTAAATTCTAAACATCCATTTCAGCTAAGACAGTTTTATTGGAAAAGGTAATTAAGCAAAGACAGCCTCTGCCATCTGAACGGCTTAGCGTTCATTTGCGCTGCGCGTTTGTCGCCAGTGCTGGGCATTCGCGTTTTTTCACACGTAGCGCTACAGTAAAAATTGTTTTTTTTCGTTTTTTTGTTTTGTTTTTTCCGTATTCCTTTGCATCGTCTGCTCTAGATTAGTGTGCCGTTTTTATTTTTAAATATTTTAAAATTTAATTATACCCAATAAACCAACTCAGCTACAATGTTTTTTCAGCTAGCTACAGTGTTTTTTCAGCAAAAATCAAAAGCCATCGCTATTCCGATCACTTAGCCTTTGCTTTCCCCCTCCTTTATGGAAAACAATACTATACATTTGTTAAATTGAAAACCACCCCACCACCCCCCTCAAAAGCGTACACAACCGCATAATTTGTACTCCATGCCCTCCTTTTGAAGGTCCATATTGGCATCATTGTAAATGCCCCAAAATGCAAAGGGCATATTTGAGTATACTCATAAAGCAAAAAAAAAAAATTGTTTGTGTTTTTGGGACATTCCAATTGCTACATGTTTTTCTATGTTATCCGGATTGTCTTGTTTGAAAGAACTTTTAGTGGTTGTATAGAAGTTGTAGCATGGAAAATTGACAATAGAATGCCAACAAAATGTTTAGGAATTAAAGAAGGGAAATGCAGTATCATCCCAAGTGGCATGATGTAGATGCCTTTAGTTAACAAGAGACAAGTAAAAAGTGACACTAGCCAATGTGTAACTAGCATGTGGCAATTCAGTCTTTTAATCATGCATCCAAAGGTGCGCAACGAAGAAATCCTAGATGGAATTAGTAAATATGCACTTTCTTGTTTCTAATTCGCATATGCGCACCAGTTAAAGTGGTGAACCATTGAAATTTGGTGCGCGATTAGTTCAAAATTAACACTAACTTAGCTGAAAGGTGTTCAAAAAAGTCGTAATTGTAACTGTGAATTAAGTTCGCAGGAGCTGTCTAAAATAGTATAACAAACACAAGGGCCGAAGAAAACACACTAGAGTACTCGGGCAGAACACAACACAAATGTAACACACTCTTTGATTCAAAGGAATTTCAATGAAAAAAAATAGAGGTACTCAATCCAAAGAAAAAACTTAAACGGAGTGATGTTTTACTTGTAGAAATTGCTTCAAAAGGAATTTCCTCGCATCAAGGCATTTCAATCATACATTTTTTCCAATTTCTAGATTCTAAATAGACCCTAAACTTTCAAGGTATACTGTAACAACTTTTAGCTTAAATATACTTGGTTAACATTAGCAATGGATCAAACTAGCAGGAGCATTAGGACTAATTTGGAATACATAATGTTTCTCTAATTCCTACAAAAAGATTAATCTGTTTCATGCGAGAGTCTCCGATTTTCTACGAGCATTGAACAGCGTCCCGTGAAATTCCTAGCTCGAAACGGATCTCCCGAGAGGGGAAAACACTTCGAGCAAATCTCCATTTTGCCCCCCGTGGAGGGAATGATGCTATCTTGGAAACCGCGAAGGCAGAGAGAGAGAGAGAGAGAGAGAGAGAGAGAAGAGAAACAGAGCAACAGAGAAACAAAGCAGAGTGAAAGAAACACAAACACACAGCAGTGAGAAGTGAGGAATCAAGACCGAAGTGAAGAGAGGGGCAGAGACCAGAGAGTGTAGAGAGAGAGAGAGCGGCGGCGGCGGCGGCGGCGCTTAAGCTAGCGACAAGGCGATCTGAGAAGACAAACACCACGAACCTCTCTCAAAAACCTCAAGCCGCCGCTGCTTCTGCTTCGTCTCGTCTCGTCGTCTACTTGAGGAGCTAGCGCTTCCCACTCGCGGAGGCTGACAGCTGGGCCCCCCACGCGCGGTGTGATGGCTGCCCGTGCGCCGGTGGCGAGGAGGGGCGGCGGTCTCCGCGCGAAGCAGGCCGGCCGTGCCAGCTGCCGTGGCGCCTAGAGGGGACGGACGGACGGACGCGCGCGCGCTCGCCTGTTGCTTCTCGTTTCCCGGCGGCGGCGGCGATCTCTGGAGCTAGGGTTTTGGCGGGGAATAAGGGGTCCGTCGTGGAGATGGCCGTCGGGGAGGCGCTGCGGCGGCTGTGCGAGGAGATCGGGTGGTCTTACGCAGTCTTCTGGAAGGCCATCGGCGCCGCCGACCCCGTGTAAGCCTCCTCCTCCTCCTCCTCAAACCTTTCCATCTTTCCCCTCCCCTGTTTCGTTACTCCCTCCTCCAGTTCCATCTCGTAAAAATACCAGCTTTCTGCTTATTTCTGCCCCCGAAATGTTCGGGTTTTTTTTTGTATGTGGTCTTTCTCCTGTTTGCTTGTTTGGTTTCTCAAAGTCTCGACTTTGTTGTGCTGTTTTTTTTTTGTTTGGTTAAGTGGTAACTGGATTTGCATGGTACAAGTGAAGCGAGTGGTTGAAAGATTCAAGAAGCTGTGCTCCTCATTTTGTTAATAGGGGAGTGTTTGAGCTAAGGAATCGATGAAGTAAAGAATGTGTTCCTTCTAAAGTTTACTAGAGCAAGGGTACAGAAGCAGTGTGTGTTCTTGACGAGCGAGAGAGCTTGAATTCGTTTGTTCATCTTGGATGCCTGTGTTCTGAATTTGGCTTCGTGATGTACTTATTGCTTCACGGATTTGCTCTCATTTATTAGAGATTTTTTGTCCATTTTTTCATTGGAGATGTGCAGGCATTTGGTGTGGGAGGACGGCTACTGTGGCCACACGTCATGCCCTTCCGGATCTGAGGCTTCTGACGCTCTGGGCGCCGAGGTCGGGTGTGCTGCTGCTGACACCATGTGCTCGCTCGTTAAGAAGGTTATGGCATCGCAGGTTCATGTCGTCGGACAAGGGTAAGCAAGCATAGCTTTTTTCCCTCCTTTTTTTTCAGTTGGTCAGATGCAATTTTCATGGTTTCTACATCATTTCGTTAGATGCAAATGCAATGCTCATGGTTTGTTGCTCATTGGATTCATGGCTGCTGCGCTTTGTGTTTTTCAGAACCGTAGGCCGTGCTGCCTTCACTGGCAATCATCAATGGATCGTCCATGGTACTGCCAATGATAACGGGCTTTCATCGGAGGTAGTATTTACTTTCTTGTGAAATGCTTCGAATGCAAACCAATTTCAGCTTTGTCTGGTTCAATCTTGCTGGGGCCTCATTTAAAACATCAAGCCATGGATTTTATGTCGACCCAATAAGCCTTGTGGGGGAGCCTTCTGCTTGAACTTTTGGCATTTAGTGGGCTGCTTTGATTTTGGACTAGTGTCATTTTGCAAAGTAAATGCTCACTGGGATATGCTAGTTGTGAATGAACACACTTGACACATGGGCCTGTTGTAATATGAAATAGAGTACAGGAGAACAGTAATCTGATTTGTCTTTGAGTAGGCCACAGTGCTAATTGCACAAAGATCTTCTAGTTATCTTTATTGCAATCCAATTTTGTATTTTTGATTATTTTGTTTTGGAGATCTTAAACTATAGTTTCACCATTACAGGTTTCTGCTGAGATGAATAATCAGTTCAGAGCTGGCATTCAGGTGAGTAGAATTAAACATTGTGAATGGTAAATTATTTTCTCACTAAGTACCTCCGGGAATTCATTTATTTTCCTGCCTTGCAGACTATTGCGATCATTCCTGTGCTACCACGTGGTGTGCTACAGTTGGGCTCTACTGGTGTGGTACGAATATGATATGATATCCAAGCTTTAATCAAATACACGTTTGTATGCTAAAAGTGTAGAGAAATCCTTGTTCCACATATTAAATATACTCCATTCTTTGAAGTTTGGTAACTGTTTCATTATTATATGAGCCGTCTGGTACCACTAGTCTGTGAAGCTGTTGACTGTGGTCCAATATCTCTTACGATCCCTGTGTAAAGAATATAACCATCACACAAGGCTCCAGAAAAAAAAAATGATACTACTGCGATGGGTATTGGGTAATAGTGGGAATTGGTAAGAACAATGATGTGTGGACATGTTAGTACATGCCACTGGAAAAGTTCAAATTTTGGATATGCCACTGCAAAACATGATATTTGGATTACACCACTGCAAATATGGGAACATTTTTTATGCTACTGTAAATTCAGAATTTGCCGGTGCAAATACATGGCGGCTTTTCATCTATGCGGCCAGAGAGTGGCATAAAAATAAGTCTCCATGTTTGCAGTGGTATAATCAGAATGTCTTGTTTTGCAACAGAATATCTAGAAATGTTGGCATGTAATCATTTTTTAATACATAGTACATATCCTTTATTGTTTTCAGTACTTAAGGGACTGTTGTGATAAATATATACAAAAGATGTTGAAAGGGTTTGATTTCATGTTTTATGATTATTAATGGGGATTTGTTAGCGCTTCTGTTCTCCGAATATTTGAGTTAATAACCGATTAATTTCTCTTTCAGGTTATGGAAAACACAAATTTTGTGATGCATGCAAAGAAATTGTGCTCTCAGCTGAACAATCGATCAAGTATGGCTGTATCTGCATCATTGAAAAATGCTTCAAGTAGGCAGGGTCAGTTGCGCCCTTTGCATGCTGCCCCAAATGTCCACCCTGCAGACAATTGCTCAAAAGTTTTCAATCAATTCCCAATCACTTGTGAACAATACAGCCGTGCTGATACTGCAACCGTGGCAAGTAGCACATCACTAAATGAATGCATAAATGCATCTTTGCTTAAGGTTGCGCAACAGAATGGTCGAGCTGTTAGAGAGAACATTGTCTACGCCAAGCCTGATGCTAGGTTCGTGCAACAAACATCTTATTATGACAGTAGACTTCGAAGTAATACGCAGAGTGTTGCTATGAGCTCCGGTTTGATCTCATCGAGCTTGACGTCAGTGAACATTCGGCAGTTAGAATTTGGTAACAGTGCGGATTCATCAGAAGATTTGCCGAGAAATGTCCTGTTAAAATCACTTGTATACCGGAACCCTTTCGTCCATGAAAATACAAATGTAAATCTATCACATGGAAGAGATGAGTTATCCAATGAGATAAATGGTACTAATAATTTTGATTTCCTCCCTGGAGGTGCCAGAGTAGTCAGAGCTAACTTATGTACCAGTGCATCAAGTCAAGTATTAGACCGAAGAAGCCATTCCACTTCAGGATTGTTGCTAAAGGAACAACATCCAGTTTCATGTAAGGTTCCCCAATCCTCTGAATTTGCCATGAAAATGGGGAGCCCCGAAAGAGGATCATTTCAAGCTCCTCCAGGCCTATATTCTGAATCTGATGTTCACGTTTCTAATGGCTTAAATACAGGCATTTCTCAAGAGAATCAATTGAGTACAACAAACCATATCCGCCAAGATCAAAAGGTTAATAGAGTAAATGATCCAAGTGTTACCTTGAGCAAACAAGTAATGAAGAATATAGATGGATATATGCTGTCAGGCATGCCCAATGAGAGAGCTTCATCGTTGCTTTTGGAGCCTACTGCAGATAATGACCTGTTCGATATACTTCGTCCTGATTCGGTGCCTTGGAGTGATGCAAAATCTCAGAGTTCAGATAGAGATGTGCCTGAATCCTCGATTTACCTTGATTCCTCTCCACTCTTCAGTTCACTAGACAATGAGTTTCCATATTCTGGGATCTTCTCTCTAACTGATACTGACCAACTATTGGATGCGGTCATTTCAAATGTTAATCCAGGTGGCAAGCAGAGTTCTGATGATAGTGCTTCTTGCAAGACTTCATTGACGGACATTCCGAGCACTTCTTATCTTGGTTTGAAAGAGTTGAAGCAATGTGACTCCTCTGGCGCTCCTTCAATGCTAATCAAGAATGAGTCTGCACAGTTTGTTAAACAACCATGTTACTTTGATAAGGCCGAGGACGGTTGCCTGTCCCAGAATAATGGAACACACAAATCTCAGATACGTCTTTGGATTGAGAGTGGTCAGAACATGAAATGTGAAAGTGCATCAGCTTCGAACAGCAAAGGTCTTGATACACCAAGCAAGGCAAATCGAAAGAGATCTCGACCTGGGGAGAGTCCTAGACCACGACCAAAGGATAGGCAGCTGATACACGATCGTATAAAGGAGCTCCGAGAAATGGTACCTAATGGGGCTAAGGTATCCTCTTGTAGACTTGGTGATTTTAACTATCTATTATGATAATTTGCACCTTGAGTTGCACATGTGAACTTCAGAGCAGTTGCAGTGTTGTGGAATCAAATGTCAATTGTTCTCTCATTTGTGTCAACAGTGTAGCATTGATGCTTTGTTGGAGAAGACAGTTAAGCACATTCTTTTCTTGCAAAGCGTGACAAAACATGCAGACAAACTCAAGGATTCTACTAAATCTAAGGTATGCAAATGCCTTTGGGTTATGATAAATAAAGCTAGATTGTGGCTCATTTTATGCAGTAGAGTGGCACAATTTATGTGATTCTCCTTAGTTTGAAATATCTCCATATATTGCCGTGTCTTCAAACAGATACCTGATGATGAGAATGGTACCCTATGGAAAGACTACTTTGAAGGTGGTGCAACCTGGGCCTTTGATGTTGGCTCTCAGTCTATGACATGCCCAATCATTGTTGAAGATCTTGACCGACCCCGTCAGATGCTTGTGGAGGTAATAATTTATGATTCTGCTGTTGCTTGTTCTTTGTAATTTTATGTTTCACCAGCAATTGCATGTAATTGTTGTTCAAATGTGTTGACATGGGTGCCTCTGCAGATGCTTTGTGAGGATAGGGGCATCTTCTTGGAGATAGCTGACTTCATCAAAGGACTTGGACTGACCATCCTGAGGGGTGTAATGGAAGCGCGTAAAAGTAAAATCTGGGCACGCTTTACTGTTGAGGTAATATAGCTAAATGTATTAAGAAGGATATTCTGTTTCTGTCTGTTGAAAATCCAGATTAACAAAAAGAAGGCCATTTCCATCATTAAAGCTATGAAATGATTCTGATGATCCTTCGGCATTGCAAGCTGAATGGATTTATATCGCTTTTACATCTCTGCTGAACTGTTAGTTTGCTGCTTCCCGTCAACAAAGAACACTGACTGATTGGTGGGTATGTTCATGCAGGCAAACAGGGACGTGACCAGAATGGAAATCTTTCTCTCACTTGTGCGCTTACTGGAACCCAGTTGTGACAGCAGCGGAGCAGTGGAGATTGCTAACAACGTGAACATGCCTCTTGGCTTGGTGCACCAAGCTGTTATCCCGGCAACAGGTCGTATCCAGTGAGAAGTAGACTAGAGAGAACCCTCAAGTAACCATCTTTCAAGTGCTAAGAGCAGGAGCTCAGCGCAGTCCTGCCATGACTAGCATTGCCAGTTGCCAGTGCACCGCCTGCTTTCCAGTGACACCTTGCTGTGCAAATGCGCATCTTCATGGCCATCTGACCGCAGAGTCTAAACATGAGAACCGTTGATCCGGCGAATGATCATTAGGCAGTGTTTTGTTTGTGTGATCTTAGTTTTGTCTGTTACTTTGTTTTGACATATATATTAGTGGATTTTGTACCTGTTGTCCTGAATGGGAAATCCTTCGAGTGGATTGGTTTACATTGGAAATGGAAAAAAGCTCCCTTACTAAGTCTCCTCACTAGAACCAGAACTGTTAGCATGTGATTTAGTGATTGCTTACAATGGCTTGTCAAAAGCTACTTCCATCGGAATCCTGTGACGCTCGTTGCTGCCTGCCTGTCAACATTGAGAGGCTGATCAGCTGCCCTGCAACTCCGCCATGATCTCTGTCCTGAGACCATAGACTTGAAATGATTGTTCCCTCCAGTCCCTTTTGCACTGCTTAAATAGTCTTGTCATGCTTGGACTTGGCTAGGGCTGTGCATTTGGTTCGATAGAATCGGTTCGGTATATACGGTATATTCGGCAAATGTGGTATTATTGGTTCGTTAATATACAATATTTTTAAAAATACGGTTCGGTATCGATAAATCTCAATTTATTTCTGTGTGGTATCGATAAATACCATATTTATCAAAGTTAACTTAAATTGCGAACGATATAGCGAGGCGACAATATATTTGCAATAGAATTAGAACTTAAAAACACACCAAATCTCCAATAGAGTACGAAGAGTCGACGACATATCATATATGCAAGACTAACAAGTTAGTTCAGGTGTTAAATGTATTTTGATTGAAACTGCTAAGTCTTGGTGAATACCTGGTACTGTGCAAGTGTGCACTATGCAACAAGCCAATGGGCTGCGCCAGGCCGCGTGGCCGATGGGTTGCGTATGGGCTGCGCTAGCGCTACTGTAGACAGTGTAGTAATTGTTTTTTTTTGGTTTTCAGTCGATTTTTACTGAAAAACCGAAACCAAAAATCTGCATACCATACCAAATCCCGAAAACCAGTCAAACTGAGTTAACCGGTATGGTTTGATTTTTTTGGCCCTTTTTTTTGGTTCGGTCTAAATGTGAATAGCCCTAGACTTGGCCACACTTGTCTTACAGTTAGACCATGTGGTTAGGTCTAGAATATTTGTGATGATGAATAATTAACAATGTTACTTATCGATATTATTTGAGGCGTGTAGCATATGTGGACTCATGTCAGTCAAGTTAAAAATAACTTGTGCCAAAAAAATATTGCTTTGATTTTTGCATGTGTAGGATAACTCGGAGGCGATTATGGCCTATGGCGAGGACCGGGAGATAGTTTGTGCAAAGTCATGATTCAGAGGGTCAAGGATGCTGGAAGAGATAGTCGTGCTCGAGTTAGGATGCGTAGAGATCAAAGATGGATGATGCATATTGGCGGTCCGAAGGCTACGACATGTAATAATTTTGGAGTGTTCAAAATTAGGTAGTGTGACAAAAGCTAAAAAAAACCCGTGTTACACAAGGATTTTGAGTCTCTTATTTGTTGGAATTGGATAAGAACTCGTTTGAGCCTTAGACTATAAATACTGGATAGATCCAATTTTTGTGCTAGAATTTGAGGGATGCCAAGAGGGCACTTTATAGACACAAACAAGATCCAACAATGAAAATCAGATCTATTCCAAGAAAATAAAATACAATGATGGCGTGTGCTGCTTCGCATCGTGAGGTGACGAAATTGAATTGGCCTCGGTGTTGCTCGGTCATGGAGATTTCGTTCAGAGCATCCTGCGCGATGCAATTTGCTTAGTCTCACATGCATCCGCGCGTCGTGGCATGCTTTTTCCCTGGGCCAACATCAACGAGTGAAAAAAATCAACCAGCAGCAGGGTCACTGAAAGCGACAGTTTCCATTTTTTTTAATTTGCTGCACGCAGCGTCCTTGATGAAAGCGATGACTTTGGTCGGTTTTTTACTTTGCTATAGTGTCGCACTGCCATAGAAAGCGACGTCTTGATTGTTTGGAATGCTACAGTAAAAAGTACTGTGGCTATAGTACGCATATAATAAAATTTTTTATTTGTTGCAGTGTTGACTGAAAGAGACAGTTCTAGTTTTTTCCTTGATCTACTACAGTAGTCGCTATAGTAAATTGCTACAGTAAAAAAGATATTTCCCCCTATTTTGCTATTTTTCTTTTTCTGTTTTTGCTGTGTAACAGATTGGACAATAAGGAGATAGCAGATTGTGAGAAAAAGTTATGCTGTGGATTACAATAATTTACCCTCCTCTGATTGCTATTGATGATCCTATAAGTGGTATCAAAGCAGGTTGCAATGGCATCAGACCGATATCATTTTTCAGGTAAGCCACTGTATTTTGATGGATCATATTATGTCTATTGGAAAAAACGTAATGAAGTTTTTCTACAAGCAGAAGATAATGCTATTTGGCGAAAAGGTGAAAATCCATATGAAGTGTCTCATGTTGTTACTACTAGAAATATTGTTAATGTTGAAGCTAATGCTAATACTAGAAATATTTTGTTGCAATGTCTAAGTAGAAATGAGTTTGTCAGAATTGTTCATATTAAATATACTAATAAAATTTGAACTACTTTAGCTGATTATCATAAAGATTTTAAATTTGTTAAAGTTGTTCGTCAAAACCAATTTTAAAAAAGAGTATTCTAAATTTGAGATGAAACCTGGACAATCAGTAGATGCACTTTTTGATTGCTTTAATAAAATTATTAGTGATTTACAATCTGTTGATGTCATATGTTCTGATTCTGACAATGCTCGTCAAATCTTAAATGCTTTGGATACATCTGTTCGAAATGTGTTAATTACTACTGTTAATCATTCTATTAATAAGATAATATTTACTTTGAAGGATATTTGTTCTTGGATGAAAACACATGAGATTGATGTTTTAGCCAGGATAAATAAGACTAGTTCAGTAGGTTTAGTGACTAACCAAGATGATAATTTTTGTAGTTTCTTTATTGTTTCTTTGTCTGCATTATATTTTATTTCAGATAAATAGTTAGAGAAGATTCCAGAAGAGCACCTTGTACTTTTCTCTAATAGGGTGATCAAGACAATTTACAACATAAGATCAAGATGGAGATATGGTCTACTCCGATGCTATAAATATGGTGAGTTAAACCATATTAAGATGAATTGCCCCACTAAGGAGCAAGGGGGTCAAGGTTAACATCAACTCGTCGCTGTCAATTCAAGATTGATCTAAGCAAGAAGCACAATTATCGTAGGACAGTCAATAAGGTACTTTTAGCACTTGATAAAATTGATTTGAGTGATGTTGATTCCTAAAGCGACGATGAAGACAATGACAAAGAAGACAAAAGAAGTGGACTTCACACGGATGTATTTTATGGCAAACAGTAAGAAGATCAATAATGATGATCTCTACAATAATCCTAATAAGGTAAAATCTTTTTATACAGATTTATCTCAAGTTGTGCTTAGATTGATGGAGGAGCTCAAAAAAATATAAAAAGTAAATTAAAAATCATAATCTTATTATTCAGAGCTTAAAATTTTAAATTAGTAGACTTAGAGCTTCTATTCCTAATAATAAATCTTATAAATTATGTCAAGTTTTATATTCTGAATTGGAGTATATTAGAACAATTAATACATCAAACTTGGTTTAACTTAGTGATATAACTGCTAAACATGATAAATTAAGATTGACACATAACTCTTATGATGAAAAAGTAAAACTTGCAAATGATAAAATTGAAAAGTTTAAGTTTAGTTCTTCTACATGTTTATAGTCAAGTATTTCAAATGCTTAATCTAAAACTTGCTCTAATTGTGAATTGCTAGAAACAAGACTTATTTCATCTTAGAAATCAATTCAACAAATATTTTATCATGAGACACTTTCTTGCACTAATTGTCCTAAACTTAACACAAAAATAAAAACATTGATTAGAAAACTTAATAATTTTGCTAAAAAAATAGAGTGGCTTAGTCTAGTGCTTCTAAAAATCTTATGAATGAACCTGTTAAATGTACAACTTGTTCCATTTTAGCTAAAAAATGAGTACCTTAAGTACACTTTAGTAAGGTTTTCTTTTAGCAAGAAAAATCTGAATATAATTCTACATAAGTCAAAAACAAATGTAAAAATACTGGTATATGGTTATATGCTGCTAATTATGCCAATAATAATCCACTTAAGGTTGTTAAGGTCATTGAAAGTGAGCTAATTGAAACAAAAAGTGAGCCTCATAAAACTGTGTTTAAATCTACTGGTTTTGTGCAAAGTTCATTAAATAATGTTGTAAGTCCTAACTCATTATCTCAAAAGAATTCTAATTATGTTAATTTTCATTGCACCTACTATAGAAGATATGGGCACTTGCATGAATTTTGTTGTAGGCATATTAAGAAAGAGAAGAAGGATAGATTGAATAATTTAAGATAAAAATGTGTAATCTCTTTTGTTACTAGAAGTAATATGAAAGCTAGGATTTTAGAGAACTTTTATAATGATCTTAAATTTGCTTCGTGCACTGGATTGGGATATAGTTCAAATAATCTATATTCTTTTTGGCATTTTAATCACCCATATGTTCGTGATTTGGATTCTAGTTTTGTTACTATTCCTCCACGTCGTGTGTCTCAGTATAAGATTTCTAGATCTTATTTCACTAACCTCAGTAATGTGACACCTATGTTTTCTATGATGTAGGTACAACTGATGAGAAAGGAGAACATACTAGTGGATGAAGGTTGTTCCAGGTACTTGACCGGTAATTCAAGATAGTTCTTCTCCTTCACTAAGGCATCCAGTGATAGTTGTTCACTTTTGGAGATGCCTTAATAGGTACTATGATGTCTAAAGGTACAATATATGTTAATGAGAAATTCATTCTTGAGGACATTGCTTTAATTGTTAATATTTTCACTAAGATACTTGATACTTCTCGGTTTGTTCGTTTGTGGAGTGAGTTTGGGGTATATCATCCAATGAGATTGTTATGAGGGGGTGTTCTTTTTGTATATCATTGTAAAGGCTTGTTTTTGTTTTTTTTTTTGAGAACTTGAATTATTATTTAAGTCAATAATCACGAAACAAGTCATGATGTGTATTTCGACTTTTCTTGATCATGATTTTACGTGTGTAGCTTAGCAAGGCCATAATGAGTTATTTGTTAAATTTTGTCAATTTGAACGAACAACATGGTAAAGCTGAATTCTTTGGCTAAGCTTTGATTAGAGTGATTACTTTTTGAGATGTATCATGTTTAAATACCTAGTTAAATCTTGATTCTAGGTGAAGTCCAAGTTTAAGCCATTCTAATTCCTTCTTGAATCACCTTTTGCTTTTCTATAAATACATATAGCAAATTACAGTGAAATTGCTAATTATATAAGCATCTCAATAATTCTTTCACATGAGACGGTTTGCCATTGCACTTGGTATGAACTTGGAGGGAGTTTTGTATGACCGAGATCATGAAAACTTAAGCTTTTTTGGCTTGGCATGATTGAAAAATAAGGCTTGAGATGCTTCAATTAATGAAATATGATTCAAGTTGACTCAAAAAGGTCATTATAAATGTGCTAAAATTAATTTGGGCTGAAGCTCAGGAGGTTGTTGTAGATGGCTCCCAGTCTAGGACATGCTTTACTGGGATAAGCTATAATCATGTGTCAATAAAGTGCTATGTGTTGAGTTATGTAAATCTATATTAAACTTTGGGTTTCAATTTGGTACTTGTGGCTAATTTAGTTCTTGATTCTAGTATCTAGATTTAAATTTGTATTTTTTAGATGGCTATCTTCTTTAGTAAGACCTTTAGCTTAACTGGTCATTTTTGTGAAGGTCTGCTATATACATTAATTTGTTTAATCAAATTATAAGCTTCTTTTGGCCTACTCTGTTATATATGCATGCTTATGATCAGGCAAGCTTTATAAGAGTATGACGTTGTACACATCAATTCAACTGGTTTAAATATTTTTTGTAAGTTTTTATGGTGTGTTTTTTCTTTAAAAAAATGGATCAACGATACTTGGATGTGTGCTATCTCTTTGATATTGCTTTCTTTTGTGTCTTGATGCTTACATTGCCAAAGGGGGAGAGATTTGTGGCTCAAAGTGCTAAATGCTTTTCAATATGCTTTGTGAGAGATTTGGGAGAGATTTGTGGCTTAAAATACTTTTTTGGGTTCAGTTCTTCGCTTAGACTTGTTTGAAGTGATGTTATCTTGAGGTGTTTCCAATGTAATCATCAAAGTGGAAATTGTTAGACTATATGACTAGACCTAGAATATTTGTGATGATGAAAAATTAACAATGTTACTTATCAATGTTACATGAGGTGTGTGGCGTGTGTTGACTCATATTGGTCAAGTTGAAAAGCACTTGGGTGGGGAAAAATTGTTGCTTTGGTCTTTGCATGTGCAGAATAAGTCGGAGATGATCGTGGTCTATGACGAGGATTGGGAGATGGTTTATACAAAATTTCCAAAGGATCAAGGATACTGGAGGAGACGGTCTTGCTCAAGTTGGGGTGCGTGGAGATCAAAAATGAATGATGTGTATTTGAGCTGCGGATGTACGGTCTGGAGGCTACGACACGTGACAATTTGGAGTGTCCAAAATTAGGTTGTGTGACAAAAGTTAAAAAAATCTGTGTTACATAAGAGTTTCGGATCCCTTATTTGTTAGAATTGGATAAAAACTCACATCGGTGGCGCATGCTACTATGCATCGCGAGGCCACGAAAATGAATCAACCTCGGTGTTTCTCGGTCATAGAGATTTCATTCGGCACATCCCACACGATGAAATTTGCTCAATCTTATGCATACCTGCGAGTCGTGGTATGCTTTTTCCTTGGGCCGACATCAGTGTGTGAATGAAATCAACTAGCAGCAGTATTGCCACCAAAAGCGATAGCTTCCATTGTTTTTTAATTTGTTGCATGCAGTGTCCCCAGTGAAAGCGCTGGCTTCGGTCGGTTTTTAGTTTGCTACAGTGTCGCACTGCCATAGAAAGCGACATCTCAGTTTTTTTGGATTGCTACAATAAAGTACTATAGCTATAGTACATGTATAGTAAAAATTACTTTTTTATTTGCTACAGTGCTGATCGAAAGCGATAGCTCTGGGTTTTTTTTTCCTGATTTGTTACAACAGTCGCTACAATAAAAATATTTTTCCCTCTTTTCTTGTTTGTCCTTTTTTCCGTTTTTGCTATGCAACAGGTTGAACAAACAGGAGACAACAGATTGTGAGAAAAAGATTCCACTGCGAATTATAATTATTCACCTCCCCTGACTGTCATCGACGATCCTACACCTTAGTCTTACTACTGATATTATCTGAAGCCAACAGGATCGTACTTTTGGGCTATGGCTTATAGATTAAAATTTTAAATTCTGGTTGTTCGTGAGAGAACGTACAAAGAGAAACAGTCACGTGCGATTTTGTTGTTACAGTGTCTACTCTAATCGACTTGTAGACCTTACCTTAGAAAGACACTTCGTTTGAAAATTAATTAATGTAGCATACACCATAAGTTAGAAGCCAAAAAGAACATAGCAACCACTGAAGGAGAATCTTCTACCATGCCATCATCCAGCACAATATAAGAAACAACACATGGTACAAGTACATTGCCAAAGGTAACTAGATATACCATCTATTACCCCTTGAAGCCAAGGACTGAATCAAAGTACTAGTACTACATTATTATATTACAATATACCCAAAACCAATACTAAAATTACCAATTAACCAACTACGACATACACATCCAAGATCCAAATTCCTTATACCCCTTCACATATGCTATACCCTCTCATCCCAATGCCCTATAAAATCTTGTAAAATGTTTGGGTTTTAACTAAATTAACCTATAGATCTGTATACAATGTCCCATCTTTACATTTCCCAAAACCTATAGACCAAGCTTAACTGCTTAAGCATGTCTAGGCTTTTACACTTTATTTCTGTATGAACCCTAGATTAATTAATTGATTTGATTTGATTAATTAATTGTGCTGTATATCATACTAGGCAACGAAGTCTCTCATGAGCTGAGCCGCGAAGGACTTGGTGCTCTGCATGTTCATGTCGTAGCCGGCGGCGGCGACGCCGTGGCCGCCGCCGCCGTGGTCGCTGGCGTTGCTGCTGCTCATGAGGAACGACGCCGTCTGCTCGGCGCCGCGCGGGAGGCCGAGCGTGAGCGACACGCCGCCGTGCCCGGCGAACGCGAACGGCTCCGAGCCGAACTGCCCGTACGGCCCCGGTGTGAACAGCGAGTAGCCGCCGGCGCCGTCCTGATGGTCCCTCGCGCCCGCGGAGCCGCTCTCCATGAACTTCATGAGCAGCTCCCGGTGGCTCACCTCGTCGTGCCTCACGGCGGTCGCGGCCTGCGCGTGCAGCGTGGCCACGTCGGACACGTGGAACGCCGGCTGCTCGTCGGTCCTCGCCTTCTTGAGCTTGTGCCGCAGCGCGGCGGAGCCACTGCCGTCGTCGTCGTAGCAGCCCGCCTGCGGCTCGTGGTTTCCGGTGAGCTCGAGCAGGGACGCATTACGGACGACGTCGACGTCCTTGGAGCCGCTCTGATCCGTCCCTCCCATGCGCGCCACCGCTTTGGACATGGCGTTGCAGTCCGGCTTGGGAGGCTCGACGCCGTTGGCGTCAGTGGTGTTGTTTCTCTGCTTGCTCCCACCACCGGACTTCCCCTCGTCGGCGCCAGCTTCCTGGTCCTTGGTCTCCTCCAGGTACATCTCCTCCACCATCGGCTTCCACAGCCTCACCCTCGCATTGATGAACCAGTTGGACACCTGGTTAGGTTTTGCAACGCAATTAAAGCCAAAATTTTCCTGACAGTCTCACACACAATCCATGCATTGTAACAACAAGATCAAACAAGAACAGATGGGGGTAGTAAACTTAGCATAGATGCAATGCAATGCAATGTAGTAACGAAGTAAAGATGTTGTTTTCACCTGGCTCCTGGTGAGGCCGGTCTGCTTGGCGAGCATCATCTTGTCCGAATCCTTGGGGTATCTGCATGACAACACGGACATCCACGGCGACCAGTGAGATGCCGACACGAGGACACTCGAGTACGTGTAAGCGCCGGTTTGGGCGCGCACATGCAAAGGTGGTTGCTGCCATATGCGTGTGCACCATGCGTCATGCACGCACGAGAAGAGAAGCCTTAGCTTTTCCTTTCAACCAACCGCTTGCACATGGAAAAGCTAGCAAAGATCCATGGAGTGTATGTACAGAAGGGTAGGTCCTACGTGTCTCTCGTACAAGTACAGCATGACCACTCTATTCTTCTCGAGCGCAATAATATTCATACCGTGCTTTGCTACGTAAGTGAGAGAAACAGCTAAAAATCATCGGCCACAGTTAGTGGCAAAGCTAAGATAAAAATTAAGGAGTGACTCATAGACCAAATTAAGTTTCCCCAGCTACCCATATCGATACAGTAGATCAACATATACATGATCAACATCGTTACGGCCTACATTGGCGCCATTATTAGCCTCACGCACAAACTCGCGGTCCATACATACTAACAGTGGCGGGTGCATGATAAAATTTTATCCGAGACCAATCTAAGTATGGCCAATTTATCGCAAATAAGTTGATTTATGAATCATGCATGCAAAGTTCACAATCAACATAATTTTAGACTAAAATCAATCATAAAATTATATAGACAAAGGATGCAAATTCATTCTCTCAATTCGACTCACTGTTTCTAGTTAGATATTCCCCTTGTTCATCCATTCATCCTCAAATAATCAAATTTAGTATACAAAGATATCATTTTGCAATGAAAATTGACATATAAAATTTCACAATATCGTTCTCTCAAATTAACATATAACTCTCTCTCGTTTTCTCTCACAAAATGTGGCCTTATATATGATATTGAAATCAGAACTACTTCGACTAGCTAGGAGATGGAGGGTTACGGATGCTAAAGGGTGGGCTCATGCCTATCGAAGGCTACATGCTGGCTACGCTCTTATCCTTAGCCATAAGCCATAAGTCCCCGCCACTCACTCTGCACCATGTAAAACCTAATCCCAAACCATGCATGCATGTATAAGAGGGTGTTCAAATTTTTTTTTTCATTTTGAAATTTGGCCGAAAGCTCTGGCATTCGGTAAACAAGGAGGTGGGCACCCGGGTCGGCCCTAATCACGGACATTACATGCCTACGAAGCTTGCCCATTGCATGTATGATTCATGTATACGACTAAGCTCAAATGTACAGTTGTCGCACATAGTGTACAGTGTATACGCAGGATGAACTACGAGTACGTATGCATGAATACTGTATATATGTGCGCACGTACGTACGTGCGTATAATTCTGAAGTATGTGTGTACATGCACACAAGTGAAGTGAAATATAGTACGTACGGGTGTAGGAAGTGCTCGAAGAGCCATGCGCGGAGGATGGAGACGGAGCGCTCGGGGAGGCCGCGCTGCGGCCGCCACGCGCTGCTCTGCATCATCCCGAGCTGCTGCAGCGCGCGCTGCTGCCGGAGCTGGTGGTCGATGTACCGCAGCCGCGACCCCACCGTGCGTCCGCCGTCGGCGCCGTCCGCGTCCTCCCCGAGGGCGCGGCTCGCCGCCCGCACCTGCGCTGCGATCGCGTCCCGCAGGCACCGGAACTGCCGCGAGATGGTCCGCAGCGCCAGCGCCGTGTACGTCCTCGCCGACCCGCCGCCGGCAACCGCCTCGAACGACGACGACACCGCCTGCATCTGCTGGTGGTACTGCCGGTACCGCTGCTCCACCTGCACGCGCGCCATGCGCAGAAGATCCCACAAGATTACTACACGTACTAATTAATTAGTGAATTAATCGGTAGAACAGTTCGTTAACCACTTCATTAATAGTAACTCCACTAATTATCAGGGGCAATTAATCACAGCCACACAACCACTCTGCTTTGGCTTGTGATAGTACAGTACCAATTAACAAGCTGAGAACTAGTAATATCTTTTGTACTTGTAGAACAGTATATTAGGCTATTGCGAACA
This sequence comes from Melocanna baccifera, assembly GCA_036346265.1. Taxonomy (NCBI): domain Eukaryota; kingdom Viridiplantae; phylum Streptophyta; class Magnoliopsida; order Poales; family Poaceae; genus Melocanna; species Melocanna baccifera. Next base: position 19,419,544 of record CM070707.1, on the reverse strand, counting down.
AAAAGAGACACAATTGATCAGGCAACGAATTAAAGATTGCTTGTACTGGCATCAACAAACAACCACCAAAAGAATTGTAATTTATATCATGCATGATCTTATCATCAGAAAATATTAGTTAAGAACACCCACTTGTTATTTTCACTAAAAGAGATAGAAGTGGATATATATATATATATATATATATATATATATATATATATAGCCACTTGTTATCGTTACAGTATACATATCATTATTACTTCTCACTTTATTCCACATAGTTTCAGTGTACTATTACAACTGATTTTTTCTTTATTAGCTATCCCTTTAACTGTAGTTGTGAATTGTGATCCCCTCTCTCTCTCTCAAGAAAAAAAACTGTATTACTGGTGAAGTGTTTAAGAATCGAACAGTAAGCACCGCTTCGCTAGCAAATCACATGATTAGAAGGACAATAATTGGTACTAGGTGATAATACGTCTAATTAAGAAAAGGAAGAGAGAAAAAAAGTTTGAAATATCCAATAAATCAAAGGTCTACTATCCCAACAACTGTGTCACTGATCTTTCAGAAAAAGAAACAGCAAAACAAAGATAACCAAAAAGCAAAGAACTCAGGTCCTTTCAATAACACTGCAGTCTAAAACTACATATAGAGGCAAGGAAATAGCAGAAACATCATCAATCTCTTCCTACCAAAATGAGAGGCAAGATTAATTTTTCACCCGAGACACAAAATTTACCATAAAAATTAGGAATCCTCGGCAAAAATTGGAAATTATTTTTGAGACAATTTCTAAAACAAGAGAGAGAGAGTGAGAGACCTGAAAACATCATTACCAATGGCAAATTAATCTTGCTATGAAGCGATATATTTCTAACCCTAAAAGAACAAAGTAACTAGACTAGACTTAATTTACTGACCTCGTCAAGCATGTTAATCAGCTTGCCTTTCTTCATCTGCAGCTCCTGCCTCTCCGCCGTCGACATCTCGGCAGCTCCGCCGCTCTTCGCCCCACCACCGTCCTCCGTGCCGCCACCGGACACGCCTTCCGAGTCCTCCTTCTTCTTCACTGACGCCGCGCTCTTCGCCGCCGCCTCCACCTTTGCGTCCTCCACGCCCTTGCTAACGCTTACCACCTCGTCGAGCAGCTCCTGCGCCGCCCTCAGGTACTTGGAACTCATCACCATCTGCCCCTGCGACGTCGTCATCACCGACGCCCCCAGGTACTTCCCCTCGTCGCCGGCCACTGCCGCTACTGTGACCGGCAGCGTCTCACGGTCACGGGACGACAGGCTGAGGACAGCACTGACCCCCGCCGTACCAGGAGCTTGCTGCGGCGGCGGCGGCGGCATGTCGTCGGCGCCAGTGGTGACCGGGGTCCACAGATTGTAACCTGACGGCGGCGCCTGTAGAGAGATGCCGACGAAGTGCTGTGCCGACGACGATGACGCCTGGTGGCCGAAGGATGCCGGGGTCATGGAGGTCACTGCCGAGTTAAAGAGCATCATGTTGGCCGCGGCAGGCGCGGTCCCAGCGGCGTCGGTGTAGCCGGCGTAGGTCGGGTTCATGAGGTACAGTGTCTGTAGGCCGTCGGTGCCGGCCTGGATGTCCGTGCCGGCGCCGCCGTGGTAGTACGCCGCCATCGTGATCCCCGGCACCTATAGATCGATGGCAAAATCTTGGCTACGTATATATGTGCACTAAAATTCTCCTTGAAATGTCTCTCTCTCCTAGATTAGCTTCTTCTGCGGAGGCAGCGCAAGATCACAAGCTTGTGTCTTTGCCTGTCAAAAGTAAGAGGCAAGAGGTTAAGAACAAGCTAGGGGAACATATATAAAATAAGAGGAAAAGAATGACCAGAGCAATGATTTGAGGGTGATGTGAATTGTGAGGTAAAGTTGGATCCATGTAATGTAAGAGAGGAGAGGAAGGGAGAGAGAGGAGCAGGGTGTATGTCAGTATGTATGCATGGAAGAACTAGACTGCAACCACTACTCTAGCTAGCTAGCTAAGCTCTAGAAGAAGAGGGCGAGAGAGGAGAGAGAGATGTGTAGACATCAGTATCAGAAATATATAAGTAAGAAAAAGGAAGCTACCCATCTTCATCAAGTGTCAACACAAGCACGCACATCATTGTGCTTGCTCTCACTAGCTATATCTATCTATCCATGTGTGTTACCTCAAGAACTGATGCAGCTCATGAGCTGCTTGCATGCACGTGCTGCGCCTTGCATACAAGAAATCTCTCTCTCTCTCTCTCTCTAAGAGCAAGAGAGCTGAAGATCCTAGAAAGAGGCAGGAGGAGAGGAAAGAGGAAGAAGAGTGATGTAAGACTACCAAGGTATCAAGAGAGCACTCATGTCAGTGTTAAGTACCTGCAAGTTTCTTTCCCTTTTGCTCTCCGCAGAAGACACCGGCCTATATATCTTTCCTTCCTCTGATCTCCTCCAGCTGAAAGTGAAAAAGAAGAGAGAGAGAGAGACCCAATTAGTCAAGTCTTTAAGAGAGAGATGAAAACGGCAGTGGAGAAGGGTACCCTCCTCCCACTTCCATTATCCTCAACCCCCCACACACCTTTTCCCCCACTTCCCTTTGTATTCTCTCTCTAGATCTCTACCTAGAAGATTTTCTCTCTCTCTCTCCCCTCTCTTTCTCTCACATCAAGCGTGCATAATGCATTCTAGCTACTTAGCTGTAGGTGTGGAACTCATCTGTACCATTTTGGCCTCGGGTGACTGGTTTGAGCAAACATGACCACCGGAAAGGACTAATGTGTAGTACAGGTTGGAGTTATTGTTGTTCCTCATATATATATTTATGTTGGACTTTCATGTGCTGCATGTTCCAAAATTATTACAGATATTCGTGCTTGAATCAATAGGTCCGCTGTCAAGGTGAATGGTAGAACAGGTTCTATTTCTTAAGTTCAGCAAACATGATATATTTTCCTGAAAAACTACTACACCTTCATTGGGAAACTTAAGTTTAATTTCTCTTGTTAAATAAGATGGCTATATTTTTGTACGTATATATTACATTTGTTAAGCAAGATGGGGTGTATCATATATAGGAGTAGCTAATGGGTATGAACAAAAAGAGAGCTACAATTCGTTTTTTTTTAAAAAAAAAGAAGCTGAAGAGGCGTTCGGAATAGCGATGGTTTATGGTTTTTTTACTTTAGCTAGTTTATTTTTTTACTATAGCTGAGTTGACTTATTTAGCATAATTAAATTTAAAAATTTTAAAAATAGAAAAATATATTAACCTATCACGAACAATGCAAAGAAATACGAGAAAAAAGCAAAAAAGCCTAAAAAATCTAAAAAAAGAAAAAGATGAAATTACCGAATAGTGAAAAAAAACAGAAACTAGTTTTAAGCTAAAATGAGCGGACTATAACAGTAGATAAAAAAACTGAGAATTGTTTTTTCCTGTTGCAGGTAGAAAGGCAAATAAATTAATGTTTGAAGTTTCGTGTGCTTTGACATGCTTTTTTCTCCTCATCATTAGTTGCAGAGGTGCTGCAGAGCCGCAGTACTGAGAGGGGAGTGAGAGGGTGCATATATATTGGAAACAAAGGTGGAGATGTGCCACCTTCTTTTTCAACTTTTAAAAATTATTTTTAAATTTTTTATAATAAATTTATTTATATTAATGAAAAATTATATATAAATTTTAGTTACTTCATACTCTTTTATAGATAATCTAAAAGCTATAAATTATAACTAAAAATTATAATCAAAGCAAAAAAACACGCCCGTTGAGAGATATCTGTTGTACTATTGGCACACAAGGGTGTAGGTCATAGGGCACATGAATTGAGATACATGGATAACAATGTCACTCTGTGTGTGCATGCGTATATAGGCCTTGCTTATTGTGACATATCTTTTGGCTTATACTTTTATTTGATTATTTTTTAATTTTATTTTTTTCTTTATTTTGGTTTTTAGAGTTTTTTTGTCTTTTCTTTTTCATATTTCTTTATATTATTCGTGATGGGCTAACCGGTTTTTTCTATTTTTAATTTTTTTAATTTAATTACGTTAAATAAGATATCTCAGTTACAGCAAAAAAAATCATAAGCTATAGCTATTCTGAGCGCTCAGCAGGCAGCCGATTGCACACTGAGCTCTTGTCCTGACAAGTGTGCGTGTGCCAGAAAAGAACTATGAAATATCCACATCTAGGTCTAGATCAGATTTCTTCTTCTTTTTCTGGCCTTTGGGAAGCTGATGTGTATGGTGATATTTTTTTAGTCAGATGCTAGCTTTGGAGGTAAAGCGATTGAAAGCTCAGGAATCCAAACCAACTGCTGCATCCAGGAATTGATTGTGATTCCAGAGGATAGTATAGATTCATTATCATCGTATCAAGAAAATTGTGAAGAATAGGTTGCAGTTATCATTCAGTTTGGTTGCTTGATTCCAATCAACTATACTACGAGGGTGCTCAGTTAGGCTAAATTTTAGTAGTTCATGACTAATTTTATATTGTAACTAACTTATTTTTATACTGTAACTAATAGTGGTTTATTTGATGTAGTTAATTTTTAAAAAATAGAAAAAACATGTTAATTCATTACGGATAATACTAACAAATATGGGGAAAAAAGAAAATATAAAAAAGCTAAAAAGTTAGAAAAAGATAAAATTTAAAAATAGTAAAAAATAAATTAGAAACATAAATCCAAATAAACGGGGTCTATATATGTGCTACAATGATGATGAGAACATATTATTTGGCCAAAAAAAAATCCAAGATTGCCATATGCAACTAGCTACACAGTGCCAGCTGTAGCTAGCTAGTGCATAAGTGTCGATACCAATATGCTCCATGATCATGCATGCATAGGTTTAGTTATTGATGATTAAACACACACACACACGTTCAAGAAACAAAAATGTTCTAAAAAATTGTTGTATTCTAGTATTCAAACAGCACGCATGCATATCAGAAACATGTCATTTCCACCAAAAAGAAAGCCACTAAATGTTGATTGTCACTATTGAAAAATATCATGTAGAATCGATGATAGCAATCACAGAAAGTGAATAATTGTAATTCGTAGCGGAAACTTTTTTCTTCAAACCTGCTATCTACTGATTATCTAACCTGTCAATACAGCGAGAACATGAAAAATAAAAAGACAACAAAAGAAAAAGGAAAATATTTATTTATTAAGTTTTCATAGTACTTCTAGGAACAACAAAGTGCCCTACATGCACCTCTAAAACTCTAGCACGAAAATTGTATCCATTCAGCCTTCGGGTTAGCACCTAACCTCATCTCTATTTATAGTCTCAGGTCCAAACAATGATCTTATCCTTAATATCATGAATTCTTATCCAATTTTAACAAATAAGGGACCCGAAACCCTTATGTAACATGGGTTTTTTCAACTTTTGTCACACTATCTAATTTTAAACACTCTAAAATTATCACGTATCATAGCCTTCGGACAACATCTCCATACCTATAACACGCATCATCCATCTTTGATCTCTGCGCGCTCCAACTCACGCACGACTGTCTCCTCCAGCATCCTTGACCGTCTGGACCATAACTTTGCACCAATCCATCTAACGATCCTTGCCATAGACCACAGTCACCTCCGAGTTACACTGCACATGCAATGACCAAAACAACATCTCTTTTTTGCACAAGTTCTTTCCAACTTGACCGACATGAGCCCACATATGCCACATGTCTTAAATAATATTATTAAATAATATTATCAGTTATTCATCATCATAAATATTCTAGATCTAGCTACATGGTCCAACACATCATCAAGGGGGAGATTGAAGGATTATGTGAGAAAGTCTTATTTAATATTGTTATGAACTATTGAAATGATTCTAAAGTTGTTATTTGATTTTATAAAGATTGTACTTTGTCAGAATTTGTTATAGAAAGAAATTGAGGATTTTGGGATTTGAGTCATGGATTGAGTTGGGGTGACCCAACTCATTGCATTAAGGTTGCATGATGCATATTTTGACTAATATGAGTCAAGTTGTCAAGAACTTATGCTCATAAATGATTTTTTTGTCTTTGGATGTACAGAATTACTTAGAATCAATCGTGGTCAACGGCGACGATCGGGGCTAGGCACATGGAGGAGTTAAGGTTCAGAACGATCAAGGATGTCAGATGAAACGGTGAGCTCAAACATGGCACGAGAAAGGCAAAAAAAATATTTAAGGTGAGTTCAAACGGCAGGATGACACCATAAGACTTAGACGGTCTAGGTAAACCATGGTATAGTGGAACCAAAACATGGGAAACTTGGCGACACGTAGTAAGCTAGTGGTGCACCTACACATGGTAAGTATGGTGATTGCTTGCAAAGGATGGTGATGACCAGGCCAACGAGGGGTATTATGGTAATATGGCTAAAATACCGAAAACCACCTTAGATCAAAACCTTGGTGCATGGGAGATGCGTTGGAGAGCGGTTTAGGTCAAGGTGGAGCTGCTTTGATTGAGGCAGATCGAGGCTAAGGATTTAGCGAATATAGGCTTATGTGCTTTGAAAAATGTGCATAAATAAACATGTGTGAGTAAAACATGTGGGGGGGTTAACAAGTTTTTTCTATTATACTAAATTGATAGTATCCACTAAGAAATAAATGGAGCTCGCTAGCCCCTCTATAAAAAGGGTTTTGGGATAGAGACATATGGTTAACAATCCAACCCTCCTCTCTTTTGATTGATATTTTAGAGTTAGGGTTTTGAGTACATTGTGTGCTCTCTGTCCTCCAATGTGGAGTGACTGTAAAACTATCCCTCTCAAGCAAGTAATACATCAATCTTTGATGATTTCCATGTCTATTTCTTATTTTGATTGATTTGCTCTTGTTTCAGTTGGTTTTTATCCTCTTCTTTCCTATTCATGATCTTGTTGTGCCAAGAATGTAATTAAGATAGAGATAACCTCTAGAGATCAATCTCCTATCATCTAGACACTTTGAGAGCAAGCTCACGAAGAAACCCGTTTTGCTTGATTTTGCCCTTATCGAGTGATTTCTTGTTTTAAGGGTTTTTAGATCTTGTTCTTTAGTATTCTAACTTGTTATGACATGTGAGAATATATCTAGAGCTATCTTGGCTATGATCTACTCACGAGCAAGTTGTATTTACCGTTTGGGGTTTTAGCTCAGTTTTGGTGCAACTTTCCAACAATCTAAAAAGGTCTCAACTTTGACCATAATTTTTATGATCGTTTGTTGGGATATGTTCACAATAACCTAGAAAATATCCGTGCAAAATTTTATGTCATTTGGACTTAGGGATCAAAAGTTTTCTCCATTTTCAGATTTAATGTCGAGCTGAAAATACTATTCATCACCCTGATTTTACTGTAGCAGAGGTCAGACCACCCTTACACTAGCTGAGAGAAGCCACTAGCCAGGTAGGGTTTGCAACTTTACATTGCAATGGACCGTGAGTTGAGTTGGGCCTTCTTTTCGCGAGTAGCGATGGGCCGGGTGGGCCGGCTAACAAGCACGAGGTGGACAAACTATAAACATGAAATCACCTAGGCTAGACCATGAGAATGCTACCTTGGACTGGGCTGAAATTACCTGAGCTATACACTAAGCATTTTTCCACGCCCCAGGCTAATGGCTACCCTGCCATGGGTCTAATTCCGCCCATGCAGAAACCATACAATATATAACATTTTTTCTCTTTTATCATGGTATGCCATAGTAAGATCATCTCTAGCTATTTTTGTTGACTTGCATTAAAGAAGTTAATGCTCTTTGTGATCATCTGTAAGACTAAACCTCACACTTTATTGCTTTTTAGGCATGCTTTATCATTAGATTCTATCAAGCTATAACAGGCCAAGAATGCAGGGGGAATCAAAATGGTGGCCACTCTACACAATAGCATGCGAAAAATGGGTGCGGCGTTTTCTCTGTGTGATTCATATTCTTTTTTAAAACCAATCCTTACACGCAATTCACACGTCTCATTTCTTGATATTTATTTGCTCTCGAGTTTCAACCACATAACCTTGATCTATATGCCTTTTCCACTCCCAACATAGTGATGCCTGCTATATTATCATCCTTTTCACCACTTTTCTATGCATCATTTGTTCGATCGATTCCCTTTTTATCGCCTTGTTATCGTGCTACTAGGTTTATTCTCTATTGACCTCTACGTGTCTGTTAATTTCATTTTTGTAACCATGTAGCAACACTAGACTTGTATATATAATTGTTGATATTACTAACATAAAGTTTGTTGTTGTATTGTAGTTCTGTAGGGCAGCTTCAATTTGTCATCGCCTGAATACAATTTGGATCTTGTTTAAAGGGCGTTAAAAAATCACGTTTGTGCTAAGTTTTCATTCTGAAAATAATATATCGTAGTTATAGTTACCCAAAAAGGCTCAAGTTTTTATGCTCAATAACCCTAGCTGTAACTAGAGAGAGTTGGATTGCGCCGTGCTAGCACGGCATGGGCCTAATGGGCTTTGGGCCGCATCAAACTATATTGGCCCGGCACGACCACCTCGCCGTGCCATTCCGTGCTAGTACAACTAGGGCTGTAAACGAGCCGAGCTCGAGCAAGCTTGACCTGGCTCGGCTCGAGCTCGGTAGAAACTCGAGCCGAGCTCGAACGAGCTTGACAATTTCAAGCTCGTTCGAGCTCAGCTCGGCCAAAGCTCGGTACCTGTTAGGCCGGTCCGGGTCGAGGAGGGGCGCCGCGCCTCCGCGCCCGGCCGCCCGATGCCGCCGTGGAAGTGGAGGAGGAGGCGGGCGGCGGTGCGGACGAGCAACGGCCCCGAGGTAGAGGCGACGCCGACGCCGCGGTCGGTGATGATGTCGTGGACGGTCATGCCGGCGTGAGGCTCGGCGTGGGGCGCCGATGGGGAGGAGGCGGCGGGGCGGGGTGGGGCGCGGATGGGGGAGGAGGCGGCGGGAAGGAGGAGGCGGCGGGGGACGGGGTAGGGCGACGGGTGGGGACGGGGTGGGGTGCCGGGTGGGAGGAGGGCGGCGGGGGACGAGGTGGGAGAGGAGGGCGACGGCGGGGCGAGGAGGGGCCAGAGCACGGGAGAGAGAGGGGGACGGGGAGAGGAGGGATGGGGTGGGGACTGGGAGAGGAGCGGGGGGGCGCGAGGAGGAGAGCGGGCGGGCGCAAGGAGATTGGAGAGAGTGGGCGAGGCGCGAGAGAGAGGAGGAGCGGGCGGGCGCGAGGGAGAGAGCGGGCGGGCGCAAGGAGACCGAGAGGAGTGGCGAGGCGCGAGAGAGGAGGAGCGGCGGGGCGGGAGCGGGGCGGCGGCGGGGCGCGGATTCGGGCCGGGGGGTGGGGGGCGGGACGGGATATGGGTTTTGGGGTAAAATATCACAAGCTCGCGAATAGCTCGCGAGTTTAATATCAGGCTCGAGTTCGACTCGTTTGGAGCTCGAGCCGAGCTCGAATCGAGTCTAAAACGAATCAAGCTTGAGTAGTTCGCGAGCCTCGAGTTTTTTTTACAGCCCTAAGTACAACTCACCTCTGGTGAGGTCTAGGCATGGCCCAGGGTATGATGGGCCACCGTCGTGCCGGCCTAGACCCGGCCCTGTTTCCAAATCGAAAGAAAGTATATGGGCAGTCCCACTTTATCTCTTTCCTCCCTTCCTCTCCTTCCTTCCTATCCCTTCATCTTAGCCACCTCTATGCGCCCAACTCTATCACCATACCAACTCCCTCCATGCCGTCCCTTCCACCACCGCACTGGCTCGCACCAATTTGCCCCCTCCTTTTTCTCTCACCTCCCCCTCTTACTCTCCCACGAACGGTAGTTGTGCGTCTCCCCGGCCGCACCAACAGTGGCTACGCCTTTCCTAAGCTCGAGGCAACCGAATCTAACAGCGAAGCGCCTCCCTCGAGCTCGAGTGCTTGTGTGTCTTCTCCGAACTCGAGTTGGCTAGATCCAGTGCTTGTGTGTCTTCTCCGAGCTCGAGTTGGCTAGATCCAGTGCCTACATGTCTTCCCTAAGCTTGAGCCAGTCGGATACAATGACAAAAACCTCCCCAAACTCGAGGAGACTAGATCTAGTGGTCGTGTGTCTTCCCTAAGCTCGACCCGATGGAATTTGGTGGCAAAGCGCCTCCCTTGAGCTCAAGGCGATCGGATCGAGTGGCTGTGCGTCCTCCCCGAGCTCCCTATTGGCCAGGTTCGGTGGCGCCATGCCCTTCGTCCCCTCAGCCAGATCGTCCCCAATGTGGCGGGAGATGATTGTGTGCCCAAATATGCTCACAAATACACCCACACTGAGTTAGAACGTATGTGAAAGCATGAGTGCGTGTGTCGTACGTGGAAAATTACCAAGAAGATGTGTACTGGTACTGTTTGTGCTATACTTTTTTTGGGTGTCGTTTCTACTATATAACCAAGAGGCATGCAAATCGAAAGAAGCAAAAAAAATCTGCTCGGTTTGATTTTATCTTATTACTTCCTGCTACAATAACTAGGTCTTAAACTATATATTTTTTAAGACGAGATCTACAGGTAGATTATAATGAATACTACACCAAGTTCAGTTATACCAATTAAAATCACATATAACTATTTTCTGTAACGCGTCAACTCGATAACCCCACGCACCTGCCCCCGAATGCCTCCGACTGACTGACAAGAGGCCCCCAGATTCCCCCGGACCACGCGTCATAGTAACCCGTCACCAACCTGGACGCTTTTAGTGGTGGTCTTCTCCGGGCCCACCCATTACGCCGTTCACACCTATCGGACTTTACACGTGTCGACTTCCCAGTGCGACCTCGCCGGCCTCATCATCCGTTTGGTGCATCGAGCGAGCCGCACCGTGCGCGCCGTTCCGCGCGGCGCAGAGGATCCCGTGTGGTAGGGAGGGAGGGATTCGGTGGGTGGGCGCCCCACGCCGGCCCGGGGGTGTCGCTGTCGGTGGGCCCGGGGAGAGGGAGAGCCAGGTCAAGGGCGCGGCAGCTCCGCGGCTCCGCCCCACGTCGCTGTCGGCGAGTGGGCCCCGCGGCACTTCCCGTTGGGCCCCGCTGCCGCCTGGCCCACCGTAAGGAGGAGATTATGTGCGGCCCCCACCAGCGGTAAGGATGTCTCTTCTTTTTCTCTAATAATATTTTTATTTGGCGGTGCACCTAGCTACGATTTTGGCCACGTTCTTTTTTTAGCTCTTCAGAGCTTAAAATAAATAAGACGATTTTTCTTCAAACAGTTTCTAGAGTTTAAAATTTATATATATCATTCATATGAAAACCTTCGCTATTCATCACCATCTTAAAAATATAAATAAAAATTATCAACCATAGCTAAAAAATCATTAGTTACGATCCAAAAGTAGCATGCTGTGTGTGTGGTGGCTTAGGCTTGGCATGCAGCACAGCAGGAGCAGGAGCGGTGGTGCGGCCGTGTGCGTTGCCGCAGAAACTAACTGTGCATCGAAATAACCCGTAGGTTGGGTTTTAATTTGTAGCTACTTCATTTCTAAAGTCATCGGATTTTCCCACAATTACCCAGGATAATTAGTTATGGAGTACGGGATGTGGATCAGTGTATATCAAACATGTCCATGCTTCAATTATAAAAACCAAACTTTTATTACAGAAGAGTGTGATTAATAAATAGTTTACAGCATTAAGAGCGTCTAAGCTCAAAATTTACATTCCAATTGGGCCATAGGCACATCTAAACGTAGACGAAACCTGAAATCGGTTGTTATCAAAGTCCCCTCAGAAGGTTCCTCGGTATTTCCCAAACTTCTTCTGTTGATGATTTAGCAAGTATGAGTATAACCGTACTCAACAAGTCATACGAAAATATTTAATTAACTACTTACCAGTATATCAATAGAATAAGGTACAAGGTTTTTATTATTATAGATGCATGTTTATTTGGAAGTGTTTCTAGATTTAAAAATAAAACATTAACTTATTAAAAGAAAAAGGGTTTAAGCAGCTCATTTACTATCTTAAAAATCTTCCATTCTTATTCTTGTTCAAAGTTGCTTGATTTAGAACTCGTCTATCTAGTATGTATTGGACCTCAGCTGTGCCTGAAAGCGTCTCACGCGTCTTGACTCGTACTCGGTATACATCAAATTCCCCATACAGCACTTACTTAAAATTCCAAATGATTGCGTTGCCATGTGACCTTTTGAATTGAACCACAGATTTACAACAACCTCCCAAGACACACTAAGGGGGTGATCGGAATAGCGATAGCTTTTGGTTTTTACTGAAAAAACGCTGTAACTGGCTGAAAAAACACTGCAGCAGAGTTGATTTATTGAGTATAAATAAATGTAGAAAAATGTAAAAAAAACCGAAAATAAAAAATGAAAAAAAGTATAAGTAAATTTTTAAAAAAAAACAAAAAAAATTCGAAAAAATAATTTTACTGTAGCAGGTACTGTAGCTACAGTACCTGCTACAGTGCAAAAAACGCTATCGCCAACGATAGGAGAAGCCCATCTGATCGGGGCCTAAATTTTTCTAAAATTAACCAACCGAAAGAAAAGAGAAAAAAAAGAAAAAAGGGACAAGATAGATCCATGAGAGAGACGCACAACATCAACAAATGTCCATTGAAATCACCAAAAGATTGGTGATGAGACGCAAGATCGACCGACAGGTACGTAAACACCCCACTAAGGCACACATGAACAGTTCTACTGCCTCCACACAGTGATGCTGCACAGACAGGATCGACCAATGATTTGATTTGATCAGTCGTTTAAAACGAAAGAAAGAAAAAAAAAGAGCACACTAGTGACTATTTATGTATGCCTTTTCTTTTTCTTTCTTCGCTAGCTCCGATCTCTTTCCTGCACGTCGCGCTCCACGTCTTTCGGATCAGTTACCTTCGACCACCGAGGAGGCCTGCTTTACGGTAGCTTTCCTGACGTTTTTCTACTGGCAAGCTTCTCGTTTCCTGACAAGAAGCCTAAGCTAGCTCACGATCGGTCCAGTTCTTTTGCTTGGATTAATGATTTCTTTAAGTAGAACGGATCATGTCTTTTTTTAATTACTCTAGGGTCAACGTACGTACGCGTCGGTCGTGGCTTTTGGACGCATGGCGTATGACACTAGTTTTCTTCGGACGATTCAGTGCTACAAAACTTCCTGGATGCGATAGTCCAGTGCTGCCCCGCCTCCCCTGCAGCCCCCCCTGCCTCCCCTCTCTTTGCCGCCCATCAGGGGTGAAGATGGACCTCAGGCCGGTGGGGCAACCGCCCGATGCTTAGAAAAAATAGCAGTGCAAAATTTTTCAGTTAGGCAACGACCCAAGACGGCAAGGCTTACCCTAACCGCGACTCCGCGAGGCTTGAGGAGAGGAGCTCCCATCTTCAGCCGCATCTCCGCGCGCGATGCACCACCCCCAGCCCCCCATCGCCGCCTGTGAGCCCGTGACGCCGTGTTGCTGCCCCCCGCCTCGGCGCATCCTCTCCGCCTCGGCCCACGGCGGCGCGGCACTGCCCCCCGCCTCGGCGCCTCCTCTCTGCCTTGGCTCGCGGCGGCGCAGCACGGCCCCCCGCCACCTCTCTGCCGATCTCCGCCGCGGCACCGCCCCCCGGCCCCCCCGCCTCCTCTCCGCCGAGCCCGCCGGCTGCCACGACGTCGCCCTAACTCGCCCGTCAGCTGTCGCCTCCTTAGACCTCAGCGGATCTCCGCCTCGGCGCCTCCTCTCCACCTCGGCCAGTGGCGGCGCAGCACCCCCCCACCCTCGCCTCAGTGCGTACTCTCCGCGACTCCGCCGGCGCCTCCTCTCCGCAGCTCCGCTAGTCCGCCGCGACGCCAGCCCCACTGCTCACCGCCTCACCGCCGTCTACCGATACATTCTTCTTTTGTTATATCACCAAATCTTTGTTAATTACGCAAAAATTACCTTATGCTAGTGGTATGTTACATTCTTCTTTTTGCTATATTTTATCTATTTTGTCGTATCGTTCAACATGGAATTCAAATTTTATTTTGATTATGTATTTATATTGTACTTTTGTTATATCTAAGTACTGATAGTATTTGATATTAGTTATAGACTTATATCCTCCTTAATTTTGAGCCTAAGGCTCCGATAAATCCTGGCTCCGCCACTGCCGCCCACCACTCTGACCCCACCATTGCCCGCCGCCACCTCCTACATCTGGCGACGTCTCACCGCCTCGCCGCATGGCCTCCACTTCCTGCCCGCCATTGTCCAAGCCCTGCCCAACCTATCTCGAGCATTGTTGTCGTCGTGCGGCCAACCACCCTCCTCTAATCCCACTACTGACGGTGCCACCGCTGTTTCGCTGCCTCGTCATCGCCATCACCCACCGCCTAGCTGCCGGGGAACACGATAAACTCTTCCCTTAACCCTAACCCCATTCCCTCACCACCGTCGCCAAAGAAAGCTACGATCACTAACGTGGCCAAAAATGGAGGGGAAGAGAAGATTAGACACCATCGTCGGAGGTGGAGGCCGGACGCACAGGAAGAAGAAGGTAATTCGATTCATGACCGTTCGCTTGTTGTGTCGTGCGGTAGAGAAGCGACGCACGATAAGACAATAGTGCGGCTAGTAGCGTAATCCATTTTGCCAAACTTATTTGGCACGTGGAAATATTGTAAGAAACGTCTATTCAGAGTCTGATCATTGTTATTGACAAAACCCAAGATGCTACGTTTGTTTTTTTAAAAAACAAAAAAAATTGGGCAAGAGGCTTTCCATTCGATCAGAGAGGATGGAGACTCGAAACACACTATAGGTGTCGCACTACTGTGTAACTAGCCAATACTACCCTAGGAGAGGTCTTGCAACATGTTATGTTGATGAATACCGTCGTGTATATATCAACAGGGCGTAATAATATTATATACTTGCCGTAGATTTGTTGCACCCCGATTTGATATATGGACCAGGTACCGGAGATGTGTGAGTTGAGGACGGAGCGTAGAGAAGCAAGAAAATCACACAAATTGTATCGCTTAAGTATGAAGTAAGCCTCTTCCCCCTCATGTAACACTGAGCTCTGTTTATAGGATTAGGTCCTGTTTGGGAGCATAAAATTGCCGACGGTCTTAGAGGAGAGGAGATTATTGAGTTTCATGCATCAAACAGGTCATCTAAAAATTTAAATTGATAAAAAAAGATGAGCAATTCACTTATACTTCAATATCCTCCCTCACATGTAGTCACTCTCAAACCTAAGACGTGGAATAGAAGTGGACTACAATTATTTTTATTTAATTGCGCCAATCGGGTCTTGAGCTCAAGACCTCTTAGCTATGATATTATATTAAGTTTTATGTACCAGCCAGTTCACCCAAAATCTTAAACTGATGAAGAAAAATGAGCAATTCACTTATATTTCAATAGAGAGGAAAGACAAAGTTACATAAATAGCCCCAATCTAGGGCAATTCTATCTTTCTCGCTGGAGCGGGGCTGCCAACGTTGGGCACATGTATAGCTGTCCAAATAGATCGTGCCGTAGTAAGTCGGTCTGAGATCCGTCACTGTAGGTTTAGCCTAAACACGATACAGCCTATTTAGATGATATGCCGTACCGGCACGGTCTACAGTGATATAATTTTAAGGTTCGTGTTGAATAGCTAGGCTATTCATCATAGAATCATGCCAATCTCACTAAGGTTCGTGTTGTTTTTGTTAGCTAGACACATGATCCCCCCCTATCTTGCATCGAATTTGCGCATGAATACGTGCCATGCTGGTGGGTATTGGTCACGAGACACGATCTCTCTGCTGCAACTGGAAAACCCCACTAAAATCTTGTTCGTTTCGACTTTTTTTCGGTTTCTGACAAGCCTTGTAGTTAAAAGAGCATGCAAGCAATCCCATGCGATGGATGACGAGTACCGGTGCCATGCTGCTAATCAGCTCGTCTCCCTGCTGGCTTAGTTGGCGAGTCGAGTCCAGATGTGACGAGGTTTTCTGCATGCACTCGTGCAGGCCTTTCGTGTCCCCGACCGTCCTCCTTTCTGTTGTCGATCTAGCCGCGGCTAGCAGCAGCTTAACACGATGCATGCAGCAACGATTAATTTGATCAAGGAAAAGTTATTAAAACATAATAAGGAAAAGTTATAAAAGTAACGGTGAAAGTCATAACTCGAAGAAGGTAGAAAATCAAAAACGCCATTTAGTTAAGAACGAAGGGGGTAAATAAATCGAACTGCAAAAGCTCAGAGGATTGCAAGCAGCATACTGTATCAAGTTAATTAGCCACTGTGATTCATTAAAGAACTACGAATTTTGGACACATGTGATATGATTGTTCTCCGAAATTTCTAAAATAGCCTCTAAAACATCAAAATTCCAAAAGTAGCCCTATTCCCGACCGCACAATCATGCCGATGCGACGCGTGGCCTAGTGGTGCGGTCGGGAACTGCACCACTAAATACCGACGCGACATGTGGCCTAGTGGTGCGGCCGGGGACCGCACCACATAGGTGTGGTGCGGCCAGGGGAGCGCACCACATGGGTGTGGTGTGGTCCTCAACTGTATCACTGGACACATGTCGCCTCTACGTGATCGTGCGGTTGGGAAGGAGGTTAGTTTTAGAATTTTCATGATTTCGATGCTATTTTTGAAATTTTAGAGATTAACAGTGCTACATCTGTCCAAAATTCAAGAACTACCACTAGTACTATTAATTCCCCAATGTCGATGGTTGGTATATGTTGTCCTTGAAGTGAGGCTATGCATGAAAGTTGCAAAGATACTGTGACGCGTTTTGATGGAGGCACACGGGTTAGCTCATGGAAGTCCTCATCGAGATAGGACAGGGACCTCTAGCTCAAGGATATCTGATCGAAAGCACCAATTGAAGAGGGAGACATCCCAAATGGTACCAGATCAAGTGCATGCCTGTGCGACATTGTAGGACATGCGCTACATATGCCTACACAAACATTGTAGAACTCAACGCATGGTGGGCCTTTCCGTCGTATGTATGGAGATAATTTTTTATGGTATATTGGACAAAAATTACATACAAAATCCATAGTATCTTAGGCCATGTGTTTGAATTACATCAAAAATTACATCCCATAGTATTGCTTATGGGCGGTCCTCAAGACTAAGGCCGGCTCATGCATTTAATGCGTTATGTCCAACCTTCACAGTGTATATATAATGCTAACCATAAACAGGCCAACTCACCCTTATGACTTTTTTTTTTGCTACACTGTGGATGTCCTTAGAGAGCACCGATAGTTATGGTAGGACACCTGTGTATCCCATTATTTTTTTAGTTTTTGGCTTTCCTTTTTCTCTTCTGCTTCTTGGTTTGCACTTACCCAATCTCTACTGTTGTCCTCGTGTGTCGTCTCATATGCTCTGTCCATATGTACTCTGTAACACCTCCGTTTTCAGGGACGGTACTACTGTTCATCTCATAGCTGCCTAGGACAGTTCAGCTATGAGGCACTGTAGTCGAGTGTACATCATAGCCAATATTTGCTCAAGAAAAGTCAACTTTTTACAATATAGCAGTTTAACAGCCGAGGCTTACAGCGGAGCAGCGGCCCTTACAAAACAGAAAACAAAAAGGCACCACAAGCAGGCCTGAGTGCAGACAACCCTAAAACAACACATCATACTCGTCGAATGCGCTTTCGTCTTCAACTTCGTAGACTCCTTCTTGGTCTTGCGACGTACTTTCTGTTTAAATTTTGTTTGCAAGTATGAGTACAACTACCGTACTCAACAAGTCACATGAGGAAAAACTAAATAATTACACGCAAGGAATTTCAATGAGATGGGTATAACGGTTCTATTATTTTATGTAGATGCAGTTTTATTTCGCAAATATTTTGAGTTTAAACCAAGAAAATCAAAAACTTCTTAATGATTGGGGGTTTCAACTTGTTTAACAAATCACAATATTACTAAAATCCCTTCCAAATCTACTCATGCCTCATTTATGGAATCACCCAAATAAACACAGCCTTCATTTACCAGAAGAACGACGTATCCGAATACCATTTATTTCACTCTGCAGAGTTGCTCAACTTTACCCACAAGATTTCTTAATCCTCATGACTAAATTAAGAAAACAAGAGTTTTCGCTTACTCAGTACTTAATACCGTTTGATCTCCCTCAACTCTCCGCAGCCATCTGTCATCCTCTGCTCTCAGTACATGTGATCTCCTCCCTCCCCCAAGTCACCAATGGCTCGCTCTCCACCCTGTGCAGCCACATTCTCCTCCCCCTGCTCCTCCCCACCCCGCATCACTGCGTCCTCCTCCCCGCCCTACACTGCTTCCTCCTCCCCCACTCCTCTGCTCTGCTCGTCAGTCACCTCTTCCTCCCCACCCCGCGGTACGTGCAGTCACCTCTCTGCGTCCATTCCGATTCCTTTATCCTTTGCTTCTCTCGTGTTTCTCCCTAATTTAGTTTGTGCGCATACATTGAAAATGGAGCAGGGAGAGAGCCCTAATTCCGAATGTCGCTGGGTCTGCTGGCGGCGGCGATGGTGAACTACGCGGACAACACAGGTGCTAAGAACCTCTACATCATCTCCGTGAAGGGCATCAAGGGTATGTTCAACTAGCTATTGTCGGCCTGTGTCGGCGACATGGTCATGGCCATCGTCAAGAAGGGCAAGCTCAACCTCCGCAAGAAAGTCATTGTCCGCCAGCACAAGCCATGGCGCTGCAAGGACGGCGTCTACATGTACTTCGAAGGTAAACAAAACTCTGATCCATGTTGTTATCCAGTACGATGTTTCTGTATGTTTAGATTCATTTGTTGAGTGTCTGAATGAGCTAACATTGGCCAGACAAAGCAAATTCTAATCCTTTGTTGTTCTTGGTAGCCTATTAGAATGACAAGCTTGAAGCTTTTGTATGTGCTTTGTACATACTAGAACCTGATGTTTTGCACTCTACAGAGTTTGAAATCGTTTCTTGGAGATGATAAGCTTAAGGTGAGCCTATATGTGGTTACATTCTTGTACTGTTTTTACTGATAAAATTTTGAAGCCTTTCTAATGATGATATGTGTTCTTTTCAGGAAATTATTAACTTCACCCTTCATTTCATTGCTAACATGGATATCCCTATTAAAAGGTCGGTAAAGAACCATGTCCAAGAATTTCCATTTGTACTAGCTCTTTACTGACCAAGTAATTGTTCGCTCAAGGGTACATTCGTAGAATTCCGAAGTGGAATGCTTAATGTGTTGCCTATAGGGAGAAATTGTAGTCAAGAATAATGTGATGAGTTTGAAAAGTATGATAAAGTACAAATTGTCTTCCAAAAGGCAGTAACAATTTCTAATCAGAGGGAGAAGGTTATCATTTGAATGCCACGAAACTAAAATGACTTATTTTCTATAGGTACATAACATTTGACCTAAAATGGTGTCAGTGCTTCTAGAAAAGTTTGCACACTTGAACCTGACATTTTCTATCGGAGGGCAAATTAGTTTTAATGTAAGTTTTAGACTTGTACATATTTGCTGAAAATACTATATTCATGCTATGTACCACCGCGTAACTGAAAATTCAAGTATTCCCATAAGGCTAAGACAAGACCTACTGCTTGAGATATCTCGAGGAATTCCAAGAGATCCATTTCTTTTGGGACAAAACCTATAAAGTGATATGCCTGGTTTAGTTATGCAGTGCTTCAAAATAAAACAATCTTCTTTCTTTGTCTAGATAGTACCCTTGTGTACGCAATATAGAGTACTTGTTCTATCATGTTACCTTAATGTGATACTCACAGATATATATATCATCATCTTTTAATTAGATGATTATCTTTTAATGTGAAAAAATATTATTTTAGTGTTAATTTTATGGTTTTATTGCAACATACGGACAGGACTAGTCAAACTACAAAATTGGGACGCGGAAATAGCTAGAACCGTCGATCAAATGACGCCATGTGGTGCGTCACCCCCTGCTTGAGATTCCTCTGCGTGGCACTTGAGAGCGATTACTTGGGATATATTTGTGCTTAGCACACCTAGCAGCTACATGCTAGTGATCCATCGTGCACACACATCTCCTAAAGAAAAGTCAGCGTTCGTGGTGTGGCCACACGCATCAAAGATGGAATGGAGGAGGACAGGCCACGTCTGCTTGCTATTCGGACCTCATGAATCGTAGGCCGTTCGTCTGGCTAGAATTTGTAGTTTCTCGGCCAACAGGGCACTGTTAATTGACTGATCTGGGATCCTCGAAATGATGCATGTGAGAGCAAATAGTATTATGCGAACTCTATTATTGATTCAAACTATAAATTCAAGTTATAAAGATTTTATATATATATATATATATATATATATATATATATATATATATATATATATATATATATATATATATATATATATATATATATATATATATATATATATATATATATATATATATATATATAGAGTTTAGCATAACTAATATGAACATAACATATAAATATAAATACAATATATGATGAATATGAATGCAACATATAAATAGAAACACAATCTATGAATATGAATCAAAGAGTTAAGCTAACAATATAGATGATCGAAATGGCATTAGTTCATGACTACAAAGCATTCGGCGCATTGGAGTGAAAGAAAGAAAAAGAGCAATAATGCATCAGTGAAGTGTGCAACTAATTAAGGTTTAGAGCATTAAGCTAGCTAGCTAGTGGTTCTCAATTCTCATAGACACTGAGGTCTGTGTTTGTTTGTTTTTTCCCCAACGCTAGAAATGCATTTGAAGAGATGTGATCGAAATCAAACGCCTTTAGACGAAGCCTATGGTTAGGTCATCCAGTACTGTAGCTGCCAATAGAATAGAAACTTTCTCCGGTGCTTGGAAGATACTTAAGGTATATATCTCTCCTTAAAAAATGTATAAATCGTTAATGTACAAAAGGGTAACTTAGGAACAATTCTTCTTAAGACATGAACTCATTGCCCCCTAGCCCTAACTCTCATCTCCAGCCAACCTCCTCCCCTTCTCCACGAATCCCTCCATTGACTCCCCTTCTCCTCCTCTTCCAAAATCAAGATATAGGGAAGCACATCTACTCCTCTTTGCCATTCTCAGTCGGACGAGAATGCGCGCAGCACCATGCCGTCTATAATAGTAAGAGGTAATTGATTGTATGCCACTCAACAGCGTCAGCTTCTATAAAATAATACTGAAAACACTCTCTCTATTATATATCACTGAATAGTACTGAAATTCTATTATATATCACTGCCGTTAGTTGACCGTTAGGGAGACAGTTATACTATGAAAAAGACGAAAAATACTATGAAAAAGACGAAAAATGCCCTTACAAAAAGTTGAAGATGTGATTTATTTAAAATAGAAAATGACCTTCAAAACTTATGAAAAAACATAGAGGTGTTGTTCAATATGGCAGTAAGCTAGAAAAAATTTCAAGGTACTGTTCAAAGAAAATTTTCATATTTTTAATTTAAATACTAATAAAGGCTACTATTTACAAACAGAGTCTAAATAAGGTCTACAAATTCTAGAAAAATTCTCACATGCTCCTAAGATATCATATAGCTCTTGAAAAATATAAATTTATATTTTTATATAGTGAATTTGTCCCAGTTCAAAAATTATCTTAAATAAGCTAATTTTGGATTTGAATTTCAAAAATAGAATAAATGGAAGAGTCAGTTCTCAAAATTTTATATTTGAGTTTTACACTGTCCTAATGATCCACCAAAAAAATTGTAGTATTTTTTACTAAACCAAATAATCCTATATTTAATTTTTATCGTAAGGACAGATTTGAACTTGGGCAAAATCATCTTTTTCTAGGAGCAAATGCACCCTAATTGATAGCAATTGCATATAATAGAATTTTGGTGCTATTCAGTGGCATATAATAGAGAGAGTATTTTTTAATGGTATTTTATATAAATGGATGCTATTCAGTGGCATATAATCAATTATATCTAATAATAACTGCATGTAAATCTTCGGAAAATTATGTATATAATGTTCAGTTAGTTACTTTAATAATCAATTGCCTAGTCTCCATGAACTGCTGAACAATGATGATTCGATTCAGTTGCATAGTATATAAGTTTCAACCCAATCTACAGTTTCGTAATCTACCTTTGTCCATGGATGCCGGTGTTAATTATTTTGACTTGTGGTTTGTTTGGAACAAAAAGGATAAGCAATAAAATTTGGTAATGTACAACTAGAAGGATGGCTTACCTTCTTTATCTTCCTTCTCTTTCTAATCTGATCGTGGGTACGAAATTACATAGGTAACCTCCAACTTTATCATTAAGTTAATACCTATCCCATAATCTAAGTATCTTCCAATAAGCATCTTTGATTGCGGATCATCGATTGCAAGTAATGAACTGTTACCATGACATCTAAGTGATAATGGTATGCTTAATCTTGAAATTAAAACAGCCGGTGATAGAGATGTCGCAACGACCGCTGAACAGTGCGACTTGACCTCCGGCACGGCACCGATCGATCGGATCACCTTTAATTAGCTCAATGCAATGCACATGCATGCAGCATCTATATCGTTATACTCATGCAGTATCTGTTGATCAAACTCTGTTCCAAATTCATTGCATTTTATATCATGCGTGCTAGCTAGCAACCTACCCAGCTACTGCTTAATTGCACAATCCAAAGGCATGTTCATATTAGTTTTTTGCTGACAGCTTTTAGCTGTGACTGATGAATAATAGTAGCTGATAGAAGCGATTGATGAATAGTAGTGTATTATGTAAAAAAAGATGGTGCAACAAAAGACACTACAACATTTAGACTGTCATGCGATTTACGAAATTATGATATAATAAAATACAAAGTACGTTACAATATGTGAATACAAAAGGTAATAGCTGATGAATAATAGTGGTTAATAGAAAGCCCATTTGAAATGCAAAATCTTTTCTCGAATTCTCCGGAAATTGAACTGTCTTCTGGAAAATTCTTATGAGATTCATGCATTCCAAACGATTGATTATAGACGGTGATTCTAAACCTCGACCACTCTAGCTGGGTCATTCAGGTCGGGCCAGCTTGTCAGCGACTATTTCCCCAACCTGACATGGACGCATACGCATGGGGTGTCCTACATGGAGCTAGTAGACGGCATGCCAAGAAGGCTGGCCAAAATTTTTAAGCTTTCTTTCCATGTGCTGACCCAGTTGTTCAGTTGCAAGGATATGTCGGGTAGCGTGCAAAAAAGTGAGGGTCTCTTTAGAACGAAGGAAAAAAGAGAAATTTTGGAGGATTGAAATCCTGTGGGAAAAAAATTTCTCTGTGTCCATTTGGAACAAAAGGATTGAGTCCCAAGAATTCCTTTGAAATTCCCAAGGACTGGGTCGATACATAGAAATTTCTACGAGGTCATACCTTATGTTTTCTTTTCTCTCTGTGTCTTGCAATCATTTATTCTTCCTGTGTTGAATCAAAGAGGAGAAAACAACGGTGCATGTCCATGTCTAATAAAGGGGGTGATCGGAATAACGATGATTTTTGATTTTTACTGAAAAAATACTGTAACTGAGTTGATTTATTAAGTATAATTAAATGTAAAAAAATATTTAAAAAAACGAAAACAAAAAAACAGAAAAAAAAAGCATAAGTAAATTTTAAAAAAACGAAAAAAATAATTTTACTGTAGCAAGTACTGTAGCTACAGTGTTCCTGCCGCCCACCGCCAGCGACAGGAAGCCGAGTTGAACGGCCCCAAAATATCTCGCAAGCTTCTGTCAGACAGTGGACATGCTTGCGTCAAGCCAAGCTTCTCTCTGTGCCAGTAACGACTGGTTCTTTGGGAGGGCTGTGCCGTGTTTCATCAACCAAAATGACTCACACGTCATTCAAAAGAACAGGGAATGATCATGCTCCATTGTTTGTGCATCAGCAGCAGGCCAAGAGGAACATCACACAGGGTTCTTGGTTGTCATTACCGTAGAGAATGATTCAATTTTCTCAGAAAAACAGGTAAATGGTACAGCTATACACTTGAATCTCTTGATATTTTACAAGCCTTGGTCCCAAAGTTCCTTTTGGGGAAAAGAAAGAATTAAAGAATGACACGATACATCAAACTATCAGAGCTCACTGTAAGCTGTTCTTGATTGCATCAGCGGGCTAATTTACACGACTTCTGGTATACATCTGTACATATTATTTGGGATAACTAAGCACCGACCTCCCCCTGGATCCAACTTTGCGCTGTCGAAATCCATTCGCCGGAAAAATCGCGGCCAAGGATGCTTGATGCACCGCCGCAGAGGAGACGGCACAGGTTTAACACGTAGAGCCCGTTCACGGAGTACCTGGTTCTTCAAGACGATCTCTAATTGGGTCAAAGTTGGTACGTGAACGAGGCTTGCTCCTTGCGACCCTTCTCGTGTATGTCTTCTATTAGCTGACTAAGCTCTGGGAAGAGTGACACAAGAACCTGTTCTACAATTGCGTAAGCAAGCTGCTTCACGCAGACGTTGGACTGCAGCACAACATAAGGAATCGTGGAAATCAGAATGATGTCTCATCATCGTGCTTTTTAGATGCTGAGATTTTGGATTTTACTTGGAGGAAGTAGTAAATGTCCCTTGCACTGCGTCGGTACTGCTTGTACCCAATTATGCTCACTAACGTAGATGGAGTTCCACCTGGAAAGGGCATTGAAAATCAATTTAGTTGGCATATATGTTACTGATGACTAGTCTATAGACAACCAAACTGCAGCAAGTCCTTAGTGGCAGTTCCACGTGTATCCTAAACAAAAATACAGAATAACTATGGAACAAAACAAAAACAATCCATTTGTTTTGATATAAAGTGACTTGGTAGAAGGCATAAAAGATATCACCAAGCCATCATAACACACCAAAGATTCAGAACTATTGCTGCAACATACACCACCAGAATTTTGCACGTTTGTTGCTCCTATGATATCATTTAAGTTTGCACGCATACAACACCCAACATTTGCTGCATAAACTCATAAATAGATAAACCACAAAAGCAATGACCCAGAAGATGTGAATAGACTCACCTAACAGAAGTTTCTTAACTTCACTGGCATTTCTAGATGCCTCCAGCTGAAGCTCAAAAGAGGCTGCACTGCTCTTTCTGTTACCAATAGCCTGGTTGGCACTCCCTGATGGTTGATTGCCAAATTGACTTGTGCCTGCATTTCCTTGATATCCATCCAGCTTGGTTAAGAATGTACCATTGGGCCAGAGAATCTGTAGAATGATAAACCTGTTAATTGCAGGGGGCCAGGCACCGCGGCGGGGGCCGGGGGCTACAACTAATCTACCTTTGGCCCTTAGTTCTTGTTGATCCTGAATAGAAATAAATCACTTATCTTGGGACTAATTTATGATTCACTTCCCACAGTAGTAACATCTTGTATTGGACCATAGCAACTATGAATAATTTGCTAACCGCTATGATACTCCTGTCATGCAAGTATTTACCAAAAAGTGGTGTGGTACCATAGAACTGCAATTCTATCATAGAGCTTGTGAGGCTAAAAGGGAAAAAAATTGTACTGCACAGGTTGCATTATGGATACATGTGGAACTTAATCCAGTTGGAACAACTTTCTACATGGTTTGCTGCAGCAGGCAATTAGCAGTGCCAATGCCAAGGATCACAGAAAAATAATAAATTTTAAAGTGTCTGGCTGTCTGCTTACATCTTGAATCCAACATATTCCTTGTACAATGACATCATCTCTTCGCAGCCAATTGATTTGTCTTAAAATCCAATCATCGATTGCATCTTCCATGATTAACTGCAAAATTTGTTTTGATATCCAGAGAACCTGTCTTCTGCAGATAACATAAAGGGTGGGTTCTTTTGGGCTGATGGCTTATGGTTTAAATATTTGAATTCTGGTTATTCGTAAGAGGCAGTACGCAAAGGGAAATAGTCGCATGCGATTTTTGCTGGTACAGCTGAACTCAATATATTTTTTACTATAATTTTCCCATTGACTCCACCTTAAAAAAAACATCGTTTAAAAGCTAGTAACTGTAAACAGTACAAAGTCTACAAACATAAGCCAACTTTAAATCCAAAAGAACCCACCCAAAATAGCAGGTTAAACACCACATTCTGCAATTGAAAGATGGGGAAAAAATGGATTGCAAAGGTATTGTGGAATCCAATCATGGATGGTGAAAATACATCTGACTTGCATAGGGATATGATAAGAAAACAAGAGGGCCAAAATAAATTGAAAAATGAATCTTAATACATATCTGATAAAATCTAAACAATCCCTGAATAAACAATAGTGTCCCTCATTAGTCATTATGCAAATTATCCTCAGAGAATGCATTGCCAAAATACGTGAAGTGGGAAATCATGGTATCAAACAACCAGCCCAAGTAGGTCAATTGCATGCCTATGGGTATATACAATGTGTCATTTATTTCTTTCATTGTCATGTAAAAAAGTGCAAAACTATTAGGCAAATTCTATGAAAGAACACGTTAGAGAAAGTTCAAGAAAAAGGAACAGCGAACCTTATCCAACCACGCCGCTTTAGTTGGAACACCTTGTCCACCAGATTCAATAAAGGCATACTCACATTTGTTGGCATCCACTGCCAAATAAAATACAAGTTTTAGGGCAAAAAGGGAGGGGAAAAAAGCCTTTAGAACAGAACTTCTCTGCAATTTGCATCAAATGTACATAGTAGAAAGGTGTACCTCAGGAGGAATTCCTGCCGGATCCTCAAATGAATTTAGATCTGACATGTTTGAAGAATCAGAATTTGCCATTGCAGGTTTTTCTATTTGTTGGCTTACTTGCGCATCAAAACCAGAGTATGGTTCGTTTTGCTTCATATAACTTGAAGTATACCCTCTATTGTTCAACTCATTGTCCGAGTGGCATGCACTATTTACAGATGAGGGGCAATCTTCATAGTTATTATCACCATCAGAAAGACTATGAGCACTTCCCAAGTTCCGATGATGCAGATTGTGGTTATCTATCTCTTCCTGGTTCCAAGATAGAGACATCCTATTCTCTGCCAATTGTGAAGAAGGTGCACTGGAAAGTGATGTGCCAACCACCCTTTTCAGACCATCTGAAACTCCTTTAAACTGTCGAACAGTGTCATCTATGGCATCATCGACATTAACTGTTGATGCAAAACAGATAAAACTTCTTGTGTGAGAAAAGACTAAATACATAAGTTCATAATTGTGAAGAAAAATCAACGACATTAACTGTTGATGCAAAACAGATAAAACTTCTTGTGTGAGAAAAGACTAAATACATAAGTTCATAATTGTGAAGAAAAATCAAAAGAACAGAGATTCATACCAGCCAAGGTTTTCATAACAGAGGTGGACTTTCCAGCAGAATAATTCTACAAAGCAGAAAAGAAATGCTAAGAACCTCAGGAAAGTAATATAAAAAAGATGTATTCTTTTTCTTTTAATTGTTAATGAGAAGGCTTATAAGGTTTTGCTTGGCTTGAAATTACACACCTTTGAGGATGCACTCAGGAAATCCCAAACTTCATGCTGCTCTGCAATATTAGCTATAGACAAGAGATCCTATTGAACACAGATGATTATTGTCAATACATTTGAAGTAAAAGATAGGAGTAAATGCTGGAGAACCAAAGCATACTTGAAGATATTTGTCCAGTAGAATGCATCGTTGGTGCACAAGGTAATCATCAATACTAGATGAAAGAAAACTCTTTGGAGGCAAATGCAACGAGTAGTTAGGTATCTCCTTCAGTTGCTTATGAAGACGTTCAAAGTTTCGGTATCTGCAAACAAAAGTTGGAATTCAGGACCACATATTATAATTAGATGTACTGTACTATTTCAAAGCTGTTAGAAGTCTACGAATATGCCAGTAAAAGCATGCCTTCTTTTCACAAACCAGGTCTTGTTATCTGCATCAGTCACTGCAATAGAATAAACTGCAAAAGATTTTGAACCAAGTTTCTCGAAATATGCACCCACAACCTGCAAATAAAAATGCACAACCAGAATTTGAGTCACATAAAGCTGTTAAGGACATAACTTCACATAAATAATTGCACATTGCATCAACAACGACAGGATTGAAAGTAAAATAGAAAAGTTATACATGATGTAATCACGTAAGAATGGAACATATTGTAGAAAGTAACATGCAAGGTAGTAATTATCAGACCAAACTACCAACAAGCAATAGCGAGACAGGCAATGATTAATTTCCAACAATAAGAAGAGATAATTATACAGCAAGTGAAACACCAGCCCCATATGCATAACAGGATTACCAGCAACTTGCAAAACAACAAAATCAGCCACCAATATGGCCTGTGATTATTATCAATGTCTGAAACTTTCTCAAAATCATCCATCAATATGGCCTGTGATCATTATCAATGTCTGAAACTTTTCTCAGAACAGATTGATCCTACTATTGATAACTGCATTTCATACAGAAATAATTCAAGTGGTCATTGGAGAGTGCTGAGTACTAATAACAAAATATTATTAGATAGATTAAAATTCTTTATTTGGTAGAACCCACAGATCAGATTATTCTGAATAAAAAAAGTGGCAATGAAAGGATCAGCAGAACTTACTCGACATCTTATTTTCGGAACATACAATAGTACCTCACCATGAGAGGCATGACCAGAACCATTGTCATCCTGATTTTTCCTTGTATTTAAGCTTTCACTGGAAACCATGGTTTGGTTACTTTTGGCCAAATATCTTTTCTCAATATCAGGAGTACTATTAGACCGCTTTAGCTGAGCTTTTGTGTTGTTGGTAGCTTCACAGGGTTTTTCCCTGCTGTTGTAATTACCTTGACACCCCTCTTTTGATTTCAGTTCATCCGTATTTTGCAAAACAAGTGGGTGACTACCAGTGATGAAAGTAGATTGAGCATTCCTATTGGAACCTTGCATCAAATTGACCATGTATTTGTCATCGACAGATGTAATTCTCTCATTGAAGTTAGGGGATAACTCTTTTCCCATTGCTCCTGCATTTGGATTGTTATCTATACCTCCTAAACTTTTTCCCTTTGATGATTGTTCCACTTTCACCATTTTCTTGTGGTAATTTCTTCCAATAGCCCACATGTTCTCAAGATTCTCAGGAGCAAGAACCTGAAATCGCCTTTTAGTAGCTGCATCCAATACCACTGCCCAATCTGGCTGACGAGGCTGAATAGCACTCCCATGGTCATCCTCTGATACTTTTGACTTGTCAGCCTCATAAGTAACAAGTGACCTCTGCTCAGAACTATTCTTTGGTACTAAGCCACTTGATTCTACAGATAACTTCCTTGATTCCATTTGACAACCCTGTGAACCTCCTTTATAAGATGAATGATCATTCTTTACTGTAACTGCAATACTA
Source organism: Melocanna baccifera (assembly GCA_036346265.1). Classification (NCBI taxonomy): domain Eukaryota; kingdom Viridiplantae; phylum Streptophyta; class Magnoliopsida; order Poales; family Poaceae; genus Melocanna; species Melocanna baccifera. Next base: position 19,390,202 of record CM070707.1, on the reverse strand, counting down.
GCCTTGTCTACATTGCCTCCTCCACTGCTTGTATCTTTGTTGTTTAGAAGGCAGATAATTAGCTCGTTCATGTAACTGAGAAAAGAAAGAAAATAAATTTGGAACAGGTTTAGTTACAGGTAAAAAAATATCCGAACAGATTTAGTTACAGGTAATCAACTGATATACCATTTTAAGCCAATATATCACTTAATTTCCACAAATCCACAATTTGAGGCAACAACTTCATATATGTACCAATTACATGCACCACTTTGTGATTATCAAGACGAATAGATAAAAAATAACAAGGTAGAACTTGATAAACAAAAGGTATTAATTTTCCTCTAAATATGTCATGATCCAAAGTACCCAGAAGGCAGTTACTTAAAAAATGAATTAGAGCTCTATATTAATAGCTCACATAGAACTTGCTAAGTTCATCATTGGCAACAAGACTAGGCAGGTCAGCAGCTCCCTGGAGAAACAGCGAACTAATGGACTCTGAGCATCTTGTGGTCTCAACACTAGAGCCATAACGCCCCCAACAATTTCTTGAAGAACCTGCAACTCATGTTAATTAATTGTTGGATAAATAGATTACATCAAAGTTAAAAATGTTAGGCCTTACCTTGTATTCGGGCTCTGAAGATAATAATGCAGGATGAAGTTCCTGTGAAACTATTAGATGTTGCTTCAACCGCTCATCTCTTTCCTCAGAAGACAATGTTCCCATGACATCAACACCAATTTGAGACTGATTTTTTCGGAAAATATCTAGATGCTTTCCTATCAAATCAACCATATCCCTGTAATAGAAAAAGGAAAAACAATTCAAGTCTTCAACTTGCAACAGAGATAATTATGACCGAATAATAGTAGATACAGGATAGTATATCAAGCCTTCAATCACCTTGTTAGCAAGTCAACTAGATTCATCTCCTTCACCCTGCCTGATAATTCACCAAGAGCATGAAGTATTAAGCCACGTATCAGTTCTGGGGCCTCTCTGTCAGGAGTAATAGACGAATACCACAAGTCCACAACAAAGTCTCGCAAAATATTATCAATGAAACTTTCAAATGCAGCCTCAACAGAAGGCGAACCGACTTTCCTTCTCCATCTTGAAACTGGTGGCACAGTTGAAAGCCGATGATCATTACTAGACAACTGCCACTTTGACGCTTGAGACAAATATGACTGCTTACGTACAGGCTGAACTCTCCAACGGAACTCCACTTTGAAGGAGAGATAACGGAGAAATGCAAGTATAACAATTGACATGGGAACATTTGTCCACATTGATTTACTTGTATCTATTTCAAACATAGGTGATGAGGAATGTTAGCTGGACTGCATATTCAAGATGAGAGATGCTAAGGATATAGAAATTGATAACTGAACAACAATATGGTAATACAACATGTATAATTATTGAACACTTCTTGGTTGTCAACAAATTGACGGAGCACGTAGTGAAGCTAAAGAAAAAAGAAGGAAAAAAAGAAAGTTATATTGAGAAGCAGAAGTGTTGCAGGAAAGATATATCCATGGTTGGCTTCAAAATAAAATTATAAAAGACTCAAGATTGACCTATCTTATTTTCTTCTCCACCTACGTGAAGCTAAAGGGGGTGTTCAGAATGGCGATGGCTTATGACTTTTTTGTACTGTAACTGGCTTATTTTTTACTATAACTGAGTTGACTTATTTAACATAATTAAATTTTAAAAAATTTAAAAATAGAAAAAATATGTTAGCCTATCACGGACAATGCAAAGGAATACAAAGAAAAAAAACAAAACAAAAAAATAGTAAAAAAAGCTCGCAGCGGCAGCAGAAGCCCACCGCAGAAGCGGTTCTGAGCGGTGCCATTTGAAGCTACTTTCCAGTGACAACTTGATTGGCGAAATATTTTACAGATAATTCACAAGTGATGGTGTCTGTGGTCAATACTAAGATGGTGTATCCTTTTTTTGTGCACACTAGGTCACCTGATATTATTGGAGGTAGGCTCCCTTGCCCTCGTCTATAGATATCATGAAGGCCCAAAAGACCTTGTAAAGTTGGAAGTTCGTCAAGTACGAATTAAGTCAAGTAACAAACAATGAAGGGACCATCGTTACATGATGAAGAAGAACATAAAGTAGATGCTATTTCACTTGCACCCAATCACTACTTCCATTCTAGCGCATTTAAAGATATGTCAAGATGCCTTACTAAAATATGGTAGCACACACAAGTTTAAGATTTCTTAAGCATTTTGATCTAACGAAGAGGTAGCACACACAAGTTTAAGATTTCTTAAGCATTTTGATATGGATTCAAGAGCTCACAGATGGGGTAACCACAAGCTCTAGTTACCCAACTAACAAAATGGTCTCGATATTTTAACGCATTATCCACGAATTCCCTCACTATTCCAACATCTACAGAAGCAGTTACCCAAAATCTCTGAAGAATACATCCTAGTCTAGCGATAAACGCATGTTTTTTAGCGCGGGTAGCCATCAAACGACAGGGTAATCCACAACAAGCAATCTAACCAATCCCGCATCCAGGTGGTGTCAATTCATACTTGTAGGAAAACTTTGGGTCGCAAATGAGAAGGGGAGAGGGCGCGTGCATACGGGTGAGGAAGTAGGAGATGGCGAAGACGCAGAGCGCCCACCACACGGTGCGCAGCTTGACCTCCTCGATCAGATCATCCACGCTCCCCATCGCCCTCCGCATCTCTGCCTGCTTGGGCAGGGGGCGCGGCTCAAAGGCGCCCAGGCTCCGGTGGGATCGAGTAGAGATTCCTCTAGGGTTTCTCCGTCGCGGCCGCCGTCGCCGGAGAAGAGGAAGGTGGCGGTGGCGGCCCGGCGAGTCTCGATGACGTTCTTTTTATCAGTTTTCTGGCATCTGGAAGCGTGGCCGAGTCGAACCTGCCACCCTGCTCTGCACCCAGGCAGGAGGAGAACAGTTCGTGTGCCGCACGCACGTCGCTGGCATGTGGTCCCCCCTGGCAACTTGTCGGTGGGTCCTGGGTGATGCCCCTGCCACGCTCTCACTGACTGGATTGTCCAACATGTCAGTGAAAACAACAGCGAGAGCGTCCTGGACGTCCGATTGGAAACTGGCGGCGATCGGACCTTCCCCCCCCCCCCCCGCTCGAGTCACCCTCGTACGTACGCGCATGAGTGCGCGGGACCCGCATGTCATTCGGTGTGGCACCAAAAGAGGTTCGTTTAACGGTCAATAACGATAATTATGGCGGTTGATTTCACTGACCTGTAGGGTCCATTAGAGCCAAATGCTTCTGGACGAACAAAAGTGGAGGGGGAGCAACAGCTAAACTGCGATGTGGATTCGCACGCACTGGGTGCAACGGCAACCTCTCTATGTACTGTACACCTCGTGACAGGGCCGTGTGTCTGCATGGGCGATAGAATTTTTTTAAAATAATTTGTTTTTATTTTAAATTACAGTATTATATCTATTTTTTATTTTACAGAAATAGACATCTGTTGTCTAACGGTTGGGCGACATGAGCCTAGTCGCATGAGGCCTAGTCGCTCAACAGTTAGATGACTTGCCCATGTCATCCAACCGCAGGGCGACTAGTGTCTCTAGTCGCTCAAACGTTAAATGACTGCTTGCAACCAGCTCATCCTTTTCTCTTTGACCTGACCTCCTTACGGATTCTCACAATTTCTCTCGTAAGAAAACAAGAGGAGTTCGAGAGAAGAAAAAAAGAGGGGGGGAGAAGAGGAGGAGAAGGTGGCAAAGAAATTTGGGAGAGGAAGAGGAGAGGAGAGAAGCTCGAGAGAGGGAGTGAAGGAGAGCAGAGCAACTTGGGAGAAGGAGAGAAGAAGAGGAAGGAGCTTGTGAGGCGGGATGTGTGGGCGAAGCGGTGGTTGTAGGCGACGGCGGCGCAGTGCACAACTAAGGAGCCGCGCCAGCGGGCGTGAGGGATAGCGCGCCGAGCAGCCAGGAGCATAGGTTTGCCCCTTAATCTCAATTTGAAGCCTCAAACTCGATGTCATGTTAAATGTTTGCTCTTGGTCTCCCAAATTCATGGCTCCGCCACTATCAATACTTGCTTTACCAACCTGGGTTCCATAGCCCATGGTTAAATAGTCGATACTCAACACTAGAAAAATTGATGGTAAACAACTCTAAATTAACAACACCCAAAGAAAAACCTACATCTGACAGGGGTAAAAGAAGGCTCCTTGAGACGAGGAAGATGATCTACGATATCTAGGAGTGAAAATGAATCGAATAGTGTCTTTACCATATTTATATTTTATAAACGAATACAAATTCAAATATTCTCAAATACAAATACAAATTTGAATGAAATATCTACTCAACTCAGTTGGATCTAGATATCCTCATAACTTGCGTAGTATGAAGATATTGATGGCATTTTATTCTCGTACAGCTACGCTTAGTCATTCTAATTCATTTACTTCACCTAAAGAAACACAAATTCACATCAAACTAAAAAAACTTGTCCAACTAATTAGTCGTATTGCAATAAAATATGTATATTACTTCACCGAATACGAATACGAATAGTCCAAGTAAAATAATATTTCAGATGGTAAAAATCCATATCATATCCGTATCCATATTTTTTATTCGAATTAGAATACAAATAGGAGAAAAATAGTTAATCGGATGAAAAATCTATATTATATTCGTATCCTATCGAATACAGTAACCAGATAATACGAATAATTCAAATCTATTTTCCACCCCTACCAATACTTGCTTGACTTGCAGTTGACATCTTATACTACTAGTATCAACCTTTTTGGTATTGGCTTTAGTCAATTAGTCATGCGTTTTGACTTTGCCGGCCACAATAATTTTGTTAATTCAAAGTCTCCCATTTGGAATCCCTATAGTTGTTTCTACTTTTTACCTCCCTGCAATTTTCAACAGCCCCACTATGCATTTTTTATTTAAACGCGTGGAATTAAAGGCCTCTTCTTTCTGGTTTATAAAAGTTGATTTTTAGTTTTTCTACAGTAACTAACTATTAAACGGAGTGTCTTTTTAAGACGGGATCTACAAGTTGACTTAGTACACACTACAGTGACTTCATTTACATCGATCAAAACCACATACAAGTTTCTATTACTCCGTACTATCTCTCTCATAAACAACCTAAAAACCATAAGGCGCGACCAAAAGGCATAAACTGAAGCCAAAAAAACAAGCCCTAATTAAGGTGTGTTTGCTCCAGGGTTGAGTGCCCTCACAAAGTTCCTCCATCCAATAAAAAAGAATGTCTTCTGGGATATCGGCATGGTACGTAAAACACAAACTCGATCACTAATTTCTATATTACTTGCTTTAGTTATAAGTATATATCGTTTTGGACACTGACACGATCTCAAGACATAACTTTAACCGCTAATTTGTAGTGTAATATATTTATAAAATTTAATAAAATTATAATATTATACAAATCTACAAATATGGTTTTTCATGTATCCAATTTAAATATTTAAAAAGATATTCATAATCAAAGTTTCAAAAAGTTTAACTATACGTATATCCAAAATGATATGTATTTGTAACTGAAGGGATTAATAAATTTATAAAAACCTACTAAACTTTTAAATTATACTTGTATGAAAGTTCTTTTCAAGTTAAATCTATTCATATGTTCAATATGAATGTTGAAAAGCTATTGATAACTACAGTTTAGAAAGTTTGAGAGCACGCATGGAAAGACCGTTCTTTTATGACTGAAGGGAATCTGAGCGTCTTAGCAGTGTAACTATGTCACTCTGTCTGAATGGCGAGTAGAGCTATGAAATGACACAAATTTTTTATCCCACCCATCACAAGCAGCACAAAAACTAAAGTTTTACCTTACGAGTGACAACATTTTTCTAAAGTTGATGCTAAAACCCAACTGAAATTGTGCATATCGCTTATGATCAGTAACTAGCTAGTTTCCACCAATTTTTAGAACCGTTGTTGTGATAATATATCCTAAGATCGAGATATAGGGCGTGTTCATATTAGTTTCTACTTCTGACTTCTCCTTCTAAAAGTAGAAACCAATACGAACACCCTACCTTCTATAAACCACTACTTTTTTGCTTTCACATATAGTAGTGTACTTTGTATTTTATTATATCACAATTTCGTAAGTCGTATGGTGATAATACACTACTATTTATCAATCGCTTCTATCATCTATTACTATTCATCAGTCACTACTATTTATCAAACATAGCCAAAAAATCAGCAAAATTAAATATAAATAGACCCATTGAGCATGTTTGGTTCGTAGCTGCACTTTGTCAAACTCTAAGTTAGGTAAGTTTTAACTTAGACACCTGCACCCATGGCAAAATTTCTTTTCTGCCACACGAGTATCGCCAAAAAAGTACAGCAAATTTCCCTTTTAAATGTGGCATTGATTTTGATGACATAACCTTGTGCGAGTTTGGCAAAAAAAAAACTATAACAAACCTGGACAATCTTAGTAATATGAACTGAACATGCCCTTAGTTTACTAGCAGTGTAAGCGCGGCATCATGCCGCACTAGCTATTATGTGAATCAAAGTAAAAGAGTCAAAATTTTGTAAGAGAGGCTTCTCTGGAAAAAGCGAGGACCTGTATGTATTTCTAGAGAAAGCGAAGGGTTTTTTTCGCATAAAACCAAGGATCCATCTATAATTTTGGAAAAACCGCGGGGTGTTATCTATTTATAGAAAAATGAGGGTTTTTTTTAAAGTAAGGATCTATATGTAATTCCAAAAAATTAGAGGACTTTTCAAAAAAAAATGTGAATATAAGAAACAAATGAAGCAAATAATTAAGACGAAGTGCAAGGTTTTGACCACTTGGGGAAATCTCTTGCTACCTAGCCAGTGGACATACTGCATTAGTGCACTTGTGATGATGGGGATTATTGCCGCAAAGCGACAGGTGGCTATCGTGAACACCACAAGATTGGCAAAGAGAGATCTTGGGCAGTGAAAAAATGACCCCTGCATAAAATCTTTAGAAATGCATGTCACCTTCATGGACACCAACAACCCATTACTAATGTCTGGAATCTGAATTCAACAGGCAAAAGAAGGGCACTACAAAAAGAAATGTGGTATTACCAAACTCACTTGTAACCTCCACAATAATGAATATAGAGTTGCTAAATAACGCTCGATAGTTTTTTTTTTTAACTCGGATCAGTCATATTTTTTAGACGTTAGATCTTTATCCAACGGATCCCTTATACAATCTCCTCCAAAAAATATAAGTACTCCGAATTTAAGTCATTGGGTATCTATCCAACGGATCCTCTCATACACACCTTTCAAAAAAATATGAGTACTTCGAATTTAGAGCATTAGATCTCCATCAAACGTTTCTAAAATCTGACTAACTTTACTTAAAAATAATTAAATATTGTATAGACAGTCTCGAATGAATATCACAACCTAAAGACGCTAACAACTCCTATATAAACACAACTGAACCATGCTTGATGCAAACCACAAATTACATTACACCAGAAACATCAAGCTAGTCAACATGGCATCAAGAGCAGCTTCTCAATTTCTCATGTAGAAGTTGTCATCAAGATGTCGTACCTCGTGGCCTTCGCCATTGCGTTGCTCTCGCCTTGCTGCATCGCCTCCTCAAGGTCACTCTTGATCTCGTCCTATGCCGATGCACCGGAAGGCGGTCAGGTCGCCGCCCCGGGGCCGTCTTCGCCGCTCGCCGCACAGCCGCCATTGCTCGAACCGGCGGTGCTCGAGCCTTCAACTGCGGCTGCGGCTGCAACGGTGCAATCGCCGCAGCCAGCGGTTGTCGCCGAAGCACCGTCGCCGTTGAAGAACAACGGCCATGTGAAGAGCAAGCACCACGAGAAGGCATCACCACCCAAGCACCACGGGCACGGCCACCGTGCTCCTCCGGCGGACCTTTCGCCGCCGGCGCCACCGCCAGAGTCGTACGGCGGTCAGCCCCCGGCTGCACCGGCGCCGGAGTGCCCCCACGGCCAGAACCCGGCGTGGCCGTTCCCGTGGCCGCGTCCAGGCAACCAGTGGCCCCCGCTGCCGCCGTTCCACCCGCCGCCATTCCCGGCGTGGCCGCATCCATGGAACAAGTGGCCACCGTTCCATCCGCCGCCGACACCCGCATGGCCGAATCCAGGCAACAAGTGGCCACCACTCCCTCCATTCCACCCGCCGCCGGTTCCGGCGTGGCCGCACCCCGGCAACAAGTGGCCGCCACTGCCGCCGTTCCCGTTCCACCCACCGCCATTCCCGGCGTGGCCACAGCCGGAACCAGGCAAGCAGTGGCCGCCGCTGCCGCCGTTCCCGTTCCACCCGCCGCCGATGCCGGCATAGCCGCATCCTGGGGGTAACCAGTGGCCACCGGCCCCGTCCTTCCACGGGAACGACGTCCCGGCGACGACGCAGAACCCCAAGGAAGAAGGGCGGCGCGCGTCCATGCTCCCACCGCCGGTTCCCGCGCACAAGTGCACAACTGATCGATCGTCGATGCATGCACGCGCGCGCGCGCTCTTGCATGCCCTCCTCAAGGAAGGAAAGCAAAGCTTCATCAATTGCTAGATTTACACATTAGTAGCACTAGTACGGTCACGAGAGGAATTAGTGAATAAATTTGTTTCCTTGCAAGGAGAGATTACACAAGGTAGTAGTAATACGTTGTTAATTAATTTGGACCGCATTTGTACAAGATGATTGATATTTGATCTGCCTGACGAGGCCATGATATGAATAAAGCGATTTGACAAACTTCGATTTGACAATTAAGTTTGCTTCTTGTGGTGTGATGGGCTAATATGCTAATGCCTAATAATCAGATCTGTTGTTGTGTATGGCTCATATATGCAAAAGGAATAGACTATTTCTGAAAAAGCAGAGCGTCACAATGCAGATATCAAGCAGCACAAGGGACTGTTCTATTTCTTGCGAGTCCTAATCGAATATGTAATTGTGGTATAAATTTATACCATTGACCCCTTATAACTTTAATCATGAAAAGATCTCCTCGTACAGATGAAACCACCGCCATTCGACTCTAGGGGACAAAAGTATTGCTAAAACTCGTTAACAAATCTCATATCTTAATCGTTCTCTCATGTTAGGGCTACCGCCGGTTCCAACGAGTTTGAGTAAATTAGATTATACTAGCCTGTTGACATATAATCCTTTAATCATAAAAGAGTGACGTCCTAAAATACATGTAATCAAACCTTATTAACTGTGATCAAAGATATTATTTAAAACATATGGTTTTCATGTTTGAAAATGATAATACTGTTTTTGTCACAAAAGGGACTTATCTGGAATGTAGGAATTGAAAACACATAGGAATAGAAAAAACACATGACTTGTATAGGAAAGCTGACGCAATATTGCAGGAACACCCACAATCGAAGGCTCTCCTACTGTTTTCCCGCAAAGCAGGAGCACAAAACAGATGAATGGATCAAAAGCATTGTTTGGATGCTTGACAGGAATTTGAGAGACAAGGTGTATACAAGACACAAAGGAGAGAGGAATGGTTCAATCTCATGTTAGAATTCCTTTGTTCCAAAAGGCTATATAGAAAAATTTCATAGGATTAGATTCCTACAAAATTCCTCAAAAAAACCTATATTCCAAAGAGTGCCTAAACGATGTGTGAATTAGGCAATCAAGATGAACCATTTTGAAGCCTGATTACTAAAATGCACTAAAATATAAAATATAACTACATTTCCAATGGAGTTGCACAACTACACGTTAGGCCCAATGAATTTCCGCCTCTGCATGTACCCCTCACCGCACTCGGCGTCTTGTTGGAACAACTGCCTCTGCAATCGCCATCCTTTCACTGTTGAAAAGTGTTTCGAACTCGTAACCGTATTTTTATAGGATTCTGATTTGATTTTCTCTTTATATGAGATTCTATTCCTCCCACTATATATGTACCTCAGCAGTCCATAGACATCAAGCCTCAAGAGAAACTCTCCATTGTAATCTCTTCTTATTATAGTGATTTGCCTTCGAGTATCCGTGGTTTTTTCCCGTAAGAGTTTTCTACGTAAAAATTTGTGTCTCTTATCTTTATTTTTCTGTTCATTATTTGCAACATCCACCATGTTCAAAAGTGTTACAGTAAATGCTATAGTTTTTGACTGATTATGAGAGAGATTGAAGAAGTAAGAGATATTTATATTAAGAAACCACTCTATTTAAAGTGTCTCTTACATTAACTCTAAAAAATAGTTTATAGGAGCCAACTTGCTTTGTTCAAAGACTAACTATTAAAGACTAAAAATTAGAAGTTATTTAAAATAAAACCTTTGTCTTCTCTGTCTGTACGAAGACACCTCGTTGTACAGCATAGTAGTAACAATCTGCCATACGTACGGCCGTAATATCCTGATACACAGACAATTTTTTTTCGAGTACACACAACGAAAACTTATTTGTCTTTGCATTAAAGATTGAAGGAGAGTATCAACTTGATTGAAAACGCCTTACAATATAGATAGGAAAAATCAAGGTACCCGTCAGATGAAAAAGAGAAAACATGAGAAAGATTACAATATGCTTTTTAGATTGTTCGTGGGAGAAAGTACGGAGTAACAAAAATTCATGTGTGGCTTTAACTAGGATAAATAAAGTTACTATAGCGTTTACTATAATCAACTTGTAGATCCTATCTTAAAAAATTACTCTGATCAAAAATAAGTTATTGTAAAAAATCAAAAAGTAGATTTTAAAAGTTAGAAAGAAGAGACCAATAAATAAATTAAGATGTGAGCAGTAGCTATTAGAAGAAGTCAATCAAAAGCTTAACCTCTTGGACTGATGAACTCCAATTATATGCCACGATAATCCAATGTACACGTGTCGTTATCACGGTAAGTGGTATTTTTCTAGTGGTATGGATAAGAAAATCTAGTAATAAATAAATGCTCGAGTCGCTACGGTGTTGACTTCGCGCGAGTTTGCTGAGCGTGACATTTGCGTGGGTTAGGTTTTAGAGCAGGAAATCGATGAACATTTTGCCGCAGTGACAGGTGTTAGTACTGTTATGCCCTCTTTCTAACAAAGGGGAAAAGAAAAAGAAGAATTGTAATTCAAAGAGGAAATTTCTATACATGTTGTTTGGTTCATTGGATTGCATAAAAGGAAATTCATAGGATAGGAGTTTTTCTAAATTTTAGAGGAAGCTAAGGGCCTGTTTATTTTAGTTTCTGGCAGCTGCAGCTACTCCTAGAATCTGCAGCTCCCCAAACAGTTCAGATTTTCATCTAGATTCTAAGTAGCTAGAAGCTACAGAATCCAGAAAATGAACTAGTAGCCAGAAGCTGGGGTTATCCAGCTTCTCCAGATTCTGACTAGCTAGATACTCACCAACTACTTCTCAGAATCTACAGCTGAAACAAACAGACCCTAAATGTGAGCTCCAACCTCATGTTAAAAGTTTCTTTGAGAATTCCAATGCAACTTCTCTCTCCCCCTTTCTCTAATCAAGTATCTTCTTATCTCAGAATTCTTGTATTTTTCCTACGATGCATTCAAAAATGTCTTTTGAGCAATTCATGTGATTTTATTTTCTATGGGATTCATCAAGTCATGACATTCTAATCTTGTATTTTTTTTTATTCCTAAGTTCCTGCATTTGAAAGAGGCCCTAACAGGAGTAGTCTTTTAAAAAACACTAGAGTACTACTATAGTTTTTGTTAATTTGGAGAATTAACATCTCCTAGCATCTTGGACACTTATATATGTTAATAATTTGCAGAGATACACTTGTCCACCTGTATAATCTCTCGCCTTCAGCGTGTGGTTTTAGTTGTCTTCTGCATCATCTATTAATCATAAAGCAATTCCTCTTTCCTCTTCACTATTTAGGTGGCATTTGTATTAGCTTTTTTGGTGGTTTTTGGTTGTAGGTTATGGTTTTAGACTGAAAATAAATAGTAGTGGCTAAAAAAATATCTTTTAAAATAAGGTGAGGAGCGGTGTAAAAAGTGAGGGAGAGATGTATACGTATGACGAGAGTGAGATGAATAGGGTGGATGATGCACTCGTGACCTTCTGCCTTATCTCAATGAGATAGTAGCGAAAAAAATAGAGAAATCGTTTTAAAAAACTAAATATTCGTATTACCTTTTAACTTTTTTTAAAAGAATTTATAATCAGAAATCAATACAATCTGGCCTTGAGAACAGTGACAACGATAGATAGCTGCAAGCTGTTTTTTATTTTTATTTTGAGAACTCATATGGCCCCGCTCGTTTCAGCTTTTCTTCAGCTTCAGCTTCTAGTTTTAGCTTTTTTTTCACTATTCAGTAATTTATCTTTTTCTGAATTTTTTTAGATTCTTTGAGATTTTTTGTATTTTTCTTTTTTTTCCGTATTCCTTTGCATTGTCCGTGATGGCTAATATATTTTTCTATTTTTATATTTTTTAAATTTAATTATACCTAAAAAGTTAAATCAGCTATAGTAAAAAAAATCAATTACAGTAAAATTTCAATTAAAAATTAGAAACCATCGTTAAAAGATCACCCTCAGCTAATGTTATTACTGGTGCTACATGGGCAGAGTCACGTGGGGTCATGGGCTGGGTTTCTAGCTCAGAAGTCAGAATCGAAGCGACATGACTATCAGTGGTTGCCGATTTCTTGTCTGGGATTGGCATAAAGAATCTTGCTGTTGGCCAATCTTTCTTTTCTCTTTTAACACCAGTTTTCAAAAGGAAAATCCTGCAACTTTTTAGAAAATCATCATATTCATATGCTCCCGAGTCATATCATCCAAATTTATTTTTGCTGGTTCTGAACTCTCGGGAACTGCACAGTCAAAACGAAATCTTATCCTCACCATTTAATTATTTGCCTTTCATTAGCAACAGATCACATGTACGCAACTTACGAGTAGTGACATGCTATATTATTATTTGGTAGCACGTCTACACCTGAAATGGTAGGCGGCAATATCGACAACAAGGTTTCTAAATTCTATCTAGAGTTAAACTAGGGATAATCCTGCTATTTAAAAATAGGAATAATGATAATGATGATTACGTAAATATGGATGGTAAGATGATGTTATGGCCTCAAAATCGTCATTGTTCATGGTGGAACTCATAGATGTTGAAATTTGAGCCAACTTCGTTGAATTATCAATAATAACAATTACATAATTCTGAGATGGTAGGTGGCCTCACTCATTTTAGTTTCACCTTCTGGGTTTTAGTTTATTACTTCTAAATTTTATCTTTTTTGACTTTTTATTTTTCGAGCTTTTTTGTCTTTTTTTTCTCTATTCGTTTTATATTATCTGTGATAGGTTAACCTATTTTTTATTTTTTTAAAAATTTAATTACACTAAATAAACTATTATTAGCTATAGTAAAAAAATTAACTATAGTGTAAAATAAACTATAAATCAGCTTATTTAAAATCGAACTGAACAACCCTAAGACGATGCCATGGGCTAAAAATAGTGTCTAGCGTCTAGACAACTTCTTTAAATATCTAGGTTATAAAATAGCTAGAGGTTCAGAAGAATAACGGTCTCTCAAGTGCCAATTCATCTAGCAAGTGCGATTAGTTCACATATGAATCTAACAATGTATTTAAATAAATTCTATCTAGAGGCAGCACTTCGGCTAAATATGCAATAAGTTTAATATAAGCAGTTCCAATGGCACAACTACAATTCTATATAGCAACAATAGATCGCAGAGTTGCATGGAATCCTAACAATGTCTCTATTTAGCTCCTGTTCAAAATTGTCGTAGTTTTTGATTTTTGACTGATTGCGAGGTTGAGTAAGTAAGAAATACTCACGTTGATACGTCACTCCATTCAAGATGACTCTTGCAATGACTTCTAAAAAATAACTTATAAAAAACATCTTAAGAAGCCGTTCGTTTAACTTAAGAAGCTACCAATGCAAACCTACTAGAGCACTATTAAAAACTAATATAGCAAGATCAACAAGTTGAAAATTTTGTGGTGGCACAAAGTTCTACACGTGGCTTGTGGCTTGCGCAAGCTTCGCTGTGGCCCCAAACGCTCCCGCAGCAACCGGCAAGCCAGCGGCGAAACGCACGACTCGGATTCTCTCCCCAGTAGTCCGATGAACGCCACGTGGCTCACTGTCTACTGGGACCCCGAGTTTCCGACCCCACATGTCGTAGGCACCCTTCAGAGGCCACCGCCAAACAGTGGCCGGCCCCGCATCCCACAGCGACATGCGGCTCTTTTCCTGGGAAGTGGGAACCACGCGGCATTTCTTCCACCCACAGAAAATTACCGTTTCACCCCTGTCCTCAGTTCCCGCTCTCCACTCCCGTACGCCCCCCTCACGCACCGAAGAACAATCGCACCGTCCGTATGACCTCGAGATGCGTGCGATCATGCCAAAAAGCCATAGACCTGGTCCATTCAAGCGAGGATGCCCCCGCAGAGGTGCTACCATTCCCACGCCCGGATATTCCTCTCCACCCTGCACCCTCCACAGAAACCAAAAACCATCTGCACCATCCATTTGACCTCGTGATTCGTGTACATTTCATTAGCTCTATGCACCGGGTCCACAAGGAAGCGAGCCGCTGCCTCCGTCCCCCTCGTCTTGTACTACTCCCCACCCCGACCCATTCCTACCCGATCTCCTCCGGCTCCGACAACCCCGCAAACCCCAAACCCCGCGCACGAGCCACCGCAACCGCCCCCGCGCCGGCGTTGACCGGACTTGACCGCCATGGACCCGCGCTTCCCTCCTCCGGCGCCGTCCTCCGTTGGCGGCGGCGGCGGCGCCCCCCGCGGCCACCGGCGGGCCCACTCCGAGACGTTCATCCGGTTCCCCGACGCTGACCTCCTGCTCGACCCCGACGGCGACTTCTCCTTCTCCGACCTCGACTTCCCCTCCCTCTCCGACGATTCCCCCGCCGCCTCCGACCCCACGCCGCCTCCCCCGCCGCTGCCGCAGGCGTCCCAGGCGCCTCGGCCCCCTGGTGGGGCCCACATGAGGAGCCTCTCGCTCGACGCCGCCTTCTTCAACGGCCTCGCGTTTCAGGGAGGAGGGGCGGGGAGTGGCGGCGGGGCTGGGCATCAGAGGAGCGGGTCCATGGATGGAGCGACCTCGCCGTTCGAGGGCGAGTCCGCACCGCCGGGCGGGCTGCCAGACTACGCGAAGAAGGCCATGCCCGCCGATAAGCTGGCCGAACTCTCACTCCTCGACCCCAAGCGCGCAAAGAGGTGAGAAGATTTTATTCAAGCTATTTCCCTTCATTTTCTGCATCCTGAGTTGCTTGATAGATCCAAAGGGAGTTGGCTTGCTGTGTATTTTGGAGCTAATCAGCGGTTCCTGCTTGTTCTAGTGCCATGCGTTTTTGAGATCTTGCTCCTTGCTGTGCTAATTTTAAGGTTCTAGGGTTTCCTGTGGTGCAATCGAGTTGTAATTTAGCTTAAAGTTGTGGTTTCCTGGTGGTGATCTCTGGTGTGTAGGATTCTGGCGAACAGGCAGTCGGCGGCCAAGTCCAAGGAGAGGAAGATTAAGTACACCAGTGAGCTGGAGAGGAGGGTGCAGACGCTGCAGACAGAGGCGACCACGCTTTCAGCACAGCTCACGCATCTTCAGGTGTGTACAGTAGCTCTGCCTTCTTGTCTTTGGTTCGTATGGTAGTATGATTGCTTGAACCGAACTTAATTATTTGACTCAAAGCTTGTCAGATCAGTCGAAATTATTTGGTTGCTTTGCTTATTGTGCTGGGCAAGTGTGACAACTACGGTAGTAGCTTGTAGTCTTGTACCGAACCTTACAGTCCTTACTAACTAAAAACCTTGTGGCCTAGAATAAACAAACGACGTCCTTTACTTACATCCTCTCCTTATGATTGGTCACAGTAATAGTTAATTGTTTCAGCTTATCCATTTCACTCACATAACTTGTGTTTCCGTGCGTTTACATTAGTAGAGCCGTTAGTGTTTTTTTGGATTTCCTTAAAATTTAACTAGCTTCTTTCGCTAGGGTTGATAAGAACTCTTTGTTGGTTCCAACGAGGGGAGCAAGTTGTACACTCAATACTGTCCACTTGCATTATCTGATACGGAAGATCATAGAAAATCTACTTATTCTTTTATGGGCATCTGAACTTGGGATTTTGTACCTTTTGGTAACAGTCTAACAGATGAAGTCTATCGTCTTCTGTTTTTTTTATTCCGTCACAATGCGTTCTATGTTTTTCCCCACTTAGTTCTTTCCAAATTTCGAGTTGCTAGTGCCTTTGGGTATAATTGATTGTTCAGGCATACTGGATGATATGATCCTAAGGGGATTAGTTTTTTTTTTTGTAATTTCACTTCTCCAGACTCACAGTTTTTTTAATGAAATTTTCTTTTCTTGTCATACGTTCGCTCTTTATGGTGAATAATTTTTAGGATACATCCACCCACCTTCTTCAATGTATTTGTAATGGATCCAAATTTTATACGTAATTATGTTCTAAAATTTCTCTTGCTGCGCTGAAGCTATAAATTATCATGAGTATTAAGAGAAAGGGTTAGTTTGCAAGTTCGTTGCACTTTATGCATTAGACTAGGTTAACTGTGCAAGATTGATATATTATTTATGACGGTCTACTAAAAATACCACGTATCAGTATCAAGTGTTTTTCTAGCTGAGTATACTGTGTACTCATAAATGAGCATGTAGAGGATATAGGCATGGGTTAAACCCAGTTACATTATGAATATTATTATTCTTTTTGGATCCTATGGATCTAAATATGTTGTCTTGGCTATATAACCCTTGAACGGCTAACCTCACCCTCTCACTTCAGGCTTGCTAATTCCTAGTTACACGAAGATAGGGCGCGAGAGTTTTGAGTCGAAAAGTTTGTAGTGTTGAGTGAGAACTTAGAACAGTCCTACGAACAGCTGAATGCTCTGGAGCAGAATAAGCTGATCTACGCAAGTGCAATTGCAGCTTTAACTTCTGGCTATATATGGATAGCGAATAATTGCCTTGTCATTTGATCTTGCCAAGTAATATGTGGCCAAGTGATAATGAGTAAACGTAAATGTGTAACCTTTTGTTTTGGGACAACATACCTCGAACATTGCAATAAATTTTGAACTCGTCTATTTGATGATCGAGAGTGTTCTTGTAATTGATGTGACTACTATAATTTGTTGCACCCAAAAGTAGGTGTTGGAATCTAGGAAGCACCGATACTTTGCTGAACTGCCGTACCCGTGTCCGATACGGCGATACGTATCGATACGCGGCGATACGGTATCGGCGGAGTATAAGTAAATTTTAGGCCAAAAAAAATTAAAAATACCTCGATACGTTGGCGATACTTCGGGATACTTCGGCGATACGTCTGAGCCTGCAGCACCCAATAGGCCCAAGCCGGCCCACCTCTCGTGCCCCATATCCCGTCGCCTGAAGCCTAATCCCTGCACAAATCTCGCCACCTGGAGATCTTCCCCCCGTCGCAGCCTGGAGATCTTCCCCCCGTCGTCGCCTAGAGGTCTCCGTCGCCTGGAGATCTTCCCCCCGCCTGTGTAGAAAAAGGGGGGACACGAACATGATTCGGCAGGGCCACGCCCGGATCCAACCTCAGCGGCACCAGATCTAGCTGGAGGGAAGGGTATGGGCCGCGGGGACTGACTGGAGGCAAGACTGACGCAAAGGACAACAGCTAAGAGAACTGAGCGGCCCGCAGTCGGGCCGAAGGAACCCAGGGAAGGAGAGGGAGGTAGTGTAGGGGAGAAACCGGCGGAGGAGCCAAATGGCCGGCAATGGGCTAGCGCTGGTGAAGGACCGAGGAAACCCAAGGGGCGGAGTCGCCAGATAGAGAGGAGTGGGTGAGCTGTGCTGAGTTGAATGCTGCGTGTGTGCCATCGCTGGGTTGTGCGCGTGTGTGTGCCGTGCACTGTGCATGTAGTGTTATGCCGTGTTGTGTGTATGTGTGTGTGGGTGGGTACGTGGCATGTGTAAGTGAGTGTGTTTGGTGTTTGTAGATGGGAGTTAGCATCTAGTGCCAGGGAGATTTGATATTTAGATTTTAGGATCCGGTATAGGAGCAGATAGATAGGGATTTGCGAAATGTGACTCTAGTTGTTTGCTTAGGTTAAACCATAAATTAAAAGAAATCTTACAACTAGGATCATGAGTTATTACCAAATATCTTCTTGCAACCAAGTAGGTATGTCCTGTATGTGCCAACTGCCAAGTGGTATGTCATTTAAACTTTTTAATTTTTAAATACACACACACACACATATGTACTTGCCGTATCGACGTATTCTTGTTTTTGAAAAATATCGTATCACAGTATTTGTATCGCCGTACCCGTATCGCGTATCAGGGCATCTTAGGTTGGAATAATCCCACATTGTGAAGGGGCAGCGAACGGCTGAGGGACACCAATATATGAAGGGGGAGATTGTTGGAATAGTCTCATATTAGTTGTGGAAAGACAAGGAACCTAATTTAAAAGTGGGGGAGTTTCTCATCTTATTGACTAGCTTTTGGGGTGAGAAGGCCCTTACGATCCAACAGTAGGGGTGACAATGTAGTTGCCTTTGTACTTGATAGGTTGGTCATGTCACTATTTGAAAGCTGATTTGATTGAAGATGGTGGAATCATATGGGTGGTGTTATGTCGAGACCCGAATATGCAAATTCGGTCTCTCTGTGTATTCTGCACTAGTCCCAAGATCATGCTAGTGCACACAGTCAAACATAGATGAAATCACAATCATATACACGATCTAAATAAAGGAAAAGCTCAAATATCGAGAAATCTCAAAAGGTACGACCTTATGGTCAAGCTTACAATAAACTAGCCCGAAGGCTTAACAAGAGTAGCAGCAGAAAACCAAAATAACGCGTAGTGGCCAATCGACAAGCCCACGGGCTATCGAGTGGAGAACGAAGCCTAATCCGCGAAGTCGTCGAAGTATGCTCCTTCAGGAACCTCCTGCTGGTGAAACTCCTCTTCTTCAACTGAGCAACATTGGGCATAAAGCCGTGAGTACATTGGTACTCAGCAAGTCGTTTGTAACAAATGAATGCAATATAGTATGCAAGGCTTACCAAAGAAAGGCTGAAAGGTTAATTTGCATAAGTGACAGTTGAAATACAATAAAATAGATTGAAGGCGAACTTTAAGTAAAATAGTAATAATTACTTAATCAAAGGGATTGATATAACCACTTGCGGACCTCTCATCCACAAGCTAAACTAACCACTTATGGACCTCTCATCCATAAGCTAAACTAACAGTGAACACCTGTCCACTTCTATTAACAAATTTTTCAGAATTTACTACCCCTCGTGTGAAATCACCGAGCATTGTCCATGACCGAGGACGCGGCTATTCGAATAGTTTTACACTCTGCAGAGGTTGCACAACTGTACCCACACGATGTGATTAGCCTAGGCCTAAGGAAATCACAACAAGGCCTTTACAATGCTTTATCTCAACACAATTCTGCCCGCTAGGGTTTCGCATCACACCCTCCTTGCGCCACATGGAAATCAGCAACCATGTCCATCACAATGGCAGAATTGAATTGAAATATTACAAATTAATCAGCCAGGTCCATCCCATAATAGACATGTGGTTTGCACGATTAAGCTCAGATCAATGGCGCACAAAGTTAAGTCCTTAACATTACCCGGACGAGACTACCTCATTCCCCAAAGTACAATCAGATTTCCCTTTATCGCACGATCACTCGCGAGTGCAAAACCAATTTGTATGACCAAGCCAACGTCACACCAATGACGTGGCACAAATTTTAATACACGTGGCACCAACCACAGTTCCATATGTCATTAAGTCAAATTAATAATTAACCGGGGTGATGAGATCAATCGTAAATATATAAACCGGCTAAGCAATCTAATCGTATCAACCCATGTGACAAATAAACTAGCATCACTAAATAATTACCCAACCTATGGTGACAATGGCATCATGGTATTCCAAGGTATCAAGGAGGTATAATTTCAATTGGGACGATAACTACCAGTGCAAAGATTTGAATAAAAATAGCAATGCAATGTAATTTAAAACAAAATAATTAAATAATAGTTTGCAAAATTGGGTTCAACATGATCAAGGGACACGACTTGCCTTGGTTATGGTCAACGAGGTACTCCTTGTCTTCGGGCGTTGAACCGGCTCCTCCGGAATCCGAATCTAACGAGAGAGAAAGCGACCGAAACAAAGAAATCACATAAAATGATAAGCAAATGAACTCCAAAATTCACCAGACCAGAACCAACAGCTAGAGCTCGATTTTAGATGAATTTAGAAAAAAGAACGGGGTCAATCGGAGTTAGGACGGAGGAGAACGGGCTCTCGGAAAATTAATCTAGAATTTAATCGGGAAAATTCGAAAAGTGCATCTTTGTGAACCCGGCACGAAATTCGAGTTCACCGCAGACCGGTCCATGGAATGATCGCGCGGCCGCCGGGTAGGGCGGGCGTGGCGTCTTGCCGGTGCCGCCACGTGGCAAGGGTGACGTGGCGGTGGCGTGGTCGCCACGTGGCACCGGGCTCGGGATCGGTGACGTGGCATTGCCGCGTGGTCGCCACGTAGGCTTAGGGTGACGTGGTGCGGCGTCGCCTAGGGTGGCGTGGCTCGGCGTGGTCGCAGCGCACGATCGACGGACGGTGGAGGTAGTGCCGCGTGGCACGATCCGGGCGTCGGTTTTGGATCCGATCGAGCGGCCGCGATCGCGCGCGCGGGCGGAAGCCACCGATGGCGACGCGTGGCGGCGCGTTGTCGCGGCGTCGCGGCGCGCGCGCGAGCGCGCGCGAGCGACGCGCGCAGGGACCGGCGGGATGCCTAAGGCGGAGGCGGTGGCACGGCCGGGGTTCGGCGACGGCGCCGTGGCGTAGGTCTGCGGCGGCGCGGGGATCGCCGACGGCGGAGCGAGGAGCGGCGGCGACGGGGAGGACTCGGCGTCGGTGCAGCGAGAGGACGGAGGCGACGGCGGCGGCTTTCGGTTGAAGCGCGACGAACCGAGGTCGGCGCGCTTAAATGGCACGCGAACCGGCGGAGTTCGGGACGAGGCGCGCGCGCGCGATCGAGATTTAAGACGGCCATCGCGATGCGTGGTCGCGGGGACGATCCAACGGCTGATCGAGCGGCGCGCGCGTTAGGTTAGGTTACGCGGCGCGGCGCGGTACGAACGCAGACGGATGCGGGCGGCGGCGAACGGACGGCTGCTGGAAGCGCGGCGCGACGGGCGGCGTCGCGGCACGTGGCGGATCGACGGTGCGCGCGCGCGGCGGCGTTAGGCAACGCGAGCGTGGCGGCGGCACGGCGCGCGCGCGCGGCGCGCGGCGGGAGATGGCGCCGCGTGGCGTCATCGGACGGCGAAGCGAGCGAGGGAAGCGCGCGCGCGCGGAGGCCGGATGGCCGACGCGCGTGGCGCGAGGATAGATCGGCACGGGTTATTTCGCGAAATAAAATCTTTTCGAAAAAATGAAAAAGATTAAATAGCTCTAGAAAATAGCAGATAAATCCCAAAAATTCACCAAAAATACCAGAAAAATTCTTGAGACCTGAAGAATCCAAATAAAATATTTTCAACTTATGTTGATGTTTATTTTATTCAGATTAAATCATTTTAAAATTCTAAAATTCATTTGAAGCTTAATTCAATTTCAGAAAATTCTGGAAAATTTCTTGTGACTTAAGGAACTTAATTAAAATACTTTCAGATAATGTTGAGGTTTAATTTATTCATATCAAATTATTTAAAACTTTTGAAAATTCCATTTAAGCTTTATTTAAATTCAGGAAAGTTCCAGAAGTTTATTTTTAAATTCAAGGTTTTTAAAATCCCCAAAAATCAGGATGTTACATGTTAGCCTGAAGCTTTGGCAGCCTATGGCTTCTTCCGAGCTATTTATTGGGACAGCTTTTTCAAATCGATTTTTCGGTATTTGGTACGTTCGCACAAATACTCGCGCTATGATCAAAAGCCATCTGCTGCAGCTATAAGGCATCAGCCTAGCCGAAAAAAACCCACCCATAATAACCGAAGAAATATCTTTTGCTCCACAAAGCTTGCCTAGTACTGTTCGTTTTATTAATCTGGATTCAATACTAGCTGATGATTTTTCTTGGCAAGTTGGTGTTTTTACTTATTTTTAATGTTATTTTCTGAATGGGATGAATTTAAATTGCTACTCCACTGGTAATCAATCTCAGAAGTTCGTGTTTGTGATTGCTCATCAGGCCAGTTTGCTAGTGTTTTACTTTGGATTATACTTTGTGTCCTATCCAATGTTTTGTTGGATTATCTTAATGATGTCTTTTGTTCAGCACATATCATATATTCTCTTCCTTCTCATGTTGCAATTTGTTTGTTTCCAGAGGGATACTTCTCGCTTAACCACTGAGAACAGAGAGCTCAAACTCCGGTTGCAGGCCATGGAAGAACAAGCTAAACTTCGAGATGGTATGCCAGTCTTTTGGAAGCTCTTTAGTCGTTGTCATATATGCTCAGGAAGAAAGTCTTCCTGTTTCGAGAACATTACAGGGCATTTGAGATCTCGACCAATCAATCATGTTATGACCATATATCTACTCATCTAGTTAAGCAAGCAACCTGTTGAAATCCCCCTTTCTGTTTCATGCAGCTCTGGATGATGCCCTGAGAGAAGAAGTCCGACGGCTTAAGATAGCGGCCGGTCAAGTTCCAAACACGAACGGAAACCCCTTCAACGGAGGACTACAGCAGCAGCAGCAGCAGCAGCAGATGTCAACCTATTTCTCGCAACCGCAGCAGATGCACTACTTAGGTGGCCACCAGGGTCAGCATCATCGCCCAAGCCACCCCCAAAACTCTTCGACTGGAGGCCAGCCGCTGAGCGGTCAGTCCCTCAACGACTCCATGGATTTCATGTGAGGAGAAACTCATGCACCTCATGTCGCATGCATACCGACTGCAACTCGGTACTGTAAAGATAGCTGATGTATACGATATGCAGATGAATCATTCGTAGGGTAGCTAGCTGTTCGTTGTACCATTAATCAAGAAAAGCCATTCATGTATCACGGTCAATCATCGCTTTCGTTCTTGGGGTTAATGCCCTAGTCTGAAGTGTGAACGAACTGTGTTTAACATGTTGCCTGTCGATGTTACCCTGTAAAGATGTTATTGTGAATGGAATGGTTTCCGGTTGGAAGCTCTCGTAGTTTCGGGCTGCTTAGGGTTCGTTCTAAAGGGTTTAAGTTTATGATTTTAGTTATTGATTTTTAGTTGAAATTGTACTGTCAAGGCTATTAGTATTTTTCAAATAATTCAACTAAAAAACAAAAAAGTGAAAAAAATCGTTACATCGTTATAGGTAATGTAAAGGAATAAATAAATTAAAATAAATTAAAATTAAAAGTTGATATGTTTTAAATAATTTTTAATTTAAAAAATCTAAAAGTAAAGAAAAATCAGAAATTAAGCGGTGGAGTGGGGTTGTGGGGCTAATTGGCAAACAATGCCTCTTGTAGCAGTTTGGTCCAGCCATGCTACCGACGAGAATAAAATATAAGAGCTCACTGTTGCTGCAGCAGTATGTTGGAGGTTGATGCGGTGGATGTGTGCATCTGCTGTTGAATATCGATCCATTTCCTTTTCCACCTTGTTTTCTCCTTATATTTTTTAACATTGCCGTACATATCAGAGCTTCGTCACCCCGGATGTTCTTCACTCAAATGCAGGCACCGCTTGTTTTCACGATAGCTTTTACTTTTATTTTATTATTTTTTAATTTTATTATTTTTCTATTCTTTTAGTTTTTAAGGTTTTTTTTCTTTTTTTCGTATTCATTTGTATTATCCGTGATAGCCTAACCTGTTTTTTCTATTTTAATTTTTTAATTTAATTACGCTAAATAAGTCATCATCAGCTACAGTGAAAATAAGCTAGTTACAATAAAAAACATAAACCATTGTCATTCTGAGTGTCTCCGCAGACTGCCCAGCAAACAAATGGCATGGTGCGGCTGCAATAAGCTGAAGATCAGTACCATCCACGACTTCAAAAATCCTCGCAAACCCTACACTAAGCAGCATGTTCTTTTTTGTTGAATCATGCTAATTAACACGGTTAAAGCTTGTCCGAAGATTAAGAAATATTCATCATGTATGGCTTATATATGCAAAAGAAAGGGTTGCGTCGCTTTTCTGGACACAACCTTATAAGGAAAAGAAACACAATTTGTATGGGATTATGAAATATCGTGCGCTGAGGTGTGGGAGGCAAAGCCCCCCGCGATATAGACTAGGTGTCCGAATCGAATATTTAACGGTAGTATAAATATATAGCCCCGACCTATTATAACCCTAATTATGAAAAGAAACTCCTCGTACAGACAAAACTGTCGCGATTTGACTTCCGGGGATATAGGTATTACCGAACCTCGTCAATAAATCTTCGTATCACTTATATATTTTTGTATTTGTTATTATTATTCTCTCATGCTAAGATTACCACCGGTTTTAACAAGATTATTCAGGGTGCTTCTTAGAACAGTCATCATGATGTGCACCACCAAGATCCATCCTCCCCTCATTGTAAGCCTATGCCCCATAAAAAAGGCCCAACTAAGCAAGCCCATCACTGGGAGGCTGACGCGTGTAACTTGTTCGGTTCCTCCACTGGTCAGTGCCGTCACCCTCTCCGTCTCCGACCGAGGCGTCGCCGGAGGCCGGAGCAGCGCGCAGACCGAGGAATCCCACCCCGCGCGCGCTCTCCCTTCTCCGGCCGAGTCAGACAACCAGCTACTTCCTCCCCGAATTGGCCTGCTCCGAGGTGGGTTAAGGTTAGGTAGGTTTAGGTATCAGCACCACCCCCGCCGAGGCACGCACGCGCACAAACTCCATGGTTTCGTTTCGCGCCAACGACTTGCCGTTGCGCGGTAAGGCTCGCATCACGTGTTGGTCCGCACTCCGCACCGCACATGGAAGGCAGAAAGAGTCTTGTATCGGCGATCGCCCGGCAGTTGCAGGTGCAAGTCATGTCAGTTAAGCGCACGCACATCCGAGGAGGCATTACTGTACATGGAATTCGGACCATTCGGTCCATGTTGATGATACACCAGGCCTGAATGGGTTCTAGCGGGGAAATCGCATCCTAGCGATTTTCCTTGTTTAAGTTTGGCATAGTAGTTCAAGAAAACCATGCTAGTTAGCATATGAAACCATGGAGTCCTACTTCTAAACTCTATGATGTACATTTTACTCGAAGCAAGTATCATTTTTAATCTTCAGCAAAACCATGTTAAGCTTTCTATGGAATGGGGGGGCCTACATGATGTAGCTTCCCTAATCTTTTTTCCTGGTCTTAGTCATGAATCATGAAGTCCACATTAACTGAAAGGAATCAGATATTTTATCTGAATTTTTTGACTTTGGAGTATGACTTGGACCTTTGCTTGCTAAGCTTGTTTGCAGGAATCTATCCAGTACAGCAACCTGCCAGTCCTTTTGTTTTCATTAGTTAGACAGCTAGGTTATGCAAGTGACTGCCACAAGATTTTGATGTCACCTTCCCTTTTTTTGAATTGGCAGTTACCTTCCCTTTTCAAAGTTCAATATACTTCTGCATAATTGTCGAAATTTTTCAGCTGTCTAGGTTCATCTTTCAGTAATGTCCCAGTCTTCTGAAAGAGAAATCAGTTGACCATGCATTGCCGCCCTTGGATTGTGATGTGTTGCTTACTCGAACCTGAAATTTTGGTGCTCTGTGTAGTAGGATGCAAATGAAGTGTTGACCCCACTTGACAGTGAATTTTGCTTTAATCTACACAAGCCTCAAATTGAACTTTACCTAGAAGAGAGATTAGCTGTCTTCTTCTGTGGCTTTGTGATTCTATCTAGAGCATAGGGTATAATGCGAAAGCTTATTTTTTGGGCCTGGTGCTGGAATCTTTACCCCATTATTGATCAAGCTTCAAATTGAGATTATTTTATTCACTTTTAGCTCATTTGTACTGCATTCTGTCATTCATGGCGCCATGCTGTAATCATTTGTCCCCTTAGAAAATTCGTGCTGACAAAACAAGGCTGATAATTGTTAGTGACTTGTTAAACTAGCCAGTGAAGCAGTAAAACAGAAAGTAACATATTCTTTGACATCTGCTAACATGAAAAGTGCTTTTTACCTAGAAGGAAGTCTAGCATCTCGTACTGGAGTTACGTTTTCTATTGAGGAAAGGCATAATACACATGCAAACCACACTTAGCCTAGTTGCCTAATTGCTGATAATGGAACCTTCTACCTGCCTCTTGTCTAGATAAACCAAATAGAGACACATGGAAATGTTTATTGATAGACAAAGGATGATAATTTAAGTGACTTGCAGACTAGCTGGGGATTAGGAGACCACACTGAGCTGATGCTGCAGAACAGAAAACAACAGGTTGTTCTGCTGCTCTTGTGTCTTCTATTGCTTTGAGATGCTCCTCTCATCTACCAAAGGCCTTTGAGTGTGGGAATTCTTAGTGATTTTTGTCCACTATGCCCGCTTAGCAATTTTTTTGACAGAAGTTGGGCTGCATCACATTAATGAAATGCCGACAAGTGTCTTTTGAGAAACTATATTATCTGCATGAGAGTGTGACATGTTACACAACCTTTATTTTTTTTCTCTCGAACACGTAGGAGAGTTGTGTATCATTATATTAATAAGAAAAAGGAATCAAAGAGATTTAAACAAACCCAAAAGGGGCCAAGAATACAAAAGGTGATCAACAGACCACCCACATAACCATGCTATGGCCAAATGCGCCTGAGGCCTTTGGCCCCTGCCATATACCATATTTTTGCCTCATCTCTAATCTTTTATACTAAAACGCTAGAGTTAGGAGAGGCCCCCTCAAAAACACATCTATTCCTATACTTTCAAATTTACCAAGCCACCAATAGAATTAAAAAATTAAAACCCTTTTGATATTGCTTATCTAGTTGCCGCAGAACTTGGCACCACCAAACAAATAAGTTAGAATCAATAGGCCCAGGTGTATGGTGTCGCATACCAACCATGGATAAAACTGTGAACCACATTGTTCTTGAGAACACATAGGTGGTGAGTAGATGCTGGACATCCTCCTCCTCTTGATCACAAAGTGGACATTTTTCGGGATAGTTCAGTCCGCGATGAGCCAAACAGTCGGCGGTCCAACATCGATTAAGTGAGACCAACCAAATGAAAAATTTACAGCGAGGAGGGGCCCAAGATTTTCATATCTCTTTCCAGGGCTCAAACTCAATAGCCCCCACAAAGAAACGCCTATAGACTGATCTGGTGGAGAACTCACCCGACGGTGAAGAAACCCATAAGTGCTGATCCTCCATTTCAGAAGCAAGATTCACGTCAGCCAACAAATCCCATAGCTAAAAATACTCTAAAAGCGCCTCTATAGACAGACCATTACTAATATCACGGATCCAAATAGTATAAGTTAAAGCCTCCTGCACAGATCTGCAGTTTGCAATTTTTTTCTTTACATGCTTACACAGGGATGGCGCAAGATCAGGCAAGGATTTTCAATGTAACCATTTGTCACGCAAAAAAAGTGTTCTATCAATGTATGCTCAAATCATCATGAATGTTTGATTTGTATTCTCTAATTAATGCTTTCTTTCCTTTTCCAGTTGCATTGCTTGCTAACTACAATTAGGATGATACTGAGGTACCTACCTGCCAGCCTTAACTAATTATACACACACACATACACATACGTACGTACGTACATACTGAAGGCAGTTGTTCTACTACTTGTGATGACAAGTTCTGTGCTGTCAATATCTTTTTCGAAGTAAATGTTTTTCCTTCGCATTGTCTACACTCACAATTTTTCGTTGTGCTTCGATGTCGATTTTTTTCCTGATTGAACATGAAAATACTCCATGATGATACACAATGCACGAGTGTGCTGAGTGAATTCACAATGCAGAGTTACTATTGATGATGTGCAGATTGGCGCCAGCTTAGCTTGTCCTGTAATACCAAACACATCTTGGCACAATGCAGGACAAAATATTTTATTTACTTCAGTGGAACCATCTAGATTTTTGGAAAAAGAAAATGGAACCATCCAGCGCTGAAAGCTCATTTCAACACATCATTTTTGCATTTGCATCTGAAGTAGTCAACGCAAAGCTGTACATCGTTGCACTCCATGCACTGCGGATCCAGCCATTTGTATGTGAAGTTCTGAACTAGTCAGCCATTGGCTTTTTCTGGAACAGATCATAATGGAATTGCCAGAGAGAGATCCAGGACAGGAGTTCAGAATAAAAGCAAGAGGTAGCTTGGAACTGAAAAACCTGGGTGGCCCACGTTTGTTTTCTGTAAGTTCCCCTTTGCAACAACTCTTCTCCTTGAGACAAGCAGAATTGTCCTCTATTGGCTACATCTCATAAATATTAATAGGTTGACAGAACCAATGACTCCATTTACTACATTAAGAATCAGCCAATAGTTAAGTAGATAACCTTACAATAACGGCGATGTATGATTGCCTGATTGGTATGAAATAAAGAGTTGAGTCTGGAAGCAAGTTGGTGTCACAAGCTTATTGGACACTGGTAATAAATTGAACACACATTAGCATATGAAAAGTAACTGTGCTTGGACTGGTCATAAATAAAGTTGAAGTCTTAAACATTTGTTCTGGATCAGACTGAATGAACTGTAGTACATTGCCAGAAAGAGATAGTAATGAACTAGTTCTTGAACGCAAAATTAAATATCAAAACATATGTTTTGCTTTTAGGCAATGCATTTTATCGTTGCTTTCTTGCATTGTTATTGCTATTTGACAACAGGCTATAGCAATTTAGCAAATAGCAACTCCACATGGAGTTTTTTATGCATATGCTCCAATACTTGATTAGATGCTGACACGTAGAAAGAAGCATTCTAGGAATATACCCTCAGCTCATTCTCAGTTCCTTCTGCTTCATTCTGACAGGCCAACAAAAATGACACAGTGCACAGCGTCTGCTTTTGTTTTTTATTTTTATTTTTATTTTTTGGAGTATGTATGCTCTGAAGTTGGTAGAGAGCTACACAAGAGCCAAGCACCTTTAGTTAGATCCATGATGCATTAGGGCTCCCAAGATCAAGACAATTTAGCTTGCATTTGCCATGAATGCCAGACACTTTTCTTTTCTCCTCTCCTCTGCTTCCCCCTTCACCTCCTCATTGTGTCTATAAGTCACGTTGAAGCACACAGAACAAGGCAGTTCTTATGGTAAACAGCAACTAAATGGAGACCATGCCATATCCTTGCTCCCCTCTTCTCTCCTTCCCCACACATGAAGAAAGTAGCTATTTCCTATGGTCTCCTCAAGTAGCTCTCCATGAGAATGCCACCCTCCATGTTGATCCTTTCCCTGATCAACAAGAAGGTCATGAGTTCTTGGACACCATGGCCCTAGATTCTAATGATTTGCATCACCAAGATGCTTCTGATATTGGTGTGTTCACCAATTGTGATGCGAGGGTTTGGGGCCAAGAGAATGGCAACTTGGTGGCGATCCAGGAGGAGCTCATGGAGGACAACAGTTTAAGCGACCTCCTCCTCGCTGGTGCAGAGGCGGTTGAGGCGGGGGATTCCAGCCTTGCCTCAGTAGTGTTCTCAAGGCTTGATGACCTCTTCCTTGGCATCCCTGACAACGCAGCAGCCGGCTCCTTTGATCGCCTGGCCTACCACTTCGGCCAAGGTCTGCGGTCCCGGATCTCCGGCGCACGCACCAGGTGCTATCCACCGGAGCCGCTTCTATCTGGTAGCATGTCGGTGCGCCAGATTATACGAGAGCTGTCTCCGTTCGACAAGTTTGCGCACTTCACTGCCAATCAGGCCATTCTGGATGCCACCACAGGCGACACGGCTGTTCATGTCGTTGACCTGAACATCGGCGAGGGCGTCCAGTGGCCGTCGCTCATGTCAGACCTTGCCCGCCATGGCGGCAAGTCGTTCAGACTTACGGCGATCAGAACAGATGCTGACTACAGCGATGGCGCTTGCCATGCAGCTGCACGGTGGCTCTCGGAGTTCGCCGAGTCCTTGAACCTTCCCTTCCAGTACAGCTTTCTCTGTATACACAACGAGGAGGACCTGCGTGTCTTCTTCAGGAACTGTGAAGGCTCCGTGATCATCTCATGCGACACGACAAGCATGTCGTCGTACAGCTCGCTGAGCGAACTGCAGACGCTACTGCTTGGCTCTGTCAAGAAGCTACAGCCTAAGCTAGTGGTCCTCGTGGAAGAGGAGCTGGTTAGGATTGCAAGAGAGGCGTCTCTATCAAACGCCTCCTTTGTTGAGTTCTTCTTCGAGGCGTTGCACCACTTCACCACGGCGTTCGAGTCACTGGCGAGCTGCTTCAGTGGCGGCAACTATGGGGTGTACCTGAGGCTCGTGGAGAGGGAGATGGTGGGGCCAAGGATACAGGACTTTGTGGGGCGGTATGGGTCTCTGACAGTTGGGGCCAGTGCTCCTGAGGTTTTGGAAGGGTTCAGGCCTTGTGAGTTGAGCTCCCGTAATATTGCTCAGGCCAGGATGCTAGTCGGGTTGTTCGATAGGAGCTTTGGGGTTCTGCATGGTAATGGCAGGCTTGCATTGTGCTGGAAGTCTAGGCCATTGACCTCTGTATCTGTTTGGATTCTGGAATAATACTCAGGGTCTGTTTGATATGACTGTGGCTTATAACTTTTAGATGAAAATTTTGAATTTTAGCTATTTGTAATAGAGATTATAGGGAGATATATACCCGCTTATGATTTTGAATGGTACAGATGTTGGACTTTTAATGTATACTACAATTAACTTGTAGATCATATCTTAAAAAAATACTCTATTTAAAAATTAGATATTATAATAAAAACTAAAAACCCGTTTGAGAAGCTAAAAAAACTATCCCTAAGTGTTCTCTTGCAAAAGTTGAACAACTTGTACACGAGATAGGCGCATAGCATAACTGATTTGTCCTTCTCTGGTACGGCGTTTTCTATGACTCTGCTTGGGTCGGTGTCAAGTTCTTACCTGCTTTTCAGGTTGTCATGGTGTTAGTGCAGATAGCACTGACCAATTGGTTAATGGGCCCATCTTATTTGGTTTTTTTTTTCTCGTTCTTTATTTCTGTTCAGCTTCTTTATACAGCATATAAGCTGTGTGGATTTTACTGCAAGACTACTCGAGATTTATCTTAGATGCTTGTTTTCCTCCTATGAGCCAGGTGTCAACTTGTGCAAACGGAGAGTGAGGCTGGGTGATGCAGAAATTTCTTGAAGTAAGGTTATGGTTTTTAGGTGACTCCAAAAAAATTTTAACCTGCTGTCGTTACTTTATTTTAAGCCTTTAATGATAATTTTGGCCCATCTGCACAAAATAGAGAAACATCATAATAGAGTATTATGTTTGCAACACGTAAAGCTTTGGGCTGTGGTGTTTGCTCCATTTCTGGAGTTAGTCAAATGAATGCCAGCCCAGCAGAATCTGAATCCTCAATAATCCATTCATATTTGGGCTGTAGTTGAAATCCATTAATACCTCTACTTTGAGTTCACATAGATTTGCCTGTGGTGACCACAAATTGCTCTGTTGTGCATTTAAAGATCTAGTTAATTTTGTTAGTCACTTATAAATTGTAAAAACTATGTAAAAAGTATTCTTAATTTTTAGAATAATTAATAGCCATCAAAATATTTAAAACTATTTGTGACGATTACAATAGCACATGCAGATGTAAAATAGTACATGAGATTTAAGATTACGCATAACGATTAAAATTGTACGCGATGATTTAAATAGCATATGGGTCATAAAAAAACAAATGACAAAAATAAAATTCAGACATTTCATAGAGACGCCTTAGTTTAATTAATTTAATTATTATTTAGGATTTACTTTCTGTTATATCTATAAGTAAATCGTCACACGTGTATTAATTACGGAAAAGAATAGGTACAAAGAGGGAAGAATTTAGTCCAGTTGACTCTGAGACCTAAAATTATTCAGCTAGGTAGATAAATTAAATAGGCATACTAGCATACGTGAAATTAGCTATGAATGATTTGAATAATTTCCAGAGCTATGCTATTAATAATTAAATCGGTAATTGTGTCATAATTGCTAACTTCAAATTGATTTGCAGATATGGCTCACGACTGTGGTGGTTCAGACTAGTCTTTCGGCCTGCTGGACTGGCACATCGACGCGCTGCACCACATGAGCCATCATGTCGCGTATGCTGAGGGTGGGGACGAGGAGGCCTAGTTAGGGGTGGTTTGTACGCGGACACCCTGACTAGTTTGGAAATTAGACCCACGCTGGATAGACAGATTTGTGTACAAATTATTAACTATGTCATGTCTTTTTACGATATTTACGTTATATACTTACTTCTTCATGCTTTACAGGCTGAGCAATGCCAGCCTTCTACCTGTCACGCGGATGGTGGAGGCCACCGACGAGGACAGTGCTCCAGTCGAGGAGATCGGGGAGGCCCACGCTGGTCTAGAGCTTTCACAATGGTTCCCGTTCTATCGGTTACTGCCGACAGCTTTGCTGGACCGGTGGCAACCCAAGACGTACACCTTCCACCTCTTATTCGGGGAGATGGCCCCACTCTGTAGCTCAGTTTTCCAATAAGAGATCATCTTCTCCTTCTCCTTCCTCAGGTATATCAACTTGGATTCTTGATTCTGGTGTTTCTTTTCATATGATATCTAATTCCACCAGTCTCACTTTCATGAATCCTTTAGCTGTTCCTATCACTGTACAAACAGCAGATGATATTCCAAAACTAACCATGCAGCTCATATCTGCTGGTCAGCTCACTGATCATAGTTTTCGTGTTATTCTTGATTCTGATTCTTGTTGTGTTCAGAATTGTCGCACGAGAACTCTAGTTAGTACTAGCCCTCGCCACTGTGACTCACAATGGCTCTGGGAGGTTAACTGGCTTTATCTTCCTTCTGCTACTCCTATCAATCTTGTTGCCTCCACCACCTCCGCATCTGCTGCATCACCCACCGTACCTTTTGCTCAGTGGCATCATCGTTTAAAACACTTTTGTGGGTCGCATCTATCTTCATTAATTCATTGTGGTCTTTTAGGGTCTGTATCCAGTGAAGCTTTTCTAAATTATCAGGGTTATAAGTTTGGCAAACAGTTTCAACTTCTCTATCCTTGCAGTGAGTTAGTTTCTGAGCGTCCTTTTGATTTTGTTCATTCTAATGTATTGGGGCCAGCTTCTTTTGTTTCAAAAGGAGGTCATCGATATTATATAATTTTTATTGATGATTTTTTAAATATATGTAGATATACTTTATGTCATCTTGTAGTGAGGATAACAATGGAGCTGGTAAAAAGACCTGCTTGGTTTCCATGGATTAGGAAATACACTAAGCGGTTCTGAAGCTATCCTCTTCATTGGTGGGAGTTTGTAATGACAACTATTTGCATTTGACTCAGTAAGCAACTAAAAAAGGCATTAAGCAACCAAAAACACATTATAAGTTACCTTGATTTGGGCTATGGGATTATGCATCCAATCATGACCTCCAAGTTGGGCACCACCTCCAGGCTGCCGTGGAGGCAGAACTGTTCGTTGCCATCGTGGACCCTT
Source organism: Melocanna baccifera (assembly GCA_036346265.1). NCBI lineage: Eukaryota > Viridiplantae > Streptophyta > Magnoliopsida > Poales > Poaceae > Melocanna > Melocanna baccifera. The sequence continues at coordinate 19,356,551 of CM070707.1, read as the reverse complement.
AGTTGCCCTAGTCATCAGGTCCAGATCTACGGCCCCAGTTGCCGTCGGCCATCGGACCCCTAATAGGCGACGATGTGTGGGACCAAGGCGACGGCTGAGCCACTTTGTAAGGGTCTGACGGTGGTGAGGAGGCGATACAAGTAGAGGGGCAGAGGCAGTGGTGGCTGGGGGAGTCTGGGAGGAGAGGGAGGGAGGAGAAGGAGGGGGTAGCACGGGGGTGACGGTGGCGAGGGACGGAATGCTTGCAGGGAGAGAATCTACGGGTTGGGGGCGCCTGTCGCCGTCATGAGCGGGTGGGAGGAGGATAGAGAGCACACAGGGCAGCGGCAGAAAGACAGAGGTGGGAGAGGGAGTTGCAAGAGAGGAGAGGCAAGTAGGGAGTCACAAGGGAGCGAGGGGGAGGTGGCAGGGGCGAGGCCAGCTCCGGAGACGGCGAAACGAAAGGGAGGAGGATGAGGGTGAGAGCGAGAGGCAGCGACGGCCTTCGGGATGCAAGGAGATTGGGAGAGGAGAAGGGCAAGGGCTTGGGGTGCGCTCGTGGATGGTCCAACCTGGCCCGTGGCTCAATGGGATGGGTAGATGGGTGTAGGACCTCGATATAATGTAAGAAACTACAATGTGTTTTATGCAAAAATATGGCTTTAAACCCTCGGGTCGCTGGTTCGAGGGGATTTCGTTGGAATTTCAATAAATTCAGAGGCTTTTCTGCAAAACGGATGATGTGGACATCGCCGGCATTCCTTCGGCTTTAAAAGTTCTATGATTGCTACCACTTTACTGGAACAACAAATTAGAAGATGGCACGCACGTACATTGGTGTTTACAGCCTTGTAGTTTTCGTGCTGGTTTCTCTGATTGGAGTCAACTTGACGCGCAGAACGCCGCGGAAGAGAAGCACCAGGGCACCGATTTCACCTAGGCAAAAGTGTTGTCAAAACTCGAGCTGGCACTCTCTGATTGCGAGCGGTTCATCCTATTCCCAACTTCCTAGGGGGCTCAGTCACACTCGACTCGTAAGAAACAAGACAAGGAAGGAATCCAAGTTCTTACTCGTCCCTTCTGAAAACTGGATGAAATTCCACCTGCTTGGTGCTAATCCCACACAAACAGCTACCAACTTATTTGATCACCTAATTGTCTTTTAGAAAAACTGAATTGTTTGCGATGGTAATGCAATTGGTCTACTACTCTCCTTCCAAAAAGATACCGTTTTGGACATCAACATGGTCTCCGACATATACCTGAAGTTTCGTAGGATTGTTAGAATCGCGCATATATGTCGTTTAGGGCATCAATTTATACAGTCCCCAAAATTTAACTAATGAATATAATGGTCCCTGTTTGAAATTTCTTCTTCCAACAGTACCGAATGAACCAGCCATGCATCTCTGGCTATCATACTGTGAACAAAATGGAAGAAAAGCATGTGTGCACTGTCCTCTTCTCCGAGTACTCCCCCCCCCCCCCCCCCCCCCACACACACACACACTCGGTATATATAGCGTTCCACCTCTGGAGCTTGTGTTCTCCACACTCCTGCGCTTTGGTGTCGCATGCGTTTCTGTGTGTCTCGTTACTTCCACGGCAGTGTCTTCCTGTCTAGTCGAGACAGTGATGGAGGTGGCCACCACCAATGACACCAAACTCACCGTACCGGAGTCCATGGAAGCCTGTGGTGCCACCGACACCGACGATGCCATGTCGCCGTCGTCGCGACACGTCCAGTGGCTGCGCGCGGCAGTCCTCGGCGCGAGCGACGGCCTCGTCTCCACGGCGGCGCTCATGCTCGGCATCGGCGCTGCCAGGCCAGCTGACGAGCGGGCCGTCCTCCTGTCGGGCCTGGCGGGCCTCATCGCCGGCGCATGCAGCATGGCCATCGGCGAGTACGTGTCCGTCCACGCGCAGCTCGACGTGGAGCTGGCCGAGCTGAAGCGGGCCGAGGCTGTCCATGGAGGCCCACTGGGCCGGGCCGGGCTGTCAAGCCCAGGCCAGGCCGCGGCGGCCTCGGCGCTGTCGTTCGCCGCAGGGGCGGCTGTCATCCTTCTCGTGGCGTGGTTCATAACGAGCTACAAGGTGCGGGTGGTGGTGGTCGTGGCGACGGCAACCGTCTCACTGGCGGTGTTCGGCGCTCTCGGGGCGGTGCTGGGCCGAGCTCCGGGTGGTCGGGCCGGGCTGAGGGCCGTAGTCGGAGGATTGGTCGCCATGGGGATCACTTACGGGCTCATGAACCTGTTCAGGACCCATGGAGGTTGATGGGCTGAGAGAATTCGTCATGGGTGATCAGTTAATGTAGGTTGATGGGCTGAGAGAATTCGTCATGGGTGATCAGTTAATGTGTTTATTCAATCTCCCGATTGGTGTATTATTACGCTGAACAATGTATTATGTATGTACAAATATTAATTGACACAATTCTCCAAAGGAAAGAATAGCACTGTTCAAACATTGTTCAAATTGTGAAGAATCGATTGCAAAGATATAAAAAGGAAAAGATACTCTGAATTCTCATTTTTCTGGTACTGCCAAACAATAGAAATGATGAAGTTGCTTGCAACAGAGCCGCTTGATTTAACCTTGTATCATTAAGACTTACAGCATTTACAGGCAAAATGCATCTGCATCTGGGCTTCAGGTCTAACTTACGAGCCAATTCGTCCCTTTCCTCTTAGTTCTTGCATTAAAGATCAGTAGATCACATTATCAGAACTGGACAACTTCACCAGAGGCAAAAGAAAGAAACATCGTGGTTGAAATGAAACCATTTGATTGCATCTCACTGCATGCTCTGCAGACTTGCAGTTAAACATTTCAACTTTACACCAAACCCACAACTGAGTCGTCATCTCAGAGCAGCTGGATGGATGGATATAACCTATACACATAGAGTTGGTCACACCCTAGTAGCAAGTAGCAACTAGCTGCTTAAGGTATGGATCGTCAGCTAGCTTGTACTACATAGTACATATAGCTATGTTCTTTTGGCTTTTGTCCGCGTCGGCACACACGGTTTTAGGCTTAGGAAGCCGTTGGGAGAATTTGCTTCGAGAAACTGTCTCGTTTGTTTGACCTTCAGAGAAGCAAAAGCCAAGTCCAAAAGAAGGGGTATATACAACGCAAACTTTTGTCATCATACTGTATGCTAAGGGTCTCCATCTGTAGGTTTCTCTCCCAACTTGGTGTCCAGGGGCTGTTTTTTGCCACGACTCAGTATCGATTCTCTAATCTCCTTGTATTTCTTCAGCTCCTCCAGCGCATGGGCTGCCGTCCTAGATCTCAAGAGAGAGGAAGGCACTGCTGCAGAACTCGATGCGACGTTGCCATGTTCCTCGGTCACGACCCTCTGAACTGAAGAAGATTCTTGAGGAACTAGGGGGGCTCCAATTGACGGCAGGCTTTCCCTGAGGCCAGGGGCAGTCTTCAGCATGCGCACAAGAGCCCCAACAGCTGCAGCTGGAGTCCTCGTCAACGAGCATCCAGCATCCTGGTTCGTTCCTTGGTCCTCCCTATCTGAGATGTCAGCCCTGGAAAATAGAGCAAAATCTAGTTTAGCTTATATGAAGATCGAGAAGATCCAAATAGGTGAATATCTGAGAAATCAAATGTGCGGTAAATCCACAATGTCCAGAAAAGGAGTTGCAAAACTATCAAATTGTTTGAGCCTGCTCGGCTGCTCCCACTGTGTTCTTGTTGATTAAAATCAACAACATAATGCTAAGCGCTAGTCCCTGTATAGTCACTGTATAAAAGGGAATAAATGTATAGTAATCAACTTACCCCCAACATTATTAGGTTAACATGAGAATATTTAACTATCTTAACTACTTCAGAGGTAAGACACTATTGCTTGTTTAAATCGGTAAAGGTGGAATAAGTTGGACCTTCTAGAACCTTCTTGATTAGCTAAATGGCTTAGAATTGCTGCAAAAAAAAACTAATATAGCAGCCAAGCAAAATATAGGGAATGATTTATCCTGCACAGAGTAAGTTCTTATTCCAGATAAATTATCCCACAACCTAGCATTTTAAGATAAGCTTCACAATGAAAGTGGCAGGCTAGAAATGATATGTAACCCCTATGTCCCATATGAGCATTCCAAGCTATATCAATTTAGTAGAACTAAGACTAGTCTGCAACAAAGATAGGGGCAGGGAACCAGTAAAAGATTTTTGAGCTAACTGACCATAACTTTTTTATCCATAAAAATCCTCTCATGTTCCTTGTCCAAAATTTATCTTTTGATTTTACAGGGTAAAATTTAGTGTATGCATGATGTTTCTACTTTGTATGTCTAGCCGTTGGATTGGTAAACTGAATTCTAGCAGAGCGCTAGAGTCCAACCATTTTTATAAAAAAAATATCCTTATTCACCAAACTTTATCAAAATCTAGGCAGACTCAACCCAAACAGGAGATTAGCACCATATTGGACCTAGGGTATGGTAGGCTTAACGTACCTAGGCTTATTTTACCCAACTGAGACGGACTATGCCAGGCCCATCTCCACTTTAGGTCCAAGCTTAGGGCACCCCGAGGCATCAGGCATACCAAGTTACCAACAAATGTCCTTCCCTCTTGCCTTCTCTGTATGACTCCCCTCCTCCCAGGTTAAGTTGTTCATGTCCCACCCCACACAGCCTGCTAGCTAAACAATCTGGTACAATATTTCTATCAATTATTAAAGAAAACTAGAGACGTAGCACTGTCTTTGGTTCCGATCCATTTGTCATGTAAACTGAAAGCTAGCTTATATGGCAATTTCTATGCTTCTATATGTTTGTGAATGTAAAGTAATAGCCAAAAATTGTTCTCAACACAACATATAGTAAGCAATAACCGGGCGAAGAGTAAGAATCAAGCTAACATGGCAAATAAGAAACTTAGGGAATAACGAGAAGTAATAGAACTAGGGAAAAATTGAAGATGTAACTGTCAAGTTTCTAGAAGTTGGTTTTATTTGAACAAAGGTGTAGACATGTGTGAAACTGTGAACTATAAATATTGCAAGCGCCTGCAAGCTTATCTTGATAATATAGAGAACAAGTGCTCAATCCAACAAAAGGACCATGCAAAGAAAAAATGTTACAATGGAATACACATCAGCATATTGTAAAAATAATGAATTATCTGTAATATATTGCCAACTAGTATGAGGAATAAAACTGTTCTGACTCGTGTTACATAAATACAAGCAAATATGTAGCTACTGACAATCTAAACTAGCATTGCGAAGCAAACATGGTGCTTTCTCATTAAGAAAACACCTATAGAATTAATGAACAAATTTGAAACTTTAATTGAATACAAAAGCAGCAAACAAGTTCATAGACCTCAATGGGCATTGAAAATTATACTAATGCCCTCTTATCTTGGAACAAGACTACAAAGACGGCATTTCTAGGCAACTAAGACGTTGAATTTCATCAAATGGAAATTTGAATTTGTATGCCATGTATGGTTGGTGCTTTGAGTATTTTGAAAGGTTGGGCAGCATGTGGTGCAAAAGAAACGTTGGATTCTTCATGTTGGGACTTGGGAGCAGCTAGGGCCCCTTTGCATGTGCTGGAAAAGTGGAAAGTGAAGCAGCAGTAGCAGCTGCATGTGAAGGGGAGGAAAGGTGCAGCCAGGGGCCAAAAAAGGAGGAATTGCATCACGGGAGGGGAGAGGAAAAGCAGTAGCTGCAGCAGCACAGGTGGGAGAGGAGAAGCTGCAGCAGCACAGGAGGAGGAGCAGCAGCACCACTACGGGAGGGAAGAGGAGCAGCAGCAGCAGCCGCAAAAATTTCAGTGAGTAATACTAACCTCAAGCTAAATTAGTTAAGTGCACGGGTTTTTCCGGTTTCTGACCGGTTACCGGGCCGGTTACCGCCCCCAACCCAACGCAGTTCAAATTTCAGTTTGGCAAATTTTATCCGGTTTTTCACCGGGTTTTCCGGTAACCGGCCAGTTACTGGTACCGCCCCTCGAGCGGGATTTGCCCTAGTTCCGGTATTTCAAGCTAAATTAGTTATGTGCACCAGTTTTTCCAGTTTCTAACCGGTTACCGGGCCGGTTACTGCCCGTCTGCCCCAACCCGGCGCAGTTCAAATTTCAGTTTGGCAAATTTTATCCGGTTCTTCACCGGGTTTTCCGGTAATTGGCCAGTTACCGGTACCGCCCCCCGGGCGGGATTTGCCCCAGCTCCGGGATTTCTAACCTTGGATGGAACAATGTCACAAACCATATATATTTTCAATAAGGAGGAGACTAAGCAAGGGTACCTGCTAAGTTGATCAATGATGGTGTCTCTATCTTCCCATGCAAACGCCAACTCCCGATCATCCAGTTCATCCATGATAAAAAGTTTACTTGAGGTCCGAGTCAACTTCAGTCCACAAAAATATCCCAATTCATCTTTACCAAAAGATAAGACCTACAGCAACAAGGAGAACCAGAAATTCATCAGTCAAAAATCATATCCAATTATCCAAAAATAGAATCTCATAATACAATTAGTGTTGCTTTAGCAAGCTTCACATATTGCTTGAGAAGATCAAATAACAAATATGTGAATGTGTGATTACCTTTTGCAAGGCCTTGTTTTTATCAAATTCTCCCAACCTGACCAAATCCTTCCTTACATTTGAGTTATCATCAGGAGGTGTCAAGTTGTCATTTTGAGATGAGCACTGGTGCTTACCCTTCCAATGTGGAGAAGGAGGCAGCCCACTACCTCCTCCGCCAGCCCTCACTGTGGGAATAATTACTGGAGCACTCTCATATCGAAACAAAGGATTTTTTGGATAGCTAGCTGAAGGGGAATAGGATGGTGATGGTGACAAGGGTGGTGATGGATACCATCCTTCAAATGCTATATTTTTCTCCAGCCCAGAGGATGATAAGCTATGTTGATGTGAGCATGTTGTTACAGAATTATCATGTATAAGGATACGTGGCTGTAGGCGTCCACGGGGTTCTAAATTCGTAGGAGAAGGAGATGGTGATACCGATGGTCCAGGTCCATGCTCGATGCTCCAACTGTGCCGCCTGGTCATTGCAACACATGCAGGTGCAATGCCAGCTGAAGGCAGGGAATTGAACTTCTTGAGGAAGTGAGTTTTGGGGCTCCCGATGTAATCCATTATAAGCTCCGTTGGCATAGGTGTGGTTGGCTCCAGTGCCGCCGCCACCTCCAGCACTGGCACATAAGAAACTGACAAGCTCAGGCGGCCAAACAGAGTTTCAATTGGAGCAAATGCATAATGCTTCATCTCCGCATCCTCTGCCCGGGTAAACGGCTCAACAAATGATGATATCCTGTGTGACAGGTTCAGAGGTCGGATTCTCCCAGATGAGTTCAGCTCCCGGAAGAGATCGTATGCTGGCAAGAGCCTGACAACCAGATGCAATGACCGGAGTAACACTGTCGAGCCCTTGTAGGTACTCCTGTACAAGCTACGATCCACAGCCGAGCTGTTCCTAGACTTCCTGCCATTGTTCTTGCTGCCATTACCGTTGCCACTGCCGGACTTGTGGGTTTCATACTGTATTACCCACCTCTCTATGATCTTGCCAGCCCCAGCAGTGGTGGTGTTGGTATTGCCGTGGTGCAGGAGGACAATGTCAATGACCAGTGGTTCAAGGTTGCTCTGTCGCCACAGGTCAAAGTTCTCAAGTGCGGCCGGGCAGCCCCGGAGTGCAAGATTGAACCACCGGTCACGCGGTTGGCTGCCGGACATTGGCGACGATGGCGTGGAAGGCCGCGTAAAGTTGCGCAATGACTCATAGGGCGAGCGCGACTCCAGGATGATGTGGAGGCTCTTGGCGAAGAACTCAGTGATCACTTGCTCCACCATGGGTGGCTCCGAGGAGGCGGCGGCCATGGTTGTGTGGTTGTGGATGGTGCCAAAAACAAGAAACTGGTCAAATTTGGAGCTATTGGAAGCCAAGAAACAGATCGAAAAGCGGCAAAATTTAGAATCTTTGATGGCTTGGGAGTCTCTGCGGCAACAAGCCAAGCAAAATTCACTAATTTTAGGTGGCCAAGGAGTGCGGTTGGATTTCTTGGAGCAAGAGAACGAAGCTACCAGATCAAATTGGTAGGAAATTGGATGCAATTGGAAGGCGCATGGAGATAGCAAGAACCCTAAACTAAACCCATCAAGAACTGGAACAAAAAAAAAAGTTGCACCTTCGTAACTCCAAACCGCACAAAAAACGCAACTTTATCCCGAAATCCCACCAGTAGAGAAAAACACCTATTTCGTGGGAAATCTCGCAACGAGACAAGAGCACAAGGAAGCCGCTAGAAAAAAAAAGATTTCGACTTAACAAAAGAACCCCAGAAAAATCCCTAAAAATCTAGCAAGTGAGAGTGTTCTTGGAATCCTGGTTCGAGTCCAAGAAACCCAAAGGGGAGCGGCATTGGAATCAAACCCCTCTCCTCTCCTGGGGAATCGAACGGCCGGGGCCTAGTGCCCGACCACGAGGAGTCGGGGAATTGGAGGTGAATTCCATGGAGGATAAGTAAACAAATGGGAAAAGAGATCACCAGCAGCAGTTAGCTGTGGGGGACTTTTTTTTTTTTTGAACGACTTTTTTCAGGTTTTGTTGCCTTTTCTTTTGCTACCCGTAAATATCTTTTGCTTTGTTTTGTATGCGTGTGATTTTTTTTTTTTTTTGTAAAAAGGGCCGCGGATTCTCTGCAGTAACAACTAACAAGGATTATACGTAATCGCATTGTAACAAGGATTATAACTCATCTTTACTATTTAAAAAGAAGGAGTTGGTGGTTGCCGTCACGTTCACCCTCCCTCACTTCTTAACCATTCGATCTTTCTCCTCTCTTCTCAGCCACACGATTTAATTAAACCCTAAAATCCAATATCACCCCTCCGCCCCCACGTCTACCCCTCGCTCTTCCCCCCGCCGCCCCCACGCCTCCTCCTCGCTCTTCCTCCCGCCACCCCCACGCCTCCCCCTCGCTCTCCCCCCGCGGCCCGCGACCTCCTCCCCATCCCCACCCCTCGCTCTCCCTCTACCGCCCCCCGCCTCCTTCCCTCCCCCCCGCGCGCCCTCCTCCTCCTCCGCCCGCCGCCTCCTCCTCCTCCCCCCCCCGCGCCGCCTCCTCCTCCTCCTCCCAAGTGCCGCCGCCTCCACCTCCAGCCCCGGCGCCTCCTCCTCCCCAACCCCACGCGCGCCTCCCCCTCCATCCCCGCACCGCCTCCTACCCCCATCCCTCTCCTCCTCCTCCGCCGCCTCTCCTCCCCTCTCCTACTTGAGTTGTCCCCTTTCTCCGTGGTAGCACAACATCATCTCCTTCACCTCCGATCTCGCGCCATGGATCCAAATCCTAACCCAAACCCGACCGACGCCTGCCCGAACCCGAACCGGAAGCCCCGAGAAGAGGCTCACCGCCTCTCCTCCGTAGCGCCGACCTCCCGACTCGATGACAACATGGAGGCGAGCCGTCGCGGAGGACGCACGACGATGACGAGGAGGGCTACCTCACGGCGCGTCGAGGTGGGAGCGGCAGCACGCGCGCCACTGGAAGGACGAGATGGAGGGCTCGACGAGACAAGGACGCCGACGCGGTCCACCCACCCAGCCAAGCGCCGCTACGTCGTCGGCGGGGCGAGAGCCTCGCCTCTAGCGGCGGCATCGACAAGCCGAACCGAAGGCCACGCCGCGGTCGCGAGGATCGGCGCGTGACAAGAGGCATCTCGACGAGGTCACATATGCCATCAATTTATCACGTTTGATACGATTGTGCTTATTACTTTGCATATTTTACATGACTATGCGCAGTGTGGATTAAGCTAATCCCATCATATACTATGAATTCTTCACCCCCCAATTGGCCAATTCCACTCCTCATCGGTAATTTGGCTCAATGTGTGATACCCATAGTTACCACAACTAACATATAGTACTAACTTTTGAGACGGCGCTCCACGTCTAGCATTGGTACTGATGCCTATTTATGTTCATTCTTATCCTGCGTATTTAATTACATGTACTAGCTTGTTGGTATTCTGCGTATTTTTCAATGTTTGCACTATACCGCTATTCTTTGGAGGGTGTAGGCGGTATGGTTTTGTGTCACCCTGAATGCGCTCCTTGATGTTTCAGGATGATACTTCAGCTTCCTGGAGGAAAAAGGAAAAAGCATTTCTTCATTTTGAGTAATTCCGGCAAGCCAATATGTTCTAGGTGATATCACTTATGCATGACGAATTCATGATAAGAGTTGACCAAGAATGGTGCATTTTCTCAAGCAAAGATATAAGATTGTGCATTTTTTTCATCATGTCAAACTTTCAGGTATGGTGATGAGCACAAGCTAGCTGGGTTTTCTGCTACATTGCAAGCCATCATTTCCTTCATTGAGAACAGGTGTGCAACGATCTGATTCCACTTTTGGTGATAACAATGATTAGATTTTGTGGCTCGACTTTCTTTTTCTGTGGGCTGTCTAATTTTTTCTTTTAGTGACCTTTTATTGCTTTCATCCAGTGGCGACCATATCAAATTTGTGAGGGCAGGAAAACATCAGGTGAGGTGGCATTCCTTGCCAAAAATTTACTCTGTTCTTTATCTCATTTCAGAAGGAAAGATGCATGCTTTCTTCCATTGAGGCTTGAATAACTTGGTACAGCTAACCTGGAAATCTTATATGCAAACCTTTCTAACTATGAAATATAGTCTACTAAGTTGATTTAACACTGTCTTTCACATAGTTTTCCTCGTCAAGGGTCCAATATATTCAGTTTGTATAAGCTGCACTAAAGAGTTGTACAAGGATTGAGGGGACAACTAGAGCTCATGTATGGGCAGGTGCACCCACTGCTGCATTAATCTTAACATAATTAAATTTGATAGGTTTTCTACAAACTTATTCCTCCATTCGTATCCTGATTTATCTCTTTGAAAACATGGATTTGCAGATGTTGCTTATTCTGACAAAGTCGGTCAACAGGTGCTTTGAGAAGAATCCAAAATTTGATATGGCACCGCTGCTTGGTGGCACGGATGCAATTTTCCAATCTCTTATGCATGCATTCAATTGGTCGATTGTGTTTTTTCTTTGCTTGTGATTCATCTTATGCCATATACATTTTTTTACTTTTAATGCTAAATTGAAATGTCAATTGAACTGTTCTACAGGAATCCTGCTACATATCTTCATGCATACACATGCCTTCCCCTTGCCCAATCGACAAGGCAAGTGGCAAGCGTTGTTTTGCAGGACATTGCTGATTCAGGAGTTTTATTTGCACTGTTGATGTGTGAGCACAAGATCTGTACAACTCTCTGCCAGAACGTATAGTGCGGCACTAATTTTATATGACCTTTTGAGCCATATTGTATCAAATCCTGCTTATCTGCTTAGATGTAACATTGATACTATGGTTAGTTCTGGATACACTTGAGGTGCCACTTGAACCTTCTAGAGGTTCATACAATGGCATACATCTTCTTTTTTGTCTGTCAGTTAATTATTTATCTTTCACCTGATCCATGTAAAGATGACATATCTCTAGGAAGTTCTATATAAGGCTTACCACTTGTGTTGCTATGGTGTCACATATCTTTTTAATTTCTTGTTCAGAGCAACCTTCTTCCATAACATGATTCTCCATATATGTAATGAATTCCGTTGCAACGCACGGGTACATGACTAGTGTCTATAAAATAACAGTGTGTGTGATGTGTTGAAAAGACACTTGTCTGTAATTAATTGACTGAGCATGGCTACTCGATAATTAGAGGTGGTTATCGAGCCAACATATCATCTTATTAAGCTTTTTTAAATTAATATAGTTTAATTTAATATTATTTTATTGATAGTTTAGAAGTATTTTTAGAATCAAACTAACGAGCTAAGTCAAATCAAAATTTAATTTCATCCAAAATTGATTTATTTAATGTTTAACCAATTAAAAAGTGTAATTGAAACAATTTTGAATCGAATCAACAAGCTCTACTAATAGCTTTTTTTTCCATCCCTATCGATAATGACTAAACAATTTACGCTGGAATAGTATAACTATCCTAGGGTGACGAGGAATTCAGCAACAATAAGGAAGATGTTTCACAAGCACCCGAATTAACTACCACATTATATTTGACATATCATTTTGTTAAAATTAAATCATGCAAGGTATTACGGTAAAAAAAAATACTTGGCATTTTAGATATAGGTCTAATACGATCAAAGTAAAGACCTGTCTTGCTCATTCGCTTAGCCTTACTCTAGATCAGCTACGTACTCTTCCAAAACCTCAAAATCTGATACGCGAAAACAACCAATCCTAATGAATTCAAATAAATTTAAATAAAATTCAAATGAACTTTACTTTTAGAAATTTTGGTATTGTTGGATAAACTTTGATTTTATAAAAATTTACTGATTACTATCTGGTAACTGAGTATAAAAACGGGGTATTGTGACCAAACTACGAAGATCCAGTACACACATGTCGGGATCAACAGTTCCAGACGATAGAGGGGGTGATCGAAATAGCGATGGCTTTTGGCTGAAAAAACACTGTAGCTGGCTGAAAAAACACTGTAGCTGAGTTAGTGGATAGTGTAGTGAATAGTGAAAAAAAAGCTAAACCTAGAAGCTGAAGCCGAAAAAAGCCGAAACGATCAGGGCCAGATTGTCCTCGTACTTATCATCGTCATCGAGCCTCTCTCTCTCTCTCTCTCTCTCTCGTTTGCCTTTTCCTCAAATGTTCAGGGACTAGGTCTTCTTGTGCAATCAGCTGGGTCTTCCAAAGGACTAGGTTCTCGGACTTATCATCGTCTGGACTTATCAACAGTTCCAGTGCTGCAGAGTGCAAGGTCATAAACTATTAAACTTTATGATCATCAAATGTATCCACTGAATCTACTGAAGTTCGATGAAGATTGATGCATAAGGACCATGTCAAGCTTCAATAGTGCTGGTAGTTTCCTAAAGATTAATTGCACATTGCTTTCATCTACAGGTACCATTACAGTCAAGAGCTTACGGTTTTTATAGTATAGCAGGCGTGAGTCGTTCTGCTATGGCTGGACTGAGTACGCTGGCTGCTGGAGATAACAAGGCACGAGGACCCAGTCCTTTGGAAGAGCCAGCTGACTGCACAAGAAGATAAGTAGCCAAATACTTTCTACTTAGTTATCTTCTGCATCATATTTACTTTTTCCTGTTAGTTACCTCAGAGTAGTTCACAAGGAGCCCTGAAGTGTATGTGCTATGTTTTTTTTTCAATCCATCAATTTTTTTAATTGGAAAAAACTTTTTTTATATAAAAAAACTAGGGCAGAAGCACTGCCATTCATTTAAGAAGGAAGAGCAGAGAGTTTAAAAAGGGCAGAGCCCAAGAAGAAAGAATGGATTGCTCTATATAAGTTATTCATTTACTTGCAATTCTGAGGCGAGCCTCCTAATTTGTATGACAATCAGGTTATGAAGTGAAAAGATGTAGGTTATTATGAAACCAATTACTGTTTTTTAACTAAAGAATTTAAGTAGCTAAGAGTAATAGCAATTACATTGTTGTCTACCATCTTTTCCCGACGGACTAGTGCCGTGTGTCAAGACTGGACTAGAATAATACTCTATTTGGCCATAAATACATGTTATTTTGGACATTAATACGGTTACCAAAATGCTACTTTGATCACTAATTTATATTATAATATAATTATTAAATCCAATAAAGTTGTAGTATTACGGAAATTTTTGTTTTTGCCACTGATTGAAGCTCATTTCTCACTTATGCTATTCCCTTCGTCCAAGTATATAAAGCGTATTTTCTATTGGTATATAGACCAAAGAGATAGTGAAAATGGCTAGATTACTCCTAATTATTATTTCTAAGCAGTATATTCAATGCGTGTATGTAGAGAATAGCAAATAAAGCTGCATATTTATTAAAGGTATAAAGGGAATATCACATTAATTTTGTATTAAAATAAATTTTGTATTAAAATATAAAATAAATCTTATATTTATATATAAGATCATTCAAAAAAATATACCTTTTAAACTTGGACGAAGAGAGTACTATTTTTGCAGTCCATTTTGCCCCCCTTCGGTCAAGTCAACATGACTTGACCAACTCAAGCATCAACAATCTCTCAACTAAAGACTAAGGGTGGGTTTTCTTAGGTTGTGGCTTTAGATTTTTGGCTTATGATTTTTGAATTCTGGCTGTTTGCAAGAGATAGTACACAGAGAGAAATAATCGCATAGGATTTTGACCGGTATAGTTGAACTTGGTACAGTGTCTACTACAATCTATCTGTAGACTCCGTCTTGAAAAAATATACCATTTAAAAGCTAGTTACTGTAACAACGGAAGCCAAAGCCAAAGCTAAAGCCCAACTGAAGGTAGGCCAAATTGCCCATGTGAGCAGCCTCTCTGTCACCTCTCCATTCCTCTCTCCAACCATCAACTAGCACCAAACTTCAAGGCCAAACACAAAATGGCGATGAAGTAGAGGTGGTCGGCTAGGCTGCATGCTATGAAAAGTGGTCAACATTGTCGTGAGCTTGAGAGGTTAGTAAGGGTCCAAATTGTAGATTAAACACTACAAGTTGTAGAACCATGTCGAGAATGCTTATTGTTCATTTGTGCTGAATAATTGGGCAATTGTGTTGAGTCAAAATTTGAATTTATGAAAGTTTACAAGTTTTCATAATTGCTATCAAACTAGAATGGTCTGACCGGCCAGGGGTGGTCTGGCCGCGAGTCCGATGTGACCAAATTTTGGGTGACGGTCGGACCACTGGTACGGTGCAACCGGTTTTTTGTTGGTGGCTGATTTTATTTCCAGAGAGGTGTTTTCTAAATACTTGACCTGAGTGGTTAGACCGGCTGTGGGGGCGGTCCAACCGGGGCTAGCAGTCTGACTGACCGCTTAATGGCATTCAGACCAGTTTTGTCTGAAATCTAAAAGGTTTTGGATATTTATGGGAAATGATCACAAGTTGAGTTCTAGAGTTCTAGGTCATTACATTCATGGTGTATGAAGCATATTTGGACTAATGTGGAACCAGTTGTGAAGAACTCATGTTTAGAAATGATTTTTTTAGTCTTTGATGTGTAGAAAGTTTGGAGGCAATTATAGTCGATAGCATGGACCGGGACTAGGCTCGGGGATGAGCTGAGGTACGATTAAGAAAGTCAGACGGGATGGTTGAGTTCAAGAAAGGCATAGAGAAGATTTTGGACGTTGAAGGGAGGCTGCGAGCAATGGTTCATCGAATGACTCCTACAAATAGTTTGTAAACTCACCTTGATAAACCATTCCGTTTAAAAGCCAACTTCTAAAAATCAAAAACTAGAAATTGTTTACAACATACTAAATTGCAGAGCAACGAGTCCTCGCGTACAAGGAAACGTGGGCAGGCCATCCACACAGACGACGACACCTAGTTACAAGCACTACTACAGAAAATCGTATCACAGACGGTTCAAAAACGTCATCACAGACGGTTTTTTGAACCGTCTGAATTTATGGGTCAGTGATAATCGAAGGTTATCACAGACGGTTTTCAAATCGTCTGTGGAGTAAATATCACAAACGGTTTGTAACTAAAAACCGTCTGTGATAGCTATCATCGCAGACGGTTTGTAAGAAAAAACCGTTTGTGATATAGGCACAACACAGACGGTTTTTAACAAAAAAAAATCATTTGTGATATATCAATATCACACACGGTTTGTAACCAAAAACTGTCTGTCATAGTCCAGATTATCACAGACGGTTTTTATTGAAAAATCATCTGTGATAGTCCACTATCACAGACAGTTCATTTGTAAGAACCGTCTGTGATAATCCTTCAGCAGCACAGACGGTTTCCAAATTAAAACCGTCTGTGATAGTGTACATCATAGACGGTTTCACAAAACCGTCTGTGATTTACCATCTAATATTAGATTTTTCTGTAGTAGTGAAGCAAACTATGCGCAATGATGAGCGGAATGATTCGCTTCCCCGTGTTTAAACAAAATATCGATCGAGGACCAGGAAATCTGTAGCTAACTAGATCTCGTGCCAGCAGTTTCTTTTGGTGGCTCTTCTGCGTATGAACTGTGATCATATTACTTGCATTTGGTCTGCAACCCTAGCTTCCCTGTACCGTTTGTTGTAAGGGTTGGCCATGCAGCTAGCCTCCTCATAGTTGATGTATCCATTACCAAGAAAATCACTGCAGTTTCTCCAGCATCCTCGATCGTATGGATTTCTGAAACGTCATTCGCTGCCTCGTCAGTTGTCAGATTTCTGAAACATGACATGCCACTGAGTGATGGAAAGCCTGGTGACGAACCCTTAGCAGCAAATGTGCATTGTGGCTTGGCTTCCGTTTTGCTCTTTCTAGCATACTGGGAACAAAAGAAATTGTTAAATGATAAGCAATTGCACATGAAATAATAGAAATATATAGATTCTCTTGTGTTATAAACAAAATTCCTTTTAATGGTTCCAGGCACAAATAAAATTTTATGCTACGTTGCTATTCCAAGAGTAGAAAATACCCAGACCATAATGAGATACATGATAAAGCACAATGACAAATAGAGCTTCTCTTTTATAACTAAGGAATATTTGTTCAAAATATGGAAACATATATAATGTACGGAACAAGACAGCGCAACCAAACACACTACAATACAGCCTAAACGATCGCTCCATGAGACAACTTACCTGTGTTGCTTGTGCTCCCGTCAGAATAAGAGCTAGCTCCAGTTAATAAAAAGACATCCATGAACATGAACAATACAGCAGCAGGATGTTCTGTCAATATGAGGTAAGAAGAATTTTGAAACGCTTACAACAAATCATCAACTCGAAGGAAGTGATAAAAAAAACAGGTGCTCTACATTTTTTTTGGGTTGTTCGATCCCAGCATGAACGTCTTTACCAGTATATATATTGACCTTCTTGCTCTTTGATCACCATCTATATTCTATCACAACCTGGGTGGAAAGACGAGAAAAGTGAAGTGCCACATTTCCAAATATCCATTCGGATTAACACATACTAATAGTGAATTGCCTATATATCTTGGAACCTTTTCTTTCTGCACCTATTTGGTCCCAACTTGCTCCACACTTCATCTCGATCTGCGAAGGAAAAGGGCAAAACTGTTCAGATCTTGTGACAAGATCGGACGAAATGCAGCTAGAAGATGGGGGAAGAAGAAGAATCCAAACTGTATGGGAAGGTTGAGGTGTAGATTCCATTTTTTGAGAACAGCACCATTGTACTTTCCGCAATTACCTACTAGTTTAGTTGCAGATAGAAAAGATATCATACCTACTCATGAACATTCTAAAAAAAGGTTAATTTGATTAAAATATGGCCTAATGGTCAACTTAAACTTTACAGGTGTCTAAACCTAAAACTTAACTTATATTCAGAAAAACCGAAGAAATTCCCACATAAACACTTGAGTACAGTTATAAACCTAACACAAAAGTTGAAACATCCTTTCTTTTTACGGTGTTTGTTTTGATGAAAATAAGTAATAGATACTCAGCAAGTCTCTAACAGAATATATTTATAGGGCTATTATCTATATGTAAAGCTTAATCAAAGAATGATATTATATTTCTTTAACGTGAAGCCAATCTGCCGAATATCATATTAAACCTAATTTACAGACCTATAATTTAGCCGTTTTTAATTAAAATAAAAAAAATCTAAAATCAATTGATTTTGTAGGAGCAACTCTCCAAAATCAAAAGTTACTGGAAAGCTAAAAAGAACAGTGCCTTATGTGAGTGATTTAATCATGCACATTCTTGCAAATTGTTGACAGGCTGGGTTTGCTGGGGATGATGCGCCAAGGGCTGTTTTCCCTAGGTTTTGCGGGGCGCCCCCGTCACACCGGTGTCATGGTCGGGGTGGGGCAGAAGGACGCCTATGTCGGCGACGCGGCCCAGTCCAACGGAGGCATCCTCACTCTGAAGCACCAGATCGAGCATGGCTTTGTTATCAGCTGGGACGATATATTTGGAGAAGACGACCCAGATCATGTTTGAGACCTTCAATGTTCCTGCCATGTGCTGTCCCTGTATGCCAGTGGACGTACAACTGGTAATGATCCATTCGTATTGCTGTTTACGATCCTACATCATGTAATTTAGCTACTATGTTTGAGATTGTTGGCGTTCAAGGCAGTGTTGTTGGATTCATTTTATGGCTCAATATTATGGACCTTGCAGAGTCTTCATATGTAATATGTCCACTGGCTGCTGCTGCATCATACATGGCCTGCTCCAGCTTATACTCACGCCAAGTTTGTTGCTAGTGGTTACAAAAAAGAAGGGAAGGTGTACCGCCTATCTAGGATCATCTATTGTAACTGTACTTGCGCAAGCCGCATTGTCAATTCTCTTGTGCATTCATCTGCGAGATATATGTAAGTCTTTTCGTTCATCATTTGGTTGACAATTTCTGGTTAGTGGTTACTGTTATGAATATTGTGTGTATTGATATAAAACCCAAGGAGTCATATATATAGGAGAGTACAGGAGGTTATATGTCATATAGAGATAAGGCATATATGCAATAGAATACAAACTCTATATTCTAATACAACTCTATCTCCTTAACATCCTTTCTCAAATGCAAGACGTATACAATAGCATTACATTTGAAAAAAGTTGTTACTAAAATAGTAAATAAACTCCGAAATTCGAGTTTTGATAATGTCGTCGTAGCGTGTAGTTTTTGAAAAATACTGTCGAATCAAGACCTGGTGCACCGAGCGGATTTGGAGCATCGAGTGGATCTGGGTAGGGCTGTGCATTTTTTAACCGAACCGAAAAAACCGGTCCGAAAAAACCGAACCGAACCGGTCAACTCGGTTTGATCGGTTTTCGGTTCGGTTATCAGATTTTAGAGTTTTTTTGAGTTCGGTTTTTTGGGAAAACCGGCTAAAAACCGAAAAAACCAAACTAGTACAAGTTGAGTGTATGTTAGTAGTATATGTAGTAGTATATGTTAGTAGTATATGTAGTATACTTTGGTAAATATGTATTATATTTCGGTATATGTAGTATATGTTAGTAGTATATGTATTATATGTTACTCCCATCGGTTTTTGCTAGCTAGTAGTATATGTATTATCGTCTACTCATCTCGCTAGTCGCTATATCGTTAGCAATTCGCGTTAACTTTGGTAAATACGGTATTTACCGATACCACACCGAAATAAATTGGGATTTACCAAAACCGAACCGTATTTCTAAAAATACCGTATATAACCGAATTACTAACACCGTATTTACCGTATATACCGTATAAACCGAACCGTATAAACCGAAAAACCGAATGCACAGCCCTAGATCTGGGAGCGTGTCGCAGAGCCGGATCTTGGCGCGTAACTCCTCGCGGGAGTCTCGCTCGGGCGGTCAAGACCTAGCGTACTGAGCGGATCTGTGAGCGTGTCGTAGAGTCTGATCTTGGCGCGTAGCTCCTCGCGGGAGTCTCGCTCAGGCAGTCAAGACCTAGTAGGAGATGACGCTAGCCTAGGCAGCGGCGGCGGCGGGATCGGGAAGGAGACGACGCTGCACACGGAGGGCAGCGAAGTGCAGGACGCCGCACACAGAGGGCAGCGAAGTGGAGGACGCCGCACACAGAGGGCAACGAAGTGGAGGACGCTACACACAGAGGGCAGCGAAGTGGAGACGACATCGGCTTGAGCGGCGGCGGCGGAGTGGATGAAGCGGGTAGTGCCGAGTGTTCTTCCACTCAAAGGGGAAGTCGCCGGAAGGCGGGCTGGAGGGCGCCTTGACGACGATCGGCAAACGGCGGAATGCAGCATCACGTTGGCTGGAGAGCAACGTTTCTTCTTCGGAGACCACCGTACAGCACCATGGGCAACGGATTGATGGGCACACGGAGGTCGGAGATCGGGAAGGAGAAGGCGGAGGCTCCCGATCGGAGGAAGGATCTCGCGATGGCGGCCTTTCTATTGGGGGCAGGCGGCGGTTGCTTGAAGCTGCACGGCACCGGAGGAGGAGAAAAAAAACGACGTCGCGGCTCTGACGGCCTTTGCGGCGGGGCGTCGTGTGGCGACATGCTGGTCAGCGGCGTGGCGGGGGAGGGTTGCAGACAGAGAGAAGCCCAGTGCACCACCTCTCGACGAGGACGAGGACAAGGCCGCGGCAGGGCATCGCACCGATAAGCCTCGGGCAGCCTGTGCACAGCATGGATAGCATGAACGGCAGGCTGCGCATCGTGTCGCAGTGGAATCTCATGAGGGAGCGGTGTTCCGATAGTCAGCGCCGCTCGCGGAGGCAAGCGTGAGGTGGTGCTCCAGGAAGCCGGACGAGGAGATTTCGGCGTTCCAGGAGCGGCGACGACGCTTAGGTGAGGAGGTGGGAGCTGGGAGAAAAAGTGGCCGCCCTTGGGAGCGGAGATCGATCCTCCCGGGGGTAGCAGCAGCGAAAGTAGATCGAGATTAGGGTTTTAACCTAAGCTCTGGTACCATGTTATGAATATTGTGTGCATTGATATAAAGCCTAAGAAGTCATATATATAAGAGAGTACAGGAGATTATATGCTATATAGAGATAAGATATATATGCAATAGAATACAAACTCTATATTCTAATACAACTCTATTTCCTTAATAGTTACAAGCTCTGATATGTTGTGATTCCCCGGGCTTACCTTACGGATAGTCCCCATCGGCGCAGCGCCGTGAAGCATTAATTTGCAGACATTCTGATTGATCGATAAATGTCCATTGTATCTTGGGCAGATGCCTGATTGTCATAATGATTCTGCTATTGGCTGCATCGTACTATGATTCTATGGTCTATTTGTCGTCACAATCAATGCAATGATCTCTGAAATGTTATGTTGGTTTGGTTACTTTGGCACTTTAAAATGTGCCATGTTGGTACTAATCCTGAGTACTGAGAGCATCAATTCAGTGACATGGGTTTGGCCTGTGCCTGGAGAACATGGGCTGTTACTTTGCCAGGCAAGGGGACCATTGCAGGTTGCAATTTCTCCAATCCATGTCCTCACATTGATTACACTCAGTATGCCCTTTTAATTGCAGCTTTTGTTCAGACTTCAGATGTGTAGCTCTTGTTCTTGCTGGGGCACTCCCGGTCCCGGTTGCCTTGCAGCCGTATGGAGTACTATGCATACATAGGAAAAAGGCCTGCACATCACATGTACATCAAAATCAGTTATTGTTTCTTTTTGGCCTGGCACTGGATGTATCATAAGATCTGAACAACAATATGGTGAAGTGGCAACTGATTGAGAGCGTCAGCACCAAGAATGGTGCAGTGCAAGATGAGAAAAGAATGGAGAATTTCATGCAAAGAGCAAGTCAATGTAAGGTGCATCTGGTTCAGGTCATTCAGGGTAAAATTGCATGGTTGACTTGGTTGAATAGGAGAATCCACATCAGTGTATTCAGTACAGAGGTTGAATGGGCCCATTTGTTCAGAGTGCGTGGATGCGCGATCCACTTGGCTTTCCGTAAGCCAGCCTCGAAGGCGTACTGGGGTTCCCATGAAGGCGTAAAGTGAAAGCCGCCTATGATTTCATTGTGGGACGTGATATGCTTGTTTTTTTTCGTTTTGGTTTAGGGTTTTTAGATGTGGTTATTTCTTTTAAACTGTTTATGAGAGAGAGTATGAAATAGCAGAAACTCGTATGTGATTTTAGCAAATATAAATAAATCGTTACATTATTATAGCTCCCATATTAAAAAGATATTCCATTTAAGAACTATTCACTAAAAAGGCCAAAAATTAGGTTTTAGAAGTCGAAAAGGACAACCATGGATGAGTTAGTGGAAATCTTTACTGTCTTGACCTTCGTGCTATTTTTTTTGTAGTTGTAGCCACTAGGGTTTTTTTTTTGCAAATCTAGCCCCCTCTCGAGCGTAGAATTACACGAGATTGACATGTGGCAAATTCCACATCTGGAAGCACGAAAATGCAATTTCCATGGTACTATAGCGTGTTTTTTTTAAATTCCGCGCCAAGAGAGCGTAGAAAATGGTATTCCCGCGTTGCAGTACCATAGAATGGCACTTTCTACGTTTCTCAGGTGTGACTTTGCCACGTATCAGCTTCACTTAATTCTACCCTCGGAAGGAGTCTAGATTTTTAAAAAAAACTTAGAATTGAAAAAAAAAACACCGGCGTCAAAACAGTATAGATTTCGAGTTGGTGACGGTGAAAAGACCATCAAGGCTAGGCAAGGCCCCCCACCCACGCATCTGCCGCTACTCCACGAGCGTCTTGGCGAGGCTGACACGCCGACCCCATGTGTTGTGCCCCACATGTCAGCTAGAAGAGACAAGAGTCGGTCAGTACAAAGAGCACGCGAGGAGCCGCTTTCAGCCAGAAGAGACAGAGCCTTTTTCTGTTTAGCAGGACGTTTCTGTAAACCCTCGTGTTCGACACAGCCTGAGCAGCAGGGGGGGGCAATCCTCGCTTGGTGCGGCGATTTCTGTCTCTCGCCGGATGCGCCGCGCCCCAACGGTGAGTTCTTCCCGCTGTTCTCCTCTCCGGCCGAGATGATTTTGTTTAGGGGAGAAAGCCCATGCTTTTACGTTCTTGAGTCTTAGAAATCTTGGATGAATTAGCATTAGCTTGTTACTCATGCCCCCCCCCCCCACCCCCTATGAATTGCTTCGTTTATACAAGTGGTGTGGTCGGATTTGTTCATGTGGAAATTGATGATAGATAGGTAAAGAAAATCCATTTTGTTCCTTTGAACCCCCAAAGAGACCAGTTCTTTAGGTTTGTGTGCTGGATTTTTAGGGGTTTTTGTGAAGGAATAATTACCCTGTTCCTTGGTATATGCGTTGTGATGTTGGGCCGAAGATTTTCTCCTGGCCCAATCCTGGCTTCATGCTCAACTATGCAAATTTGTGCTTGGAATGTTGCTACTATTCTATAATTATTAGATGGGTAGCTCAGTGGCGGATCTAGGAATTCACGGATGGGGTTTCATTATAGTATTTTTAAAATATATACTTATGTTAGCTTATGAAAACTAATGGTAAAAGTCACACTTTCAAACTATTATAATTCAACGTTTCATTCCATGAAAAGATAGCTTGATTTTACGTTGGCTCGCTAGGTCTAACACAACTCTCCTCCTTTTTTCTGGTTTAGGACAGACTATGTAGAAAACTACATAGGCGGAGTTAACGTAGGGTGCATTTTTCTTAAATAGATACTACCTCTGACATTATTCTCTGTTATTCTCCACATTGACGTAGAAAAAATTATTAATGGTTTCTACCTATTTATTTTTTAATAACTAGACAAGAAAGTAGTAAATAGTTTAAGTTTTTTGACGCGTGTTGCCTCTATAATGATTTATCTATCTTTTTGACACTAAGTACCAAGGTTATCAAGTCGACATTACCCTCCTAGTGACCAACATATCGACTAGTCGACTAGTTGACCGACTAGTCGCTAACTAGTCGACAGGTATTGTTTGTATTATTTATATGAATATGTATATACAGATAAAGATTTTATTGCAATTTCACAAAAGAAGAGGGCTAAACTGCAAAATGCATATCCTCATAACCCCCCTGCCCCCCTCCCTCGCCCAGTGTGGCTCACTCCCCGACCCCATCTGCCAAAGACTTCAAGAGATGAGATGACTCCCACCGCCTTGCTCCTCTCTCTCCGACTGCCGCCCTACCTCGCGCTCTTCCTCCGACCGTCGCCCCCACTCTCGCGCTCTTCCTCCGACCGTCGCCCCCCACTCTCGCCCTCTTCCTCCGACAACCGCCCCCCACTGCCTCGCCCTCTTCCTCCGACCACCGCCCCCCACTGCCTCGCCTCGCCTTCTCTTCCTCCGACCACCGCCCCCACTGCCTCGCTTCCTCTCTCCTTTCCTAGCGGCGCCACGGTGGAGATCGGAGCTGACGGAGCAGTGGATCCAACGGCGACGACGGCGGAGACGGTAGATCCGGCGACGGTGACGACAAATCTGGTGGCGGCGATGGCAGATCCGACGGTGGTGGCGGCGCAAGTCGAGTCGGCTGCTCCAGTCGGTCTTGGCTCACCGACTTGTCGACTAGTCGGCAACTTGATAACCATGCTAAGTACAATAAACAATTAACATGTGCATTTGGTGAAAAATATTGCTTCGAAAATATAAAATGTAAGTACTTGCAAATCAAATCCAACTCTCTCAAACGTTATTTTATTTTGGGCTGAAGGGAGTGTATAAATTTTTATAACTGCTAGACTTATGACAATTAGCACCATTAAATTCCTTCAGAGAAGACACTATCTAGATCGTTCTAGCAAACTATCTAGGTTATAGAAAGATTTAAAAATAATTTAGTTGGATGCTGTAGAGCATTCTTACAAATAAAATATCTCTTTCAGGTTTCGAGAAACTTGTTAAGTGCATGTGAAGATAATATTATTTTTTGTAAGGGCAGAGAATATTATTAGTATAATACAATACATGCTATCTTTTACATCAAAACAACAATCGATAAAATAACAAAATAATAATATCTTACACTGTTTAAAAAGAATGATGTATTAAAACCAATTAAACACAATTAGCGTGCAAGCCAAATCTCTAATGGTAAAATTGTAAAAATATATACATAGCTAACGGAGAAGAGGATTTCCATGCATATTCTCCTTTAGATGACGGTCCACTTAAGCATTGAGTTCCCAGATTGCTGTCAATATATACATAGCTGAAGCACTAAAAAGTTGCTATATTTGCTAGCACTAGTGATTAATTAGTTGCTACTGCACTAATAAAACGTGTTAACCCTGCAAGTTTGATTTGTAGCTCTGATTGCTTAATTTGATGCAGTTCATAACACTGTATTCTTTTTAGCACTCCAGTATTCGTTTGGTTCATTTTGCAACTATTGCCACTACATCCCGTGGTTGTGATATCATCAGGAAGAATGATAACCCATATGGTTCCATTTGCACAAAGCTAATGTATAACATCTCCAAAAAATTGTGGTAGTTGATTGTGTCCAGTAGTACCTTATTTGATTTTGATTTAGGTGACCCTGATGAAATTGAAATTCGAACTCTAGCTATGTTGTGTGGTTCCAAGCATCGAGAAGTACACTAGTGTGCAATATGCATGTGCTGGGTTTTCAATAATTTATCCCGTATTTCCTTTTCAGGTGATATCGTGATATTGATGTGAAGTCTTGTGGCACTTCCTGTACCTTTTATATGGTATTAACAAGAAGTATAAGTGTATGAGTGACCCTTTTGGGCAAATGGAAGGCGACAGCCTGCCCCCTGGAAACATGATTCAAGGAGCTCCTTATGGCAGTTTAGACTTACATGGTAATTCCATGCAAATGCATGCTCCAAATTCTGGAAAACAGGTCTTCAACCACTCTCAGATGCCAGGGAATTTCACAATGCCTATGAACCAGGTTACAGAGCCTGATAACTTGTCTGGGTTTCAATTTGGAGAACATGGAAAAATCGATCACCACCACCACCACCACCATATGCATCACTCAAAGAACTCCATGAGTGATGATGAGGAGCATGATATGACTGAGGATGCTACTGATACCCAGAGTGGCAAAGGCAAGAAGAGCTCTGCATGGCATCGGATGAAATGGACAGATTCAATGGTTAAGCTTTTGATTACTGCAGCATCTTACACAGGGGAGGATCATGGAGCTGATTTGGTTGGTGGGAGGAGGAACTTTACAATGATGCAGAAGAAGGGCAAATGGAAAGCAATATCAAAGGTCATGGGTGAGAGAGGATGCCATGTGTCACCGCAGCAGTGCGAGGATAAGTTCAACGACCTCAATAAGAGATACAAAAGGCTAACGGATATCCTTGGTCGTGGTATTGCTTGCAATGTTGTGGAGAATCCGGCACTTCTTGATGTCATGGATAATCTTTCCGATAAGATGAAAGATGATGCAAGGAAGATACTGAGCTCTAAGCACTTGTTCTATGAGGAGATGTGTTCCTACCATAACAACAACCGTGTGAATTTGCCTGAAGATCCCGCACTTCAGCATTCACTACAGCTTGCTCTTAGATGTAAAGAGGAGCATGGTCCAAGGAGGGATGCAAGTGGAGATGCTGAAGAAGATGAGCATAGTGCAGATTCTGATTATGAGAATGAAGGAGAGCATCAAGCGGTTCATACCAACATGAAGGATCCATCGGTGAATAAAAGGATGCGTCATACGGTGGATCATGGTGATGTGGGTTTTGTCACCTCAAGCTCGAATGATGGTAGTGGGAGGTCCGATCCCCATGGCATCATGTTGGATATCAACAAAGTTTTTCAAGATGGAACCAACTTGGCTTTGGTGCAAAAGGATTTGGCTTCACAAACAGCAGAGCTTCAGAAACATCTCTTGCAGATTGAAGTAAAGGCACTGGAACTCACAAAGCAACGTCTCAAGTGGGAGAGATTTAAGAAGAAGAAGGACAGGGAAATGGAAAGGATGACATTGGAGAATGAACAAATGATGCTTGAGAATAAGCGTTTGGAGCTTGAGCTAAGATACAAGGAGCTAGAGCTTGAGTTTAAGCGAAAAGGCAATTCAAATCATGCATGATATTTATTTGTTCAACGTTCCGATTTGTAATATGGTAAGCGAGTAAACGAGCTTTTCCATCAATCTTTACTCAGAAATCGCTCAATACTCGTCATTTTGAACAGCCTCTCCTTGGAGTTTTTTCTTAACAAAGTTTTTAGTTATACTGTGCTGCTAGATATGGAAGTCATGCACTTTTGTTGTTTCTTATTGATATAATCTTCACATTTTGTAGATAACTACAAACATCAATCTCATGTTTTAGTTAATGAGCTATGTGATCCTTGAGATGCCTTTGCTGATGTACGTTAAGGGTTTGCATATAAGAAAGGCGTTAGTTAGATCATCAACTTGTGAGTGATTAGATTAATAGTATCTGTGGTAATGATTGTAGTCATGTACGTGGTGTATTCAGTTGATACATAATCAATGAATTGTTATGAATAGTGTTTGTATTCATCATGAGGTCAATAAGTTAGTATATATACACATACAGGTATAACAGGTAGTGATTGTAGTCATGTACCTGGTGTATTCGGTTGATATATAGCCAATGAATTGTTATAATAGCGCTTATATTCATCATAAGGCCAATAGACTAGTGTGTGTTATATATATATATATATATATATATATATATATATATATATATATATATATATATATATATATATATATATGTATGTATGTATATATATATATGTATATATGTATGTATGTATATATATATATGTATATATGTATGTATGTATATGTATATATGTATATATGTATGTATGTATATGTATATATGTATATATGTATGTATGTATATGTATATATGTATATATGTATGTATGTATATGTATATATGTATATATGTATGTATGTATATGTATATATGTATATATGTATGTATGTATATGTATATATGTATATATGTATGTATGTATATGTATATATGTATATATGTATGTATATATGTATGTATATATATATATGTATATATGTATGTATATATATATATATGTATATATATACACACACACGTATAGGTATAGCATATATATACAAATAATTCCTTATACAACGGAAAAATACATATCTAACACCATCCTCAAATTTATGATGGATCAACAACATGAAGTTTGGAGAGACAAAAGCTGTGCTGATCCCTGATTCGTGCCTTTGTGAAGAAGTTTGCCAGCTGAAACTCGGAAGGCACGTACTGAAAAGCAACAATCTGGTCTTGCACTTGTATTCGTATATAGAAAGTATCAACACCAATATACTTTTGTAATATCATACTTCATTGGATCTTTAGCAATGCTAATAGCACCTATACTATTAGACAAAAGAGGAGTTAGTGCAGAAACAGAAACACCAAAATTCTTAAGTAACCACTGTAGCCAAGTAACCTTCACAGTCAATAATACCATAGCTCGCAATTCAGCCTTATCACCCAAATAAGAAACGGTTGTCTATTTCTTAGTCTTCCAAGCAATGAGAGAATTACCAAGAAAAATGTAATAAGCAGATAGACCGGTGATCAGAGAGTTCACTAGTCCAGGTGGTATCAGAATATGCATGGAGCCGTAAAGAACTGGAGCGAGGAAAAAAGAGACAACGAGATAGTTCCACGAATGTAGTTTTGGCAGTGAACTATCACGGTTTCAGTGAGTGAGATAAACTAACCCAGTGTGTGACAGTCTTGTCTGAATGCTAAGGTCATATTTTCGGAAGGAATACAGTAAATAAAAATGATTCTTGAACTTGAGGCAATGTTTTTTGTTACAGTTTGGTTGCGTCTCAGATGCATGAAGCTGCAAATGATGTAACATAGAGTTGAAAGCAATCATCTCTTTTCTGGATCCAACTGATATTGTCAGGAGTTAGAAAGCCCGTCGCAACAGGCAAGATGATGATAAAATAGCACTAATTAACATACACATTCTTGGAAACCAGTACCCTAATCTCGCAGTAATCCTTGACAAAGTAGTATGCATTACCAAGGAATTAGCGCTGGGAAATCAGCCAGTTGCAACACTGAAGATTCAGCACTAGACAGTAAAACACTTTGCATTAACAAGAACTCTCTCTCTCTCTCTCTCTCTCTCTCTCACAGCAGTTTCTCTACCTGGTCAAGAACGACTAAACACATATCTCATTCCCTAACTCTGGCTTCGTCTTGTTGGGAATAGTCCTATATCGATTATGGAAAGAAAAAAGTATAATTTATAAGTGTGAAGAAGATCTCACCTATTGAACTAGTTTTTTGAGGGAGAAATTTAATACCGCTTCCACCGGAGCACGACAAGATCATACTGCAATTCGGGAAGGTCGCCAAGGACATGTTCACCATGGACTACCGCTACCCACTTGCGGCCTTCCAGTTCCAGGCATTTGCGATCTGCCTGAGCAGTTTCGACACCAAGTTGGCTTGTGAATAGAACTGCCGGGTTGCAAGCACCATGGACACTGCTTAGTTGAGACGCTGATTGTCGCACATGCTCCTCCAAGAAGCTGACCGTCCCCAAGTTTAGCAGGGGACGCCATTCAGATGTGGCGCCTTATTAGTAATTAACTCAGAAACACCCCAAAAACGAACTGGTTCTTTGGGATGTGACTTTTGGTTTAAATTTTTGAATTCTAACTGTTCACAAGAGAGGGTACGGAAAGAAAGACACTTGCGTGTGATTTTGATTGATATAGACGAATACGGTACAGTATAACACAATCAACTTGTAGATCATATCTTGAAAAAACATACCGTTTGAAGGTTAGTTCCTGTAGTATAAACCCAAAAGAACCCAGCCATTAGCTGCCTGCCTTGTTGTTGCATCGTATCCCCCATCTTTTCTTCCGTAGTTTGCTCTGGAACAACTAGTCTGAATTTTTCTTTTAGCAAACTTAACGGGATTGTTCGTCGGTTATGTATTAACACTGAGAGTTATACTTCATTGGATTCAAGTTTTAGATAATATCAGTGGAGTTAGAAAAGTGTCGCTTGAATATATATATATCGGGCATCTGTGTTGCGACGTCACAGTCAGAGATCAGATTTTGTTTTGCTTCTAAGTGAGGTCTGAAGTAATGCTTCCTTTGCAAGGAGTAGAGCATCATGCAGATAATCTCGTCAGGCGGGCGCTAAACAGATCTTTTAACTGCTACCCATGTAAGCCTGCATAAACATCCAAAGAAAGATTCGAAAGCGACCTCGTATTTTACACGCAGAGCTATCTCGATCTCTTGCAGGGTTTGGTGAGCCGAAAGGTACAGCATGCAGCATCTGCTAGCTTTGCTACAAGCGAAAAAGGCAAAAAGAATGTATGTAAGATAGAAAAATACGTCTATAAGCTAGCTCAGAAGCAACCCCTTACCCCTGAATCATGGTGATCTCTCTCCCTGTTTGGCTGCGGATCCGACGGTTTTATCCAGGGTTCAAGAAACCGAGATCAGCTGGGCTAATTCCTACCGCGAACCCTGTTTGGATGAGGGGGATTCGGCTCTGGGACGGAGGGAACAGGACTGGGCCATCACTCCGATCAGATTCCGGGTCAGTTCTTTTTGTCTGCGGTTTTTAGTTTTGTGCTAAAATTTTTGAATTTTAGCTGTTTGCGGTAGAGATTACGGAAAGAGAGGTATTCGCTTGTGATTTTAGATGGTATAGATGTTAGGCTTTTAACGTGTACTATAATTAATTTGTAGATTTTATCTTAAAAAATATTTTATTTGAAAGTTAAGTACTGTAATAAAAAAATTAAAAATTATTTTAAAAAACTAAAAAAAAACATGCCGTCCGATACCCTCTCCCGTCAGCTCTGCAGGCATCGACTGGGTTTCCTGCTGCGCAAGAAAACCGGGCGTGTAGGGTCCAAAACCGTCGACCATCGGCGACCATCGGCTGGGGAGCGAACGTGGCCCCCCCGGGATCGCTGCGAGTGGGGCATCCACTTCAGGGAAAAGAGGGGGAGCAGATATTTCGTGATCCATACGTGCATGCATCCGTCCTGAATTCCTGATTCCCGAGCGAACGATCCACCGACGACGTGCCTGTCAGTGTCGAACTCTCATGGAGGGTCTAGCAGCCCCGCTGGTCAGGTTTACTGCCGTGCCTGTATGCGTTGCAGAAGTTTTTTTTTCTCCGTTGCTTATGGTTTATAGCTGTAGTTTATGATTTTTTGATTTTAATGTAGATGTTTTTGGATAAATCGAATGTTGATAAGTTATTTTGAAAAGATTGTTCTGATAAGTAGCTTTAAAATGGTAATAGAGAAATCGTCTCATTTATCTGTTTGAGAGAAACTATACACCATAGACTAAGAAAACTGGGTCTAAGATTTGGAGCCTTAAGTCTGAACTTGACCAACGACGACGACGATGACGGTAACATATTTTTCTAGTTCAACTGGAATTTTTGACTGGTTGATGAGATTGGGTCCATCTGTTCTTCAATTTCACACAATTTGGGTCTGTCCATTTTTTTTATCCAACCCCTAAATTCGCTGCAAGATATGACCTGTCCATATTATGGCCACAGTGGATGAAGTGAACAGAAGTGGGTTTGTCCAAACAAGCCGTGAACAGGACAAGCAACAAGTCTCCCGTTCGACGGCAACCGCTTGCCTTCCCTCCCAAGTCACAAAATTAATAAGCCGCTAAAACTCGCAAATACGCCACTCAGCTGCCGTGTGGGTCTCTCTTGATTTTCATTCGCCGGCTGATTTTCATTCGCTCTTGATTTTCATTCGCCGGTTGATTTTCATAGGTAGGCCTGTTTCATATGTTTTCCCCTTATTAAACTCTTAGGAACTAAACCTACAAAATTTCAACAAAAAAAAGAGAAGAAGCATCCACACCATTAAAATATAGTGGACTCTTAGTTGGGTTCACTACAGCGGTGGATCCAGGATCAAAATTTAGGAAGCTAAAACGATTTATTCATCAGTTTACCAAATACTGAGTTGCCAGTCTACGGTACTATGCCGCACTACCGATGAGAGACACAAAAACACTATTGCGGCTATAGTAGATTATACCAGTCTAACAATAAAATCAGTGAATATTAAGTTTGGGCTTGTACATCAAAAAGAAGTTAGGCACCTATGATCAGTTGGTATCATATGGGGTCCACCCCTGGTTCACTAGCATTGGATTTCTCGATCAACCAGATTTCTTGGTCATCTTGATTGGGTCAGTATTCATTCTCACAACGATGCAGGCTCGGCTCAATGTGGCTTATAAGTCGTGGTTTCTGACTTTTTTTATACTGTAGCGGTTGAAAATAAGTTGTAGCGGTTATTAGTTTTTTCTAAATAATTTAATTTAAAAAATAATAAAATAATAAAAATTATATCATCGCAGACAAATGCAAAGAAATAAAGAGAAAAAAGCAAAAGCAAAAAAAAACTCAAAAAGCTAAAAAGCAAATAAAATAAAATTAAAAATTCAGAAACTAAAAACCGAAACCGTCTAAAACATGGTCTAAGCAAAAGATGGACTTTTCTTGTCTGATCTCCCAAGCTAAATTAGTTGCAGGCTATAATGCAGATCATACGGGGATGAGATCCGCCCCCCCCCCCCCCTCCCCTGATGGATCTACCACCTTCAACATCACCAAACTCGATCGACGCTCTACCGGACCACCGGCCGAAATCGATGGTCAATAGCCAATTAACTCAGAAACGAAAAAAAATCCGACTTTGGGTCTGTTCTTTCTGGTTGCGGCTGATGGCTTTTTGGTTATTTACGACAGAGATTGCGGAAAGAGAGATACTCGCTTGCGATTTTTGATGATACAGATATTAGTTTTTTAACGTGTACTACAATTAACTTGTAGACCACATCTTAAAAAAATACTCCGTTTAAAAGTTAGTTACTGTAGCAAAAGCTAAAAGCGGCTTTTAAAAGCCGCAAAGAACAGGCCCTTTGCTAGAGCTAGAGAGTAGAGAGTAAAGAAGACGTCGGCTGTACGATCAAATCCATCACCGCTGCATTAATCTCAAAGTAAATAAGGCGACAATTTCGTTCAGCCATGAATAGCAAATCCATGGTATTACTATAGTTACTAAGTATTACTAGTTAGCAAGTAGCCACCAAATTAAACAAAAGTAGTACAGAGAAGAAGAAGAAGAAGAAGAAGGTTCTACGGGTCCGCGTCAACCGTGATGCACACTCTGGTTCAACGTAAACAAGTTCGGTTTGCATGGCACTGAGCGTCTCCATCGTCTCAGAAACGAACAGAAAAAAAAAAAAGAGAGGAGGAGGTGTGTCTCCGTGACAGCCCAAAGCCGGATAGCTAGCTTGGTGCAACAGTGGTTCTGTTAGGCCATCAACCATGCTGAGGTTTGATGCACAACCGGTGAAACGTCGCTATTGGCGCCCTAGATCTTGACAAAAGGTGATGCTAAGAGTGGCCAGCTGAAAGCATCGCCGAATTTTGACAGCGTACCGAACATTAGGATCGCGACCACTTGTGCCTGTCAGAGGTACGTGTTTTTTTTTCAGTTTTTCGATCGGTTTTTGGCTTTGATTTAATTTAGTTGGTATTATCTATCAAATCTATCGGTAATAATTAAAAATCATCGGACATAATTTAGAAGAATGGGTCAGAGTGTGCTTCAACAATCAACAGGAAAAGAAAGAGCAAAAAAAACAAAATCAAAAAATCGATTGGAGTATGCAACATCCACGCAGCGATGAAGTCCACGAGTGAAAGTATAAAACCGTTAGATCTTCTGTTTATCCGTAACAGAAGCTGAGATGAGGGTGGATGTTTCAGCTTTTTTTCAACTTCAGTTTCTAGTTTCAGTTTTTTTTTCACTATTCAGTAATTTATCTTTTTCTGAATTTTTTTAGATTTTTTAATCTTTTTTGTATTTTTCTTTTTTCCCGTGTTCTTTTGTATTGTCCGTAATGGGCTAACGTGTTTTTTCTATTTTACATTTTTTTAAATTTAATTATACCTAAAAAGCTAAATCAGCTACAGTAAAAAAAAGACAGTTATAGTGAAATTTCAGCCAAAAATCAAAAGCCATCGCTAAAACGATCACCCCTGAGTTTTGTGTTTTTCGTAAGGTGCCGTGCACCGGATTTTTGTAGGTAGCAAAAAACACGTGTAGGGGCCTTGTTTGGGACAGAGGAAATGTTGAGGTATGCACGTGGCTTTATGCAAAACTCCTGTGTTACGGATAGAACGGAGCCTTGACGAGAATGGATGCTTCCTTTGAATTCTCGACATAAAAGGGAGGCTCTTTGGTAAATTATTGGAGATCAAATTTTGCAAACATAAAAAAAAAAATCATGCAAGCTGAGCTTAATTAGTCACCAGCACAAGCGATGGAACACCACTTTTGAGGGAGCTATATATGGCCCCGCTCAGCTTCCATAGAAGACACATTCGGCGATAGCTTTTCACTTTTTTTCACTGTTTCAATTTTTTGTTTTTTTTGTTTTTTTTCGTATTTTTTCGTATTATCTGTGATGGGCTAATATATTTTTTATTTTTATTTTTTTAAATTTAATTATACCAAATAAGTACGATCCACAGCACGACATGAGGAGCGTTGGGCCAGGCCAGTAGGCATGATGAGGCAAGTTGTGTCGGGGCCACCACCCCAGGCCAGCGTGTCGGCACGATGAGCACGACATGGGCATGACCCGGCACATTTGGTCCGTAGACACGCGTAGCTCGGTGAGCACAGCCCATTTGGCATAAAAAAGTGATCATTGTGCACATTTGGTCTCAATTTTTTTCTATAATTAGACATTATACCCCCCTCATTGAACCACACCTCACCAACAATCTCTTCTTCGATTTTCCTGTCAAAATTTCGATATGCTTTGTGATAATTTGGCAAAATTCAAAATAATTTTGTCAAAAAAATCCAAAAAATCAAAATCTAGCCTCAGTCAAGAAAAAATGTAACAATACTAATTTCATGTACTTATATTGTTCTTATTTTTCTTTATTGTGATATAAAATAGATAATATGTTTTTTCTATTTGTATTTTACAGTTTTCACGTTTCTCTATGGAAAATTTTAACAATTTTCCTGTGAGTGAATACGAAATTGATTAAGTAAAACTTTCATCCTTTGGAAATGAAATGGCTCTACCTCTGTCTCCATCTCAAATGGCAAAGCAGACACTGGTTGTACCATTGTCAGACTGTATCAATGTCTCTGTGTCAACAAACACCAGTGCAAAAGAGGTCCAGGCCCAACACGAAACCCCTCTAGGCCGTGCCTAGGCCGCCGCTCTATCCATAGGCCGACACAGCATAGCTTGTTTAGGCTGACGGACTAAACGGGCCGTGTCTAACGTGCTCGTGCCGAATCAGGCACATGCCAAGCCGTACCATGCCGCCTATTTGAGTAGCACTGACTCATACCACTACTATAATCCTATTCCTCGTGAGCATATATGGCCAAATGGGTCGTTTGATACAGTAAGACACGGGCTCAGATAAGGTATGATTCGATTAGGCCTAGCGACGGCACAACCCACGTGCCTGCTCTTCTACCTAGGCAAGGCACGGGGAAGGATCAGACCTACTCGGGTACGCTTAACCAAACGGGTCACCAATGGCCCGTTGATTTTACTGTTAGTCGTAAGTAATTTTAACGTCAAGTTACTTGTCCGTGTTCAAAAAAGTGCAAAAATCTTAACACAAATAATTTTATTGTCATCCATATGCAATTTTACCACGCTACCATATGAGAGTTATTGTTCATATCATGCCGACCA
Source organism: Melocanna baccifera (assembly GCA_036346265.1). NCBI lineage: Eukaryota > Viridiplantae > Streptophyta > Magnoliopsida > Poales > Poaceae > Melocanna > Melocanna baccifera. The sequence goes on along the minus strand of CM070707.1, from coordinate 19,321,274 downwards.
ACCCACTGTACTGAGGTATCAGTCCAAATATGGTATACCCAATCAGATTAGACCAACACTATCTGTATACTATTTATCTTTACTATTATAAAAGAAGGAGTTGGTGGTTGACCCGTCGTCACTCCTCTTCTCTCAGCCCTTCGATCTGATTACGAGATAAAATCCGAGCCGTCTATCTCGTAGCCCCCTCCCTCCCACCCCGCGCGCCGCCTCCTCCTCCCTCTATCTCTCTCGCACCGCACCGCCTCCCCCGCGCGCCGCTCCTCCCCACCCCGACCGCCTCCCCGCGCTCTCCCGCCTCCTCGCTCTTCCCCCGCCGCCTCCTCCCCCCACCCCGCGTCGCCGCCGCCGCCTCCCCTCTTTCTCCCAAGCGCTGCCCTCGCTCTCCCCCCGCCGCCCCGATCCGCCTCCCCTCGCTCTCCCGCGCCCCTCGCTCTCCCGCCTCCTCTCCCACCCCGCATCGCCGCGCCTCCTCCTCCTCCCCACCCCTCGGCTCCGTCACCGCCTCCCTCCCACCACCCCGCGTCGCCGCCGCCTCCCCCCCACCCCGCGTCTGCGCCGCCTCCTCCTCCTCCCCACCCCTCGGCTCCGTCGCCGCCTCCCTCCTCCCTACCCCGCGTCGCCACCGCCTCCCTCCCCCCAACCCGCAGGCCTCCTCCTCTCTTCTCAGCAACCCGCAGGCACCCTCCATCTTCGTGCAACCACCGTGCCCCTCGCACAAACCGCCGCACCACATCCAAGCGCTTGCCAAATCTCCTCTCGCTCCCTCCCCCCACACCGCCGCAACCGCCTCCCCACCACACCCTACGCCGCCTCGCCCCCTCTCCCTGCCCATCCCACCCCGCACCGCCGTAGGAGGTGGCGATGAGGCCGAGTACGCGGTCTCTGATGACCAGAGTGCTACAAGTGTGTCCCTCTCGTGCACCTCTCTCCCCTCTTGCGCCCTCCCTCGTGGGCTCCTTCTCCCGCTGTCGCCCCTATTCAGTCGCCACCACCGCCGCTCCACATCTTGATCCTTGTCTCCTCTCGTGCATCTCTCTCTCCCCCCTTGCCCCCTCCCTCGCGGGCTCCTTCTCCCGCCCGCCGCTATCAGCCCACGCCAAGCCCAGGCGACAACAGCGGTGGAGGCGAGGCGGATGGGGAAGGGGAGGGGGAGGTGGAGGGCATTGGGGAGGCGGAGGTGAGGCGGATGGGGAGGGGGAGGTGGAGGGCGCTGGGGAGGCGAAGGCGAGACGGATAGGGAAGTGGAGGTGTAGGGCGTTGGGGAGGCGGCCACGAAGAAGATGGAGTAGGTTTCGACAGCACCAAGCGGCTGTTTAACTTCATACAGGTATATGGCTTGCATTGTATATCTGTTCAAATTCTGATCCATGTGCGCATATTAGACTGGTTTGGTCCACTAATCACATAACAAATGTATTGTTTTGTGATGCATTTGATTTGATTAATCTTAGAATGCATTTAAAGTCAAACTTTGGTTCAACCTGGATTTGTAGATTAATCCTAGCTGTTGTGATTTAGTCTATGTTTAATAAACTGGTAGGTTAGGACAGTTGTTAGATCTGTGCTACTTCTTATGACAAAAAACATTTGCCCACCATCACTTCTCTGTTAATTTTGTACGTTAATATTCAAGTTCATGCTGTAAAGATGGCATCCTTTTTTTTAGCACCGCTTCCATCCGTGAACTCGCCTTCTTCTTTGAATTGAAATCAAGGCACCACCTAAATATCCGTGGTAAAAGTGCAACTTTGCCATCCATAACAGGCCAGTTGATTTCTTCCCTAACATGCTTCTGCTCCAACAGAGAAGGATTGGGAAGACATAAAGTTTAGCGTTGAAAATGGTGTTGATTCTATGCTGTTTCCTTTGTGAAGAATGCCAAAGTTATTCATGAAGTAAAGGACTTCCTTAAAAGTAATGTTCTCTTTGTCATGTATGAAAATCTTGGATATCTATATTGGGAACTTAATTAATGTGTTCTTTGCTCCTTTTCGTATCCAGGTGCTAATGCAGATATACATGTCATTCCAAAAATTAAGAGTGCAGATTCAGTACCAAATCTCTAGTCTATTATTGCCGTATCAGATGGGGTAAGACACATCGTCTATGTCAATTCCTTCATATTAAAAAGGCATTGTCAAGTGGCAATTCCTTTCAATATTTAAATGCTCTTGAGTAGTTGTCATGAGAATTGGACCAAGCAATGTGTGTTGAAGAGCTTTTGTGGAAGTTGGAACACATAATTTTTATTGTTTTAATTCTACTGTTCTATTTCTGGCTGCATGTATCTTGTATGTGTCCGCATGCAGATCTTATTCTATGTCTGATAAATGAAAAAAACTATCTGCCACCTTGATGGACTTCTTTATTAGTGCTACACACTGAACTTCTTGAAATGCTTATAGGCAATGGTGACGTGTGGAGATCTTGGTGCTGAACTTCCTATTAAGGAAGTTCCTTTGCTACAGGTGAGATTAAAATTTATGTATAATTTTAGGCGGACAAGAAAACATTCTTACCATTTTGTTCATTTCCTTCTTTTATTTATTCATATGCCTGTAAAACAAGCAAGCACTAATAGCATTTAAGTTGCAATTATTTTACTTTTTTTAGGAGAAGATTGTCAGAACATGCCAAAGCATGCAAAAACCAGTTACTGTTGCCACAAATATATTGGAAAGCATGATAGGCCATCCAACTCCAACAAGACAGAAGTTTCTGATATATAGTAATTGTAGTTCGGGAAGGTGCTGATGCCATCATGCTATCTGGTGAAAGTGCTCACAAAAAGTAAGGTTTCAACCTGTCATGTATTTATGCCTGATATTGATGGTATGTACTCAAGTTGTCAATGTGCTTTTCTTGTGGGCAAATGGATTATTACATACTGTAAAGGACTGCTGATAAATAATACTATATTATATCACTCACAGTAATATTCATGTTTGTAAAGGATTGCTTGATTAAAGGACTGCCGATAAAAAAATGGGTTGGCATTGGCCTTCGTTGTCGGAGATGGTGGCGAAGCCATTGGAGCCGAGGAAGATGGTCGTGTCGCCTAAGATTCCACGGTGCCAGAGTTGTCAGAAGCCAACGCAAGTAACTGGTAGAAGGAGGTAGAGGGAAGTGAGAAGAGTCCGGCAAGGGGTTTGATTTTAATCACTATTCGCCATAGGGTCTTTACGATGATAACAATTTAATATATTGTATTCCAAAGATAACTGTTAAATTTAACCGGTGTCTTTAGAGGGAGCTAGACTTCAATTTTGAAAACAATCTTTAGTATGACCTGTCTGTTTAATGTATGTCCGTTGGAATGAAGCTTAATTAAGTAGATGATTCGTGATACTATGATCTAAAATATATAAACCAAATAATATGAGTTTAGAACCTGTTATCTTATTTATTTAATATCCGTTGCAACGCACGGGTACTCTACTAGTATGGTATCATATTTAGATCAGATCAACAATACCATACCTTGAATGGGCACGGCTGATCTCCTCCGTTTGGTCAGATCTACTCACGAACGGGCAGGTCCGGTCCGGTCCGTATGACGACTCGGGCTCGGTCGATCAACAATTCAACATGGCGTGCCTGGCCGGCGACCCCGCCGTCCCAACATGGCCCCCGCGGGGGTCAAATCCGGGTTCGCATGCAACCGGTGGCCGCGTGGCTCGTGACCCGTCGCGGCCGCGTGCGCGCGAGGATTTCCCCAAACTGCCCCCGGTCGGTCGCCGGCGCACGCGGGAAGCGGAGGGGCAGCTCGGTAAAGCTCGCGCGGCGGACGTGGGAACATTCCGCCCGCGTGCGCGGCCACGCGGCCCGGGCCCACGTGGCAGCGGCCCCCCGCGTCGGCCGCGTTTCTGCTCCGCTCAGCTCAACTCGGTTTGTTTTACTCGCCATGTGCATGCACGCAAGGCGACCGACCGACTGCTGACCGTTGGAATCAGACTAGATTAGATTAGATTGGTTTGATTTCTTCCGCGATTGAATTAAATTAAATAAGTGTGTACGTTTGGCTTCTGTTGCAGACAGAGGTTGTCCGTTTGCAAACCTGGCTCCATCGTCCGATGGTTTTGTGTATCCATCCCCAGCCCCGTGATGTGACCATGATGAACACGAAGCATGGCCAAATGTGGTTACATTGCATGGAACATCCTCTCGTACCAGTCGGCAAACCGCTTTGGCAAGCACTGCAGCGAGAAGAACACCGACAAGGAGTATATATAGAGTGCGATTTCTATCCGAATTTTTCTTTCGTTCTCGTAAATCTACCCGTGTTTTTCCTATTTTTTTTCCTCTCGTAAATCTGTCCGTATTTTTCTAGACACAAGGGAAAGTATGCGTTGGGTAGCAAACCACTCTGAATAGTAGGACGCTTCTTCTTCCTAAAAGTAGGGCTCATTTGCAACAGGGAAATTCCAGAGAGAGAGAGAGGGCAGGAAACAGTAGGCCGAACAAAACCCTAAACATTCCAAATGCAAAAGAATACTTTGCACAGCCCAACAAATAAAGCATTAGACCACGATTAAAGAAATCAACAGTCACGATTAGCCCAGACCCTCCCTCCCTAACCCTAAAAAAATCGATAAACTAATCGCCTCCCTAATCACAATCCCATACATATATACACCCATCACCACCACCACCACCTCCACATCTCCATTGCTGCCTCACAAAACGTATCCGCGAGCCATGCCGACCCGCGCCCGCTAACCCGCTAAGCCCGCGTCTCCGAGATCGGCTTCGCCTGCTCCGGCGGAACCCCCCGGCGATCTCGCCGTCGACCATGCCGGCGACGGACTACCAGGGCTCGTCGTCCCACTCCCACCCCTCCCCGTTCTCCTCCTTCGGCCGCTCGCTCCTGTCTCTCCGCCGGGATAATCCGGCCGCCGCGTCCCCGGTCATGCCGTCCGGCGAGGAGGCCGACCTCGAGGCGTTCCAGCGCAACGTGGCGGCGCACATCGCGGAGTTGCGAGAGGGGGAGGAGTTCCTCTCCATCGCGTGGATCCGGCGGTTCCTCGAGGCGTTCCTCCTGTGCCAGGAGGAGTTCCGGGTGGTGGTTGCCCAGGCGCGCCGCCGCGGGGCGCTCCCGGCCACGGCGGAGAGGCTGGTCGGGGAGTTCCACGAGCGCGCGGTGAAGGCGCTCGACGTCTGCAACGCCGCGCGCGACGGCCTCGACCAGGTGCGCCGCTGGGAGCGCCTCGCCGGCATCGCGACGTCCGTGCTGCTCGCGCCCGGGGAGATCCACGAGGGCCAGCTCCGCCGCTCGCGGAAGGCGCTCTCGGACCTCTCGGTCCTTCTCATCGACGACGCTGCGGCCGCCGGTGGCGGCGGCGGCGTTGCCTCCTTCCTCGCCTCCCACCGCAACCGCTCCTTCGGCCGCGCGCTCTTGTCCCCCTCCCGCGCGTCGGCCCTCGGCTCCTCGTCGTCGTCGTCGTCTTCCTCCTCCCACTTCCGCTCGCTCTCGTGGAGCGTGTCCCGATCTTGGTCGGCGGCGCGGCAGCTGCAGGCCATTGGGTCCGGCCTGGCCGCGCCGCGCTCGCACGAGGCGGGCCTCGCGGCACCGGTGTACGCAATGGGCTGCGTGCTCCACCTCGCTGCGTGGGCGCTCGTCGCCGCAGTCCCATGCCCGGACCGCGGCGGCGCGCTCCAGGCGCACCACCTCCCCGCAGCACCGCCGCGCGCAGCATTCCCATGGGCCCCGCCCCTCCTCGCGCTCCAGGAGCGCCTCACTGAGGAGGGAAAGCGCAAGGACAGGCGCAATTCTTGCGGCCTGCTCAAGGAAATCCACGCGCTAGAGAAGTGCACGCAGAGGCTCGCCGAGGCAATCGACGCGGCCCCCATCCCGCTCTCCGGCGAGAGGGAGGCCGAGGTACGGGAGGCCGCAGCCGAGCTTGCTGCCGTGTGCGCCGCCATTAAGGACGGGCTCGAGCCGCTCGAAAGGCAGGTGCGGGAGGTCTTCCACGGCATTGTGCGCAGCCGCATGGAGGGCCTCGACTCGCCTATGCTCAACGTCGATTGAACCACCAATTTCGCATTAGATTGTGCAATGTGGTGGCGATAGGTAGCTTTTCTGTTCTTGGTTTTTGCTCCATTGTGATCTGGTAGTAGCAAGTACAAAATATGTATCCTTCTGTAAAGGAAGGGAAAAAGAAAGGAACCATCTTTGTGTATAGATAATTCCTTCTTCTCATGTTTTGATGCTGCATTTGGTGTATATCATCGAATTTTTGTTAGTCGTGTACATGTGTGCGGCTAATTTTTGAGTAACTTGTGTTCGGAAAACTGCGAGGTCACTTTGGAAATGTGACCTTAGATTGAGAACGTTAACTCAAAAGAGAAGAAAAACACTTCTACTGTAATTTAACTCTATGGCATTCTAGGCTCTTATTGTTCGATTTTTCCATGTTCTGATATTTCAATCGGTGTCATTCTGAAGATTGTCTGAAGGCATTGTTCTTGGGACTATATGTGTCCAGAGAAATGCTCAAATGCGGCAAGAAATGTTCTGATTTGTGGCAATCCAGTTTTTTTTCTTCAGTTTTTCTGTATGGGTTTGTGTAGTGCATAATTTGGTTGTTTGTTCAATTTGGCAACAGACTGAATTTTAGATAGTCAACTATGTGTGTGCGCTATTGAAGGCCGTACGTACCAGGAGCAGGAAAAAAAAATCTAAATAATAAGATCATCGTATGTAACTTTCACAATGAAAATTGGTCTGTATAAGAGTAACATATTTTAGAACAGAAGCACTTGAATTAAATTTGAAGACCAAGAAGGCAAGAACAATGAAATGGCGTATGATCAAGAAGATTCAAGGAATGTGCTCTTTTTTTCCTCTCTACTACATATGCTTCTATTGTCAGACCAAGATCAGGCCAAAAGTGGTGCTTTAGGTTTGACTATTATTGTACTGTTGAAAAACTAGTCGCAGCATGTTATGTCGAGGTTATATGTTAATAACCTGATGCAGTACTTGGTCCATGTTGGTTGTATAGTTCAGATGTCTGGTTAGCTGCACATCTGTACGCTGTCATTGTGTCTACTTTGGTACATGTGCTTACTTCTAATATTTCAGTCTTTTGATATATTTAAGGTTCTACTTGTCACTGACACCAAAACACAGCCGAGAACATTGCTTCTTGTTTTTGAACTCACAAATGTTAGTTATATTACGACTGAAAGCCTTGAAGCGTTTGCTAATCTTCTCCATGGTATGGCAATGGAAGAAATATCGTCTTTCTTCTACCTACAACAATCCACTAGTTGAAGAAGCTTTCCTCACAGTTACAGGTGTAGCAGACAGGAAAACAGTTCGCAGAAGAAGCACCAAAGCAAGAAGAAGAAGAAAAAAATCTTATGAATGATCCCATTGTGGGTGGTGTTCTTCAACTTCTTCATTACCATACCGACCTTTGTGTGTTCTGAACATGCAGTAGTGAGCTTTCCATCATCATTAGAAGCAGCACTGTCCTGTGTCCTCTGTAACCTCTAAAGCCTTTTCTTTTAGTAACGAATTATTATGGCTTTCTTGTTGTTGTTCACCTGCCACATGTGCCAGTGAAGTGCCCCCTTTCCATGAGCCTGTTCAGTGTTCACAAGAAAAGGGTGAGCAGTTTCTGTTCTGCCTGTGCATCATCATCTTTCATCAGTAGTAGTACAAGGGTACAGGCTTGGTGCAGAACCTGTGAACGAAGTGTGGTGGATGCTGTGAGATGGATTGCATTTGGATTGGCCTGTCTTGATGATGAGGGTGCTGTTCTTGTTCCTTCTGCTATGGTGTGGTCACCATGGATCGCTTTTTCCAGCTCTTGCTGCTGCAAAAGGGAGGAAGAGAAACAACCAGGGCCCCCCTGCTCGTTGGTCCCGTGCCGACATTGCTGGGCGTCATGCTCGCGTCACCCGCCTGTAGGACATAGGAGGCTGGCATTTTAATAGGGTAATTTTTTTTTGCCTGACATGTATGCACCCTGTGAGCTTATCCTGAGATCGAAACCAATACATGCAAAAATGGCACTCCCTCTGTTTCTTTGTATAAGGTTTATTTTGACCGGATACGAGCTAATGAACATATCCACAGTGTTGGTAAATGCTGAAGAGAGAAAGAGAGAGAGAGAGGGGGAAGTAAAATGATGGCAAAAGAGAGAAAATGTCATTTAATTCGCATACATATATTATATCTTCAAGCAAAGCCGGAAAAAATCGCCCTATGTTTTTCAACAGAGGTGGGGGCACGGATAATTTTTCCAAGAACATTGGCCGGGCTGGTAAGGAGCGGGCCTTTTGCAGGACTAGAATTGTGTGTAAAGCCGGCCTTAGCAGAGGTAGGTGACTCTGGTCTGAACTTGGCCCAGCAACGTCGCCTGCGGGAGGAGCACCGCGTAGGGTGCTGTTTGGTTCGGCTGGAAGCACATTCCGTCGTGGGCTGTTGGTGAAGCCCACGACGTAGACGTCGTCGTCGCGGATTGCCAGTTTCGGAGCAGCTCCAGCCTTCCCTTCGAGCCCGGCTAAAGCAAATCGAACTGAGGCTGCCAATCGATCGAGGCTAGCCTAGCTATGATCACTGATTTTTTTTTCGGGGCTATCTATAATAATCATTTGATGACCTTATCGTTGGTTAGCAGCAACAGCCATGGCATGTATGGTAGTTTCATTTGGAGTGGACGGACACGCACACAAGCGCACGCTTCGTTCGTCTTCATTCTTCCATCGCCAAGAATTTGAGTGTGTATCATCGCATTTTTGTCAGTTCTTTTCGGTTTGGACGCTACCTGTTTTGTTGTAAATTATGGGTACTATAATTCTACTTTGGCTCTGGTGGTCGCTCTGGATTTTTTTTCACCTTGAGAAAGATTTATGGGTACTGTAATTCTACTTTGGCTCAATTTGCCGGTGGTAATCTTGGCTGTCTCTGGTATGCTGAATTGTTCACAGGCTCCCTATGTGCATGATCAGTAGATCATTTTAGAGGGCACCTCAGCCCACTCCCAGTCCCAGCTATAGAAATCCAGCTATAAACAGAATTGCTCAAGCACAACTATATGTGTGTGTGCATGAATGCAGGCATCTGTCGTAGCTTAATTATCAGGGCTGTCTTAACACAGACTTCAGAATTCAGTGAACAACGTTTGAGATTGGTCAGTGGGCAGACGATAAAACCAGATGAACGGCTCCAGCTGCCCCCACCCCCCTCGACCTGCGACCCGCCGCTCCGGTGGCCGCGCACACCCAAACCCCAGCCCCACCGCCACCTCCTCTGGAGCCTACACTACAGTCCTCGCCCCCAACCGGCTCAGCCTCACTGTAATTACTAATCGCGCGTAGACAGTAGTATTTAACTATGTAATTAGTATCGTTGTCGCAGTCGCTCTGATTACCAAAATTCGCCAACGATTTAAATCGAGAAATGACGACAAAGTAAAGTAATAACAATTTCAACATACAGTAAAGATGCAAAGCCTCCTGGGGACGTAAATGGCAGTAGAGACCTCTGGCTGTAGGCCATAATCCATGCATATATGATTTAGTAATCTAGCTCTTTTTTTTAATTAAAACAGAGCACACACAATTACACATGATAGCGCACTTACATCACACCACACGCACACGTGCTTGTATGTCCTGCTGAAACACATGTTGAGTCTGGAGGTTGATGAATAAATCAAGAATTTATCTAGTACTGATGAAGCGCGGGCATGCACTTTCTCACTCAATACACACGCGTGAGGTGAGACACACTAGGTATCGATCAGGGATCAAAACCGGGTGAGCTGCTCGCACAACGGCGCAGCAAGCCACCCGAGTTATAGATCGGTCCTCAATCTGGACCTTAATTCAATAAATCCGAATTTTTAAGGCTAGATTGATAGTTGGACTAGTAGTATGTTAATTTGAAAAGAAAAGAGACAAGTAGAACTACATGCACTACTACACCGAGCAATTGCGAAGCTAACCGGCTAGTTGTATTTAAAGATGGACCAAAGTAGCTAGATGCTAAAGGATATAGCAAAGAGAACTAAGAAGGTAATAAGAAGAAAGAATGTGATGTGGGAGGGAAGAGTGAGTGTTTTGATGTGCTTTCTTGTTCTTTTTATGGAGTAGTTGTAAAATTTTCATCTTCAAGTAGTAATAGATTAACTTTGTTCATTTTTTGTTGGTTTTTTGCCTCTTCTCTCCCTTGTTGATCTTGCTATGTACTAAGAATGTGTATTGTTGGAAAGTGATCCGAATTCGGATTCGTGTCCGTGTAAGACTTTTATTTTATTTACTTTCCATGTGGGACTCTATCCCCAATACTATATAAGCACCCCAGTAGTCCATAGGATAAACAAGCCCTTAGAGAAACTCTCCATTGTAATCTCTCCATATTATAGTGATTTGCCTTCGAGCGCCCGTGGTTTTTTCCCGCAAGGGTTTTCCACGTAAAAATTCGTGTCTCTTGTCTCTTTTATTCTGTGCATTATTTGCAACAAGTGGTATCAGAGCACAGGAGATTAGAGATTCAAAAAAAAAAATCCATCGGAGCCTTCGCCGAGTCCGATCGGTACAGATTTCTCGCTTCGGAGTTGAAGCCAATTTCCACCAACGCAAATAAAGGCAGCAGGGAAGGAGCGCCGTCTTCTTGCTTCGATCTGCGAGTGCGAAGGAAAAGCGAAGGCAGCAGAGAGTCGTCAGATCAATCGGCGCACAGAAAAAAAGTTGCGTCGAGTGCTTGTTTTTTTCCATCGATCCGAGCGACGCACCTCCGTCAACAACAAAACAGCAGCAGCAACCAGCACCCCCAAGCAGAACCTACGCATCGTGTCAAAGAAAGAAGCAAGACGCAGCAGCACGTATCCGCATGTGAAGAAAAGTCCTAAGGTGCAGCTGGCTTTTACCATCACATCACACAAGAAAAGAAGGGAGCAGACACTACTCATCATCACGTCATACTAAAGGAAGCAACAGCCATCAAAAGGTGCATTAAATTTTCTCTCTCTTTTTGCTTTGGAAGTTGCTGCCATCACACAAGAATTGAAAAAGAAAAAAAAACCCACTTTGGAGAGAAGCTAATCTTTTGCACGTGAAGATTTTTTTTCAATTGGGATTTTCTGTGGCCCTTAAGTGCAAACCCAAGAGTACAAGTATTTTTTGATTTGAATACACACAAATTCGTATAAGAATTTTTTTCCTTCACATGGCTACTATGAAATATGATCTTCCGCTGCTGGATCGCGACATGAGATTTTCTCTATGGCAAGTCAAGATGCGGGCTGTTTTATCACAACTTGATTTGGATGATGCTCTTTTGGGGATCGACAAGATGCCAGCGACACTGTCCGCCGATGAGAAGCAACGTAAAGATCGTAAGGCCTTATCCCAAATTCATCTTCATCTATCAAATAATATTCTACAGGAGGTTATGAAGAAGACATCCGCCGCCGCATTATGGCTGAAGCTGGAGCAGATTTGCATGACCAAGGATCTGACCAGTAAGTTGCATTTGAAGCAAAAGCTTTATTCACACAAGATGGCGGAGGGAGCCTCATTGTTGAACCACCTGACAACTTTCAAGGAAGTTGTTTCTGACCTCGAGTCTATGAAGGTAAAATATGATGAAGAAGATTTGGGTCTTATTTTGCTATGCTCTCTGCCTAGTTCGTACTCTACTTTTAGAGATACTATTCTATATAGTCGAGATACTCTTACTCTCAGTGAAGTTTATGAAGCTCTGCATGCTAAAGAAAAGATGAAACTTATGGTTCCCGGTGAGAGTTCAAGTACGCATGCAGAAGGTTTGTCTGTTCGCGGCAGGCAATATGAGAAGAGTTCATACGACAATTCAAGAGGTAGAAGCAAAAGCAGATTCAGAGGCAGATCTAAATCCAGAAGTAGGAAGTCTTGCAGGTATTGCAAAAAAGATGGACATGACATATCCGAGTCTTTGAAGTTGCGAACAAGGAGAAGAGAAATAATAATTTCAAGAAGGATCAACAAGAGGATGATGCTAGAGCCACCGTTGTCACCAAAGAAGGTTCTGATGGAGATGTTCTCGTTGCCTTTGCCGGTAATTGCAAAACCGACGATGAATGGATTCTTGATTCAGCCTGCACTTTCCACATGAGCCCGAACCGTGAGTGGTTTGTTACCTATGAAGCTACGTCAAGTGGATCTGTGTTGATGGGTGATAATACACCATGCAAGGTTGCAGGTATTGGTTCTATCCAGATCAAGATGTTTGATGGCACCATCAGGACTTTGTCAGATGTTCGTCATATTCCGGATTTAAAGAGAAATCTTATCTCATTGAGTACTCTTGATGCTAAAGGGTACAAGTATTCCGGTGGAGGTGGAGTTCTGAAGGTCACCAAAGGTTCTCTTGTTGTGATGAAAGGTGATATGAAAGCTGCAAACTTATATCATCTGCAAGGCACTACTATTTCAGGTAATGTTGCTGTTGTTTCAAATAAATCATTTGATTCTGATGCTACTAATCTTTGGCATATGCGTCTGGGGCATATGAGCCAAGCTGGGATGACAGAATTATGCAAAAGAGGATTTCTTGATGGTAAAAATATCGATAAGTTGAAGTTTTGTGAACATTGTGTCTTCGGCAAGCAAAAAAGGGTGAAATTCAGTACTGCGACTCACTCTACAAAAGGCATATTGGATTATATTCACTCTGATTTGTGGGGAGAATCCCGCGTTCCATCACTTGGAGGTGCAAGCTATATGTTGACCATTATTGATGATTATTCAAGAAAAGTTTGGGTATATTTCATCAAGCAGAAGTCGGATGTATTCAACACATTCAAGGAGTGGAAGATTATGATCGAGAGACAAACTGGTAAGCATGTAAAGAAGCTTCGTACTGACAATGGTTTAGAGTTTTGTTCAGGAGAATTTGAAGCTCTATGCAAGTCAGAAGGTATTGTGAGACATTACACCGTTCCTGGCACTCCTAAACAAAACGGTGTGGCAGAACGCATGAATAGAACTATCATGGAGAAGGTACGTTGCATGTTATCAAACTCTGGATTATCAAAGAGTTTTTGGGCTGAAGCCGCTTCCACTGCCTGTTATTTGATTAATCGGTCACCAAATTTGGCTATTGATAAGAAGACTCCAATTGAGGTATGGTCTGGCTCTCCAGCAGATTATTCAAATTTGAGAATATTTGGCTGTCCTGCTTATGCTCGTGTCAACAATGGTAAATTAGAACCTAGAGCAGTTAAGTGCATTTTTCTTAGCTATAAAATTGGTGTGAAAGGATATAAGTTGTGGAATCCTGAAACTAAAAAGGTGGTTATTAGTAGAGATGTTACTTTTGATGAGTCTGCTATGTTACATGATAAACCATCTGTTGATGTTCCCGTTGAGAAGCAATCAAGCGTGCAGGTGGAGCATATTATTGATTCAAGATCTACACCAGAAATCAACAAGGAAAATACTCCAGAAGTTCCTATTGTTGTGCCACCAACACAACATTCCATTGCAACTAATAGAGAAAGGAGGAATATTCAGCCTCCTAAGAGATTTATTGAAGAAGCCAACTTTGCGGCTTATTGTCTAAATGTGGCAGAAGAAATTGAAGGTACTGCAGAACCTTCATCTTATTCAGAAGCTATCTCTTCTAGTGATTCAGAAAGGTGGATGGCTGCCATGCATGATGAGATGGAATCTCTTGACAAGAATGGTACTTGGGAGCTGGTCAAATTGCCAATTGAGAAGAAACCTATTCGCTGCAAATGGATTTTCAAGAAAAAGGAAGGTGTTTCACCAACCGAAGAGGTTAGGTATAAAGCAAGGTTAGTTGCTAAAGGATACAGTCAAATTCCAGGTATTGATTTCACAGATGTCTTTTCCCCTGTTGTGAAGCATAGTTCTATTCGCACTTTGCTTAGTATTGTGGCTATGCATGATTTTGAGCTTGAACAAATGGATGTGAAAACTGCATTCTTACATGGGGAATTAGAAGAAGACATTTATATGGAGCAACTGGAATGTTTTGTCGTTCCCGGAAAGGAGAATTTTGCTTGCAAATTGAAGAAATCTCTTTATGGTTTTAAACAGTCACCTAGACAATGGTATAAGAAATTTGACTCCTTTATGATATCTCAGGATTTTAAAAGATCAAATTATGATAGCTGTGTTTATTTCAAGATTGTTAATGGTTCAGCTATTTATTTGCTCATATATGTTGATGATATGTTGATTGCTGCAAAAGACAAGGTTGAAATTTCAAAGTTGAAGGCTCAATTAAGCAGTGAGTTTGAGATGAAAGATCTCGGTGCAGCTAAGAAGATTCTTGGTATGGAAATCATTAGAGACAGAAAACTTGGTAAATTATATCTAAGTCAAAAAGGGTACATTGATAAAGTTCTTCGTCGTTTCAACATGCATGAGGCTAAACCTGTGAGTACACCCTTAGCAGCATATTTCAAATTTTCTGCAGCATCATGTCCAAAATCTAATGATGAAGTGGAGTACATGTTTAAAGTCCCATATGCGAGTGCAGTTGGTTTACTTATGTATGCCATGGTATGTTCTCGCCCCGATTTATCTCAATTATTAAGTGTGGTTAGTAGATATATGGCTAATCCTGGAAAAGAGCATTGGAAAGCAGTTCAATGGATTTTCAGATATCTGCGGGGCACATCTAATGTTTCTTTACAGTTTGGAAGGATTAAAGATGGACTTGTTGGTTATGTGGATTCGATTTTCTTTGGAGACTTGGATAAAAGAAGGTCTCTCACTGGTTATGTGTTCACTGTTGGAGGGTGTGCCGTAAGTTGGAAAGCAAGTTTACAAGCTACCGTTGCCTTGTCTACTACAGAAGCTGAGTATATGGCTATCTCTGAAGCTATTTGGTTGAGAGGTTTATTTACTGAGCTTTGTGGAAGTACATCTTGCACTACAATATTTTGTGACAGTCAAAGTGCTATTTGCCTTACAAAAGATCAAATGTTCCATGAGAGAACAAAGCACATTGATATCAGGTATCACTATATTCGAGGTGTCATTACTCAAGGTGATATTAAAGTCTGCAAGATAAGTACTCATGATAATCCAGCTGATATGTTGACAAAGCCAGTTCCTGCATCTAAGTTTGAGCTTTGCTCAGACTTAGTTGGTATTACTCACTAGTCCTTTGGACTTTCGGCGCTCAAGGTGTACATGCTGATTTTGTTGGAGGAGTTCATAATATTCTTCGACTACTGGAGGGAATTCGGCTCAAGGTGGAGATTATTGTTGAAAAGTGATCCGAATTCGGCTCAAGGTGGAGATTGTTGGAAAGTGATCTGAATTCGGATTCGTGTCCGTGTAGGACTTTTATTTTATTTACTTTCCATGTGGGACTCTATCCCCAATACTATATAAGCACCCCAGTAGTCCATAGGATAAACAAGCCCTCAGAGAAACTCTCCATTGTAATCTCTCCATATTATAGTGATTTGCCTTCGAGCGCCCGTGGTTTTTTCCCGCAAGGGTTTTCCACGTAAAAATTCGTGTCTCTTGTCTCTTTTATTCTGTGCATTATTTGCAACATGTAAATAATGAAGTTGTCCTATATAGATTAAATCACATCCTTCTAGACACTATGGTTTATAAAATTTTAAAGTTGCTCAATTCTTACTTAGTTTAGAGTCTTTCTTGAGGAATCTTGATCCGAAGATTTTGATTTCAAATCTTTGGGTGGTCGTGCTTGTTATGACATGTGGAACTCATTTAGAGCCATCTTGATTATTTTTAACCATGAGCAAGTTGGTTCTCAAGTTTTTAAATTTTGCCTAATTTTAGTGCAACCTTGCATGTTTTGAGGAACTAGTAAGGTGCCCGTGCGTTGCAACGAAAAACCAAATAAAAGTGATGCATACTATCAAATATGATCTCAAACTGAATAACAAATATCAACTTTTTCTTACGTCATCATGTATCTTTATCTTTACTATTTAAAAAGAAGGAATTGGTGGTTGATGTCACGTCCGCCCTCACTTTTTTAAGCCATTCGATTCGATCTAATTAATCCGAACCGTCCGTCTCCTAAACCCTAGCTCTCCCCGCCCGCCCCTAATCCCATCACTCCCGCCCCGCCTCTCGTTTTCCCCCGCCGACCCTTTGCCTCACTCTCCCACGCCGCCCACCTCCCACTCGCTCTCCCCTGCCGATCCCGCCTCCCCTCGCTCTCCCGCCTCCCCTCGCTCTCCCTCCGCGCCCCGCCTCCTCCTCCCCCACCCCGCGCCGCCTCCTCCCCCCCCCCGCGCCGCCGCCGCCGCCCCTCGCTCTCCCCGCCGCCTCCCCCCCCGGCTTCCCTCCTCCCCCCCCCGCGCCTACTCCCCCCGCCCGCCGCCCCTCCTCCCTCTCCCCGCGGTCCCGCCCTCCTCATATGCACACCTATTTAACAGAGAGAGACATAGAGAGATAGTAAAACAACCAAGATAATCCTAGCAAAACAAATGTCCAGCGTTGAAAAAGAGCCCAAAAGGAAAGTAACATTCAAGACCTACCAAACTTCCTTTCAAGATCATAAACACTGGCAAGACCCTACTTTTGTTCATGCATTACAATCAACCGGATAATGACCCACTAGGATGGCACAACAAGAGAAAGAATCAACTTTATTTCATCATAACGAATCAAGCATGATCCAAATAGTGAAGTTTCAAACAATGCATCAGGATCTAAAGCAAGCTCTACATTGGGGCTAATTCATCAGCAATCCCCATATTTTTATGTGAACACAGAGAGCATGTTACTTTGCACTAATTCATGCATGGAATGAGGAAAGAGAGCACGATCCTCAATTCATGTCATCATGTCGAGAGAGGTAACCTATAGCGATTCTACATTGAACGACAGTGCTAAGCGAACCAGTTGCTTGATAAGAGTAACTATTTGCTAAGATTCCTCAGCAAGATAAGCGCTGTAAACAACCAACTTTTTTATTAAATGCCCGCAAAAAAAATTGAAGAATTAGCTTCATACCTGATGGAATCCATACTCGCGAGAGAGTCGCATGCTGAGCTCCGTAATGCAAGCATGGAGGCGGTCGTTGCTTCCATACAGCCTGGGGTACCTCTCGATGCACACGTCGAGTGCCCGCGTGAGCGCCACGGCGAAGGGGAAGCTGAGAGCGATGCCGCCGCCTCCGAACGACATGCTGTGGCTGAAGTAAGGTTTGCATTAGCATAGGTCATAGAATAGAAAAATAATTTTGAATCACACCAAAGTACATAACAATTACACAACGTTTCACCTAAGTGATGTTTGATCTCTTTGCCTTTTCCCCCATGAATACATACATATTACCTCCAAGAGAAGTCATTTTAAATGTGCCACTTACTCAACTTAGAGACTTAAGACATAATCAGGGAGGTACTAAACCACTATGATTCCACCCCTAACAATAGGTATACAAGTTCCAGTACATAATGCATAGTATGAAAACAAATTGACAAGTACTTATCAAAGGTATACGTATCATCTCCAATTTGTATCAAAACAAAATGATCTACAACAAGCATAAGTTCACACGAGCAGCAAAAGAATGAGACACATTTAACTCAAGAAACCGAATATACGTTCAGATTGAAAAAATATCCCATCTCAAAACCCGGTGGGTACATCAGATATATCATGCCGAAGCAAAGTATAGAGCATTTCTCACCATAACAAAAGAGATTGCTTAATCAACCATCGAGAAAAATGCCAAACTTTATTGCTTCGCGCTCGGATTGATGCATTGCTTCCACCCGCCGCGCAAGCGCTAGAAAGGCATTACCTTGCAGCGCCGCGGGCATTGACGACGCGTCTGCGCACCACCACGGCCCTCCGCCATTGCGCGTCCCCATCGCCCACAATTAAATCCCGAAGGCCCGAGCTCGAGTCCTTTTCCTCTTCTCCTTCTCTTTCTTCTTGGCCCCGCCATGGCGATGGCGAGTGGCTCGAAGTGGTTGCCGTAGATGTACTTGGCGGAGTAGCCGTCCTCGTCGTCGAAGAGCATAACGTGGCGTGCCACTCCCGACGCGTACTCCGCCGGCTCGTCGTGGAAGCCAACGCACACGTGGTGGTCGCCGACGCCACGGATCGCTTGAGTTGGCCTTGAGCGCCTCCTCCGCCTACCCGGCGAGCGGCCGTGCACGATCTCCTTCTCGGCTTGGCCTCCTCCTCGCCGGATCCGCCGCCGCTCGCCTCCCGAGACCTCCCGTCGGAGGGGCCACGATCCTCGTCCTCTTCATCGTCATCGAGGCTCCGGCCTCGCGAGAGCGCCGCGAACTCGTTGAGAGGAAGTCGTCGAGGTCTGGGTGAGGAAGGAGTTTGTGTCGGCGCGAGGAGGGAGGATGCAGCGGCGATGGTTGGGGGAGGAGGGAGCGGCGGGAGATCTGGGGAGGAGGGAGGCGGGCCCGGCAGCGGATCTGGCCTAGGAGGACGAAGGAGTAGGGGGCGGCGGGAGGGAGGGGGGACGAGGGGGGCGGCGGGGGGAGAGGGAGGAGGGGGCGGTGGGGGGAGGGGGAGGAGGGGAAGCCAGGAGGGGGAGGGGAGGAGGGGGAGGAGGCGGCGGCGTGGGGAGGGGGAGGGGGCGGCAGGGGGAGAGGGAGGATGGCGGCGGGGGGAGAGCGAGGGCAGGCGGCGGCGCGGGGTGGGGCGGTTAGATCGAGAGAGAGAGAGAGGGGGGAGGAGCGATCTAGATTTTATTGTTCAGATCAAATGGCTGAGAAGAGATATGGGAGAGGACTCATCAACCGCCAACTCCTTCTTTTAAAGTAGTAAAGAATATAAAAACTTTGGTCAAGATCCATATGATTCTCGGATGAAATAGGTTCATAAGACTTTCAGCAAGGTGTATACAAAGTTTTAAATTATTTGGATTTGGATTTTGAAGTTTGCACCAAATTCGTTTTTGTCACAGGGTTGATTTTCTGCTTTGAGAACAAGAGAGCGGTCAGACTGGTAGTTGTGGCTGGTTAGACTGACAACCGGTCCAATCGCGCCTCCAGTATCTCCAATGGTGGTCAGACCAGTTGGACGCTAATTTTGTGATGCCTTATAGTTTGAGGTTGTTGTTTGGATTTATATTGTCAAATCTGATCTTCTTAGCTCTTTAACTACTAGAGTAAAAGATTTCTGAACACTGAGAAAAGATTTTAAGAAGGCATCATTTACCTGCTCTGTTACCATTGCCGGTCATACACCTTCACCTCAAGAAAAATCACACACAAAGCATGTGTCTATCTGCCTACGCCAAAAGAAACCCTGGAAAAAAGATCATGTCGTATCATTCCAGAATCTCAAGAAATCTCACTAGTCATTCAAAACAAAAAGGAACATAGCAGACTTTTGGAAAGGGTCTTGAGGAATTTTCCTAGAACTGACAATCCAGATGGAAAGGATCTTGATAGCACTTCAGCAGTTAGCACTAGTTTGTCAAATATCCCTTCTAGTGACCGTTCTGACAAATTAAATGTCAAGGAGAATTTAGCAAATACAAACAACCATTCTAACAAAACAGTTGACATGAGCAAAGCTGAACAAATAGACGATTTTGGAGAAAACAGCAAAGGCTTATTTAGCTGGGCAGCAAAGTGGTGGTCATCTGGAAAATCAGATACAGATGGCAATAGAAATTCTACAGATATCATAGATGGAACAAGGAAAGATTCAGATAAAGATTCTGCATTTGTTAAGACAGCTGCCAGTGCAAATAGACAGCAAGTAGGAATTGAACTGTTCAAAAAATCTTACTTCTGGGATGCATTAGAGCAATATTTGTTAACCCCACATGGATCAGACCTTGTTTCAAAAACAAAGACAAGGTAAATCCTTTTCTTCCTGCTTCTCAGTTCACTTCTTATATCTACACAACATAAATGTTGGTGACTTTGGCCTCAAATTCTATAACTAGCAAATTACGACGTGTCAGTCTCATGAATAATATAACCTGGAGTTACAATAGTTCTTGGGTCAAGAACCAGTTGTAGATACATAAATGACATGAAAGAACAGTAGCTTGATGCCCTGAAAACCAAGTCCACAGTTTTGCTCGTAAGCTTGTCTTGTAGCATGTTGACAGCAAGCTATATAGTTATGCAATTTTGCGGAAAATGCTGGAAAACTTCGTCTTGCACTCATGAAAATGAAGAGCAGAAGACTAGAAATAAGGTACATGCTAGATTGCTAGTGTTTTTGCTCATCATGACTCGTGAGTGAATTCTTTAGTACAAGAAACTGAGCCCGTTTCTTTATCTGATCTCCAACTTTTTAGAAGATTCATGTGCATCAGCAGATCAGCTGCATTATCCTGATTAGTAGTAACCAGCTGCAACATGGTTGTCATATTTGTAGCTACAATAAAAGATGAAGTGTGACTTTCAGTGGGTGATCCATCATACTAGACAGGCCAATTACTTGCCCATAAGCAGATTATGTTATAGTGGTAGCACTTAGCAGAAAACCAGAAACAAATCCCCTGTGGCAACACGTGGAGATAATCAAAATGTTAAGCACTGAATTAATATGGAAGCACATGGTGTACTGCCTGGTGATGATGCTGGGTTATCATATACAAATTCAATTTATTATGCAATTAATTTCTTTTCCTTTGTAATGGCATTTTCCTCTCGTTTGTTCATGATTTCATGATATATATTGTTCCTATTGATACCAATCTGATATGGATGGTATTTCCTAAACATTCTCAAAACAAAACGTATTATATTCATCAAGTTGCAGTTCAATAATTTCATCCCATGCCTTTCTCATCCTAAGGAGTAAGATGGACAAGGACTCATCTGAAATGTAATGAGAAATGATTGCTTGACCTTTTCTTTAGAAAGTATTACTCAGATAATTGCTTATTTTTTGGCAGGGAGGAGTTGGCGCATGGACTACAGAAGCCAGGCCGCTGGCCTCTCAAAGGATGAAGAGAAGGATAAGTTAGTCAGCAGTGTCTTGTGCGCTCCGCAGAAGGCAGCTCAAGGCTGCCTGGTTGAAAATGGTATATGCAGTGAGCACCCCATGGGCTAGCCTCTCTTACCGTCAATTCCACGAAGCTGCCATTCTGAGAGCTATTATCTGATCATCGCTACCATTTTGGCTTAGCTCTTGTGCAGTGGCTTGAGAATGTTTTTAATTACGTTTTCCCCAGCTATCATCTTAAGAATGTTTTTAATTACGTTTTCCCCAGCTATCATCTTAAGAAGTGGATTGTCTTCAGTGGTTAGATTGGTGAAAATCATGTTAGGGTAGAATGTTCTATTTAAGGGGCAGGTGAGCAGGTCTATGGTGGTGTACTGAACAGCTTTGATTACCTAAATTTTGTAGAACAAGTTCAGATCTGTAATAACTACAGGAAACGAGTGATGTTCATCCAGCTCTAACACGGGTTATAAAATATGCTTAATAAGGGAGCACTGCAATGTTTGTGAAGTTGATTGCACCGTTGCACGCATGCGTTCATAGATGCGGAGCATAGATGCCAATGTGGGCTCTTTCTGCTTGTGGAAGCTGACTAACATAGCATCAGTTAAGGCCGCGCTCGGTGACTAAAATACCGGTTGGTTAGGCAGACAGTGGCCAGATTGACTATATATATAATCAGCCTTACCGAAGTCTCTCTCTCGTGGATTCGCTGCATCATCGGTGAATGGCAGCCTACCTAACCCACGCACCCCCAGGATTCCGCGGATTTATTCAGCAACATAGAGTTCTACTGTTACTACTGCTCTCTCTCAAACACACACGGACACACACATACACGACACGAAGTCAACTTGGGGATTGCAATGGATTGGCTCACCTCGACTGTCCTCGGAAGGGCCGGCAGCACGTTGAAGCTGCCGGAGGAGGTGCAGAGGCTGCGGAACTCCCTGCCGAGGGCTCGAACCCTGATAGATCGAGCCGACTGGGGCCGCTTCAAGAACAAGGAACTTGCGGAGCAGCTTCTATTGCTCAAAGATGCTGTCTACGACGCTGAAGATGTAATCGATGAGTTTGACAGCGAGGAGCTCAAGACCAAGGTTGAAGGTGGTGTGCTCTCCTCCTTATGTGCTTTTGTTAAAGATTTCGTCAGAGATAGAGCCGGTCATATTGTTGATGTCCAAGGTACTCTAGATCAGGCCAGTGGAAACATGGAGAGTATGCTTAATTCATTTGGTTTAAATGTTGATCCCATAGAGCTCGGCAAGCCATTGATGCCAGAAACAGGCGCAATGATCAAAGAACCAAGAATCTTTGGGCGAGACGAAGAACTTCGTCGAGTGCTCACGTTGCTGGGTGTGTCTGCAAAGAGGGCAAGAACGAATGTTAGTGTCAATGTCCAGAAGGTGTCCATCTTGCCTATAGTTGGCATTGGAGGAGTGGGGAAGACTACCTTGGCACAGCTTGTTTATAATGACACGAGGGTACAGGGTCACTTCGATTTGAGAGCTTGGGTTTCTGTATCCGACTACTTTGATATTAAAAGGGTGAGCCAAGAGATACTGGAGTCCACTGTAGAGAGTAAAGATAGTGTCCCAAGTAGCTTGAACGATCTGCAAGTGAGCCTGAAGATGCAACTGGAGTCAAAGAGATTCCTTCTTGTTCTCGACGATGTATGGACCGATGACAAGGAGCAGTGGCAGAGGTTAACTGCACCATTGATGCTTGGCCTGCAGGGCAGCAGTATCTTGGTAACCACTCGCTCTAGGCGGGTAGCTATCATGGTTGGTTCAATGGAACCCATCCGCCTGAAAGGCTTACCTGATAATGTTTTCTTGGACTTCTTTAAAGCTTGTGCATTTGATGGTTACCGCGCGCAAGATTGTCCAAGGCTGGAAACCATTGGTGAAACAATCGCCCTCAGGCTGTACGGATCTCCTTTGGCTGCGAAAACGTTAGGGCGGTTGTTGAACTTGAAGTTGGATGAGGCACACTGGATGGCCATTTGTAAGAGCGAATTGTGGGAGCTGGATCAAACGGCGCATGAAATTTTACCGGCACTGCAGCTGAGCTACCAATATCTCCCAGCACATCTCAAGAGATGCTTTGCATTTTGTTCCATGTATCCCCAGGATTATAGTTTTGAAAGAGAGGAACTGGTTGATGTTTGGGTGTCCGAAGGTTTGGTTGCATCTCAAACAAACATTCTTGCCGAGTCTATCGGAAGTAGCTACTTAGACGATCTCACAAGCAGGTTCTTCTTTCAAACTCATCCCAAGATGTCTAGCCGTTATGTGATGCATGACTTGATGCATGATCTGGCACGGTCTGTCTCAGAAAAGGAATGCTACCTGATACGGGAAGAAACCCACCATCAAAACTTGCCAGGCACTACGCGCCACATTTCAATAGAAGTCACAAGCTTGAATGCCACCCACAGCATGAAGAAATGGCGATCAATTAGATTTCAACCTACTACAACGCCCAAAATCAACTGGTGGTTGAATGAGGTAAAGAATATCAGGCTTTTAATTCTAAGAGGATCAGGAGTTGAAGAGCTACCTGAGAGCATTGGTTACCTCAAGCATCTTAGGCACCTTGATTTAACTCATAGTCAGGTTAGCAAGTTGCCCATCTCGCTCTGGAGCCTTTATAACCTACAAGTTCTGAAAGCCGAGTACACAAGAGTCACAAGACTTCATCAGGACATAACGAAACTAATAAGCCTGAGAAGGTTGCAATTCCCGAATTTAAAGAGGGCAATCGGCGCGATATCCGAGATTGGGAGGCTAACTTCTCTTCAGGACTTGCCTGGATATAGGGTATCAACGAAGAAAGGGCATGGGATTACAGAGCTAAAAGACATGAACCAGCTCCGCGGAATGTTAGACATCAGTTTAATTGGGAATGTTCAGAGCACGGAAGATGCAGCTCAAGCCAACTTGGTCACCAAGCATCACCTGGAGGGCCTAGAACTAAATTGGCGTCGTAAAAAGAACCATTTGGTGAAGAGCATGAACCTTGATAGTGATGTTCTCGAAAGTCTTCAACCCTCTCCAAATCTCAAAACACTGAGAATACATGGTTACATGGGTGATAAATCTCCAAGTTGGCTACAACCACAAAAATTACCTCATGTGGAGACACTCCTTTTTGATGGAATCTCTAACCTGAAGGTCATATGCATCTCCCTTCCTTCCCTCAAACGTCTGGAAGTTATTGATACTGAAATAGAATCAATTTCCTCAGGTAAAGAAGATTGTTCAAGAGAACATGGTCACAGTGATGTATGTAGCAACAATACAATTGAGAGGATACCCGTCAGGGAACTGTTTATTTTGAGGTGTGAGCAGATGAAAAGTCTCGAAAATTGGTTGGTGCCACATTTTCTGCCATCCATCACATCAATACGTCTAGTATTATGCTCTAGTCTGAAGGTCCTTCCTGTTGACAAGTTTGTGGGCTTTGTCAGTCTTGAAGAATTGGAAATTAAACATTGTACGCTTCAGTGCCCAAAAGAAATGATCTTACCTGCTTCCATCCGATATCTTTCTTTGGAAGACTGTGGCCAGCTTGATTCGTCAATTCCAAACTGCCTAAATAATCTCAGCTCTCTCAGGCTCCTAAGGTTGGTCCATTGTAGCAATGTGGCATCCATTCCCTTGGCCTCAAGCAATCTAGAAACACTCAAGTGTGTGGTTCTTGAGGCATGCCAGGAGCTGTCAACTGTCGAGGGGGAGGTAGAACTTGGATCAATTAATTATGTGAAGATATCCAACTGCAACAATCTGGCAGAAGTACGACAGCCATATGAAAAGACAAAGCAGTTTCAGAGCCGTCTTCGGGAGCAAATGGAATTTCAGGACTTTTTTCAGGCGCAAGTGGAAATTCAGGAACGTCTTCGGGTGCAAGAAGAAATTCACAACCGTCTTAGAAGATATGGTAAGACCTCTTGTCTCCCTCTCCCTCTCTCTGTGTGCCTGACCCCCTGCTGGCAATACATGTTTGCTGGAGTAAGCCCGTGATTAAAATTGAGGCACAACATTTGATTAATGTCGATCTTCTCTGCCATTAAAGCTAGCAGTAGCCGCCATCTTATTGATGAAATGGGAACAAATTGCTCAATATATTGTTGAATAAAAAAATGTATGCTCATATGTACCCCGTTGAGCAAAATCTTGTAATTAATAATGCATGCTAAGATATATGGATTCCATTGTTGAAAGTTGGAGCTTAAAGTCCCACTCTCTTCTCCCAGGACAGCTAAAGTTTTGTTAATGGTGCTTACTCCATTCTTCTGATTATATGTCTTCTCTTTCCATTTCAGGTGACACACATGAGTACTACTAATATGTTGATATATTGATGCTATATGTCTCAATAAGGCTGCGTTGACTTGCTACTTCACTAGATCAGGTTCCATTCTAAGAACTCTCCAATGCCTATGCCTAACCTTTCCGGGTCTTTTTTCTTTCTTTTATTTGCTGGCATTTGCAACTAAAACTATCAGCATTGAGCAGTATTCAATGCATTATAAAATGAAGAGAAAGTTGTTTCTTTCTACTAAATTCAACAGGCAAAAAAAGGATCGATTCCTGAGTTTTAAAATTGTTCAATTTGGTCCTTAACTTTTCACTTTATTAAATTTGTTTCATCAAATAGTCTGTTTTGTCGATTTTCCATGCTTCTAACAAAATTTCTGCTAAACTAATACAAAGTTTTAGGATACTCCTAATACGCTGTCCAACGGACACCCACGGATGACGTTCGATCGTGCTGGGCCATCACATGGACCGTTGGATCGGGCGAGCATCCGCAAGGGCACGTTCATTGGGCTAGTGTCACATGCGTATTATTGAAAACAATTTTTAAGGCGTACTTTTGACATTGAAGTGGTGCAAACAACCATTTTTAACATCTCTTATCTTCCCTTTTTGTTTCTCAGATTGAATTACTTCTCTTCTTGATAATTAGCTGTCTAGCTGAAACTCTCGTGCTGTATCTCTACTCTTGTGATTAATACATATGCTGTCTTCAGGATTGAGAAGCCGCAGTTCTTGCTGAGTTCTCGTTGAACATACGAATCAAGATCGTCCTGTTTCACTGGCATATAATTTATTGGAACGGAGGACTGAACTACATTATATATGAACTTTGCCAGAAGGAAAAAAAATGATATCTACATGCCTGAGAAATGTCGTCCATCTGGTCTGGGTACTACTGGTCTTTTGCAATTCATAACATCATCGCCATTTCTTCTTCTTACACTCTGGATCTCGATTTCATCAACATTGATCAATAAACTATGAAGCTGGTACCCTATTCGTTTTCATCGGAGAAGTTGTATAATACATATTTTTTTTGTTGCAATTAATGTGCTGTTTTTGTACTTCATTTTATCATGCCAACCTATTAACCTTGACTATGTGACGACGATTGTTACCTCAGGGCAAAGACTTTCAGCTTCAGATTATGTAGTGGAGAGTTATTTTTAGACAGCAATAACGTAGTTTCATAGTTTGTTTTGGAAACTTCAGAATTTGGACTCTGCAAATTTAATTACAAGAAAATGTAAATAATTTAAATTCTCGAAATCAAATAACTTTTTTGGGGGGAATTTTAGGCCTAAAGCAAAAACCTTTGCACATTTTGTAACATCCCAACTTAACAAAAGCCTAAAATGTCACCCACAATTACAAATGCTATCGATTTAAATCATTAATTATATATTACCAACAACTAGGCTTCAAATAATTTCTTAACATAACCATGAACATAGAAATTTCAGCAAAACAGAAATCAGTACTTGACACTAAGATGCACTAATAATATGAATCAACCAACAAATCTAACCAAAGGAAATTGACAAATAGCGATAATATAAAGCTATTAAGTGCTAAAGGGAATCATTATTTGACTAGAATTACATTGATGGAATGAATTATCTCTAACAATTAATAAGTGATCACTAAGTAAAAGAAAAGGTGCAATAACATTTATGTGCTACTTCTCGCCTATATATATCATCATCAACGAGCATATAAAAATAACAACAAAGTAAGGGTAAATCCATAACTCAACAAGTATACAATAGAATAATAAACGAGGCAACATTATATTAACAATTCATATCTATTCACCATTATCTTATTTTTACATATTCATTTTCATCAATTTTCATATATATATATATATATATATATATATATATATATATATATATATATATATATATATATATATATATATATATATTATCTCTATTCTCTTTTCATGAATACAATACACATGTTTTCACTTCTATTACTTATACTAGTATAGCTAAGTGTTTATCCATCGATGAACCACCATTGCTCTATCCTCTTTCATACATAGTGTCAACTCCACTCCTGTTGGATGTCTATCGAAATAAGTCTTTCTCACTCCCGTAGAGTGTCTATCAAAGTAGATCTTTCTCTATCCACTCCTGTTGATCATCCACACAAAATAGGCTCTAGAGGGCCACACAGGTCAACTCTTTGCAATATAAATACTCAACATGCAATGCAATAATTATTTCTTTCATTAGTTAATTATCAGTATTAATCAAATTGACATAATCAACATTTTAATCATAATCATCATCATCATCATTCTACTATAAATATGTGGGCATTATAATAACAAGTAAATTCATGTGAATAACCATAGCAAAGTATTTATTTAAACATAACAAGTTTAAACACTTGAATACCATTATACCATACACTTGTTTTTTTGTAGTTGCGAGGAACAGGTTGGTTCGAAGATGATACCAACCCTAATGCTACTCCTCCTACAGTAAACATCCAATCTCAACAACAAGCTACAACAGTACAAGAACAAAAATTTAACAACATCGCTCCTATATGCTTTTCAATTTTGCAATACACCCCTTGCACCGAACAATCACGCATGTTGCCTCGGTAGTAAAAATAGCGTAACTTGTGACTCCTATACCTTAACATAGCAAACCACACCAGTTCTAGAATTCACACAAAATTTTTGATAATTTCTTAGTTAGCCATAAACCTTGACTAAACCATTTAATCCCTCATTTTTAAGCCCGAATACAATTATGTTACTTTACTGGATAGCAGGCTTAAGAATTTCATATCTATAAACTATCTATCTAAATACATCAAATCATACCATTTCTGCAATCTACAGAAAATTATCTAACTTTATTTAGTTCTTATAATTTAATTTGGCCATCTATCATGTCAAATTAACAGTTCTCACGACTGTATCCAGCAGCAACCGATATCTGAACAGCAACCTTCACAATTACATGACTATTTTTCTACAACACTAGTCGACCAATTAACTAAGGAAAGAACTTCGGGTCATTACCGTAGCAGCGAAACGGCAAGAATGGCGAGCTTTCCTTCCTTCTCTTCTATGTTTTCTTTCCTTCTTCAGCCTGGGCCGCACGCACTAGCAGCAGCACCAAGGCACCAAAGCATCAACGCACAACCTTGCAGCAGCGGCCACACTCGTGCAGCGGCAGCAGCAAAACCCAAGCAGAAGCGCCTCAGATGGCATGCAGCGGCAGCAGATCGTGGCCACCAGGCATGCACCTGTAGCAGCGACACGCGACAGCCTCAGCAAGAGGCTATGGCCAGCCGCGGCAGCACGCGTGTGCAGGAGCGTAGGCAGTGCGACGCAATCTTTCTCGGCCGGCAGTGTACCTTAGCAATCTCTGTTGTATGAAGACCACTGCTCCAATAGGTATGATGAAAAGAAAGCATCCTTGAATAAAAGTACTGAAGGAACACTGAGTATGCATGATTTATGTGTTCGTGTGCTTAATTTGGAGACTGAATAGAGTTTATACCTTAATCCAGCAGCAGCACTCCTCTGGCTCAACTCCAAACCAATTTCGTGGCTCAACTTTGAATTGCCATCTGCTCTGATTGCCTAATAGTACGAAAATAAAACATGCAATACAGCAAATGAGATTTTTTTCAGTGCTAATTATATGAAATTGCACAGAATAACTCTCAGAAGTAAAATTGTAGATGACCACAAAAGAACTCTGATTTTGCTTTAGATGAGAAACACAATAATACATGAACAAATGTGGTTAAGCATAAACATAACTTGCAACACGTGGCCACTTTGGACTATGGGATCAATAAATATTTCAGATGAGAAACTATGCTGTCCGCTAGTCCCCCTTTGAGCTGTCGATAGATGCTAAACAACAACTAAAAAGAAAGAAAAGAATGAGCCACAGCATCCGATTTTGAACAATAGATGCTTATGTCCAGTAGCTAGCAACAATAAAGCGAGAGCGCTCCTGGATGCACACTTCATGCTTTCGCTAAAGCAATCCAATCAGAAGGCTTCAGCAGAGAAAAAGAAAGGTGTTATGAAGCTATCAAAAGGTAGGTCAAGCACAACTGATGGAGAGCAGTATAACAATGCAAGAGCATCCTGTTCACTTACAAGGCATTCACCATATGACCCTCTTCCAAGATGAATCTTGCAAGGCTTCTGTATTAACTTCCCTGCAGCCTCTAGACGATCATGAGCAAATGACTTCCCCCTAGCAAGCAGATTGCTCGCATCAAGTTGCACTAGCTGTTTGGGGTACCAATAATGTAGTCATTGACCATGTCAGAGGTAAACAAAATAAGCTTATAAGCATGATGGCAACGGGTAGACCTTTACCTGATATGGTAGGTGGTTGGGTACGGGGACCGAGGGTAGGGCACTCACTCTCATCTAGCCACCGGCAGGGTTTTTCTCTGACGTGGTAGAGAGACTCTAAGACTTGACTTTAGAAGAAGAGGGAGACTAGATTTGATTGTGCACTGCTTAATGATAATGATGCAATACTATCTCTTTTATAGAGATGGCTAAAGTTGACTCCTAAAAAACCCATATCTATATTAAGGAAACTTATCTCTAATAAATGAAATAAATCTAAAAAGAAATAAACCTAAATAATAAAGAAACTAATTATTATATTCCTAATCTCCGATACGCTGTCAAACTTTTCAAATCCGCGTGCGCTACAGCACCCCATGGCACTGTTCATGTGTACCTGCTATATTACCGTACGGACACTATTCATACGCTACAGTATCATGCACTGTTCATGATACGGTGCTGTGCACTGTTTGCGTCCTTCTGCGTGCCTTGCTGGGATCATAGACCATAACATTACCTATTCGAAAACATAAGGATTTGTGACACAGTTTAATTTTGCATGTTCATACCTGAGAGCTGTATGAAATTCCTTGGTGTTGGGCAGCTGCCACTGTCACATATCTCTATGTATTTGAGAACATTTGAAACTTGCCCCTCATCTTCTTGGTCCAAAAGACTCTCACATATGTCCTGTATGAAAAGAGAACAACCTCTTGTTCTTGTTCTCAAATGAGAATGACGCAAGAAAATGAACTGAAACATAAGTGATTTCTCTACTCACAGAATCAGATTTTGTCCCTGCAAGCTTCGTGGAGAAATAATCAAATACAGCTCGAGCACTGCTCTTCGCTGTGTCTATGCGAAGGTCAAAATTACTTGGGCACTGACCCAACTAGGGGATCCTTAATAATGTACTTTTCCAGTGATCAAATGCAACCACACTGCATCATTTGGCAATGGCATGTCATGCGGTTATATCAGTACATATATTCCTCTACCAGATTGCTCATTTAAACAAGCTCTCATCTACCAAATTGCTCACTTAAATGAGCTCTCACATAAAATATTTCTGATCATCAGAAGTTTCTTTTTAGCCACGGAAAAAAGGGAAATGTCAGGGGCAGTGTGATAATCGGGCAAAATCCTGAGGTATGTAGTTATAAGAAACTCGTTTCTAACGTCATCAGCAATTTCAGGTGCACATTATTCAAGAAGCCAATAAAATGGGAAATGCGGGGCTAAAACCTGAAGGGCTCGACGGAGGAGAAGGGGAGTACGAGGAGGCGTCGGCGGAGGCGGCGGTGGAAGAGGTGGGCGGCGAGCGCGGCGTAGGCGCCTTCCAAGGTGGGGCAGTTGTAGAGCGCGAGGTGCGCGGGGCACGCCTGGCCCTCGGAGGACGAGTGTGAGCGGGTGGCCTCGAGGGAGGCATCCGAGCGGAAGGTTCGCGGGAGCAACGGCGTCGGCGACGAGGAGACGCCGGGGAGGAGGCGGCGGCGGAGCATTAGGAGTTGGGCTGGTGACTCGGGCTTCGACTATGACTTGCTGCAAAGCGAATTTGTTTCGTAAAAATAGATGGGCTGGTCATATCGATTTAGCCGGCCTACTCTCTTGTCAAGGAGCCTTTTCATTGCCCTTTTATTCTAGTATAAGGCTTACAGCATATCTCGAACAAACAAACATAAAAAAATTTTCATAATTTTTTTGAAACGATTTATGAAAACAGATTTTTCAAAATAGCTTATCAACATTCGGTATATTTTCACAAATATCTATTTTAAAATTAAAAGCCATCAAATACAGACCCTCTTCTTTTGCCGCTTCTAAAAGCTGTTTTTGGCTTTTGCTACAGTAACTAACTTTTAAACGGAGTATTTTTTGAAGATAGAGTCTACAAGTTAATTATAGTATACATTAAAAAATTAATATCTATACCATCAAAAATCGCAAGCGAGTATCTCTCTTTCCGCAATTTCTGTCACAAACAGCCAAAAAAACCATTAGCTGCAGCCAAAAATTATCAGCCGCAGCCAAAAAGAACAGGCCTACCATCAGCCACCACTAATTCACCCCTTTTTGCGATTTTTTTACAACACAGACGAGTTCACCGAGCTGCTCTTGCAGTTTTGCTTACCGTGTCTTCTGTTCCTCTCAAAAAGATGAAGGGCATGCATGCATGCGTACCAATTATAGCTTCCATAAAACATAAGCATTTTTTTGCAAAGTATTTTTTTGTTGGTTTTACACTCTTACTAGTTACTAGCATATCAGTACACTCGTGTGCAAGCATGGTTAAATTCCGTCATTTTATTGAACTGACGGAAAGAGAGCAAAATAAATACAAAATGCCATTAACCAGTACAATAGCCATATGTATGTATGTATGGCTTCCACATCTTGAAAGAAGCACACTCGTAGTAACAAAGAGATGGTATATATAACGCGTGCAAATAATGAGACCATGCACGTCCGATGTACGTGCAGACAACATAAAACGGTATACAAAGATTGGTAAAAGCTCATGAGGTTTTCAGAAATGTAATCTTCAAATTAACCATACATCGAATATGCGTCGCATTGCATGCACACCTGTACATACATACGTACACACTTGAGGATTCGGACCTACTGTATACATACGGCCGCTACGTGCTACGTTCTAAGTACGCCTGTTGATTACTGCCACGTACGCGCTCGTCATCCAGCTCCAGCAGCTGGACGCCCGTGGCGGCGCTGCCGCCTCTTCCATGATGCCACGACCGCCACGATCGCGAGCAGCATCACGGCGGCGGCGGTGCCGACGGCCACGCACACCGGCAACCCGCCTCGCCTCCTCACCCGCCGTCTCCTCAGGGGCCTCCGCCGCCGCCGTTTCCCTACGCTGCCGGCGCTACCTTCCTCTCCATCACTATCACCGCTTGTCTCCTCCTCCTCCTCCATCACCCACGGATCAGGCTCCGGCGGCGTCTCAGCCATTGCCTCGACGGCGCCGGCGCTGCTCGTCTGATCTCCGGCGGGGTCCTCGACGTGAACCTCCTCCTCCACCGGCAGCTCCGGCCAGTGCTCCGACGCCGTCGACTCGGTCTCCACGTCGCCGTGCTCGATGTGGAGGTGGCGATGACCCACCGCCGGCTCCTGCTCCTCCTCCGGCTGGGAGGCCGGTCCGCATGATCTCCACGGCCACCACATGGTGTTCTGCGGTTGTAGCTAGCTCCACCTCTCAAATGTGCGCGGCCCCGACAGGCATGAGTAGCAAGAGGGACGGCCGGGCATATGTGAAGGTTGTACGTACGGATGCCTTTGGCTGCAAGTATGCTTTGTCGCACCGGCAGGCATGCAAGAGATGCTGCCTAGCTAGCTGCCTCCGCCGGCACAGATCGGTCGATCTGTCTAAGCTATACTCTACACACACACACGCATAGAGAGAGAGAACACACACACACACGATGGGTTGGGGCTGGGGAGATTTTGGAACAAAGCTATCTTAGGTTAGAGAAGCCAAGCTATTAGCTACAGTGTTTTGAGTTAATCTACTGACCAGTTATGTGGGCATCTTGCCCTCCGTTTGAGTCCTTAAAGAAAGCTACAGCGTTTTCAAGCCATCGGATCTTCTTCTGATGGCTTAGATTGATTGATCGAGCCACGATAGGCTACAGTAAAA
Organism: Melocanna baccifera; assembly: GCA_036346265.1. Classification (NCBI taxonomy): domain Eukaryota; kingdom Viridiplantae; phylum Streptophyta; class Magnoliopsida; order Poales; family Poaceae; genus Melocanna; species Melocanna baccifera. The sequence goes on along the minus strand of CM070707.1, from coordinate 19,288,036 downwards.
ATCTCTTCTCTTGTCCCAGAGTCTGATCCTTACCCAGGCAGGCTCCCGGCCGGCTCTCCAAAATATGACTTTAATTTGTTGACCTATATGTCGTATCATCTTCATACGACCAATAATCTCGATATTTACAAAGATATTAATAGCGCTCAGTTTAAAGTTGATTTATAGCTTTTTTTTACTGTAGCTGACTTATTTTTTACTGTAACTGAATTAACTTATTTGGCATAATTAAATTTAAAAAAGTAAAAATATAAAAAAAATATGTTAGCACCATCACGGACAATACAAAGAAATACGAAAAAAGAAAAAGCCTAAAAAAACTCAAAAAATCTTAAAAAACTAGAAAAAGATAAAATTACTAAATAGTGAAAAAACAAAAATCAAAAATAAAAACTGACGTTAAACCAAAATAAACACAGCCATTGTTCCAACCACACACATTCTTCAACCTCACTACTCTCCTGGTCCCTTTACCGCCCCACCCGACACTATCATAAGCCAAAAATGTGCCGATTACTTTACGTTTTGCTCGTACAATTATAGGCTAGCTGTTTCTAGCTATTTGCCTTTTTTTCCTACAGTGCAAAACGCATGATCAAATTTGTGCACACAAACTTGCAATCCAAATGAGCGCATATGACACTAACTGTATGTTTGATTTAGCCAAAATTAAGCGTGCGCTTCTCTTAATTTCAAACACTAAAGTAGGATTAAGGTCCGTTGACTTTGTGAAGCAAAGTCAGAGCAGAACAGTGACTATAATTTTAGAAGATTCTCGGTTCCTCTAACTACGCTATATTACCTCAGAGCTGGTACTTAGGCCGGGCTTATTTGGGCCAACCCGAAGCACGGCCGGCACGGCACGGCTCAAGCACGGCCCGGCCCGATACGTGGCGGGCCGTGCCGGCACGGCACGAAGGGGTGGGCCGGGCCGGGCCTCAAAATCCGGCACGGTGGGCGGCACGGCAGATCGGACCGTGCTTGGGCCGGCACGGCACGGCGGGCTCGGGCGGCACGGGGGCACGGCCGGCACGTCCCACCCTCCCCGGCTCCCCCTCCCGCGTCCCCCCGCCCCCGCCCTCCCGTCGCCATCCCAGTATCACAATCACAGTATCACACACACAGCAGAGGGAGTAGAGGGGAAGGAAATGGGTGTAAGGTTTTTAACGAGGCAGTAATATTGTATTTTAAAATATCAATGCAATTACACTTTTTTCAAAATATTTACGCCATTGCGTGCCGATGTTTTCATACAATTAATTCAACTTTAATTAATTTTCAACGAGACGGGTACGAGAGAAAGTAAGATGACGGACGTCGCCACAATTGTCGCGCAACCTTTGTCGTGCATAGTAACTTTGGGCCGGGCTTGGGCTGGCACGGCACGAACGCTGGCACGGCGGGCTTTGGGCCATGCTTGAGCCTGGCCGGAGATGAGGCGGATGCACGCACGGTGGGATGATCGGGCGAGCCGCACGGCACGAACCGCCCGGCACGGTGAACTCGGCCGTCGCGACGCACAAACCGCCCGGCACGATGGGCTCGGGCGTGCCGCGCGCGGCACGCCCAACTCCCGTAATTACCTGCCACATCATTTTTGCTACAATATTTAGATCAATCTCAGTCTTTGTTTTTTTATCCGAAAATACTAGCACGGTGACTTTGTTTTACAAAGTCAAAGTCAAAGTGAAAGGATCCGGTGCCAAGATGCATGGTTATTTGGCCCGACCGATGCATTTATTTGTTTGGTCCCTAGCTTTGCATATGATGTGGTCATCAGTCATTCAATCACATCTGGTGTTCACATTCTCCTCTTTACGGTGCATCAGCTAGGTCGGTGATGACTCCATCATGATCTGTTTTCTTTCTCCTCAAATTGCACTCTAAGCCCGACCGGACCAATAATGTAGCAAATCGTGTCACCTTCTCAAAAGAAAATAACTTGGCACTCATCAATTTAATAATGCAAGCATGCGTGCATTGTCACACACACATATGAATTCTCTTTTCCACACCCGGATGTAATTACACTCTATATCATATCTCACAACTTAGAGAGTATCTTGCGTAACAAAGAGTATGTACGTATAATATACGAGTATTTAAGATCATCTAGGTGGTATGTACATTTTTTAGACATACTCTTTTTTATATGTGTATATGAAGGTATTTAGAAAATACGCTAAAAATTATAAACTCCCTTACAATTTTTTCATATGGTTCACATTAGAGTATCTTATATTTAATATATGAGTATACCTAAACTGATAAAGTAGTATTTTAAGTTTGTTTAGGTGGTATATTAGAGGTGGGTGTAATTACACTCGGGTGTAAAAAGCATTTTTCTATATATATATATATGTATATATATGTATATGTATATATATGTATATGTATATATATGTATATATATGTATATATATGTATATATATATATGTATATATATATATGTATATATATATATGTATATATGTATGTATATGTGTATATATGTATGTATGTATATGTGTATATATATATGTATGTATGTATATGTGTATATATATATATGTATGTATATGTGTATATATATATATGTATGTATATATATATATATGTATATGTATATATATATGTGTGTATATGTATATGTATATATGTGTATATGTATATATATGTATGTATATATCTTTACTACTATAAAAGAAAGAGTTGGTGGTTGATGAGTCCTCTTTTATGTCTCTTCTTAGCAATTTGATCTGAACAATAAAATCTTGACCGTAAACCCCTCCAACCCTAAAACCCGTGATGTCCTCCCTAACCGAACCTGTCACACACCCGCGTTCCCCATCCCTCGCTCGCACCCCCGATCCGCCTCCTCTCCCACCCCGATCCGCCTCCCCTCTCCCACCCGGCGCACCGCCTCCTCCTCCTCTCCCACCCCGCGCATCCTCCCGCCTCGCCTCCTCCCGCCGTCGCGCCTCCTCGCCTCCTCCTCCGCTCCCACCGCCCGGCGCCTCGCCTCCTCCTCCTCCGCCTCCCCACCTCCGCGCCCCTCATCCCTCCCCCGCCCCCCATCCTCCCCTCCCCGCCGCCTCCTCCCCCCGCCTCCTCCCCCCCGCCCGCCGCCCCCTCCCCCCTCCCCGCCCCCCCGCCGTCCTCCTCCTCTCCCCCGCCGGCCCCGCCCTCCTCCTCCTCCCCCCCCCCCGCCTCCTCCCCCCCAGGGCTCGGGTGAGAGGCCCGCACCACCGCGCTTGTTTCGTGGTTTTTTTCTTCTATGGTGATTTGCAGCAACCTAGATTATCTGCTCAAGGAGGACACGTCGCAGGGGCGGGCGCAGGTGGTGAGCAACATCAACGCGTGCACGGCGGTGGCAAACACCGTGCGCACCACGCTGGGGCCCCGCGCCGCCGGCGTCTACCAAAGAGCGCGATCGAGAAAAACCCTCGCTGCTCCGCCGCCGCCTCAGATCTTCCCACCAAAAATCCCCGGAAAACTCGAGCTCCCACCATGGCGTCGATGATGGTAAGAACCACACCGCTCTCCATTGAAGCGGGGCTCGGAGTTGAGAGGCCACGCCACTGACGCGCGCTTGTTTCGTGGTTTTTTCCTTTTTTGGCGATTTGCGGCAACCCAGATTATCCTGCTCAAGGCGGGGGCGGACACGTCGCGGCGGCGCGCAGTGGTGAGCAACATCAACGCATGCACGACGGTGGCGAACACCGCCGCACCACGCTGGGGCCCACGGCATGGACAAGCTCATCCACGACGACAAGGGCGGCACCACCATCTCCAACGACGGCACCACCATCATGCGCCTCCTCGACATCGTCCACCTGCGCCAAGATCCTCGTCGACATCGCCAAGTCGCGGGACTCAGAGGTATACCACACGACCCGCTTAGCGGATAGCGTGGCGGTTTCTTACACAAGTGTGCTGGCCTACGACCTAAGTTTGTTCCGTGCAATTTCAAACAATGCTCTTATGCCGTGCCACGAGATGCCATAGTGTACTCATGGACATCTGAATCCATGATTTGTTTTTTTGCGAGATATGCTGAAATAAAGTAATCTGGTGTTCTGCGGCGGTGTTGTTTGTGGTTCCTTCTGGATCCTTTTACATCACCCTTGTTACATATGATATACCGACATCTGATGGTTGAACTCAAGAAAGATTGTTTTTAGACAAAAGGACATTGACTAGCTTTTATTGAAACCCAACAGGTTCAGGATACAAAGGAGAACATGGGACACCAGTTTACAAGAAAGATTGTTAGGATGTTATCAATGTTTTTGGCGTAAAGTAGGTTTTTTTTTGTCCAGTGACATTTCCCTTCCAATGATCGAGGTGAAAAGGTTATTCTAAATAATCAGGGCATTCCAGGCTCGAACGCCTGTGCTATGTTTTGTGAAGATGATGCTCTTTCACATGTTGCTTAGGTTCACAGTTAGTGTTTAGGCTGATAGTGTTTTCTGCTACTTGAGTAAGCTGTCAGTTTCTACTTGCTGTCTCTCTCATCAGTTTTAGTTCCATTGATCTATCTGCGGCCTGCAACATACGTGGGTAATTGGAAAATACGATGGATATTATATATCTTGTTTTCTTCAGGTTGGTGATGGAACCACTACTGTGGTGCTTCTTGCTGCTGAATTATTAAAGGAGGCAAAGCCTTATATTGAGGACGGAGTACACCCTCATGGTCTAATTCGTAGCTATAGGACTGCAGGTCATTTGGTTAGTATGCTTACCTTCATCTTCCTCCTTGAACACTTGGGCATTTGGTGCCCTACAAACTGTCAAACCTAGCTTTTTAATCCCATGAATTCTCATGAGGCAATTGAAAGGTCAAAGATCTGGCGGTTAGCATCGAAGGGAAAAGCCTTGAAGACAAGAAATCATTGTTAGCCAAGTGCGCTGCAATGACGCTCTCATCGAAGTTAATAGGTGGCGAGAAAGAATTCTTTGCTTCTATGGTTGTGGATGCTGTTCTTGCCATTGGCAATGATGACAAACTTAACCTTATTGGAATAAAAAGGTAATTCTCGAGAGATTTGTACCATTAGCTTCATGTTCAAGCTCCATGTTACATGATGTCTGCTGTCCTGATCCAAAACCAGCTCTTATTTGTTAGATGTTTAGCACCTAAATTTCACACTGAATAAGGATGCTTTTTAATTTTGAGCTGCTATTAGGTTCCTGGAGGTACCATGAGAGATTCTTTCCTTGTTAATGGCGTTGCCTTCAAGAAGACATTTTCATATGCTGGATTTGAGCAACAGCCAAATAAGTTCTTGAATCCAAAAATTCTTTTGCTAAACATTGAGCTAGAATTGAAATCTGAGAAAGAAAATGCAGAGATCAGGTATTTTAACCCAATTCGAGCACTGTTACAGTGTCACCTTGATATGTACTCATGTTTCTATGCACTCTCCATTATTTCCCTTTTTCTCACGGTACTCTCATTTCTCTAGATTGTCGGACCCTCTGCAATACCAGTCAATTGTTGAAGCTGAATGGAATATTATTTATGACAAGTTGGATAAATGTGTAAAAAGTGGGGCAAAAATAGTCCTTTCTCGGTTGGCAATTGGTGATCTTGCAACACAGGTATGCATTGTCATTACATTTTCCAGATTTGCTTTTGCGTAGCAATGTATCTGGGCTCTATGAATCTTCTTTTATGCGATATTTTGCGGTCGGGACATTTTCTGTGCTGGTTGGGTAACAGAAGAGGATTTACAATGTGTTGCAGCAGCGACAGGCGTAACTGTTCAGACATCAGTAAACAATGTCATTGACGAGGTAATCAAGCTTATATTCTTGTTTTTGGTCTGTAGATGTATGCTGGATTGAATTGTGCGTACACGGGTAAACATTAGTTGATTGGCAATATATGTAAGCTGACTTAATTTATGGTGGTTCTTTTGTTGAAAAGGTTTTTGGTTCTTGTGAAGTTTTTGAGGAAAGACAGGTGGGCAATGAACAGTTTAACATATTTAGCGGTTGTCCTTCTGGTCAAACAGCAACCATAGTCCTTCGCGGTGGTGCAGATCAGGTCCTCTACTGCTGTATATGATTTCTTAAGTTTGCAAATTAATCATAACTATACTAATGCTGTTGTTAATGCTATAATAGTTCATTGAAGAAGCCGAAAGAAGCCTCCGTGATGCCATCATGATTGTTAGGAGAGCCCTTAAGAACTCAAGTGTGGTTAGCTCGGTACTTTCCATTCCATGGTTTGTTTTGTTTCTGTAAACTATGGTAAACTTCTTCAACTCTGTTTTATACCAAGTGGAATATAGTATTCACTTTATCAAAAAAGAAATGTTTCATTTGTTGTCAATATGAATTTGGCTATAACACATTTGTTATATCTGAGTATTTCAATTTGAATTTTACATTCTGTATACAGAGAGAAACACATTGGTTTGTTCTTGGGGTTTGTAAGAACACGCAAGTATTGTTTATTTTGGATTCGTTGCAACGCACGTGCAGCATGCTGTGACAACAGTATAAATTACAGGATACACAATGGTTTTGTCAATGTAAATAGCCAGAAAATGTCTAAATCGCTCGGTAATTTTGTCACTATATGCAAGGTAAAGACATGATTTGTTGATTACTTTCTTTTCCTAATAACTGTACTTCTACTTTCTCAAAGATCACCAATTTTCTCAGGTTATAGAGTTGTACCACCCGCTTGCTTTGAGGATTTTCTTACTTGGTACACACTACTGGTTCCCGATCAACTACACAATAGAACAGCTTAATGTTGCATCAGATAGATTGTACTACACTTATCAGGTAAGAAAAAGTTGATATTTATTATTCAGTTTGAGATCATATTTGATAGTATGCATCACTTTTATTTGGTTTTCTGTTGCAACGCACGGGCACCTTACTAGTATATATATATATGTATATATATATATATGTATATATATAAGTATACCTAAAGTGATAAAGGAGTATTTTAAATTTGTTTAGGTGGTATATTAGAGGTGGGTGTAATTACACTCGGTGTAAAAGTATTTTCCTATATATATATATATATATATATATATATATATATATATATATATATATATATATATATATATATATATATATATATATAAAACTTAGCACTAATCAATTTGACCGAGTGCCAAATTAACATTGCAATATCATGCATGCCTGCCTTCGTTTGCTTCTTTTCAATATGCATGCATGGTTATTAATCGTATGATCAGCATGCGCTCGCTCTACGGTGATTATCTCCAAGCAGGCCAAATGGTTTAAATTTAATTCGACCAAAGTTAGCAAAGTCGATTATCCTATCGAGTTTTTTTTCCCTGTAAATTAACATGCAGGATGTAGCGAAACAAAAACTTCGGACTGCTGGCTAGGGGCAAAACTGTGTGGAAACCAACCTAACATGTAGCGCGTCTCCGGTCTGCGCGCCCTTCTGTTCCAACAATTTTATATGCGTAAAACACTATACATAGAGCAAAAGTACTCCGTATCTAAGATTCTGTTCAAAAGTGTTATGAATTTTGGTTGTAGTTTAGGTTTTAACTAATTGTAAGAGAGATTGAGAGAGTAATTAAGAGATACTTGTGTTGGAAAATTACTCTATTCAAAGTGGTTCCTACAAACAGTTTATAGAAACCACCTTTAAAAACTATGCCTTCAAAAGCTAATTTTTAAAAGTTAAAAATTATTTGGAACAGAACATAAGTCCATTAGGTTTTCCCTCTCTATACACCATCTTTTTGTAGGTTATTCTTTACAGTTGATGATTTATCACCATAGCCAACATACATGCCCTTAATTTCATGTCAAGCTCTGCTGGCTATTCATTGTGTGTTCTACATGATGGTGTCATGGCGCACATGCTCACTCGTGTCACGAGAGTTTTTGGCACAATCAAGCATGTTGAAGCCAGATAGATGCTCGACGCAGCAACATATGAAGCCGGTAGTAGCTGGCATCATGTTTACACACGACAGTTCTATTCGCTCTTAATTATCACGAGAGTTTCTAGGATAGTCCCAATAAATTTAAAACTATCTAGATTAGCTATATAAAAATTATATTATTAGATTTATAGTTACAAAAAAATTTATGTAATAATAATTATTATTATATCACAATAATCATATCACACCTAGAGATAATGCAAAACTCACACGCTATGGAGAAACTTATCTAAAGAACCTTTGCATTTATTAATAATAATAGATAAATTCAATCCGCATCCAACTGTCATACCGCATTTGATATTTCCACGTTAAAAGACAAGAGGGCACAACCAAATAGATTTACTTCTTGCACATTTTGGCTTGAGTTTTTGGTTTCTAACTTATTTTTTATTATTTTTAAATTTTGTCATTTTCTAACTTTTTGGCTTTTTTTTTAGCTTTTTGCCCTTTTTTTCATACTCGTTTGCATTATACGTGATAGGCTAACATTTTTTCTATTTTAATTTTTTAAATTTAATTATACCAAATAAGCCACCATTAGCTACAGTGCAAATAAGCCAGCTACAGTTCAAATTCGGCCATAAACCAGGCTTAATAAACCGAACTGAGCTCCCCCTTAGTTCAATTCTCAACACGCAAAAACTAATGTGCTAATATGTTTTCCGTGAATTGTGAAACATTGTATTACTAATACTAAATTAAGATCTCGTTCTAAACAGTTTCTAGTTTTTAGATTTTAGAAGCTGGCTTTTGAATAGAGTACCTTTTCAAATTGGTTTCTATAAGTCATTTGTAGAAGTAATTGTAGAAGTCGTTTTGAATAGAGTGACTTCTCAACGCGAGTATCCCTTATTTATTCAATCTCTCTCACAATCAGCCAAAAGTTTTAAAGTAGCTTCTCAACGTGAGTTTCTTTACTTTCTTAATCTCTTTCGTAATCAATCAAAAATCATAGTTAAAAATTAAAGTCATGTTACTTTTAAACATGAACTAAAACCCGGTAAAACTGATGAGGCCAAGAGAGGCAGCGCAGAGACCCATTGGTTTTTTCCTACATAACGCACGGATCTTGGAACACATCCATTGGCTACAACATGCAATTACCAATTAGCTGCTCCCAACCAAAAGGGTAAGACCCCACGATTTCCGAGGCTATTTTGGTCACTGGCCAGAAGAGTTAAAAAATCCATGGGGCCAGGCAGAAAGAACTCACCGGCGAGCATCGCGAGGGGCAACCGAACGAACAGAGCTTTCTTGTTCTCGTATCGATGTTTGTGTTTTCTCGATTTGAACCGCTCGTAATTTAGATTGAACGATCTAGATCGAAAAAATATGAAAAGAGACACCAACACAACAACAAAGAAACCGTTTTCCAACCGAACGGAAGCACAACCAAATCCAGCCACCGTCGCCTTAACGTGTCCCGTCGATCTCTTACCGGGTCCTACCCAACCGTCCGAATCTCGCCGCCGTCGCCTCTGATGATCCACGCCGCCGACACGGGCGCGCCCGACCGGAGGCGGGGATGACGAGGTTGGCCGCGTAGAGTTTGTTCGGGGGGAGCTTGGAGGCTTCTGTTGGACCCTAGTTGTCGGGTCCTGTGGTGTGAGTTCAAGATCCGATACCGGTGCGTCGCCGGACGATGATGGGTCGGGACGAGCGCCTCCGCCGCGCGCTGGCCGCCTTCGGGGGCGGGAGCGATGTGTGGGAGCTGGTCCACGCTGCTTTGGCTTCGGCGGCGCGGGACCGACCCGACGAGCTGCGTGCGCGCCGCGACGGCATCGTGGAGCGGCTCTACGCCGGGGGCAGCTGCAGCAGCTGCGACGCGCCGCCGCCACGTGCTGGGGCGGCTGTGGCGGAGGAGGCCCCGGACTCACCGGAGGCGGAGGGTGACGCGGACGCTGGTGGCATGGGCGAGGCGGACGAGGTCGGCGGCGCCGGCGAGCTCGGCCTGGAGAACAAGATCCTGGCCATAAAGGACTTCTTGGAGGACCCTGACCAGGTCCTTGAAGAAGCCATCTTTACCACCTCGCAACACGAATTCGCTCAAAAAGCTCAGCTTTTTCACACAGACTGCCAAATGGGATTCTCTGACTAGCTTCGCTACGTCAGGGCGTAACTTAACGCTTGATCGGCGTTCATCTCGGATGAGCGGTCGGATATTCTACTTTATTTTTAATTTTTAATTTTTTAATTTTAGATTTTAGTTTTTTTACTTTTATCTTTTTAGATAAAAAGATAAAAGTAAAAAAAACTAAAATTAAAAAAAATCAAAAACTAAAAAATAAAAGTAGAGATAATCTGGACCGTTCATCCGGAGATGAACGGCCAGATCGAGCGTAAGTCACGCCCTGACGTACCGAAGCTACGTCAGAGAATCTGCGCCTACAGACTGCACGTTCGTGTTGTTTTGTCACAGTCGGAGGACGAGGTGGTCAGCTTGCTGCAAAACCTGTCAGACATGGACATCACGTACGAGGTGCTCCAGGTCAAGCTTTTTACCCTTCTTTTATGTCTGCCTTACGAAAGGAGAAGGAAGAGCAATTAGTTCGGTTGCTTGTTTGAGCAGCCATGGAGGAGGGTAAAAGCTTCAAGTCTGTGTTGATTGTGTTCGTGCAGGAGACGGACATCGGCCGGCATGTGAATGGCCTGCGCAAGCACCCCTCCGGCGAAGTCCGGCGACTGGTGAAGCTGCTCATCAGGTGAGGAAGAAGATGATGAACAAGAACACTGTTGCTTAAGTTGTAAATGTATTATGGTTGGAATATGCGGTTTAATTGTTCTTCTCTTTTGTGGAATTTGGTGTTGCTTGCAACTTGAAGGAAGTGGAAGGAGATAGTGGACGACTGGGTGCGCCTACACAATTCCAGCGGCGGCAGCTCGATCATCAGTATGTCACTGTGCAAAATATTACATTGTCTTTGACTCAGGATTTTTTCCAAAAAAAAAACTTTTTCCTGTTTTTGATAACTCTAAATTGGTGAAATTGAATTCTTGACGATGGCAGCTGATGGCGACTCCCCTGAGAAAATCCAAGGAAAGAACCATCTAAGCTCTCAGGTAACAGTTCTTGTTTAGAAATAGAAATGGCTCTAAACTGTTATGAATATTGTGTGTTGATATGAGGCTTAAGGGGCCACATATATAGGAGAGTACAAGGAAATATGCCATCTAGAGATAAGGCATATGTGGAATAGAATACAAACTCTATATTCTAATACAACTCTACTCTATATCCTTAACACCCCCCTCAAATGCAAGGCGTATGCAAATAGCATTGCATTTGAAAGAGTTGACACTAAAATCCAAAATTCAAGTCTTGAAACATCGTCGTAGCATGCGGCTCTTGAAAGTTGTGTCGAAAATAGAAGATCTTCATCCGAAGTCATGTAGTAGCCTATAAGATATGGTGGCAAGCTGGCAACCCATAAAGCAGATTGAAGCCCGAGACGGCGGCAACGCAGTGCACAAGAAGCACAATAGAAACGCAGTGCAGAAAAAACATGGGGAAAATTGAATATATAGGACCAAGTTGAGAGTGCTTTGATAAAATAGGATCAAGTTTATTGTGCTTGTAAATATAGGACTGAGTTGAGTGTATTCTTGTAAATATAGTATTCTTCCCATTTTAATTTCATTTTCATTTTTCAACCCTTTTTCTCAACGTGAAATGACTCTTTGGCCCCCAAAATATGGGTGCCGCTCACGGCAGCTCCTCGCTGGGCGCGCCGCGCGCCTCGCTGGCGCGCGCCGCGCTCCTCCTCGCCCCGCGCGCTTGAGGTGGATGTAAAAGCGGCCGAGCCTTTGGATAAAGCGGTCGGCGCTCGGATGAGGAAAACACGACGCGCGCGTCGGTGAGGAAGCTGGAGCGGCGCGCGCGTATGTAACGGAGCGCAGCCAAGAGGCGTGGCGACTCGGCGCCGATAACGAGGCGGCAAGATTCCACCATTGAAGAAGGCAGCGAGCTCGGCTGCGAGGAGAGCACGGAGAGGGCGAGAAGGCCTTAATGGCGTAGAAGTGGGAGCGCAGCACGGGGCTCGCCGGTCGCAGCCACCACGCCGGCGTCGGCGTCGGTCCGTCCGCGGCCACCTGCGCCTTGCGGCGGCGAGCGAGCGCGCGCCGCGAACTTCGCGGGCGGCGGCGCTCGCGGGCGCGAGGGAGCGGCGCGCGCGCGCGAGCGCGGCGCGGCGGCGGCGCCAGCGGCGCGGCGCGGCCCGAGCGAGGCGCGCGCGCGGGGCGGCACCCATATTTTAGGGGCAAAAGAGTCATTTCACGTTGAGAAAAAGGGCTGGAAAATGAAAATAAAATTAAAATGGGAAGAATACCATATTTACAAGGATACACTCAACTCAGTCCTATATTTATAAGCACAATAAACTTGATCCTATTTTATCAAAACACTCTCAACTTGATCCTATATATTCAATTTTCCCAAAAACGTGGCGGTTTTAAAAGCTCGGGGTGGCGGCTCAGAAAGAAGAGCGGCGACATCATAGACCGAGATAACGGCGGCGCAGTGCACAAGAAGCGCAATAGAAACGCAGTGCACAAGAAGCGCGGCGGCTTTAAAAGTTCGGAGATGCGACGCGAGAGGCCGCCCACGGAGGAGTCCGGATCCAGCACGAATGAGGCTGGATCCGAACAGGGTAAGGCTAGATCCGGTGAAGACGAACCGGAGAAGAGCCATACAGGCGCGAGAGGGACGGCACCAACCATACAAAATCCTAAAGGATGGACTGAGACTTGCAAAGAAATCGACGAAAATACATAAAAATTTGTGGACTCACATGGCATAGACGTATTGGAAGATAAAGACTATAGATTTGAAATGGACACAGCGGAAAACTCAAAATCCTAAATTACTCAAAATTCTGCGCGGCAAAATACTAAAGCAGCAACTGAAAGCTCTCAACACCACCAAAAGATATCCTTCTTCCTCCTGTGAGCATCACAGCCTTCAAAGACCACCATGTAATAGCAAGAAGATGCTGCCTCTCTTCCACCGTTAAACAACCTTACGGTCCGCACGGCAATAAAAGAGGATAGAGAGAGCAGACATCGCCCGCCGGTCTTGGCAACGGAGATGGATTCTTCGGTCGAGAAGAGGAGCGGGTTGCTCGATCTGGACGATCGCACGACCTCCAGCGAGCCCAAGGCTGGGCGCAGAGCGCGGCGGGCCCAAGGTCCGGCTTGCCGTAGCCGCGACGAGGAGGACACCGCCGGTTTCGTGCGGAGCTGCAGCCCGTGTCTCTGCATCCCGACGTCAGTGGCGACCCGCGGATTCGATGCGGAGGGGCGCTCTCTCATCTCCGCCGAACACTCGCCAGTCGAGCGGGAAGCCGAGGCGCCGGCGATGGTGGCCAAGGCAGGCCGGATCCAGCCGGATCCGGAGGAGGCCGGCAAGTTGGCCACTCCGGCGACGGCGGAGGAGGCCACGTGCACCAAGCCCCGACGGAGAGCGTCAGATCCGGGCTTGAAGAGGCCACGACCTGGTAGATGAGGTGGCCGCCCCCGAGAGTAGAGATTGATCCTCCGGGGGTAACGGCAGCGAAAGACTTGCGGAGGCTAGGATTCGAGAGGTATGAATCTTAGCTCTGATACTATGTTAAGAAAGGCCCAAGGGGCCATATATATATAGAAGAGTATAAGGAGATATGCCATCTAGAGATAAGACATATGTAGAATAGAATACAAACTCTATATCCTAATACAACTCTACTCTATATCCTTAACATAAACAACCACACCACAAGCTTCTTTTATGATTCCCTAGTCTGTAGAAAGTTTCTTTTTGATAAGAAGTATTGTGCCCAGAATATTCCCCTCCCAATTATTCCTCTATAGTTTACTACCAAACAATCACAGTTCTGACAAAGTAATTTTTCCATGCTTTTCTCATGCTGAGTAAACTAAGAGTTTCTGCAAACCCAGTAGCTATTAGTTACAATGATGCCTCTGTTTGAGTTTCTTTTGTAGACCTTATTATACTTCTCTTATCTGGCTGTAAACTCTGTAACAATGGCACCTTCCTTGCTGATGCAACCTTCTAGGTTTCAGAGTTCAAGTATTCCCCTAGCCCACAGAGGCACAGTGAGTGACATATTTATCTTCCAAAGACGATGTATTTTAGTTTTCATCATTTTTCATACCCATAATAATGCACTTATCGACATGTTCTTTTGTTTCTGAAAATTTAGATAGTTCAAGCCCAGAGAGGATTAGTAATGGGATCGAGTCGACAATGGAGGCGAAACATAGAGTGAGCCCTGCACCAGCATATCATAATTCCAGACAGATCAACAACAACAATTATTCTACTACTTCATCCTCTGCTCCAGCTGTAAGGCTATATCATATAACCAGATCTTTCTCTTTTTTTTCTAGTCCCCATTGCTATCAAACAGAGGTTGTGCAATGCATTTTGTTTAAAGTAGAACTAGCTCTATCAGTATGGACCCCAGATGTAGCATCTTTTGACTGATTTTGCCTGACTTGTCACTACTCATTGCACAATGGTGTCTAATCATTCAACTTTGCAAAAAAAGGTTTTATGTTCCACTTTCAGTGAACAAAGGAATTACAGTTCTCGCGAAACGAGAAACTTCTTACTGCTTTGCAACTGTAAAAAGGAGTCTGGATGCTGTCTTAGACAGATGCAAAATCTGCGAGAATGATTTTGAGTTCTCGATGCAGAAGATGGTGAGGGAGCAGGACAGTCTTCTGGACCATGATAGGCTGGATTCTGCAAGGAAGAGGCTCCAAGAGAATTATCAGGAGGCACAAAGTGGTAAATTACTAAATTATTATTTACATACATTATAAACCTTAGTGGTAAATGTAACAAACTGTTGGCTTCCCATCTGAAGTCCTTAGAATGTTTTTTAACTGTTACAGTTGACACTACTAGTTTCCTTCAAAAAAACAATATTAATACTACTAGAGTAGGAAGCAAAATGACAAGTGGTCGTATTTGAAATGCGATATCTCAAGAATGACCCAACTGAAACAGATTAAAAATGCTAGTCAGCTGTTCTTATTTAATGTTTACTTTTTGGCAGCGAAAAAGCAGAGGACAATACAGGTGATGGATATCAACGACATACAAAATCCGAAAAGCAGAAATGGCTTCATGCACAAGGGCGGTGGGGGTGGGCTCCCGGCGAGGCACCGGTGACCTGGCCTTTTCCGGCGCCGTGCCACCGGACCTGCAAATCCGTGTCTCTGAAAACGGGGGGGGTCGGTAGCCTCACCTCCAGTGTAATAGCGTTGTCAGGTACATACGAAGAACCGTGTTGAGGATGTTCATGATTTATCTATACTGAATAATTGGCAATCATGTCGAGTTAGAATTTGTATTTGTGAAAATTTATGGTTTTTCAGTGTTGCCTATTAGTGGCCGGTCTAACTGCTGTGCAGAGCCGGTCGGGCCGCTATGTATAGCTTGTTAGACCGGCCGAGTTGCCCCTTGGGCATTTTGCCAAGCAGCGGTTCAAGCAGTCAGATCGGCCATGTTGGCTTTCAGCATGTGGATACCAAACTAATGTGTCGGAGTGTCCAAAGATGTCTTACTAGGTGTCACCTTAAATAGAGGTTTGAGCAAAAACTAGATAGCATTTAACAGCATTTTCAAAGGGAATTATTGATCATATACCCTCCTCTTAGATGGAAATTGAAGATTTACCCTCCTGGCCCACATGTCAGTGACTTATGATGACCCCACATGTCATTGAGATGTGGAGGGTAAATCCTCAATTTCCCAACTAAGAGGAGGGTATATGATCCAATCCCCCTTTTTAAAGAGGGTCGTGTTGCCCTGGCGGTCAAACCATCATAAGAGGAGCGGTCTGACTAGGCTGACAGTCAGACCGGTTGGACAATAATGGTCAGACTAGTCATGATCAGTTCTTACCTGAGAGGTTTCAATGATTTTGGGAAAATGATCATGGTTGAGTTTTTTAGTTTATGTTATCGCATTTATGATGTATGAAATATGTTTTGACTAATGTGCTTGAAGTTGTAAAGAACTTGTGTCCGAAATATTTTTTTAATCTTTGATGTATAGGTGCTTTGGAGGTAGCCATGGTCGATGGTTTGGACCTGATTAGTCTAAGGGATGAGCTGAGATATAAGAAAGTTGGGTAGGATGGTTTGGCTTAAGCCAGTCGATCCTGGGGATGTTTCGGTACCTTTGTTAGGTCCTAGCCGAATGGGCTGTCGCCACGCGTCCGTAGTGCAGTGTTAGTGTTGTTTTGGGCTGTTTGGCCATCACAGCCGAATGGGCTGTCACTAAAGTGCTTGCCACATGCATTAGTATAACTATTTATGGTGCTTCTATGTTCCACCCCTTAATAGTTGCACAAAATTTGAAACACACAAACCAAAAGTGGATTCCAACTGAATACTCCCCTGCTTTTTTATAAGATGTATTTTGATTGGCACGGGGATTAAAGAGATTGCAAAATCAAGATAAAAAATAAGAGGAAATGACCATGCTACCTATGCTATAAATACCTTAGAAATGTGTGAGAGAATAGTTTTGTGGAAGTGTTACTTATGACCCCGTTCTTTTCAGCTTTTCAATCGGTTTTTGGTTTTGATTTCTTTTAGTAATCAATATTCATTAACCAAAAACCATAAGCCGTAGCCTAAAAAATATGCTCTATAAATATAGGAGAGAGAAATGAGTGATAAATAAAGGTAGATAAGGAAAAACATTGATAAATTCGTATGCATCGTTCATATTTTGAAACACACATCTAGGGTTATAAAAAAAAGCTCGAGACTCATGAGCTACTTGAGCTCGACTTACTCTAAGCTCGTTTCGAGTTCGGCTTGAGCTCAAAACGGGCTGAGCTCGAGCTTGATCCTGAGCTCACAAGTTTCAATGAGCTGAGCTCAAATAACTCGTTAAGGCTCAGTATATTTCCTAACCATCACACCCTCAGTCCTTCTATCCCAATTTCAAAATTCACCTTAATACCCCATCGTCCCAACGCCCGAGCCAAGCCAACCCTAGTCTCCAACCTCTTCAATTCTTTCTCCATTCTTCCCGATCCCACCCAATCTTTGCCTAGTCATGGACTCCCTTTCGCCGCCTCTCCTACCAGGCTCCCATCCCACCAACTGCTGCCTCCCATCCCATTGGCCACCTCCCTTGCAGCATCTCCTCTCATTCCACTGCCTCTCTTTGATTCCATCCCTCTCGTCGCCTCTGATCCCGCCCGCCATCCCTCCTCCCACCCACACCACTTCCTATGGTGAAGTCCATCCCTCGGTCATCGCCCGACGATGCTCTCTAAGCACAGCAACGCGCATGAGCCGCTGATGCCCTCTAAGCACGATGACACAACGAGCCTGGCGAAGTGTTTCCAACTACGACGTCCTCTAGTCTTCTCCTCCACCATCGCAACGGGTTCAATATGATGCCTTCATCTATCCTTTTTCAATCAGATCTAAGTATGAACTATTTCCCTCACCTCTCCTTTCTTATGTTGTTGCGATGAACTAGAAATTTGTGGATATTTGAGTTTCTCTCATTGTTGAAATCAAGGTATGTTGAATTATTAATTGTTACCGAGTTTACTTGAACTGAACTCAAACTTAAATCAAGTCAAACTCGAGCTCAAGTTTAAACTCAAAACACAACTAAGACCTGTTCGAGCTCGCCTCATTTACAATCTTACCCACAGCAAAATTCAAAGGAACGAGTCAACTGAAATAAGCAAATTAAGCAAAGTTCTATGCGGGATGCATAAAGTTAAGTTACACTTGGACATGCATGCGCGCGCGCGGCGCATGTATAGGGTACAACTTAACATACACGGATGGATAGGACAGGACCTGGGAGAGATACACCACTCCCGCTTATTCAAAAGACACGTACTCGTGCACAGAAAATCCAAAACACCTCTGAGCGCACGGCCGGCCCCACACCTCAGCCTCTCTCGCGGGCGCACACAAACAAACACAAGCGCGCGAGGTCGGAGGCTTTATGACTCGTCAAAGACACACACACACATACACACATGCGGGGGTCGCCGGCCGGCGGTCGGCGAGCGAGGCCGATCGACCGATCAGCCGAAGAGATGGTGGTGCTTCTTCTCGCCGCTGGCCTCCTCGGCGTCCTTGTGGTCCTTCTTCTTCTCGTGGTGCTCGTGGAAGGCGTACCCGCCGGCGCCCACGGCCGCCGTCGCCGCGATCCCCTCCGCTATCTTGTGCCTGTGCGCGTTCTCCGGGTCCTTCTTCGCCTCGTGCTTCTCGTACTGCGTGCCGGCGATCACAGAATCAAAGCGCATCAAATTAAACACGCGTGCGTGTACTCCTCGTGCTAGCTATAGCCAGTGAAAGGAGAGAATATATACGTACGAGCGCGAAGGCTCCGGCGGCGGCGGCGCCCATCTCGCCGAGGTGCTCCTTGTGCTTGTGGTGCTTCTCCTCCTTCTTGTACCTCTCGTACTCGTCCTCGCCGGTGGTCACCACCTCCGTGGCCACGGTCTCCGAGTAGCCCCCGCCGTACTCCCCGGCGGGCTTGTCCTCCTCGTCCTTCTTGTGGTGGAAGAAGTGGTGCTTCCTCTCCTCCGCCATGGCTAAGCTTACGTACACTTGGCTGGTTGGCTCTTGTGCCGTGTGCGTATGCGATAAAAGGATGGTTGGCTTAATTACTCGTGTTGATCTGCTTGGTCGTTAGCTTCCCACTACTGGCCGGGTTTTATAGGCCGAGGCCACCGTTGAAATGGACGGTGCTGGAATTATTTAATTAATTAAACCTATGGATAACTACATTGTAACTCAAATTATGAGACCAAATGGATATTTCAAGCGGCCATAGTGTTGTACTCCCCCATATTTTTTAAATTATCTATAAATATAAAATATATTTTATGTTTTAATATGAAATTTATGTAATGTTTCTTTTATACCTCTAATAAATATACAGCTTTATTTACTATTATATATATTAAATATAATATTTACATATAATAATTAAGAATAATTTAAAATTTTACTATCTCTTTTGATCTTAGTGTGAAGAGAAAATATGCCTTACATGATACGGCGATGTCTTTCTCGAGACCGACGAGGCGTACACGTGTCAGAAAAGCATTGGCATCCGGGGGAAGGGAGGAGCATGGGCCCACTAATCATGGACGGTGCGGCCCAGCGAGCACTTGGCGGGCTAGCAGCACGGGTAGGTGTCCATCTGAGTAATAAAAGGCTGGGTTTCTATGTTGGCGGATACGTATTCCATCGTCGCAGTACGTACTGCACCAGTATGTCTCCAGCTACTCGTCGAGGTATGATGGTATATTCATCGTGTGTGTGTGTGTACTCTAATACGTTTTCGAATTTGCTAGCTTTCCATTTGTATCCGTTGGATGATTGGAAAACTAGAGCATCAACGCTAGACTTGTTATGTGTGCGTGATGTTAAAATGACATGTAATTTGGACCGCAGTAGGTGTGCCATCAAGTTAGCTAGCCACTCGCCCGGTCACAAAAATAATGTCCCGGTCAAGAAAGAAAGTCGTTTTGGAACATTGATATGGGTCTGTTTGCTGATGGCTGCGGCTGATGGTTTTTGGTTGTGGCTGATGATTTTTTGGCTGTTTACGACAGAGATTGCGGAAAGAGAGATACTCACTTGCGATTTTTTATGGCACAGATATTAGTTTTTTAATATGTACTACAATTAATTTGTTGATCTCATCTTAAAAAAATACTCCGTTTAAAAGTTAGTTACTGTAGCAAAAACCAAAAACGGCTTTTAGAAGCCGCAAAGAACAGGACCATGATCTGTGAAATGTAAATTTTGATCACTCATTTATATTATGATATATCTATACAATATAATAAAATTATAATATTGCATCCAATATGAATTTTCACAAAGATATTGCTAGACAAAATTTGTAATGTTTAACCACATGTAACTTCAAAAGATTGATCCTTTTGTGACTTGAGGCTGGAGTACGATTCTTTATTAAAAAAAATAGCCAGCTACGAATTAATGAAAGGCTAATTCAGGAAGGTCAAGAATAATTTCAATGGATACAACATCTTTTGACAAAAAAGATTTTCATTGCCTAGAGTTGAAGTAATCGCCGTCCATTGGAGGTGTGGAAAAAATGCACCGCACCAGTTCTGATGACGAAATAATATATAACGAGATCATAAAGCTTTGATTCAGTACTGATCGCGATGTCGAATGACTTGAAGCCTAATGGAGTTTTCTATTCCATATAATTAATTTGCTTTTAGTTTGGTGCGATAGGACAAATGGATCCGAGCAAATCACAATGAAAAACGGGATTGGCCTACACACTCAAATATAAAGCTGGGTTTGAGCCACGAACGAGCAATCTGATCTGTATATGTTTGGTGGGTTCTTTTTTTTTTTTTTGCTATGAATGATGGTGTATTACTATAGCTGATGGCTGTTTTGATAAGTTGTTTCGAAAAAACGAAGAAAAAATTGTTCTATTGTTTATTCGGGAAAAATGATAAGTCATAAAATGAAAAAAAAAAGGAGACTGTCATTTTCCCTTTTTGATTACGCTCCAAAAATTGTGATGTTGATGTCTAACTTGTTTCGGTCTCTAGACTTGCAAGGTATGTCGCTTAGGTAATTTCTAAAATTCTACAAGTACAAAAATCACTATAACTAAAAATACACTACGTACTTTAAAGTTTAGAGACATAAGTGACTTTACTATATAAGTTTGCCATGTTGATTTTTACGGTTTGTTTGCAAAAACAAAAGGAAGAAAAGAGGAAGAAACAGACTACATGTTTACAAGCCTAATTAAGAGGTCATCAGCAACAATTGCAGGGACCTCTGGAGCAATTTTCCCAGTATTTCTCCTCTTGTGTGTATCTTTGCCTTTCGGCGAAGGTGTCTATGATTCAAATCACGAGCCAGAAGTTGTCGGCAGCCACTTGGATCAACACCAAAAATATCTTCATTAGACGATCGATCGATATGAAGGCGACAGTTCTCCTATCATAATCATCTTTGTAATCAACTCTAGGAAAAAAAGGGTACATGATGTTCTTACTTAATTCATAGGGCATTGGAGCCACCCTGAGCTAAAAGGTAGGGTTTACCTCCCCCGAATGAACCAAAAGGTCAAAGTAGGACCTACCTCTGATCTAGGTCCGGTTACGAGCCCGCTCATTTCAGTTTGAGTTTCTGGTTTATTTTTTACTATTTCTGTCTTTTTGTCTTTTTCTGGTTTTTTGGATTTTTTGAGATTTTTTACCGATTCTTTTTTCGTATTCGTTTGCATTATATGTGACAGACTAACCTGTTTTTATTTTTAAAAAAATTAATTATACTAAATAAATCACCATCAGCTACAGTGTAAAATAAGCTAGTTACAGTAAAAATAAACCATAAACCATAGCTTGTTAAGTCCAATTGAGCACCCTAACTTGTGACCATCTCTGTACTTTTAGTTAGTTTGAGGGGGCAAATGCTTCGTATATATTATAATATTATTAGATGAATATCAATATATTAATTGAGCATGTTCTTTTTGGTTTTGCCTTATAGCTTTTGGCTGCGACTTATAGCTTTTAGGATATTCGTAAGAAAGAGTATGAAGTAATAGAAACTTGTATGCTGTTTCGGCCGATATAAATGAAATCGCTATAGTATATATTATAATTAACTTGTAAATTTTGTCTTCAAAAAAACACTCCGTTTGAAAGTTAGTTATTGTAGAAAAGCCGAATAGCAGTTTTTAGAAAGCTAAAAAGAAAAGACTCATTAGGTATCTGGCTTGTGGCCCGATGGTAAAGGGAATTATTCATCATATACCCTCCCCTTAGATTGAAATTCAGGATTTACCCTCTGGCCCACGTGTCAGTGGCTCATCCTGACCCCACATGTCATTGAGTGGGGAGGGTAAATCCTGAAATTCTCAAATGTGAGGAAAGTATATGATGAAGTTTCACATGATAAAGAGTGGCAATTGCGTCCTTGCATACCCGAGTTTTGAGTCTTAGGATGGGATCGGATGCCCATCTATTGCTAGAGCTCTTGGCGAATTTTCAAAATAAAAAAGATCAATTAGGACATATTGCCCGCTTCAAAAGAATGTGTGTGTGTGTGTGTGTGTGTGTATATATATATATCTTTACTATTATAAAAGAAGGAGTTGGTGGTTGACCCGTCGTCATTCTTCTCTTCTCAACCATTCGATCTGATTACGAGATTAAATCCGAACTGTCTGTCACCCCTCCCCTCCCCTCCCACCCCGCACGCCACCTCCCTAAACCCTAAAATCCGCCTCGCTCCCCTCGCGCCCCGCCTCCCGCCGCTCTCCCCAGCCTCCCTCGCTCTCCCCCTTGCGCCCGCTGCCGCTCTCCCCCCGCCTCGCTCTCCCGCCTCCCCCGCTCTCTCGCGCCCCGCCTCCCCTCGCTCTCTCGCGCCCCGCCGCACCGCTTCTCTCTCCTCCCCCCCCCCTCCGGCGAGGCGGACCCAGGAGGAAGCGAGAAGAAGAAGTGGCGCAAGGCAAAGAAGAAGCGCGGAGCAGCGCCGAGGCGGCAGTGCCGCCGAGGAGGAGGAGGTAGCGTGGGCCTTTCTCCATCGCTCCTCTCGCGCGCGCGCTCCCGCCTCTTCCGTCTCCCCTCGCTCTCCCCGCCGCCCCCCGCGCTCACCCCGCCTCCCCTCGCTCTCCCACCACCCCGATCCGCCTCCCCTCGCCCTCCTCCCCCCCCGCTCCGCCGCCTCCTCCTCCCCCACCCCGCGCCGTATCCGCCTCCTCCTCCTCCCCACCTCGCTCCGCGCCGCCTCCTCCTCTCCACCCCGCGCCGCATCGCCAGGAGGAGGTCGCCTCGCTCGGCCCGTCCAAGACCGCCGCTGCAAGGTAGCGCGCGAGGTCGGCCTCGGTGACGGCGGCGTGGCTGAAGAAGAGTCTCCGCGACGTGGCGCAGCGCGAGGCTGCTCGGGATCTGTCGAGCGATTCGCGTCTCATAGGGGTCAATCCGCGGGCCTCCTCGCCCCGGCCGCCAGCAAGCGCGCGAGCGATGAGTGACGAAGAGGTCGATCCATTCTACCTTTCCCTTTGATTTAGGATTCACGTGCACTCTTCCTTTCTTGAAAGATTATATTAATAAAATTTCAGTTGGGATCCTCTCTCCCCACTGATCTTTCAAGAACTAGGTTGTTCATCTTGTCTTTTTGAATGTGGATTGTAGAAGTTTGAATGACTCAATGTAGTTTTGAAACTAGACATTGGTCTTATATGTCTGCACCCCAACCCCGAAATTCCTAGATCCACTGAGGTGCATTGGTCTGCCCATGTTCACATACGGTTCTCTGTTACCCAAAAGTAGTACTACTAATAGCAGTTTATTTTCTGGGTGTCATCTTGGATGGCGATCATGAATTAGCTAGCTAATAGCCTTATAATTAAGTTATCAAGACTCTTCTTTGTTTAATTTGTGCTGCCTAGATTGGAAGGATCCAAACATGCAAAGGGACAACGGTTCGTTGAGGGCACGGCAGCAATCGCAAGCTCGACCCATGGTGGTCGCGTGAGGCACCTAAGCGCTCTAGCGAGGTAAACTTTTTTCACCTACGGAGGTCTCAGATTCTTGGTGGTCTCTGTTTCTTGGATGTAGGAGTGAGTGGCGGACGTATACTTTAATCTTTATAAATTATTGTCTTTTAGATTCCTGCTAATGTGAACAAAACCAATGGCTCTAATTTGCTTGTGAATGACCAGAACAAGTACAAGTCGATGCTTGTTCGCACGTATTCCTCGCTATGGATGATGGTTGGATTTGTGTTTTTGATATACATGGGTCATCTTTATATATGGGCTATGGTTGTCGTCATCCAAATCTTCATGGCGAGGGAGCTTTTTAATCTGCTCAGGAAGGTCAATGAGGACAGCAGACTTCGTGGTTTAGGCTTTTGAACTGGTAAGTTGGTAGGTTATGGTTTATTCAGGGCATAAGCTGTTGATGGTTTGCTTGCATTTAAATGATTCTTTATATTATTTTCATGACAGGCATTTTTTTCCACTACGATGTTGTTTGCGTATGGCCGTTTCCTTAGTCGGCAGCTTGTTAACACTGTCACTTCAGATAAGTTATTGTACAAGCTTGTGAGCGGGCTCATCAAGTACCAAATGTTTATTTGCTACTTTCTCTATATAGCGTAATCAAATGCTTTTTCATCTACCCAAATGATATCAATGACAACTACATAGATAAGGTTCAACATTTTTTTACTGGATGATAATGTTCAACATTATGAGGGCTCATACTTGATACTTCATAAACCTTAATTTTTGCCATTGAGTTATACTTTTTGTTTAGTTTTAGGAGTAGGGTAAAGGTGGTTGTTTCACTTTCTTAGTGTATTGAGGAGTTGTTCACTGTGGAGTACACAAAATGCAATAGCTTTTTCTATGTCATACCTTTTTAGGTTTTGTTGAGTTAAGCATTTAAGTTGCAATAGCATAAGTCTTTAATTTAAATTTGGATGCATGTACTTATTCACAGGTGTCAATGTTGATATTGAAAATGGGGCAAGCGCGTTAGTGATAAAATTTGAAAATTGCTTGCTTGTTGCCAATGTATCAATGTGTTGATCAACCCTGTCATCCAGGTTTTGTATGGTTTATTCTCACGCTAAAGAAAAAGGCATATAAGTACCAGTTCAGTCAACATGCATAGACTCACATGATCCTTCTGATGGTATTTGCACAGTCATCTTTCACTGTGGCCAATATTTATGAAGAAATATTCTGGTAAAGTTTCTAACTTATATCATGTTCTTATACTTTGATCCAATAAGATAATAAACTGTTGATGCTAGCCAAGAAGCGCGCCGCCCACACCGCCGCCGCCCGCATCAACTGAATTGCTTCCTACATGTGTGAAATTTAGTATCATTTACTATGAAAAATATTGTTTATTATCATTTCTGTACATATTATTGTATATGGTGTTTGTTTTATCATGGTTCATTAATATGATGCTTGATTTATTTATGAGTATGAACATGTATGTTTTGTTTGAAACATGATGACGTAAAATAAAATTGATATTTATTATTCAGTTTGAGATCATATTTGATAGTATGCATCACTTTTATTTAGTTTTCCGTTGCAACGCACGGGCACCTTACTAGTATATATATCTTTACTACTTTAAAAGAAGGAGTTGGTGGTTGATGAGTCCTCCTTTATTTTTTTTAACCATTCGATCTGATTATGAGATAGAATCTGAACCGTTCTCCCCCCACCTCCCCCTCCGCACCCGCCGCCCTGATCCGCTCCCCCTCGCTCTCCTCCTGCTGCCCCGATCCGCTCCCCTCGCTGTCCCCGCTCCCACCACAGCGCCCCCCCCCCCGCCTCCTCCTCTCGCTCCCCGTCCTCCTCTCCCTCCCTCGCCGACCGCACCCTCCCGCCGCGCGCGCCTCGCTCCCCGTCCTCCTCTCTCCCCTGCCTCGCCGCGCCGCCCTGCCGCCTCCCCGTCCTCCTCTCCCTCCTCGCCTCGCGGCGCCCCCGGCCGCGCGCCTCCCCTCGCTCTCCCCGCCGCCCCACCTCCGCGGATCCTCGCTCTCCCCCCGCCCCGCCGCCTCCCCTCGCTCTCCCCGCCTCCCCTCGCTCTCCCTCGCCTCATGAGATCCGCCTCTCCCCGCGCGCGGCTCTCCCCACCCGCGTGCGCGCCCTCTCCTCCGTAGCGTTGACCTCCCCACCCGCGTCGGCGCCCATCACCGCCGCCTGCCTCCTCCCCATCCGCCGTCGCCGCCACCGCACCCCATCCGACTGCTGCCTCCTCTCCCCATCCGCCGACCGCCACCCCAGCCCATCTGCCTCGTGCCGCCTCCCCACCCAACCGCCGCGCCTCCTTCCCATCCGCCGCTGCTGTCTCCCCTCCGCCCCACCGTGTCGACGCATCGCCGCCGCCTCTACCCCTTAACCCTCGCCCTGCCCTTGCTTCCCACGTGCGAGGCATCCAGAGGCGAACACCGGAGATAGGTTCTTCAAGCAGGGCAATCAAGCAGGAGAAGTAGATCGATTTGATTCTTCCAATGTTGTATTCTTTAAATCTTGCATGATGGGTGTTTGGTTGGGGTCCTTGGGGCTAAGCTTGCTGGTGTTTGATGATTTCTTGTGCATTCTTGTGCCTTGGTTGGCGATGCCTTCAATTGGTGCCAGGCGCCAACGACCACGCAGCCGATTCCGCGGGCAACGATGGCAGATCACGCACTCGATTATCTGACCTGCTCCCCGTGGGTGCTCCACCTCCCATCACTGCTGTATTGCCTCTCCTCCATTCGTTGATCCTCTGATCTTCTTTTTTTCTTTGTATATGTCGTTATCTTTTTCTATGTGAGGTTAAAATCTTAGCTAATGATGCTACTATATATATTCTCATTCCTTGCAGTCTTGCAGAGGAGGTTTGAGCTAAGAACAATGGATGCTTGGCTTCACTTTTGAGGTTTGTTTTGCCCCCTTTCTGTTGTACATAGGTTTTCGAATTTATCGGCTGAGTTCTTCCTGTTCTAACCGTGCAAATAGATTGGCTGAATATATGCACATGTGGTCGCCACTGACTACAGCCTAAGTCAGTATGCAATTACGCCTTATGTATCATCCTGTCCTTTTGTATTTTCCTTTATCCATATTTAGTTCTAAGATCTGTGATGATATGGTGGTCGATGCATTCTTGTATTTAGTGCTTGCGCAGAATGCTCACATCGTGTTTGCTTGAAATTGTAAATACTTCATGTCTCAGTACTTTGATATGGCACTATATTAGTACAAATTTTATTTCTAAAATAACTTACGTAAGATATAATGCTCTCTGAAAACAATCTTCATGGTGCACATTTTAGTTATCGATTTAGCATCAATGCTAGCATATCATGCAAACAAGTCGTTGATCGCATGGTGATGCAAGCTAGAAGATGGTGGCCATCTCTTGGTTCGGCGATGTGCGGGACAGCGAGAGGCAAATTAGCAGCAGAAGTTCAGGTAGTCATTTCTCTGTTAGTTTCCTCCCTCTTCTTTTACCTTCCATTACCTTGCAACATTGTTTTTCCGTCGCACTTATGAAATGTATTAAGCAAAGGAAATCATCTTTCTGCAATTGCATACACTTAGTATTGTAAGGTTCGATTATTTATCTGTCTGGGACTGTCTAATGTAGGTGTTATGTATGATAACAAAAATTTCATAGTTGTTACTTATCTGCCAATGCTCTATTAATATGTTCAAAATGGAAAGTCTCTTTTATCATTAGCAGTTTGATTTGATATACCTCTGATATTATAAGTTTATAATTTTGAAAGTTGCACAGACATAGTTCCAATTAAAATCAGCGGCTAAATAGGGACAAACTGTGTATTTCTATTAGCTGCATTCGTAGCTGCCCTACTTAGTAGTTCAGGTAGATAGAAAGTAATCCTAATCCTCACTTTTTATGTACCATGCTCAGTTTTCACTGATGTGTAATTATAGTTGATGAGCAAATTATACTTCAAAAGTAAGGCTAAAACTGTATGATTTAAAAGCCAGTTTATTAATTTTCTATAGAAACTTACTTGTAGCTTCGTTGGCTATCAAAGCTTCATGAACAGACTTAATTTTGATGTGATAATGAATCTGTGATCCACCTTTTATTTGGCTACGTTATTACTAAACAGATTTGTGTGCAGGTTTCTGAAATGGTTGATAACCACGGATAGAAATTTAGAGTCGGTAGCTAGATGGTGGCTTTGTTACAAGAAGAATCCTTGCTTGAATATGTTAATATTGTTGTGTTATGGAGTCTTTGGAAAAAAAAAGGAATGAATTGTGTGTTTCAGAATGATAAATGGCTTGGTTTGCAGCTGTTTGAAGGATAATCATGTTGCCTTTAAGGAGTTGGAGGCTGTTTTGCTAGGATATGCAGTTGCAAGTGATGGATCACTACATTGGGTTTGTGGAGACCAAGACGGAGGAGGCAACGAGCTTACTGTGGAGATAACGTGCACTGGGATGGCTGGATATATTGTGAAGCAATGTAAGTGAAAGGAGCTTGCAGAAGAAGGAACGTGTGCAATGTAATGTAATTGAGTAGGAACTTGAGAATAGTAGGTGTGATGAGTAGTGCCTGCTGTTTGGAAAACCCGAGAAAATAGTTGATTGTAATGGTGAACAACATTTGTTGTGGTCCATCTCATAAATAAAATGGAAAAGGGCTACATATATGGCCTTTTGTTAGAGCACATCTGGGAAATATTTTTTGCTTGGAACTATGGCCATGTCCAACCTTTTTTTTTTGCCCCCAAGAAAGCCACATGAATTGTCTCTACGTGGGCATGCTTTTGGTTGCATCAATTTATCGGCAAGTAATAGTATAGTACTTAGCATGATCATCCTATATATTACATGGATGCACTCTGTCAATACATGCAGTGATGGTTTGTAGTTTCTGATGCATATATTTTAATCTTTCCTGTCATTGATACTATACTTTGATGGTTTTGTTAGAGCACATCTGGGAAATATTTTTTGCTTGGAACTATGGCTCTGTCCAACCTTTTTTTCTGCCCCCAAGAAAGCCACACGAATTGTCTCTACGTGGGCATGCTTTTGATCACATCAATTTATCGGCAAGTAATAGTGTAGTACTTAGCATGATCATCCTATATATTACATGAATGCACTCTGTCAATACATGCAGTGATGGTTTATAGTTTCTGATGCATATATTTTAATCTTTCCTGTCATTGATACTATACTTTAATGGTTTTGTTTGTGCCATGGTGCTGTTGCCATGTTTTTTAAGTATTTTGCCACTACCTTTTATGGTGACGCTATCCACGCAACTGGTGAAAAAGAATCTGTTTTTGCTATATTTGTTGGACTTTAGAGACATGATGGTCAGTCCATGCTTCTCTTCTCGAATCTCGATATTGTTGCACGATTGTTTACTTCCATCAATGCTTGTTCTGTATACTATCGAGCATGGACATATACATCTTTGCCTCTTTTGCGTCAGTTGTATGTGGAAAGTAAGTTTTTCCATACTCTTCATAAACTGTATGAATGCAGCTACTAGATACTTGGTCTGAATAGCCATGAGGGCATAAGGTTGTATGCTGATGCGAGCTCCTCAGGTTCAGTGATTTCAGGTCTACAATGTATCATTTTGTCGATGTAAATGAGTGTAGTTTGCGGTTATACATAAACATCTTTGCCCAATTGATGTTGAAAAATGTGCTTGTTCTATCATACTTCACTAATATGATGCTTGATTTATTTATGAGTATGAACATATATATTTTGTTTGATACATGATGATGTAAGATAAAGTTGATATTTATTATTCAATTTGAAATCATATTTGATAGTATGCATCACTTTTATTTGGTTTTCCGTTTACAACGCACGGTACCTTATTAGTATATATATATATATATATATATATATATATATATATATATATATATATATATATATATATATATATTGCAATAGTTGGTTATTTTTAGGTCAGGCATGCACAAGCTAATGGCAGTTGAGGTTGCACGTCACGGCTAGCAAGTTTGCATCAATCTTTGTATTTTTCGTGTCTTCCTTGTGGTGGTGTGCATCATGTTGTCATATACTACGCCACGTTGTTAGTCATGAAAACGAAACAAACCAATCTAACACGCTAAATTGTTGCCTATTTTTAGTTTTGGCACAGGATCTACCGTCCGAGCCAGAAGCCTTTGGTCTGAAAATGGCCGGTCGACCTGAATCGTACCATAGCTAGGAACACAACTGTTTTAAATAAAAAAAATTGATTAATTATGCTTTTATAGAATTGTATTCATGGATCATTTTAATCATGATTCATAAATAAAATCTGATCTGTTGCAAGATATGTACCTACACAAGTACCACTCTTTTGTTCTTTGGACGTAGATTATAAACTAAGGAGAGAGAGAATACACAAGAGGAATTGCATTTTTTTCTTCTTTTATTTGAAGGTGAGTACATGGACTTAACTCATGACCTTTGCTATCAAGAATTTTGTGTTCTACCACAACCTACATATCTAAAGCTCCGCTCGTTTCAGTTTCAATTTTTTTATCACTATTCAGTAATTCGTCTTTTTCTGAATTTTTTTAGATTTTTAGACTTTTTGCATTTTTATTTTTTCCCATGTTCTTTGCATTGTCCGTGATGGGTTAACATATTTTTTATTTTTACATTTTTTAAAATTTAATTATGCCCAAAAAGCTAAATCAGTTATAGTAAAAAAAACCAGTTACAGTAAAATTTCAGCCAAAAATCAGAAACCATCGTTAAAACGAACGCCCCTTAGTGTCCCAAATTAACTAATGCCAAGATGGTACTATGTGAGGTACAAATTTCCAACTAATAATTAATTACACTCTAACTTTTTTTTGCTGGTTAAGTTCTGGAAACGAGTGTTTGCCGGCAGTGATTATTTGAGCTTTTGGACGCAGCGTTGGGCGATGGAAGTATCTTGTCTTGTGGCACTCCCGTGAGTGTGTTTGTCACTTTGCTTTTTTTGAATTTTTTAGTTTTGTTTTTTCCCCGTATTTTTTTTGCATTGTTCGCTCTATATTAACGAGCCATTTTTATTTTTATATTTTTTAAATTTAATTATGTCCAATAAGCCAACTCAGTTAAAATGTTTTTTCAGTCAGTTATCGTGTTTTTTCAGTAAAAACTAAAAATCATCTTATTCCGAACGCCCCCTAAGCAGAATAGTGGCACTTAAAAGAGGAAAGCAAAAGGCAAACCAAAACACGATCATTTGTGTGAACATGCATTGGATCCAAAGCAAAGCTAGATATATATATCCAGACTAGTAAGGTACCCGTGCGTTGCAACGGAAAACCAAATAAAAGTGATGCATACTATCAAATATGATTTCAAATTGAATAATAAATATCAACTTTATCTTACATCATCATGTATCAAACAAAATATATATGTTCATACTCATAAATAAATCAAGCATCATATTAGTGAAGTATGATAGAACAAGCACATTTTTCAACATCAATTGGGCAAAGATGTTTATGTATAACCGCAAACTACACTCATTTACATCGACAAAATGATACATTGTAGACCTGAAATCACTGAACCCGAGGAGCTCGTGATCAAAGATACAACCTTATGCCCTCATGGCTATTCGCACCAAGTATCTAGTAGCTGCATTCATACAGTTTATGAAGAGTATGGAAAAACTTACTTTCCACATACAACTGACGCAAAAGAGGCAAAGATGTATATGTCCATGCTCGATAGTATACAGAACAAGCATTGATGGAAGTAAACAATCGTGCAACAATATCGAGATTCGAGAAGAGAAGCATGGACTGACCATCATGTCTCTAAAGTCCAACAAATATAGCAAAAAGATTCTTTTTCACCAGCTTCGCGTGGATAGCGTCACCATAAAAGGTAGTGGCAAAATACTTAAAAACATGGCAACAAAGACCATGGCACAAACAAAACCATTAAAGTATAGTATCAATGACAGAAAGATTAAAATATATGCATCAGAAACTACAAACCATCACTGCATGTATTGACAGAGTGCATTCATGTAATATATAGGATGATCATGCTAAGTACTACACTATTACTTGCCGATAAATTGATGTGATCAAAAGCATGCCCACGTAGAGACAATTCGTGTGGCTTTCTTGGGGGCAGAAAAAAAGGTTGGACAGAGCCATAGTTCCAAGCAAAAAATATTTCCCAGATGTGCTCTAACAAAACCATCAAAGTATAGTATCAATGACAGGAAAGATTAAAATATATGCATCGAAACTACAAACCATCACCGCATGTATTGACAGAGTGCATCCATGTAATATATAGGATGATCATGCTAAGTACTATACTATTACTTGCCGATAAATTGATGCAACCAAAAGCATGCCCACGTAGAGACAATTCATGTGGCTTTCTTGGGGCCAAAAAAAAAAGGTTGGACATGGCCATAGTTCCAAGCAAAAATATTTCCAGATGTGCTCTAACAAAAGGCCATATATGTAGCCCTTTTCCATTTTATTTATGAGATGGACCACAACAAATGTTGTTCACCATTACAATCAACTATTTTCTGGTTTTCCAAACAGCAGGCACTACTCATCACACCTACTATTCTCAAGTTCCTACTCAATTACATTACATTGCACACGTTCCTTCTTCTGCAAGCTCCTTTCAATTACATTGCTTCACAATATATCCAGCCATCCCAGTGCACGTTATCTCCACAGTAAGCTCGTTGCCTCCTCCGTCTTGGTCTCCACAAACCCAATGTAGTGATCCATCACTTGCAATCAGATATCCTAGCAAAACAGCCTCCAACTCCTTAAAGGCAACGTGATTATCCTTCAAACAGCTGCAAACCAAGCCATTTATCATTCTGAAACACACAATTCATTCCTTTTTTTCCAAAGACTCCATAACACAACAATATTAACATATTCAAGCAAGGATTCTTCTTGTAACAAAGCCACCATCTAGCTACTGACTCTAAATTTCTATCCCAGGGTTATCAACCATTTCAGAAACCTGCACACAAATCTGTTTAGTAATAACGTAGCCAAATAAAAGGTGGATCACAGATTCATTATCACATCAAAATTAAGTCTGTTCATGAAGCTTTGATAGCCAACGAAGCTACAAGTAAGTTTCTATAGAAAATTAATAAACTGGCTTTTAAATCATACAGTTTTAGCCTTACTTTTGAAGTATAATTTGCTCATCAACTATAATTACACATCAGTGAAAACTGAGCATGGTACATAAAAAGTGAGGATTAGGATTACTTTCTATCTACCTGAACTACTAAGTAGGGCAACTACGAATGCGACTAATAGAAATACACGCTTGTCCCTATTTAGCCGATTTTAATTGGAACTATGTCTCAGGCAACTTTCAAAATTATAAACTTATAATATCGAGGTATATCAAATCAAACGCTAATGATAAAAGAGACTTTCCATTTTGAACATATTAATAGAGCATTGGCGATAAGTAACAACTATGAAATTTTTGTTATCATACATAACACCTACATTAGACAATCCTGCATGATAAATAATCGAACCTTACAATACTAAGTGTATGCAATTGCAGAAAGATGATTTCCTTTGCTTAATACATTTCATAAGTGCGACGGAAAAACAATGTTGCAAGGTAATGGAAGGTAAAAGAAGAGGAGGAAACTAACAGAGAAATGACTACTGAACTTCACTAATTTGCCTTCATTGTCCCGCACATCGCCGAACCAAGAGATGGCCACCATCTTCTAGCTTGCATCGACCATGCGATCAATGACTTTGTCGCATGATATGCTAGCATTGATGCTAAATCAGATAACTAAAATGTGCAGCCATGAAGATTGTTTTCAGAGAGCATTATATCTTACGTAAGTTATTTTAGAAATAAAATTTGTACTAATATAGTGCCATATCAAAGTACAGTACATGAAGTATTTACAATTTCAAGCAAACACAGTAGCAGAGCATTCTGCGCAAGCACTAAATACAGCAATGCATCGACCACCATATCATCACAGATCTTAGAACTAAATATGGATAAAGGAAAATACAAAAGGACAGGATGATACATAAGGCGTAATTGCATACTGACTTAGGCTGTAGTCAGTGGCGACCACATGTGCATATATTCAGCCAATCTATTTGCACGGTTAGAACAGGAAGAACTCAGCTGATAAATTCAAAACCTATGTACAATGTAAAGGGGCAAACAAACCTCAAAAGTGAAGCCAAGCATCCATTGTTCTTAGCTCAAACCTCCTCTGCAAGACTGCAAGGAATGAGAATATATATAGTAGCATCATTAGCTAAGATTTTAACCTCACATAGAAAAAGATAACGACATATACAAAGAAAAAAAGAAGATCAGAGGATCAACGAATGGAGGAGAGGCAATACAGTAGTGATGGGAGGTGGAGCACCCACGGGAGCAGTCGATAATCGAGTGCGTGATCTCGCCATCGCGTTCGCGAATCGGCTGTGCGTCGTTGGCGCTGGCACCAATTGAAGGCATCGCCAACCAAGGCACAAGAATGCACAAGAAATCATCAAACACCAGCAAGCTTAGCCCCAAGGCCCCCAACCAAACACCCATCATGCAAGATTTAAAGAATACAACATTGGAAGAATCAAATCGATCTACTTCTCCTGCTTGATTGCCCTGCTTGAAGAACCTATCTCCGGTGTTC
Organism: Melocanna baccifera; assembly: GCA_036346265.1. Taxonomy (NCBI): domain Eukaryota; kingdom Viridiplantae; phylum Streptophyta; class Magnoliopsida; order Poales; family Poaceae; genus Melocanna; species Melocanna baccifera. Next base: position 19,253,855 of record CM070707.1, on the reverse strand, counting down.
GCCTCTGGATGCCTCGCACGTGGGAAGCAAGGGCAGGGCGAGGGTTAAGGGGTAGAGGCGGCGGCGATGCGTCGACACGGTGGGGCGGAGGGGGAGACAGCGGCGGCGGCGGATGGGAAGGAGGCGGCGCGGCGGTGGGTGGGGAGGCGCACGAGGCGATGGGTGGGGTGGCGGTCGGCGGATGGGGAGAGGAGGCGGCAATGGATGGGGTGCGGTGGCGGCGACGCGGATGGGAGGGAGGCAGCGGCGGTGATGGGCGCCGTGACGCGGGTGGGGAGGTCAACGCTACGAGGGAGAGGCGGCGACGCGGGGGGGGAGGAGCCGCGCGGGGGGAGAGGCGGATCTGCGGAGGCGAGGGAGAGCGAGGGGAGGCGGGAGAGCGAGGGGAGGCGGTGGGGCGGGGGGAGAGCGAGATCTGCGAGGTGGGGGCGGCGGGGAGAGCGAGGGGAGGCCGCGCGCCGGGGGCGGCCGTGCGGAGGCAGGGGAGAGGGAGGACGGGGGGAGGCGGCAGGGGGGCGGCCGTGCGGAGGCAGGGGGAGAGGGAGGACGGGGGGAGCGAGGGGGCGCGGCGCCGGCGGGAGGGTGCGGTCGTGCGGAGGCAGGGGAGAGGGAGGACGGGGGGAGCGAGGGGGAGGCGGCGGGGGGTGGGGGGCGCTGTGTGGGAGAGCGGGGGGACAGCGAGGGGGAGCGGATCGGGGCAGCAGGAGGAGAGCGAGGGGGAGCGGATCAGGGCGGCGGGTGCGGAGGGGGAGGTGGGGGGAGAACGGTTCAGATTCTATCTCATAATCAGATCGAATGGTTAAAAAAAATAAAGGAGGACTCATCAACCACCAACTCCTTCTTTTAAAGTAGTAAAGATAAAGATATTCCAAAGAGCAATAATGCACGCGAGCGAGCGATGCAACTCGCAACCACTCCCCTATCGCTGACCGAGCCTCGAGCACTTGTTCGTATCCAAACTACCATGGTTGCACATGCATCTGCAACGTCTAGGTCTGACTTTTTTTTGCGAGACGACGCGACCGCACATGCATATATACCATGGTTAATTCTGGATCGACAGAGCGTAATGCGCATCAAAATCACCCCCCGTGCAGAAGCACTCCCGACCTGTCGATCTGTAACTAGTTGTTCAATGCAAAACCAGGGCCAGAGCAAGGATTTAGAAATGAGGAAATCGAATGATATATATATAATATAATTATATTTGTTGAGGGGATGAAATAATACTTATGATAATAAAATTTCTTAAAATATAAATAGCTATAGTGCAAATTCATCCAACCATAAGGTCTGACTCTGCCAGCACCCCTCCTCCGCCCCTATGCAAAACACGCATCAAGTTGAGGTATCATCACGTCATTGGTGAAAAGAAGGCGAAGCGGGGGGGGTGTTTATATTGTTTTATATTGATGGCTTTTAGTTGTGGTTGATGATTTTTGGTTTAAAATAAATAGTAGCGACTAAAAGAAGCGATTTTTAAAAGGAGAGGGTAAGCGGTGCAAAAGGTGAGAGAGATGTATGTGAGATGGGAGCAAGAGGAATAATGTACGTGATGCGCCCATAATCCCTTGACTTATATCAAAACAAGAGGAGTAGAGAAGCTAAATATTCATATTGATTTATGACTTCTTCGAGTAGAAGTTAGAAGTAAAAGTCAATATGAGCCGTCGCAATACGTTAAAAGTTGATGCATGGCTGAGAGGACACATGCATGTCTCGGCCCAGCTCTTTCTCACATGCATGGGCTGCTCAATACAAGAAATGGAAGCCCATCTGTTTGGATGCTGCAACACTTGAATACCCTAGTTTTAGGGCCTGTTCTTTCCGGCTGCGGCTGATAGCTTTTGGCTGCGGCTGATGGCTTTTTGGCTGTTTGCGACAGAGATTGCGGAAAGAGAGATACTCGCTTGCGATTTTTGATGATATAAATATTAGTTTTTTAACGTGTGCTACAATTAACTTGTAAACCCTATCTTAAAAAAATACTCCATTTAAAAGTTAGTTACTGTAGCAAAAGCCAAAAGCGGCTTTTAGAAGCCGTAAAGAACAGGCCCTTAAAAATGGGTTTTTGATAACAATCACCCGAATGGGTTCTTGATCAGGTCAATATTTTCCCAAGAGAGAAGGGCCCATTTAACATAACAGCTCTGTCTACGATCATGTTCCAAAAGAAAACTTACCCCATTAATAATAAACTGGTTAGGAGCCAAACGACCAGTTGCGATTAAGAGATGATCAGTCATGAGCAAAACTGGTTAGGAGCCAAACGACCAGTTGCGATTAAGAGATGATCAGTCATGGGCAATGACTGCCAAACATATGGTTCTACAAGCTCCAACTAGGTAAACTGGTTGGAAGAGACAACAATTTTCCACATGATTAACGTGAAAGCAGTTATTGGTGTAGCTGGCAACCTACGACGGTTAGCCAAAGGACACGACAAGTGATCAAGAGATGTGCCGGTTCAAGACTCAATTAAGACATGTGCGTAAGGATAACTGGCCCCCTTAGTGGCATTAACTAGCATCTTTTAGATATATATATATATATAAATAGGGTGGTCTGTGTGCTCTAGAACACATTCATTCACATCGAATTCATTCTTGTAACATTCTTTTTGTCCACGACAATAAAGTCTATGCTTGATAGTGCCTTTTTATTTTACTTTCATCGACACATCTTGTTGAATGTATTGTGTGTTCTATTGGGCTCACCAAGCTTAGGTTTCTTGTGAGATAGGTAATAACATGTTGTCATGTGGGACAGATTAAGTTACAGAAAATAAAGGGATGGGCTTTTTCGAAGTTCTAGTTGTTCTGTGACTCTAGGCTGCAGCAATGGCCTAGTTTTTGCCTCGTGATTTTCATTCAAGCAGGCCCTTAACGGGTCGACAATTGAAAAATGTGGATCCGGTAAGTGATAGAACAGCCTAGCCCGACTAAATAGCACAGATAGAAACAAACATCAACTAATGCAACCCTCACGGGCCATAGATGGTGATCCAACGGCTGAAAAAGTGAGTGAGATTTACGAAAATTGCAGGCAATTATGGAATAGACAAGTCCCATATGTAAATATGTATTGTTGTTGATTTTCTGATCAGACTGACGAGCATGCATGTATCAACGGATCCTAATTGGATGGCTAATTGAAATTAATTAACGAATATCCAAGCAAAATAGTGCATGCCGATTTATTCAAGCTCTGATTACATTGCTCGCGTGTGACTTGTCAATACACTCGAGTGTGTTCATGGATGCACTGGTCGAGTCTACTATACTCATGCATGCAATTCCTTGTATATATATCTCCTATATGAACGCACGGGCCGGCGCCGGCGCGGTGGGTGGCACCACGGGGGCGGACGGCGGGGCGTGGGCGCCGACCTCGGCGTCGCAGAACCCTCGGAGGACGTCGGCCTCCTCGGCGGTGAATCCGACGGAGGCGAGCATGGCGGGCCAGCAGTGGTGCGTGACGGTGCGGATGGCGAGGCAGCACTCGTGGCCGAGGTAGGACTCGCCGTTGAGGAAGAAGAGCACGATCTCGTTGGTGCACGACCGCAGCTCAGTCACCGCGCTCCAGCACTCCATCATCCACCCGCCTCCGCCGCCCTGGCCGGCGCCGTCGTCGATGGACGAGAAGGCCAAGTGGAGCCGCGCGACAAGGGGTGGTGGAGCTGCAGCGGCCGCGGTGGTGCCAAGGGCGGAGACCTCGCCGGAGGCGACGACGAGTAGGAGGGCGGCTACGGCGAGGACCTTCTCGATGGGTGCCATTGTATCTATCGGGACAGTACGTAGCGGATGCACTGCAAGTTAGATAAGCCGTGTACGGTCGAGGAGCTGCATACTACCGGTGCGTTTATATAGCTTGGGAGCTTGCTTGAGCTAGGAACTAGACGGACGCGCGCCCATGGCGGCTAGGTGAAGGGGAGGAGGCGCTCGTGTGCGTTTCCCGAAGGCGTACCGGCGTCTGCCACGCGCGCACGACGAATTGATGGTCGAAGCGCAGTGGTGCATATATTACTACCCCACCGGCTCGATGGATCGTCAGTAATAAGTGTTAACTGTAGCATAAGGGCAGTCCCAATGTTTGAAATTATGACTAGTTTCTAATCTTTTAAGACACTATGATACAAACTACAGTTTTTAATCCATGGTTTCTTCGTGTGGGATCAGATTGAATCGTGACCAATCATTTTCATCCCCTTCCTGCACATGCATTGGCTGTTTCTTCTAAGATACTATGATAAGAAACCAAGTTCGCTGCAGCGCATCTTTTGCTGGTTTCCTCGACTTTGAAACTCGTGAAGAAATAGTTTCCTCATGAAGAAACCGTTTCCTTATCTCCTCTCTTTAATTACTATGCCATATCACCAAAATACTTACGTGGTAAGTCTAATTAATGTAAGAAACTATAACATTAGGACTGCCCTAACTACTACGGTGTTAAGTGCAGTAATAATAATGTTTGGAGAGGAAACCATCTCTTGGTGGAGTGAAGAGTTGTGGTGGCTGTACAATTCATCTATTAGATGTTCACCTTTATACATATGTGAGTGTATTTTTAGTAGAAATTGTATAAGTCATTAATTTATCTCTGGTCTTCGTCTTTTAAAGTGTGCTAAAGGGTATGTGTGTTTTGCTTGGAATCGGGAAAAAAAGGCAAAGGAAAGGAAGCGAGAGGGAATAAGCTAATGAGGACGAAATCGTACAGGGGCCCATTTCGACTTCTAAGGCCTAGCCCATCAAGCCCATTTCGTGGTGGTGGTCTTCTCCTCCCTTGTCCCGCGTCCCTCCACGTCTCTGCTCGTTTGGCGATCGATGCCACCAAACACAGCGGAGGAAGGAAGGAGGTGCGGGTGCCCATCCCTCCCCTCCCGATCCAGCTCGCGCGCTCGCTGAATCCGATCCAGTTTCGGCCGGGTTTGGCCGCGCTGCGGTGAGAGGATGACCCCCGCGCAGGATCCCTTCTACATCGTCAAGGACGAGATCCAGGACTCGGTGACCAAGCTCCCTCCATCCATTTCTTGCGTTGCTTTGGCTTGCAGTGTAGTGGCGTGCGTCGTGCTGTAGTGTATTGACACGCCGTGGCGTTATGATTCGGTAGTAGTAGAAGCGCTGCTTTGATGCGTTTCTTGGGTTCTTTCCGGTTGCGAATTACATCCGCATTCCTGTACGCCGCTTCTGAGGGATTTCCCTAAGATTCAGTGTTTTTTTCCTGTGAATTTGTACATTTCTGTGGTTATGAATCTTACTGTTAAGACTCCAGTTCTTGATCAATGATTTCGGAGGTTACATGATGTTTTCGCGTGTTCTTGGCTACCTACATTTAAGCGGTTCAATGGATGTAGGTTATTGGCATCTCGGTTTGTATCCCGGGTGCCCAAATTAGCAGCTCTGGACCCATCTCTTAGGTTGCTCTGTTCGGCTATTATCATATTTGCAAGGCAATTGCAGGGAGTATAAATGTATAACGTATCTTAGTAAATCTCGACAATACATGAATCTGTGATATCACTTGGTTGTGTTGTGCAGGTTGATGCCGTGGATAGTTGTTATGCCAAGTTTTACTGTTGTTCTGCAGAGAAGCCTGTTTGTGCTGACTGATTATTTGCAACTTTGCATCTGTACATCTAGAGCGGTTTGGTCTTAACATGTGCTTCATTTAGTATTGAAGAGTTTGGTTTATGTATATTCTCTTCACAGATTTTTAAAATGTATGCTAATAATATGGATGCCATTGTTCGATAATCCTTCATTCAAATAATACGCTACAAATAAAATTGTAGGTTATCTTGGATTCCTAGAACTGGTCCCTTTCTTTTTCTTTTATGATGTGTATAACAACTTGTCCTCTTGCCCCATTGTTGTATAGATTGACAAATTGCAAGATACTTTTCACCAATGGAAGCAAACACCTGAAAACACTGGGGAGTATGTGCATCTTACCAAAGAACTACTAGCAAGCTGTGAAAGTATCCAATGGCAGGTATGTGAAATTACCACCGTTTTATACCGTGATTCTAATTTTTGGCCCAGGATTGCCAGAATGTTTCCATATTAGGATTTTATGTGTACATATTTGTGATAATTTGGGCAATGCCTGCCACTGTCATACTGATAAGGTTCAGAATGGATTGTTGTAATTGTAAATTACCATACGCTCCTCCTTTTGTCATGTTGTCTTGACCCATCTCTGACCCCTTTTTTTTTCCTTTTGCTTTAACCTTTCAATTAAGGTGGATGAACTGGAGAAGGCAATTTCAGTTGCTGAAAGAGATCCAGCTTACTATGGACTTACTAAGGTTGAAATTGGAAAAAGGAGGAACTGGACTAGCACTGCCCGTAACCAGGTATAGTTTTACATAATACTTCTCAGTGATCTGCCAATATGGTTAAGCTACAACCTGAAGTTCCATAGCAAATTCAGTATTATGGGGCATGTAATGAATTTGCAAATGACCTAGGTGGTCTCCTTACGGCGGAATATTGATGCTGGAAAACTAAAGAGTGTCTTCGGTCATTCAGTCAATCCTTCTGAATCAGGCAGATCAAAGCAGCACATGGCCCAAGACAACGATGACTTCATTTCTTCAGAATCTGATCAGCAGATGCTCCTAATCAAGTAACTGCTTTACAAACTTAGCTTGTTTCCTAAGATATATGTTGTTCACATACCGATTTAGAACTTGAAACTTCAAGAAGGATTTAACCTCTGCCCCATAGAATCGTAATGATGTCCTAGGCAGGAGTTTTGAGATAATACCTTCCAGAGGATCGTTCTCGATTCTTTTTGTACTTACATGAACTGTGGCTTAAACAACCACTAATAAATGGATTTACATCTGCGTTAGGCGACAAGATGAGGAGTTGGATGCGCTTAGTGCTAGCGTCCAGCGAATTGGAGGTGTAGGTCTCACCATACACGACGAGCTTGTCGGACAGGTATTTATTAACATTAATAAAAATGGGTAACTTCAAATTTCCTTTGTTGCTTTTGTACAGATAATTCTTATGGACTCTCTTTCCATACACACACACACACATGAAGAGCTTAGATAACTATATTGTGTCATCAAAATGCCAAGTCCTTTCTCGTGTTGATATATATGTTCCTGTTGTGCGTTGTACAGGACAAACTTTTGGGTGAGCTAAGCCTTGACATGGAAACTACTTCCAATCGGCTCGACTTTGTGCAGGTATTCTTCATATCTTGTGCTGTAGCAAAGCACATATTGTTAGTCGTCCTTTTATCTTACCCCTATTCTGTAATCAGTTCGGCCCGCCTTTCATGAAACTGCATATTTGCCCGCATATTATTACAACAGGAAGAATATCTTGAGCCTAGTTTCTTTTAACTCTGGATTCCAGCAGCCTGAAACCTGTCCTAACTTTTGATTTGTGCAGAAAAGAGTGGCTATGGTCCTGAAGAAGGCCAGCTTGAGAGGGCAGATCATGATGATAGCGTTCTTGGTGGTTCTTTTCATCATCCTTTTCGTTTTGGTGTTCTTGACTTGAGAGACTGGTGTGAGTTGCGTGCGTTGTATTCTTGTTGAGTCCAGGACGATACTGGAAGGATTGCAGGGTTTGAGTCATTCAGTATTGCCATCAAGTGTAGAGAGCAGAGCACATAAGTACATTCCATGTAATCTGTGTCTATATAGTTTTGTTCCTACATTCCATGTAATCTGTGTCTATATAGTTTTGTTCCTTTTCGAATCTTGCTATGCCCAAGTAATATCATTTTCTTTTGCTTGCATATATCTATCCTTCAGCTAAAAGTGACTGGAGTAGCTAAAAATATTGGACATCCCATATGTCACTGATTTCTCTGTGCTGTATTATTTTGGATTGCATTTGCATGTATCACCAGTGATATTGCTCCTGTGTTATGTATCAAACAAATGTACAAAAAGGTATTACACAACACACAAACGCACTGAGAAAAGAGAGAATTCATTTGCCGGCGGTATATGTCATGCACGAACAACCCGTGCTCTTTTCCCCCCAACGAGCACAATATAAGAAGTGAACGACGAAAAAATGAAGAATAGAAAACGATCCATATATTGCCCTGGTCGTTTTGGTTTCTATAAGTTGCTTTTCTCTAGTAAATAATTTTTCTATAGTATCTATCTTTTAAACAGTGTTTTTTAAGACGATATCTACTAATCGATTGTAGTACACACTATAGTAATTTAATTTATATCGGTTAAAATCACACACGAATATCTCTTTACAAGTTTTTTATAAGCTGTTACTATTTATAAGTTATAAGCCATTAGCAAAAACAGTATGAATGCACTCTATATTTGTTGGGAGAAGAAGAAAAGGAACAAAATTGATAAGTAAACGAAAAAAAGGAGTATTGGGCCGGAAACCACCTCGGCCAGCCCAGAACGACCAGCCCTAGCAGTGTGTATCCCCGAGGAGGGGCATTTCCGTCCGACCCAACAAAACCCTCGCCCGAGGGGTCCCCTTTATACGCTCTCCCTAGGGTTTACGTGCTCCGCCTCCACACCCCCTCTGCCGCCGCCACCCCCACAGGTAAACCAACCAAGCACCACCTCACCCCTCTTCTCCCTTCCTTCCCCGCGTTTCGTTGCTCGGCGGCGGGCGGCCATTTCGCTGCCGCCAGACCGAGCCTCCGCCCTCGGTTTGTTGTGAATTCGCGGTTTGCTTTCGCTGCGGATCTGATGGGTTTGTGGTGTTTTTGGTGGCGTGTCGCAGGTGAGGAAGGAGGAGGCAGAGGAAGGGAGATGTCGCACCGCAAGTTCGAGCACCCGAGGCACGGCTCACTCGGCTTCCTCCCCAGGAAGCGCTCCTCACGCCACCGCGGGAAGGGTACGTGTTCTGTAGCATCATCACCTACCGATGCTATGATGTGTTTGTTCGTGCGTAGCGTTCTGCTTGGTCGACTCGTGAGGCGACCCATGAAGCGAAACTTCCTTGAGTAGATACTAGCTTGTTAGGACGGATGGATGCTACGGTTCTTGGCATTGCTCTTGGTTGAGACCTGTGTGGGTTCGTAATTACGGTAATATTGGTATGTCTGCCGTCGTTGTAGCTTGATCTTCAATGTATTTTTTTCTTTTCTGTGTGCTATGGTTTGTGGAGACTGCGATATGACCTAGTACGCTGAGCTGAGATGTATTTAGAGATGCTTTAGTTTTATCTGCAACTTGGAAAGTTATATTATGCATGTTCCCACAGTTCTTTTCTTCCTGAAATGTCTGTTGTTGTTTTAGGACACTAGTACTGTTTCCCATGTGTTAATTATCGTAGATTTATCACTTGCATAAATGCATCATTTTTTAGTCTGCCTGGTTTTGAAAGATGCTAAGGATCTCATGCTCTTTTGGCCATGGATATTGATTGAAGCTATGGGATGTCTTTCCAAGTGTTTTTAGCTTTTCCTGTGATTACTTAGGTGGCAGTTAGGCTCTCTGTCCGTGCCATGTGTTTCTACTGTGCAGCTTCCAATGAATGCTCCGATTATGTGGTTAGACAGATAATCAGATGTTTTAATCTCTGATATTGCAGTGAAGTCATTCCCCAAGGATGACCCCAAGAAAGCCTGCCACCTCACTGCCTTCCTTGGCTACAAGGCTGGAATGACGCACATTGTGCGTGAGGTCGAGAAGCCTGGCTCCAGTACGTCTACTAATCCCTGTTTTGTCAATGCTAATATTTTTTTGTCAAAACTGATCCCATATTTTGCATATGCTAAAGAGGCATTTGCCGTGGCTTCATCTACTGATCTTGCTCTAAAAATTTTGTCTTTACAAAGCACATAATTTTCTTACATAGATTGATGCTTGTTTTTGATGAAGACAGCAGGACACAGTGTCCTGGTTTTTGAGCTGCCTTTAGTCAGCTCTTTCCTTTTCCCTTTTATTTATACCAACCAGCTTAAAGACATTAACTGCAGTGCAGTATTCTAAGAGATACATGCATATATCTGAAGTGCGGTATTCTAAAGGATACAAGCAATAACTGCAGTGCAGTAGTCTAAGTGACTGCATACAGAATTAAAGTGGCATGCACATGCAATGTAGAATACTAAGGGTTTGACTGCATGCACCATAGTTATTAAGGCGGTAAGGCGAGGCGAGGCGACCCACCCCCCTCACAACTTTTAAGCGGTAAGGCGCGAGGCGAGGCGACGCCGTACACGCATCTTAAGGCGAAGAAAACGGAACTCTGGAAGTCTAAATCAAAGTCTAAATCAGAAGATTTCTAACAAGAAGGATTTAATTGTAATTTTAAAGAACTCTGAGGACTAAATTGTAAAATATACAATCCTTTATAACACCCCCAACCCTAATCGACCGATCGACCGAGACTCGATAGTCTCACTCGGGCGATCTCCCCGAGCGCCGCCGGCCGCCTCTCCTCGGCGTTGCCTCTCTCCGAAAGCGTCGCCGCCTCCTCCCGGCCGCCGCCGCCTCCTCGATCGGCGCGCCTCTTGCCGCCCGGCTCGGCCGCCTCGACCAGATCCGCCTCCCGCGCGGATCCGTCCGCCGCCACTCCACCCGGACACCGCCGCCTCCGCTCAGCAGCCGCTGCTGCCGCTGCCACCGGACGACGCCGCCTCCCACCGGGACGACGCCGCCGCCGCCGCTTCCACGGACGGCGCCGGATCCGGCCTCCCTGCGCCGGATCCGGTCTGCGCGCCGCCTCCTCCCGCCACGAGCGCGCCAGGCACGGACGGCAAGGCGGGGACGACGCCTTGCCCCCCCGGGCCGCCTTACCGCTGAGGCGACGCCTAAGCGACGCCTTAATAACCATGGCATGCACACATGATTAATGCTAACAATTCTCCCCCTAATCCTTGTGCACTAATTCTGGTTTGATTTTGACCATTCCAATTCTCGCACGTAGCTCTTGGAATTTGACTTGCCCAAGTGCTTTTGTTAAAATATCAGCGAGTTGGTCCTTGGTCCCAATGAAATCAGCACTGATGCTCCCATCCTCCATGCACTCCCTGATGAAATGGTAGCGAAGATCGATGTGTTTGCTACGTTCATGGTAGACTAGGTTCTTGCTCAGTGCCAAAGCGGATTTGCTATCCATCTTTAACTCAACTTTCTCAGCTTTTCTCCCATGGAGCTTGCCCAATAACCGAGCTAGCCAAAGACCTTGTGTTGCGGCAGTAGTGGTAGCTACATACTCTGCCTCACAAGATGACAAAGCCACCACTCTTTGCTTGAGCGATTGCCAACTCACCAGGCTATTGCCCCAAAAGAATAGCGTGCCGCTCGTACTCTTTCTTGTGTCGATATCATCGGCGTGGTCGCTATCGCTGTAACCAAGCAGCCGTGCTTCTCCATCCTCCCGCCCATAAAATAGTCCATCGTGGATTGTTCTAGCAACGTAACGGAGGATGCGTTTTACGGCCACCATGTGCTCCTCTGTTGGTCGTTCCATAAAACGACTCACAAATCCAACGGCGAACGCCAAGTCTGGCCGCATGTGGACGAGGTAGCGGAGGCTGCCAACAATACGCCGATACTTCGTGGCGTCTACCTCCATGGCCATGCTGTCTCGACTGAGCTCGAGCCTTTCCTCCATCGGAGTGTGGGCTGGATTGCATTTCTCCATGCCGTCCAACTGCAGAATCCATGCGGCGTAATGTGCCTGGCCAATACTTATGCTGCTGCTGTTCTACTGTACTTCAATGCCAAGATAGAATGACAACAAGCCAAGATCACTCATCTGAAATTTGTTTTTCATCTCGCCCTTGAACTCCTCCAACTGCTCCATAGATGGCCCGGTAATGATTAGATCATCCACATAGACCCCGATAAGCAGAGTCATCCCACTACGGCTGCGCCAGTAGACTGCGTGCTCGTGTTCACTCTGTTTGAAGCCAAGGTTCTTGAGAGTGTGGTCAAGCTTCGTGTTCCAAGCTCGTGGTGCGTGGCGTAAGCCATAAAGTGCTTTGCGCAGTTGCAGAACCTTCCCTTCTCCAGAAATGACAAATCCAGGTGGTTGCTTCACATATACCTCTTCCTTCAATTCTCCATCGAGGAAGGCGGATTTCACATCCATGTGGTGGACAGGCCACCCTTTCTGGGCAGCAATGGCTAACATCAAGCGAACGGACTCCATGCGGGCAACAGGAGCAAACACTTCGTCGAAGTCAATGCCCACCTGTTGGACAAAACCCTTCGCAACAAGTCTCGCCTTGTGCTTAATCACTTCTTCTGACTCATTCTTCTTCAATTTGAAGACCCATTTGAGGCCAATTGGGTGGGTGACCATGCGGCAGATTTACTAGTTCCCATGTCTTGTTCTGCTCGACCGCATCGATCTCCTCACGCATGGCCACACGCCATTCCTCGTCTTGTTCGGCCTCGGCAAATGAGCATGGCTCGCCTGTGCTTGCCAGATGTAGTTCGGCTTCGTCTAGCTCCCGCAATGCGAACCCCGGTGGCGCAACTCCTCCAATTAAATTTTCCACGGTGCGATAACGCACTGGTGTGTCATCATGTGCTGCGTCGAGCCTGGAGGAGTCGTTTGCTGGAGGTGAGACATTCTGGCGCAGGTGTAGTTGCTGTCGGTGTGCTCGGAGTGGCTGCTGTAGGCATCGGCGATGCTGGAGCTGGCGGTGAAGGAGTTCGAACTTCTTCTGTCGGCTGGACCGGCTCGCCTCCCCCATTATTTTGTACCGGGGTCGCTCCAACGTGGGTGAAAGTGTAGTTGATGGAGAAGTCGCTGGCGGAATGCACGCCGTCATCGTTTTCTGCCACCCAATTCCAGCCACATTTTTCATCAAACACGACGTCACGGGCGATGCGCACGCGCTGTGTCCTTGGGTCCACGAACCGGTATGCCTTCATCCCCTCTTCGTAGCCGATGAAGACGACGGGGGTGCTTCGATCGTCCAACTTACGGAGATGGCCTTGCTCCTTCACGTACGCCAGGCAGCCGAAAGTTTGAAGAAATTGGGCCGGTGGCTTGCGTCCGTGCCACGCCTCATAGGGCGTTTTCCCAACAAGGCTTTTGGTGGGAGAACGGTTGAGGAGGAATACCGCCGTTGTCACTACCTCCCCCCAAAATTCCGCTGGCATACTTCTCTTCTTCAGCAACGCGCGTGTCATGGATACCACAGACTGGTTCCGGCGTTCGACGACGCTGTTCTGCTGTGGGGCGAAGGGTGCGGAGAAGTGGTGCTGCATTCCTTGATCAGCACAGTAGGCGGCGAATTCTAGGGATGTGAATTCGCCACCGTTGTCCGTGCGGAGAACTCGCAGCCGTCGCCCGCTCTGGAGCTCTGCCGCCGCCTGAATCCTCTTGATTGCGTCAGGTGCCCCATTCTTGGCCGTGAGAAGAGATATCCACATATACCGGTTTGCATCATCGACCAACAGGAGGAAAAACCGCTACCCGCCTGGTGTGGCCGGCGTTATGGGGCCGCAAAGGTCGCCGTGGACGAGTCCGAGCGGCTCCTGCACTGGGTACTTGGTCTCCTTCGGGAAAGCCGCTCGTCGTTGCTTGGTGACGACGCAGGTATTGCAAAGCTGTTCCACGTGCTCCAGTCATGGCAGCCCACGTAACAGTCCATGGCGGCTCATCTGCTCCAATGAACCGAAGTTGATGTGGCCGAAGCGTTTGTGCCAACGCCAAGCTTCGTTGTTGTGGTGCGCAGCGAGGCAGATCGGGTGAGCAACCTCGAGATGGAGCACGTAGAGGCGATTCCGGCCGCGCTTGACCTTGGCAAGGAGGCGGTGCTGCGACGTAGGATTGGAGCTGGCTTGTGTCATAAGGAGTGTCGGTTCTTCATCTATCTCCTTCGATTGGGCAAGATGGGCTTGCTCCTTCCTGGGCTGGCGACACTCCTGGCCCAATGACCACGTTGGCCACAATTTCGGCATTTATCATTGTGTCTCCCTTCGTTCACATCAGTGGCGGCGCCGATGCATTTGTTCCGCGGTGCTCCCGACCACCGACGGCTTCTGTTTTTGCCGGACTTGGCGGAGTCCTCCCTCGACCGGCGGTCCCGCATCCGCTTCATCCACTGCTGCTTGGTGAGGTACAGCTTCTCGGGTTCTCGCGGCGGCTCGAGGCGCGACAGCTTGGAGATGTCGAGGAGGGTCTCAATCGACAACACGATTTGAGAGAACTTGGGCGGCACAACCCGCAAGAACTTCCCAACTACCTTCGATTCTTCGATAGGTTCTCCGAGGGTGGCGAGGCTGGTGACGAGATTGGTGAGGCACAGCGCGAAATCGTCCACATTCTCCCCGTCGCGGAACGAGATGTCCTCGAACTCCTTCATCAACTGCTGCGCCTTGCCCCTTCGCACGCGGTCGCTCCCGATGCGCATGACGCGGATCGCCTCCCCACGCCTCCTGCGCGGTCCTCTTGACGGCGAGGCCCGCCATCATCTCCAGTGCCATGCGGTCCTCCTGGAAATCAGCGGCGCCATACTCGATTGAGTCCCAGAGCCCGCGAGCTTGCAACATTACCCTCATGAGCAGGCTTCACTCGGTGTAGTTCGTCTTTGTGAGCGTTGGGTATTTTCCTCCTCCAACCTCCTTGACCACTCACTCGACAACATCGCGTTCGCTCAGATCTCGGTGTTGCGGACGTCTCGGCGGTGGTGTAGGTGAACGGCGTCAGTATTGGCGACGTGGGCTACGGGACTGGCCCTGGACTGGCGCAGACATCTCCCAGGTATGCTCTGATACCAATTGAAGACAGCGGGACGCATTGGTTTTTGAGCTGCCTTTAGTCAGCTCTTTTCTTTTCCCTTTTATTTATACCAACCAGCTTAAAGACATTAACTGCAGTGCAGTATTCTAAGCGATCCATGCATATAACTGCAGTGTGGTATTCTAAAGGATACAAGCAATAACTGCAGTGCAGTATTATAAGTGACTGCATACAGCATTAAAGTGGCATGCGCATGCAATGTAGAATACTAAGGGTTTGACTGCATGCACACAGGATTAATGCTAACATTTGAGATGTTTACTAACACTTCTAATTATGAAGTTGAATAATGCTTTAGCATGTTTCTGAACTAAATCTTGTACTCTTTTGAATTCGTAAATTACTGCATAGATGATTTTTTCCCCCAACTGTCTACTTGGAGAGTGAAAAAGTTTTTATGATGAATCTTTTTATTATGGATTGGAGTCTTTTAAGGGAAGTTGGTTATGAGTGGGTTACATTGAGAGTCCTTTTTTCAGTCGGTTTCCATTTGTAAAAGATTTTGGTTGTTTTTCGAGTAGAATGACGTTAGTGGAATTTGCTGTCAAAATCTTTTAATGGGGGTATAATGTAATATTCCGATTATATTTAACAGAGAAAAGTGTTCTAAGTAGAAGGATAGATTTAGAAAATAGTTTTAATTGTTGTTTCGGGGGAAATTTTGCGAAATCAACAGAACTTGTTGGTCGCTCGTAGCCAATAGAAGAGTTATACGGATGTTTGGTGTTGTGAGTTGGAGTTTGCTGTTGAAGACCTTATGCTCCTCATGTTGATGCCGACCAAAGACATCGTTCGGTTCGGTACCACCGGGAAGCTTAGCCTGTGGTGTACCGGTCATTTCTAGTGGTTGCACGCGTGAGCAGTCTGCCCTATCGTTTGGAGTTGCCAGGCTTGATGGGTGGAGTGCACAATATCTTTCAGGTGTTTATGCTGAAGAAGTATCTACAGAATTTCGAGCACAAGATCGACCTGGAGTTGATCACTGTGGATCAGGATCTCACTGTAAAGTGTCGACTAGTGCGTATCGTGGATTCGTCGGAGCGGGTCATGAGGAAGAGGACCATCTGGTATGTGAAGGTCCACTAGTTAAATCATTTCGAGTAGGAGGCGACGTAGGAGCTTGAGGATCGGATGCAGAAGAAGCACCTTGAGCTCTTCGAGGCAGGGGAGTACTCGTAGTTGTTGTTTACCTTTGTTGCTCCCTTCTTTGTTGTACTCCTGTTCTGAGGTTCCGAGGCGTTAGATTCAAGGACAAATCCTTATTAGGAGGG
This sequence comes from Melocanna baccifera, assembly GCA_036346265.1. NCBI lineage: Eukaryota > Viridiplantae > Streptophyta > Magnoliopsida > Poales > Poaceae > Melocanna > Melocanna baccifera. The sequence continues at coordinate 19,237,861 of CM070707.1, read as the reverse complement.
GAGAATGTAATACCCTAAACGTCGTTTCGGTGTTCCTGAAAATGTTTAGCGGATTCGCAAAATTTTCCTTTTTTCGATGAATCACAGGAGACGGGTATGAGTTGTGGATCATTTGTATACATATCTGAGTAAGGATGATTCTCATGAAATACATATGTATGTAAATGATTCATAACAAATGCATATGTATGCAAATGATCCACAACACTTTTACCTAATAACGTAAGAGTGTACATCATACTATGGCAATGTACGATGCTGTACCGGTACGGTCGCGACTAAGTGCAGTGATATATCCATGATGCAAATGACATGCTATGATATGCATGATTTGATCACAATGATTCATTAAGAATAAAACCACATAGACAACAAATCACACCCTGATGCTTGCTCTAAAAATTTTGTCTTTACAAAGCACATAATTTTCTTACCTAGATTCATGCTTGTTTTTAAGATGTCTACTAACGCTCTTCTAATTATGAAGTTGAATAATGCTTTAGCAAGTTTATGAACTAAATCTTGTACTCTTTTAAATTCATAAACTACTGCACAGATGTAATAGCACACACTGTTTGATCTTCTGCAGAGCTGCACAAAAAGGAGACCTGTGAGGCTGTTACCATCATTGAGACTCCTCCTGTTGTCATTGTTGGACTTGTGGCCTATGTGAAGACTCCCCGTGGCCTTCGTACTCTCAACTCTGTCTGGGCTCAGCATCTTAGTGAAGAAGTGAGGAGAAGATTCTACAAAAATTGGTGTAAGAGCAAAAAGAAGGCTTTCACCAAGTATGCTCTTAAGTATGACAGTGATGCGGGCAAGAAGGAAATCCAAATGCAGCTTGAGAAGATGAAGAAGTATGCTTCTGTTGTCCGTGTTATTGCCCATACTCAGGTCAAAATTTGTCTTTTATCTTCCACCTTAACCATTTTAGCCCTTTTGATCACTCATTTTTGTGGAAGCAAGCTGGTCAAGAAATAAATGTTCCAAGTTTGTCAGTATGTAATCACGTCTTTTGATTTCTTAAAACTGATGTCTGATATCGTGTGCCATCATTTGTCGTTTGGTTCATCTAATACGAAATTACACCAATCATTGCAAATGTTGCTTACCTTTTGTTATCTATGTGATGCAGATTAGGAAAATGAAGGGCTTGAAGCAGAAGAAGGCTCACCTCATGGAGATCCAGATCAATGGTGGAACCATTGCAGATAAGGTGGACTATGGCTACAAGTTCTTTGAGAAGGAAGTCCCAGTTGATTCTGTCTTCCAGAAGGATGAGATGATTGACATCATTGGTGTCACCAAGGGTAAGGGTTATGAAGGTGTTGTCACCCGTTGGGGCGTTACCCGCCTTCCTCGCAAGACCCACAGGGGTCTCCGCAAGGTTGCCTGTATTGGTGCCTGGCATCCTGCTAGGGTTTCCTACACGGTTGCTCGTGCTGGCCAGAATGGATATCACCACCGCACTGAGATGAACAAGAAGGTTTACAAGATTGGCAAGGCCGGACAGGAAACCCATGCTGCCTGCACTGAGTTTGACAGGTAGGTTTTTGTTTGTGAGCTGTTTCATGCGGCAAAATCTGCAACATATCTTGGAAGTTTTTTGCACTCTCTTCTATCATCGCTTCTGCATATTAAAAAAAGTTATTTGTCATACTTAATTGATAAGATTGTGTAGGCATATCGTGTCATTACCGTTCACTATGATCTTGTTTTACTGAATGCTTGTTGTTACAGGACTGAGAAGGACATCACTCCCATTGGTGGCTTCCCCCACTATGGTGTTGTGAAGGGCGACTACCTCATGATCAAGGGTTGCTGCGTTGGCCCGAAGAAGAGAGTCGTTACCCTCCGCCAGTCCCTGCTGAAGCAGACCTCTCGTGTGGCCCTCGAGGAGATCAAGCTCAAGTTCATCGACACCTCTTCCAAGTTCGGGCACGGCCGCTTCCAGACCACCGAGGAGAAGCAGAGGTTCTTCGGCAAGCTCAAGGCCTAAGTTACCGTGCAGCATCAAATATCATTTGTGAGAACGATCATACCTGTTCCTCTCCTTTTTACTGCCCTAAGTTTTGTAGCGAATGTTTTAAGAATCTTGTTGTGTATGCATTGGTGCTCTGTTCTGCTGTGTCTGTGCTTTTATTTAACTGTCTTGACGCCTATGAATTAAACCTGTTTGTGCGATTTTGCTGGTTGCTTACAGCGTTGCTGTCTGAGATGCCTTTTGAGTTCTTGCTGCTGTCGGTGTGGTGAACAAGCTCAGATGGCGTGCGAGTGGATTGTGCTTACATGCTGGCATGCGTGGTTCCCTGCAGATAAAACAGTGCAGGGCCAATTAGATATTGGCTAAATGACTAGAGTAGTACTGATTGTAATGAAGTATAGCGATGAAGGATTAACATCTTGTTTACCGGATCTGTTTTCTCCATGCTATCGCATGCCTAGTTTGATCGAAGCAAACCATGGCGAAGTCTACGTGTGGGAGAGCACGCAGAACGCGATGCCCCCTGCCTCGCAGCGCCATCTAGCCTTGGATGCGCACGAGGAAGACGAAGACGGCGGTGGGGATTGGATCCGGCCGGATCTGAGTGCCTACGACCAAATCTGAACAGATGTAAACGGCGGCGAACCACCAACCGTGGCAGAGGACGGCGGCGAACTTGGGCGGACGACGGAGAACTCGGACGAAGGTGGAGTACGATGACGAGCTCGGGTGGAGGCTGACGAAGAAGATGTTTGCCGGACGAGGCGTACGGTCGGCTCCAGCCAGATTCGACTGGGAGCAACAACAACGGACGACGAAATCACGATGGGCAAAGCGGCGTCACATGTAGAGGATAGTGTCGTCTAGGTGAGACATAGGGTGGAAATGGATACAAATTATCTATATTATTCAGCTATTGTGTTTAAAAGGATATGAATACGGTATATATTTCCCATCTAATTAATAATTTCTCCCTTATTTGTATTCAAATTCATATAAAAATATGGATGAAAATATGGTATAGACTTTTACCATCTAAAATGTTATTTTATTCAGATTACTTGTATTTATATTCGACGAAGCAATATACATATTTTATTGCAATATTATTAATTATTTAGACAAGTTTTTTTTTAAAAAAAAATCAATGTGAATTCGTGTTTTTAGGTGAAGTAAATGAATTAGAATGATTAAGTATGACTGTACGAGGCTATAATTTTATTAATATATTCATACTACATAAATTGTGAGGATATCCGAATTCGACTGAATTGAGTAGATATTCGATTTGAATTCGTATTTGTTAGAATATTCTATTTATATTCATACTTAAGAATATTCAAACTTGTATTTGTATTTATTTACAAAATACGAATGTGGTAAGAACACTTTGATTTGTATTCAATCCATTTTATCCCTAGTGAGACGAGAGAAAAGGAGTGAGGGGTGGTGTGTGGCTAACTGTGGGCCTAACCTAAGGGTGGTTGTTTAATTTGTTTTCTACTCTTAGTCTCTTGGGGCTCCATATGCAAATATTTGACTTCACTCGTAAATTAGAATAATATAGGGGCTAAAATAGAAAAGTTTTGAGGCTGCAACACAAATAACCCAAACCACCATCATTGTGGGCAAATTATGTGTGAAGTGGCTTGAACCATGTGGCATATCTTTTTTTCATGGGCTACCACTTGGGGCTACTATGCATTGTGCATGCTCTAAGTCATGCGAGCCCTGCTATGACATTTCCTTAGATGCCATAAAAATTCAAGGCTGCCTAGAGGCTTCGACCCTATGAGGCATCGACACTTAAGCCACCATCTGGTGCCGCTACATATCGCTAGTAACATACAACTACTCAACCTTCCTTTTTAATATTATAATAACTACTACTTAATTTGCTCAATGGACAAATATTAAAAAATCCTAAGAAGTTGGATAGATATTGTAAAACGCATGGGTACTTTTTATACAAAGGGTAAGCCTCCATTAAACTAATTAGTGGGACTGTTGTCAGTATGCCATTGGGCCCAGTTGTATATTAGTTATGTCCGGTCGCTCGGCACAACATAGGATTGGAATATATGTCATAATGCCCCGTTGTCCCATGGACTCCACCATAAGCACACACACTGCTTACTTTCATAGGCATGGCACTTTTCCATTGCAGCCGTGACAATAGGTGGATTTTTTCAATAATAGAATTCAATGTTATCTGTGGCCTATAAGGTCCTCTAGTTAAATATCTATGCCTTATCTCATCCTATTTCTTTGGATTCTTGATGTATTATAGAATTCTTTTCTGATCATCCAGATCATAAGAAAGTTCATCCAAATTAATCTCTCTTTGCAGCGAAGATTTTATGAGACTAACATCATTTCATTTTGATGTATCTTGCCTAAGTTGCCTTGAAGTCCTTGCATTAGTATCTGATGACAGTTTTCTTTTCAAAAATCATTCCATTACCTAGAAGAATTAAGAAAAAGGCAAGACAACTTAAATGATTAATTTTAACTATTAACCCTATATGGCCATACCTAGATTAGATCGATCTCTTGCAAGGTGCGCAAGAAGAACACAAATGCACTAGAGGCTTCGTTGTAGGTGAATTAGATAGTTTAACAAAAATCTAGTGAATTAGATAGTTTAACAAGAAATCTACTAGAATTGACAATAAATCACTAAGAATCAACTGACAATGTGGGCAATTTCCCCCTTCTACTCTACAATTTCCACAAGCATACCTCCCCTTCTCTATCCCAAACAAGACCAACAAGTCCATCGCACATGTGCGTCTACCTCTACATCTACTTCCCCTTCTTCATCCCAAACGAGATTAGCAAGAATTGACTGACTACCAATTAATTTGACATATCGGTGAGTGGCCAAGAAATGAGTCCAATCACCAATGCCATCATCACAGAAGTAACATGCTTGAGGTTTGACCTTGACGGCAAAGGAGGAGGCAAAAACGATGGGGGCGACAGCAAAAAAGAAGGCACCGTCGACGGTGGAGGCATGGGGATGGCGCCGCCACCGCCAAGTCGGAGGAGAAGGAGTCGGCACTGTCCACGGGAACGTCGGCGACAACTAGGGTTTGGCCAAGGAGGAATGACTCACAACTCACAAGTGCCGAAGAGTTTGAAGGCTTCGATGGAAGCAATGTCATGCGTGCGGGATTACATTGTCCAACAACACATGCATTGTCTACTTGCACCTCTAGGTGGGTTGATGCCTTGTGCAGCTAGGTTGTAGATGGAAAAATTGGGGCACTAGGCAGATGACTCGAGGGTGTAAGGGTTACTTGGTTTTACCCATCGGATTCACCCACAATATGCATATGGACTCTTCCTTGAACGACTAGGCTGCAATGGTGTCGCCGAATTCTAATCCTAGTACATTGGATCCGTTACTGTTATCAGCCACAGCTAAAAATCATCAGTTACACTCAATATAAACAGTCTCATACTATTTTGTTCTAGGCGGTACGGTCTCACTTAGATTTGTGCCCCCACCCAGTAGTTGCGGTCCCATCTGACAGTGAAACCCTGGACCTACTTAACCTTAGAACTAGGGGTGAAAACGGATCGGATAGTTTCCGACCGATCCGGACGAATACGGATACGGATTGTGTCGGATCGGATTTTTTTCGGATAATTCTCGGATCGGATACGGATACGGATTTTTTTTATCGGATACGGATACGAATACGGTAAGCCTAGTATCCGTCGAATACGGATACGGATACGGATAATCCGGATAAAACGAAACCGGATATCCGGATTTTCTAGAATCTCCCCATTTTCTTATTTCCAAAATCCGAATAAAATCCAAAAGGCTCTAGAAAATAGCAATTAAATCCCAAAAATTCACCAAAAATACCAGAAAAATCCTTGAAACCTAAGGAATACAAATAAAATATTTTTAGCTCATGTTAAAATTTAATTTAATCATATTAAATTATTTTAAATTCTAAAAATTTATTTTAAGCTTGATTTAATTTGAAAAATTTATTTTTAAAAATATGTCTTTATAAACTCTTAAAATCGGGATGTTACAAACTATTTACGTATTTTTGTTAATTTTGGATGTATAGTTTAAGGGATTTTCATGTTCCGATAAATATTTGTAACCGTATTCGTTTCGATTCGTATTCGATCCGTATCTGTATTCGATATTATTCGTATTTGTATTCGTATTCGAGTTATCCGTATTCGTATCCGTATCCGAAAAAAAATATGAAAACAAATATGGTAGAGGCATTATCCGTCCGTATCCGATCCGTTTTCACCCCTACTTAGAACTGGCGCCCTATTCCACCCGTCGGTAACCACAGTCCCTACACCCGGTCTACAGTACAACCCCAGTCCAATCCACCCGTCAGCCCAAACGTACGGCCAAAATCATGCCACGTGACGGAATCCCCCCGTGCACCGGGTCCACTCAACCCGGAGGGTAAAATGAAAACCGCAAGCCCAGACGCCACTGTGTAAGAACGACGCAACCACCTGAAAACTCCCTCCTCCCCTTCTCTCTCCTCGCGCGGGCAGAAGCGGAAGCGGTGAAGCAACGACGAGCGAATCGAAAGGTGCGTTTTTTTTTGCCTCTCCCCCTCTCCCCTCCTCGATTCGTCGTTGTTTCGTGCGTTTAGCGGCTGGGCCGCGTCAATCCGCCCGCGGATTCGAGTATTCGTCCACCGGGTTCCGGCTCAATGCCGCCGCGGAGCGCGCGTAGGGATGTTAGTGCGGTTGATTTAGGTCTCGATTTGGTCCTTGCGTGTGCGGTTCCGCAGCGCCTCTTTTTTTTTTTGCCTGCATGTGTTGTGTCGTTGTAACGCGCCGCGATTCCAGCTTGGGGGTTCGGTGATGCGGATTTCAGGAAAAAAAATTTGGGTTTTGGGGTGTGGGGGTGCGCTGCTCGGGGGACCTCGCTTGTGGATGTGTCTGATCCTGGCTGGCGGATATGTCTATGTATTTGTTCTGTTATTGCTCAAGGATCGATTAGCTTGGCTTTGTTGCGGCTGCCAGTTACTAGGCTGTAGCGCCATGTTTTCTGGGCTGTAGAATGTGTGTGGGGTTTTAGTTCAGTTTGTCGTGCGTGTTGTTTTTAGTAAACTCGAATCGGTGACCTGCAGTGAACTATTTGTACGTCTATTTCAATTTTCGTTATAGTTTGTATGCATGTGATCAACTGTTTCGAACGTTAGTCTTGTTTTTTCGAGGTGTTTTTGGGGCATAGGAGTGACATAATTAGTGGCTTGAGTGACATAATTAGTGGCTTTCTCACTTATCAGATTTGGTGCTCAACTAACCTGATCTAGTGTCTTAAAGTCCCATCTCGTTTTCTTGTACTGCAGATGTAATTTGCTATAGCATTTTACCACTTTATAGTGCTTCTCCTTTGAATCTTCAATGAGGCACGCGAGGAAAGCTTTTGTTTGAATTCCACTGATCTTTTGGAATCCTCACCAGTGTGTGCACATAAAGTGAGAGCTATCCGTTGCTCTTGTTTGTCATACTATGCCTATCTTATTTCTACATACTTTATGTTGCTGTCGTCCAGAAGTAACTTCTCTGGTGATCGCTTGGGTATTATCGTGCTGAGATTTATGTCAATTCGTTCTTAGGCATGGATAGATACCAAAGGGTGGAGAAGCCTCAGAATGAGACACCAATTAGTGAGAATGAGATCAGGATCACTGCACAGGGGAGGATGAGGAACTATATCAGCTACGGGATGTCGTTGCTTGAGGTAACCCCAGTACTATGATCTAGTCTTGGCGTTGTTGTTATCTGGCATAGAATAAACATCAATCTTTTGTATGCTATGCTTTTATCTACCATAAGTGTTTGTTTTCATCACTGTAATAAATTGTTTGATTTTCTTAAATTCCGCACTTGCTTGACTCCAACCTTCAATGTTACATTGGTCTAATGATAAATTTATTTGGCTTAAAAGGCTCCAAATTTTCTGTGTCTGCATCTAGTATTCTCATTTTATTCACACCTTAAATGTTCAGCTCAATTGTAGATCCCTTTGTGTCTTGTGCAGCGGTATTGTTCATGTGAACAGTGTGCGGCTCCTGTTCACGCGTAGCACCAATTTGGTTAAATTAGTTTTCCCGATTTGATTGGATTAGTTTCCTATAGATAAGATTAGATTTATTAGGATAATCTATTTTTATAAGATTAGAGATAAGTTTTTTACAGGTCAAGCCATTCAATCTATATAAAGATGGTAGTGTATTTTATTTTTATTAAACAATAAGAAGAAAGAGTTATTCCAGTCTCTTCCTCAAGTTCTTCTCCCTAGTCCATGATCCCCTTTCTCCTAAAACCTCTCGCCTTCAGTCGTGCCATTCTAGCATCTTCTGTACGATATTTATCCCTGTTATGATCTAAGGTTCATGATAATTTGGTATCAGAGTCAATACCATGGCTTCTGCTGCCGAGAATTTCAAGGCCATGAGAGCCACCCTGAACGAGATGAGTGTCAGCATAGGCGACATGAAAACCATCTTGGTAGACATGGCGGCTATAGTGGCCAAGCTAATGGAAAAGGAGGAGAAGAACAAGCCACAGACAGATGTTGTTGTGCGATCTGCACCACCGGAGGCATCTCAGATTTCGCAACGTCATCGTATCCCTTACCCATCCATGGCATTTGGTGGTGGAAAGGGTAGCATCACTACCCAAGTAACCTGTGCTCGCTGTCTTCATTGGTGGCGTCTTCCTCAATGTTCGGCAGCGTTAAAGTTCCTGTGCTTTCGCTATCAACCACCACCGGCTACCTACTATGCACTGGCGCAAGGCGTTGCGGATGCTCTTCTCAGTGGGGCTTCCAAGGGTTGCTGCTATGGCCACCACCACAGCTCAAGGATGAGTTGTTGCGAAGGGAGGGAGATGTCATGTGTGCGGTTACTGTTCACGTAAACAATGTGCAGTTACTATTCACGTGAACAATGCGTGGCTCCTATTCACGCGCAGCACCGATTTGGTTAGATTAGTTTTCTCGATTTGATTGGATTAGTTTCCTTATAGATAAGATTAGATTTATTAAAATAATCTTTTTTCATAATATTAAAGATAAGTTCCTTAGAGATCAAGCTATCCAATCTATATAAGGGTGGGAGTGTATCTTATTTTTATTAAGCAATAAGAAGAAAGAGTTATTCTAGTCTCTCCCTCAAGTTCTTCTTCCCAATCCATGATCTCCCATTTCTCCTAAAGCCCCTCCATTCAGCCATGCCGTCCCAGCCATTTTCTGTACGATATTTACCCCGATGAAGTAAGGTTCGTTATAACTTGGTATTAGAGTTAACACCATAGTTTGTGTTACCGAGAATTTCAAGGCCATGAAGGCCACCTTCAACGAGATGAGTGTCAGTGTAGACGATATAAAAGCCATCTTGGTAGACATGGCGGCTATGGTGACCAAACTGATGGAAAAGGAGGAGGAGAAGAAGAAGGCACGGGCAAACGCTGTTGTGCGATCTGCACCGTCGGAGTCATCTCAGATTTCGCGAAGTCATCGTATCCCTCACCCATCCATTGCATTTGGCGGCGGAAAGAGTAGCAGCACTACCCTACGCTCGCTATCTTCATTGGTGGTGTGTTCGTCAGTGTCAGGTAGCATTAAGGTTCTTGTGCCTTCGCTATATACCGCCATCGGCTACCTACTATGCACTGGTGCAAAGCATCGTCTCAATGGGGCTTCCAAGTGTTGTGACCATGGCCACCACCACAGCTCGAGATCGAGCTGTCACGAAGGGAGGGAGAAGATATTGTGTAGCGGTACTGTTCAGGTGAACAGTGCGGGGTTGCTGTTCATGTGAACAGTGCGGCACTCCTGTTCACGTGCAACACCGATTTGGTTAGATTAGTTTTCCCGATTTGATTGGATAGTTTCCTTATGGGTAAGATTAGATTTATTAGGATAATCTATTTTTATAATATTAAAGATAAGTTTTTTAGAGATCAAGCCATCCAATATATATAAGGATGGGAGTGTATTTTATTTTTATTAAGCAATAAGAAGAAAGAGTTATTCTAGTTTCTCCTTTAAGTTCTTCTCCTCAATCCATGATCCCCTCTTTGTCCTAAAGCCTCTCTCCTTCAGCCGTGCCATCCTGGCCATTTTCTGTACAGTATTTACCCCATTGTGATCTAAGGATCATGACACTTTGGATTTTTGAAGTCTGGTATTTCGCTGGTACGATTTATGACATCGTACTACATGGTTTGTTACCCTTGCAGTACCTCAGAGGAGATCATGGGCCTTCTTGGTTCTTATTTCCTAGTGCTTCTTTATGTCCATTACTTCCCATTAACTTTGTGAAGCTTATCATTTTGTCTTTCTGCCTACTACTTACCATTCGATCTTGACACATGAACTATGTGAAGCTTATCAGTTTGATGAAATGATGCAAACTTGTCTACAGTTCACACAATTGTAGAAAAGACACCATTGTCATTTGCATATGTTGTTTCTTCAGCTTGTTATCTTATTCTTTTTTTTTCTGAAATTTGTTTGGTGGTTGGTGGCCAGCAATGCTATATAACCCCCTTTCAGATCCCTATACAGGATCATGAATCCTGATTTAGTTCTGGTTGAATGACTAATTGAACCACATTTTTTGGTTCCAATTATATATTTACTGTTCCCATCTATTTTTCAGGAAAATGGGCATGACGAGATTATTATCAAAGCCATGGGACAAGCCATAAATAAGACGGTCATGGTTGTTGAATTGATCAAGGTTAATCATAATGACCTCTTCTGCCTTATAAGACATGTTATTGAAGCGATTGTTTGTTTTGCCAACTGACACCTAACTGTTCATCCAGAGAAGGATTGGTGGCCTCCATCAGAATACGTGTACTGAATCCATTGGTATCACCGACACATGGGAACCTTTGGAAGAAGGCCTTCTCCCGTAAGGATATACATATATTCCTTTCTTCAGAAGAAAGACTTATTGTGATACTAATGTACTTCTCACCACAGCCTAGAGACAACACGCCATGTATCAATGATCGTCGTAACATTGTCCAAGAAAGCACTGGATACATCATCTCCAGGGTAAGTCAAATCCTGTCCTCTCACTCACTTGTACAGACTTAATTCACATTCAGGCACTTTGCACTCCCTTGTCTGCTTATGCTTTTTGTTACTTGAAATTCGTTGTCAATTTGTATGCTCATTATTGATGATGATCTGTTATGCCCTTAGGTACCAGCCACCTATCCCAGCTGAAGAGGTGAAACTTGCTTTTGACTATGATCATAAAGGTGGTGTTCTCACGTGACTCTCTCCACCGAATTTATATGACTAGTATCACCATCTGATCACAATTCCCCTCATGGCAATATAGAATCCTTTCCTGGTGGTCGTGGAAGAGGTCGTGGTGGCGGCAGAAGGGGCAGGGGCAGAGGTATTTTTCTTCTGTCTTTTATGAGCACAAAACTTTTGAAAAGCAACCCATAGTCCAAGACAGTATCTGTTATTATTTCAGCATGCCATATCGCGAGATTATACCATCCTGCCTTGCACACTACTCCATGGCAATACTTTACTTGTCACATGTGGCTGCTTCTTTACCCACCACCGCCACCTTAAAAACTGGTTTCTGGCACTTGCGATTCATAGCGCCTCGGTTTTAAATGAGATAGCTGCATTTCAGGATACAGTTTGTGCCTTCCATCTATAAATTCAGCCTGACTGCTGACTGCGTGCCTCATTTTCTTTGAAGTCTTACGGGCAAGAAGCTATGTTTGTTAATTCTTGCATGGTAAATGTGTACAACAGCTATGAGCAATGGACCCCCTGCTTATGATTGGGGCGGTGAAGAGTGGGAGGAGGAAAGAGATTACTATAACAGTAGAGGGAGAGGGACAGGCCGACTAAGAGGAAGAGGAAGAGGCCGTGGATTCTACGGAGGCGGCAGACGCGGTGGTTACGGCGGCAGGGGTGACTACGAAGACCAGGGATACTACGGAGGCGGCAGGCGCGGTGGTTATGGCGGCAGGGCTGACTACGAAGACCAGGGATACTATGGAGGCGGTAGACGCGGTGGTTACGACGGCAGGGGTGGCTACTACGAAGACCAGGGATACTACGGCGGTGGCAGACGCGGTGGTTACGGCGGCAGGGGTGGCTACTACGAAGACCAGGGTGAGTACTTGGATGAACCGGACGAATACCAGTACCCCCCTCCAGGCCGTGGTAAGCCGAGTCTGGCATGACATGTTCACGCGACTGTGCTCGCCGTACCTCTCATGGCTCTTCGTATTCCATGGCTTTGCAGGGCGTGGCCGGGAAAGAAGAGGGGGGCCATGGCGCGGGCGAGGCTAAGACGAGACACCGGACGGTGGTGGAGCTAGCACCGACGTGCCCAATTATCTGATATCTATTGCAAGAGGTTTCAACAAGAACGATTGCTTTCATTCATTCAACTGTTTTCTGTACATGGATGAGACATATTTATAGATGATGAAGGGGCTGCAGTTGCCGACGTACGGAACATCGCGTCCGTACGGACGTACCAGCGTCCGTACGGAACATCGCGTCCGTACGTCGGTGACCGTTGGTCATCTCTTTGAAACACTCCCCCTTGACCAATGTGTCTTCATATGAGCACCTTGATCCATCATCTTGGAAAAACTCCTCCAAAAACCCTGTAGGAAAAATATGAAGAGAATCTATAGAATAGATATGCCATGAAAAACTCATTTAAAACTCAGTGGAAAAATTTAAGGAGAAAAATGATATGACATATATTTGATTATATCTTTTAAAAACCCCTGTGGGGAAAATAGAGATATAATATATGTATGATTACGTTGTCATATTGCCTCATTAAAAACTTTGATGAGAAACCTTAGAGGAAAACTCATAAAAGGAAAAGAGTACAATATTGATATTTGAACGAGTTAAGTTTTAGGAGATTTCTCCCCCTGACGCCTGCAAATCACGTAGTCTTCGCATACCAATTCCATAAACACATTTATGGAATGTGGAAGTTGGCAATGACTTAGTAAATAAGTCTGCGAGATTATCACAAGACTTAGTTTGCAGAATAGTTATTTTCCCACTCTCTTGCAATTCATGTGGGTAAAATAGTTTAGGTGCAATATGTTTTGTGATATTGCTTTTTATGTAACCCGTTTGCATCTGAACAACGCAAGCAGCATTATCTTCGTAGATAATGGTGGGTGATGCGATAGCACCTATACCACATGATTGTTGTATGTAGTTAATCATTCTGCGAAGCCATACGCATTCACGTAATGCTTCATATAATGCAATTATTTCAGAATGATTAGTGGATGTAGCCACTAGTGTTTATTTTGAAGACTTCCAAGAGATGGCTGTTCCACCATGTAAAAACACAAAGCTTGTTTGAGATCTGGCATTATGGGGATCTGATAAATAGCCAGCATCTGTATATCCTATTAAATCCATACGTTTATTCTTCTGGAAGAATAGATTGAGATCTTGAGTGCCTTGAAGATATCTAAGGATATTCTTCACTCCTACCCAATGTCTTTTAGTTGGAGCAGCGCTATATCTAGCAAGTAGATTTACTACAAATGCAATATCCGGCTGGGTGCAATTTGTAAGGTACATAAACGCTCTGATGGCACTGAGATATGGAACCTCGGGTCCCAATAACTCTTCATTGTTATCTCGGGGTCTGAATGGATTTTTGTCCCTATCTAGAGATCGAACAACCATTGGGGTTTTCGATGGATATGCTTTGTCCATATTGAATTTCTCTAATATTTTATGGACATAATCTGATTGATGCACTAGTATGCCTATATGAAGTTGCTCAAGTTGAATACCTAAGAAAAACTTGGTTTTACCCAAATCCTTCATTTCAAATTCCGTCGTAAGATGATAACGTGCTTTATCTATATCTTGTGTATTACCAATGATATTGAGATCATCAACATACACAGATATAATGCAAAATACTGTTAATGATCTTTTGATGAACACGCATGGGCAATCATCATTGTTGGAGTATCCCTTTTTGATTAGAAACTCACTTAGTCGGTTGTACCACATTCTACCCGACTGTTTCAAGCCGTATAGAGACTTGTTCAATTTTACATAATATATATTACGATTTGTGCTTGGATTCGGAATTGAAATTCCATCAGGAATTTTCATGTATATGTCTGAATCGAGTGACCTATAAAGGTATGCAGTCACTATATCCATCAACTGCAAAGATAGATGATTTTGTACTGCCAATGATATTAAAAATCGAAATGTTATTCCACTTCTTACTAGAGAATAAGTTTCATTGAAATCAATGCCGGGTCTCTGCGTAAACCCTTGTGCTACAAGCCTTGCTTTGTATCTTACCACCCCATTGTTTTCATTCCGTTTGCGGATGAAAACCCATTTCAAACCAACAGGGAATACATTGGGAGGCGTATGTATCACATTGGTGAATATATTTCTTTTCTTGAACGAGGCTAACTCCAACAGGGAATATCTGGTGGATTTCCACGTACTAATTGTAGCGGGGAAGTGCTATGATATGCAGTTGGACACAATTGAATTAAGTCAGCAGCGTATAAAACTGCATGACCCCAACAAGATGTTGGTAAGTTGCAATTCTATAACAATGGTCTTGTGATGAGCTTGATTCTCTTGATAAGAGATTTTGCTAAACCATTTTGTGTATGAACATATGGAATAGAGTGTTGAACTTGTATCCCAAGAGCCATACAATAGTCATTGAATACATGGGATAAAAATTCAGCAGCATTTTCCATTCGAATTGATTGAATTCGATATTCAGGGTAATGTACTCGTAATTGGATAATTTGACCAATTAACTTAGCAAATGCATGGTTTCGTGTGGATAAAAGACACACATATGACCATCTAGTAGATACGTCAATGAGAACCATGAAATACCTGAATGGTCCACACAATGGTTGTATAGGACCATATATATCTCCTTGAATGCGTTCAAGAAATTTGAGTGGTTCAGCTCTGATTTTAAGATAAGAGGGTCTTAAAATCAATTTTCCGGTGGCACAAGAAGTTCACACAAAATCCGAGGATTCCGGAAATTTTGTTTTGAGGTATGTATGACCAATGGAATTGCTAATAATTTTTTTTTATCATTCCAATACCTGTGTGGCCAAGGCGATCATGCCATGTTTGGAATGTATTAGTGTTTTGGAAAATTAATTTGTTCGCAATATGTTGAATCGGTTTGATGTATGTATAGTACAATCCGGAGGTTAAAGATGAAATTTTTTCTAGTACTTGTTTACCATATCCGTTGTTTTTGGTGAGGATGAGATATTCCTCTTTGTTGTCATTTTGAGTTTCAACATGGAAACCATTCTGACGGATATCTCTATAACTGAGTAGAGTACGTGTTGAATCCGGATACAAGAGTGCATCCTCAATTTCTAATTGTGTACCCATAGGGAGAGTGATAGAGGCACGACTAGAGTCTACTATAATTGCAGCACGTCCAGCGATGGTTAAAATATTTCCTTTCCTCCTAGTAAGAGTTAGAAAATATTTTGTATCCCTAAGTATAGAGTTCGTGGTGCCACTATCCACAAGGCGTAATTCCTCCTCCATTTGATTGACTCCAAAAATCTATATACACAAAAGAAGAATTTTAATGAAAATCTTATTGTGGTATATATAGAATACATACAAACTTAGGTACAATACCGAATATATTCGATATATGATTGTAGCATGCAAGCTTACAATGTTAATGACAACATTATTTATATTACAACACTGTAGTACTTAGAAACTATGGCAATAGGAGTCTAAACAAGATCTCCAAACATGTCTTGAGAAGTAAATTCTTCAAGTGTGCCCTCAGTGCTCATGAGATCATCCTTCTGTGGAGAAATACATGTATCCTTGAGTTCTTGAATGAACTTTTGAGAGAATCCAGCTTCATTATTGTTGCATGGGAGATTGAAATGCGCTTCAAATCTCTTCTCTTAGCATGCTTGCCTTGAGCCCGAGACTGGAGATAGAGGTTCACAAGGTGATTCGGGGTGCGGCACTTCTTGGTAGGATGGTTGTAGCAACCACATTTTTGACAAAGGTTGATCTTGTCAACTTTCTTACCATGAGTGCCTTTAGAATCCACCACGCTTTTGCTGCATGTTGCGTTTGTTTTTACCTTTAAAGTTATTTGAGTGGTTTTTTGAACCACGGAACTTAATGTTATGCTGATTAGCATAAACTTCAGGAAGTGGAGCAGCCCCAATAGGACGTTGCTGATTGTTATTTAAAAGAAGTTCAACATGCTTCTCTGCTTGAAGTATAGTATGCATAAGATCAGAATAAGTTTGGTAATTTGCACCACGCCATTGCTGCTGTAGGACCCTGTCAGATGGGAGCATAGTAGAAAGAGTCTTCTCTATTTTGTCCGCATCCGTTGGTTCCTTTTCACAAAACCACAGCTTGGAGCAAATAGCATGTAGGGCATGATTATAGATTCCAACAGTTTTGAAGTCTTGGAGTCGAAGATGTGCCTATTCATGATTAACCTTAGGTAAGATAACAGATTTCAGCTGTTCATATCTATTTTTGAGGGCTAACCATAAAGTGAGTGGATTCTCCTCATACATATATTCAGCCTTTAAATCCGAATGTATATGATTCCATATTATGCTCAAAACGGAATATTTTATAATATCCGGTGGGATTTGATCAGCTGGAGAATCGAATATCACCATTTGCAACCCACGTGTGGTGAGGTTGATTTTTAGGTCTATAGCCCATGTAGGGTAGTTGATACCATCGAGAGCGAGGTGCTCAAATTCTTTAGTAGCTATTTAAAGCCTACATGAAAAGTGTACCATAAAATGATTAATTTACATAAGGTAAATTAATATTTATGGTAATATTGTAATTAAATGCAAAATATGTGGAAAACAATATGAGTATTGTAATCCGTATGAATATATATACCCAAATTAAATATAACATGTTGTTATATTTATAATACCGTGTAATCACAATATTGGTGGTGAACACCAATTTATTGTATGGCAGAGCGTACAATAGAGTAGCAAAGTGCCATACAATGAATTGGTGGTTACGACCAATCTTGTGCTTACATGGTCTTATAAATATAACCACATGTTATATTTAATTTGGGTATATATATTCATTCGGATTACAATACTCATATTGTTTTCCATATATTTGTATTTTATTACAACATTACCATACATATTAATTTACCTCATTTAAATTAATAATTTTATGGTGTACTTTTCATGTAGGCTTTAAATGGCTACTAAAGAATTTGAGCCCCTCGCTCTCGATGGTATCAACTACTCAACATGGGCTATGGACCTGAAAATCAACCTCACCACACGTGGTTTGTAAATGGTGATATTCGATCCTCCAGCTGATCAAATACCACCGGATATTGTAAAATATTCCGTTTTGAGCATAATACGGAATCATATACATCCGGATTTGAAGGTTGAATATCTGTATGAGGAGAATCCACTCACTTTATGGTTAGCCCTCAAAAATAGATATGAACAGCTGAAAGCTGTTATCTTACCCGAGGCTAATCATGAATGGGCATATCTTCGACTCCAAGACTTCAAAATTGTTGGAGCCTATAATCATGCCGTTCATGCTATTTCCTTCAAGTTGCAGTTTTGTGAAAAGGACCAATGGATGCGGACAAAATAGAGAAGACTCTTTCTACTATGCTCTCATCTGACAGGGTCCTACAGCAGCAATGGCGTGCTGCAAATTACCAATCTTATTCTGATCTTATGCATACTATACTTCAGGGAGAGAAGCATGCTGAACTTCTTTTAAAGAACAATCAGCAACGTCCCATTGGCGCTGCTCCACTTCCTGAAGTTTATGCTAATCAACATAACATTAAGTTTTGTGGTTCAAAAGACCACTCAAAGAACTTTAAAGGTAAAAACAAACGCAACATGCAGCAAAAGCGTGGTGGATTCTAAAGACACTCATGGTAAGAAAGTTGACAACACCGACCTTTGTCAAAAATGTGGTTGCTACAACCATCCTACGAAGAAGTGCCGCACCTCGAAGCACCTCGTGAACCTCTATCTCCAGTCTCGGGCTCAAGGCAAGCATGCTAAGAGAAGAGATTTGAAGCGCACTTCAATCTCCTGTGCAACAATAATGAAGTTGAATTCTCTCAAAAGTTCATTCAAGAACTCAAGGACACATGTACTTCTCCACAGAAGGATGATCTCATGAGCACCAATGGCACACTTGAAGAATTGTTTCTCAAGATATGTTTGGAGATCTTGTTTAGAATCCCATTGCGATAGCTTCTAAGTACTACAGTATTGTAATATGAATAATGTTGTGATCTTATATTGTATGCTTGCATGCTACAATCATATATCGAACATATTCGGTATTGTAACTATAGTTATATGTATTCTATATATACCACAATAAGATTTTCATTAAAATTCTTCTTTTGTGTATATAGATTTTTGGTGTCAATCAAATGGAGGGATTATGCCTGGTAGATAGCGGCACCACAAACTCTATACTTAGGGATACAAAATATTTTCTAACTCTTGCTGGGAGGAAAGGAAATATTTTAACCATCGCTGGATACGCTGCAATTATAGTAGACTCTGGTCGTGCCTCTATCACTCTCTCTATGGGTACACAGTTAGAAATTGAGGATACACTCTTGTATCCCGATTCAACACGTACTCTACTTAATTATAGAGATATCCGTCAGAATGGTTTCCATATTGAACCCCAAAGTGACAACAAAGAGGAATATCTCATCCTCACAAAAAACAACGGATATGGCAAACAAGTACTAGAAAAAATTTCATCTTTAACCTCTGGATTGTACTATATATACATCAAACCGATTCAACATATTGCGAACAACGTAATTTTTCAAAACACTAACACATTCCAAACATGGCATGATCGCGTCGGCCACCCGGGCATTGGAATGATGCGGAAAATTTTTAGCAATTCCATTGGTCATACATATCTCAAAACAAAATTTTCGGAATTCTCAGATTTTGTGTGCACTTCCTGTGTCACCGAAAAATTGATTTTAAGACCCTCTTATCTTCAAATCAGAGCTGAACCACTTAAATTCCTTGAAACGCATTTAAGGAGATATATGTGGTCATATACAACCATTGTGTGGACCATTCAGGTATTTCATGATTCTTATTGACGCATCTACTAGATGGTTACATATGTGTCTTTTATCCACACGAAACCATGTATTTGTTAAGTTAATTGGTCAAATTATCCAATTACGAGCACATTACTCTGAATATCTAATTCATTCGATTCGAATGGATAATGCTGCTGAATGTTCATCTCATGCCTTCAATGACTATTGTATGGCTCTTGGGATACAAGTTCAACGCTCTGTTCCATATGTTCATACACAAAATAGTTTAGCAGAATCTCTCATAAGAGAATCAAGCTCATCACAAGACCATTGTTACAGAATTGCAACTTACCAACATCATGTTGGGGTCATGTAGTTTTATACGCTGCTGACTTAATTCAATTGTGTCCAACTACATATCATTCCACTTCCCCGCTACAATTAGTACGTGAAAATCCAACAGATATTTCCCATCTGTGAAAGATCGGTTGCGCTACATACGTACCGATCTCTCCACCGCAGCGTACCTCAATGGGACCGCACAGGAAACTTGAGATCTATGTTGGGTATAAATCTCTGTCAATTATAAAATACCTCGAGCCCCTAACTGGGACCTGTTTACGGCCTGGTTCGCTGATTGCATATTCAATGATGAATATTTCCCAGCATTAGGCGGAGACAACAAGTACCAAACTAAATGCTAGGAAATTGATTGGAATGTTCAAGGCATTCCCGCCTCAGATCCACGTACCAAAGAGACTGAACTTCAAGTTTAGAAAATCATTCATTTGCAAAACATTGCAAACAATCTGCCAGATGCATTTACTGATTATAAGGGTGCCACAAAATCCTATAATCCTGCCGGAAATATGCCTGAAAGAGTGGAGGTACCGTAAAATACCACTCAACTCTTAGCTCAAAATAAGAGGGGGAGAAGTACGGCACAAGTGGCAGATATAGCTTCTGACAAGCGACAAAGGAAACAGAAGAATGTAAATGCAGATCAACCTCAAGTTGATAGACACCAAAGGATACTTGAACCCAGATCAACAGTGCACTCAAATACTAATCCTGGGATATCGGAATACCCCGACTCAAATGTTTTGGGAAATAACATTGAGTCACCAGGGGTCCAAGAAATTTCCACTAACTATACTGATTCTGGAGAATCATATGATCGTAAGACTACACTTGTCGATATTTATTTCTCCACAACAATTGCAAACAATCTTCAAAATGATCCAGATCCCAAGACCATGGCAGAGTGCAAACAGCGCTCGGACCGGAATCAATGGAAGGATGCAATTCAAGCGGAGTTAGTCTCGCTTAAGAAAAAGAAATGTATTCACTAATGTGATACATACACCTCCCAATGTATTCCATATCGGTTTCAAATGGATTTTCATCTGCAAACGGAATGAAAACAATGAGGTGGTGAGATACAAAGCAAGACTTGTAGCACAAGGGTTCACGCAGAGACCCGGCATTGATTTCAATGAAACTTATTCTCCAGTAATGAGTGGAATAACATTCCGATATTTAATATCATTGGCAGTACAAAATCATCTATCTTTTCAGTTGATGGATGTAGTGATTGCATACCTTTATGGGTCACTTGATTCAGACATATAAATAAAAGTTCCTGATGGAATTTCAATTCCGAATCCAAGCGCAAATCGCAATATATATTGTGTAAAATTGCAAATCTCTTGCAATAAGATCCACGGCTGTCTCCTCCGCGCTTGGGAACAGTGAAAAACAACACTATTTTAAATTCATGAACAGTGAAAAACAACACTATTTTAAATCTAAAAATCCATAAAATTTTTTATCCATAGATCCAAAAGACTTAAAACTTGAACCAAAACTAGATCATGACCTTCAGAACCTGTCATAACAAAAAAATCTTGAAAGAACTTAAGAGAATTTGGATCTTTTGATTCATGAAGCCCTGCTACACCAAAACAAGCCAAAGCTTAAAATTAAGCTAACTCTCAAACCAAAACTCTAAATCATTTGAAATTTGTTATTCACCTTCTCTACAATGTCAAAAACCTATTCTAATTAACGATCAAGAAAATTGTTGCCAAAGTTCTGGCCTTTTTTCGTTTGAAGGAAAGTTACACAAAAAGAGGATGGAAAACAAAAAAAAAATGGTGATTATGACTTGGTCGTGAGTGAATGATGGCCAAGATAATTTTAGATGTATTCATACATGTCACAGCAAACTACAACACCAAACAAATTGAGGTAGAAACAGCTGGAACAAAAAATTACTTGAAAATGCTAAAAAAGAGCAAAAACCGGGTTTCTTTATGAACTTGCCATGTAAATGCCTAGATGAGTGGAGATTTATTTTTAGAGGTTATCTTTATCTCTTACATATTCTTAGTATAGGAAGATCAAGAAGAAAAGAAAGAGGAGGAAAAACCAATCAAATCAAAAGCATATGAAATAATATAAGAGTGATTCATAGAGATGAACAAAGATTGTTGTATTGCTATTTGATGATGAATATTTTACAGTCACACCACCTAAAGTACAAGAGAGCACACTACAGCACTCAATCTCTCTCAAACCCTAACTCTAGAACTATGAACTCAATGAGAGAATGGTTAGATAGTTAATAAGTTTCTATCCCAACCCATTATATAGAGAGGCTAACCAGCCATATCTATCCACCTAGTATATTGGGAGAAACCCATTAACTTCACACACATAGGTTTTAACTCACACACTGTATTTATGCATGTTTTTCAAAGCGTATAAGGTTGAATCTGCTAAATCCTTAACTATGATCTATCTTGATATTCTCAGTTTCTTCTTGACCTAAACCGCTCTTCTAAGCGCCGCTCAAGTGCCGCAGTTTTGATCCAATTTAGTTTTTGATATTTTGGTCAACTTACCAAAATACTATTTCTTGACCCAGTTTTTATCTTTCATTGCAAGCAATCTTCATACTTGCCTTATGTAAGTGCACTACTGGCTTGCTATGTGTCGACAAGTCTTTCTCTGTTCTGATTTCATCGAACCACGTCTCACTTAAACTAACCAAGCTACATGGTGACACTTCCCACCTTTCTCATGCCATGTTTGAACTCACTATCTCACCCATCATCTTCCATCGTTCTAGGTCTTAGCTCCTTTGTGAGTGTAGCTCTAATCCTTGACCTGGCATATTCAGAAATAAAGAAATCATTTTCAGATACAAATTCTTCAAAATTTAATCCACAATAGTAGTAACATACCTCATACAATCTGTAACTATTGACCTATGTCATCAAATCATCTCATAACTTAAATTTTTGAATATTACCTATCTCTACAAGCTATCTAGAAAAAATCTGTAAATTATAATTTTTCACTCCTCTAAAATGATAATAGTTCATTATAATAAACCATGGTTGCCCTTTATATATATATCTATATATCTGCAAAATCAACGTGGGAAAATGAAGCGAAAATATACTCGAAAGAAGGAAGGATATCTCCAACCAAGAACAACAAGGGGAGCAATCAAGACGGAAACATCAAGGAGGGAGGAGAGCAGGAGGGTTTAAGCATCCATCAACAATGGTAGAAACGCCGCCGCCGCCGCCGGCGCGAGAGAGAAACAGCAGACATGCAGGTCGGGTCCATGCGGTGGAGGTCGTCGTGGATGGCCTTGTAGGGGTTGGGCTCGTGGAGGGAGGGACCCGGGACTAGCTTGACTTGCGCGCCGGTGCCGTAGGAGGCGACGTCGAGCCAAGCGCGGCCCAGCAGCGACGAGCAGCGACTGCGCCTCCATGCTGCGATTCATGTTCAACGAGCACACCATCGCGTACCTCCACCGCTCCGTTGTCACGTCGCGTCGCCTCCGTCCGTCTGTCCCGGAGGAGATCAGCCGGTTTGGGTCGTCGACGGGCAGGCAGCACGCCGACGCCGGTTTTCTCGCCGGGTTGCCTTCACCGGGCTGTGGTGGGCTCGCTAACTCGGCTGGATGTGGGCTTTCACTCTTTGCAGGCTTTGAAATGTTTGTGCTACCTTGTTTCCTGGCCCATAACGACTCCTACATGGTGCCTTCGGACCATTTTTAGCATTTTTTTCCTAGTTTTTTTTAGTATAGTCTGCTAGTCTGATTTTTTTTTTTTGCGATGTTCTCTTACAAAACTATGGGTGGATTTGAAATTGTGAATGTAAAACTGAAAATTATTCAGTGTTGTGGGGTACTTTTATGAGCTAAGACCAAAAACCTGATTGATGGATTTTAATGTAACAACATGCTGTTCCATTTTGTGTTCAGAGTTGCAATGTTTTGCAGTACACTCGTATAATATTTCACTTTGTCCAAACTACAGAGCTCTGTTCCAACTACGACGGAAAATTTGCAGGAATTTCACGGGAGGTAGTTCAATTTCCGTAGGAAAATTTTCGAATTCTTATATTTAATACAGGGCCTTAACTATGTTTTGGGTACCCAGCCTAAGATTAGCTTAGTCAAATTGCATGAGTGTTTTGTAATCATTTTATACTTTTGCTCGATGTGATAAATATTCTTATATTTTATACTTTTCATCCAGGTGGAGCTAAGTGGAAAAGTAGACCGAAGTAGTCACCAGTCAAAGTCCTCCTCCACACAGAGTGAGAGACACGGAGAAATAGTCAACCACAACCTGCCGAACACTGTTGACTTCGTGGACGACTTCCTCCTCTTCCTCGTCGTCTCCCTCTGCCTCCTGGGAATCAAGAGCTCCCCCTCCTCCTCCTCCTCCTCCTCCCACTCACCGAGATACACAGCCAGCCGGCCGCCATGGACGGCCCGCTCCAAGCCCTGATAGCGGCCGTGTCCGCCTTCGTTGCCATCTCCGTCCCCTGCCTCCTGATCGCCTACCTCTGCCGCTACCGCAAGAACCGCCTCCTCAAGCCCCACCACCGCTACTCGTCGGCGCCGCTCCCCGTATCCGCCCCCGCCGGGATATCCGAGCTCTCCTCGTGGTCGTTGTACGGCTCGGACATCGACTCCTCCCTCAAGAAGCTCTCCCTCGATGATCTCGCCGAGGCCACCGGCAACTTCTCCCCGGACAACATCATCGGCGACGGCAGCTTCGGCTTCGTGTACAGCGCCGTCCTCCCCGACGGAGGATCGGCCGTCGCCGTCAAGCGCCTCTCCGCCGACCACGCCGCCGGCGCCGGCAACCGCGAGTTCCGCGCCGAGCTGGAGGTCCTCGGCAGCCTCAGCCACCCCAACCTCGCGCGCCTGCTCGGCTACTGCGTCGCCGGCCGCGACCGACTGCTCGTCTACGAGCTCCTCGAGCGGGGCAGCCTCGACGCCTGGCTCCACGGCGACGCCGCCGATCCGCTCCCCTGGCCCGCGCGCCTCCGCATCACCCGCGGCGCCGCGGCCGCGCTCGCGTTCCTGCACCACGACTGCCACCCGTCCGTGATCCACCGCGACATCAAGGCCAGCAACGTCCTGCTCGACGAGGGGTTCGAGGCGAAGCTTGCCGACTTCGGGCTCGCCAGGGTCGTCAGCGGCAGCCCCGCGGTGTCGCACGTCAGCACGCAGGCCGCCGGCACCGCCGGGTAACGCACCGTCCTCGCAATTTACAGTTCACAATCATCTCATACTGATCCTTGCTGTTTAATATGGTCCGATACATGGATAGTAATAGAATCGAAACATAAATGAACAAATGATACATATATATACTTGAATGAACTATGCTAAAAGTTGTACTCTAGGCAAATATTTTCTAAATGGGTCTTGCAAATGTACGTGGATACTCGAATGAATCTACAATGTCAATTCTTTTAGGAAAAAAAAGATTGGATCTTACGTTTGTGCAATGGAAAGCAGGTACATGGCGCCAGAGATACGCGTCGGCGTGCGAGCAAGCGCGAAAGCAGACGTGTACAGCTTCGGCGTGCTAATGATGGAGACAGCGACCGGCCGGCGGCCAAGCTGGCCGGTGAAGATCAACGGCGGAAAGGAGGTGGAGCTGCTGAAATGGGCGAGGGAGAAGGTAGAGGCGGGCGTCGCTTCGGAGATCGTGGACCGCCGGATGGAGATCGGAGGGGAGACGGAGGAGGTGAAAGCGTTCTTGGACGTCGCGTGGCGGTGCACGCAGGAGTCCCCCAAGAACCGGCCGGCGATGAAGGAGGTGGTGGAGGTGCTGAAGAAGCTCTAAGAGGGTCTCAGATCAAATTGCGATCGACCAGACATGTTTAATGGACCGATAAGTCTGCGAGTTTGGGTTTCTGCAAGATGAAATTGTACCATGAGTTGTTTGGAGTTTCTTTTGCTTAGGTTACGCCACAAGATGTTGGCAGAAGAAAATGTTGCCGGCCACGCTGGCTGCCATGGATGTGGCATGCAGATGGGTGTACAATAACATCTACCTTGAAGCAAAGAAGATGAAGTGTGATGAATTGAGACGGGGTTGGCACAAGTATACCACTTGTAGAGCGAGAATCACCTTTTGGTGGGGTGGTAGAGATACGGATATATAATTCACTCACTAGGATTTAAATCTTGATACCTATCTATTATGCATACACGAGTATGTTTTAGTAGAAATTTTATGAGGTCGTGAATTTATCTCCGATATCCGTCTGTTTAAGCGTGTGCTAAGGTGGCTAATGTGGTGCTCCGCCGACGTCCGACGACCGTGGAATATGTTGAAAATAATCTTGACTCAGGGTTTAAAACAAGTCTGAGACACAGCAGAGTTCATCTTCGTGTGTAACTCAAATTAAAGTCATGATCAACTTGATGTCCGATTACGTATAATAGCATAAGAGTATTAGTATATATATATTAAGGGGGCTTGTAACCAATTTTAAAAGGGCAGGTGAGAGAATAGAGAAACTTTGAGATTCTCCCATATTATCTCACTTTATTTACGATGTACGTGTGTTTCTTGTAGAATAAAGTCAATAATTGGTATCCAAACCCTAGATGGTTATCAGAGCAGCAGACGAGATCGGATCGAAAAAATCACCTCTCAACGGTTCCATTTCGATGCGAGATTTTCGGCGCATCTCGCATAGGGGGTTCTGTTTTTTCCGTCTCGTCTTAAGCGCCGCTCACTTAGGCTTAACAAGTCGATTTATAGTTGAAATTTTGCTGTAGCCAACTTATTAGAAGCAAAAAAAAACTAGAACCGGCGGGGCTAGCCTCGAGGCAGGTCGCGTCGACCCAGCCAAAAGCGAGCGCACAAAGCAACGCCAAGAAAAAACGAGATGGAAACGGCAGCCGGCCGCCGGGGCTCTGTCGCTATGACGCGAGGGCAAAACAGTGTGGACCACGGTTTGCCCCGAGGAGCACGCAGAGAAATTTCGCGGAAAGGAAGGGGTCCTTTGCACAGACGAGCTGGGGTGGGAAAGCAAGAGGCCTTCGGTCTGTCCGTCCGTGCGGCGCCAGCTGAAACGCAACGTGGCGGCGCGTCCTTCGGTCAATGCAACGCCACGCGGAGAGCGGGCCGTCTCTCGGGCGAACTCAAGGCTCGGCGCAGCAAATAAAAGAGGTAACTGGTGATGGAGGTATGTGACATCTTAGGAGCATGTGAGAAATTCTTCAGGATTTCTAGACCTCGTTTAGTTTATGTTTGTAGATATTAGTTTTTATTAGCATTTAAATTAAAAATCTAAAAATTTTCTTTGAACAGTATCTTTATTTTTTTCCTAGCTTACTGACATATTGAACGACATCCCTGTGAATTTTCATAATGTTTAGAGGCTGTTTGCTATTTTAAATAAATCGAATCATCGGTCTTTGCTATGGGTATTTTGGTCTTTTTTAGGATTTAACGGTCAACCCTAGTGGTCAACTAACACGGTGGTATATAATAGAATTTTAGTGTTATTCAGTGATATATAATAGAGAAAGTATTTTTTAATAGTATTTTATAAAAGCGGACGCTATTCAGAAATATATAACTAATTATCTCCAAATAAAAAGACAGCTCGTGCATCCTCACCTAGAGAAATGGAGAGAAATGGCTTCAGTTTCTCTTGGTCTGCCCTCGCGAAGAAAAAGCTGACGAGTAGCGCCAATTTTTCTTCGGTACTAGCCTTTAGTTAAAAGCAAAAACTTAACCTTCCAATGAGCAACCTCAAAAGGCAGCGTTTTGTAATCTTAGACACTTATATTGAGTACACTTAATTATTTATTTATGTGTTTCTCCTTTATGTGCCTTCAAAGTTCTTCCAATGCACGCGTTCGAAGTAGAGGAGACACGGCATGATCGAGCCCTATCTTTGGGCAAGACAGGTGTTTCTGATTGCAGTGAAAGGGACTAACCGTATATTTTTCGAGAATATAACCGTGGGACATGGAGAAGAAACGTAGTTCATGATCGAGGTAGTGTTGATATATGTATATACACACACTACACAGTCAGTGATGTCGGTGATTCTTCTTATGTAGCTCTGCTTTGTCGGTGATTCCAGTTTCAGTTTTATTTGTTGTTCTACAACATTGGTTGCAGATGTTAACATGGTTCTGCATGGAAGCTTCAGCATGGTTACCTACACTCTTTATAAATATTTCCTTTTTCCCTATTTTTGTTAGTTTTTGCTTTATATTATTTCGTTATCCTTTCTTTATTCTACTTGCTTACATGATAGGCAACCACTTTTCCCCATTGGTTAGCCCTCCAGAAGCAACCGAGAATAGGGAAAAAAAGGAGGTTATCCAACTTTCGGCGCATTGCAGCTAGAACAGGTTTCTTCCTTGTAGTGTTTTGTTTCAAGCCTCTTCTTCTGTTTACTTTGCCATGTTTTTAAACATACATGCTTCAGCAGACCTTTTTCCATGTCTAGTACTACCTTGGCTTCACGTTTCAGGTAGCACATGCCCTTTTAGTTCGGTGCCACTTAGAGAATCAATTGTTTCTCTTTCTAAGGAACATATTTCTTATTTAAAAGGTTCGATTATATAACCCAACTTATAGCATTGTTTCCCCTTCTTTTCCCTAGCCACTACTTCTTCATGTGCTTTATACAGTTGCTAAGTTTACCTGTGCTTTCTCCTCCTACACTGCTCTCTATACCATTTTAGCCATTTATGATGATCGATCATATTATGGTGGTCCAGATTATGAATATAGTAAATGTGGTGCCATTTTTTTTGTTTCAAGAGAGGTCTCAACATAGAAGTTCTTCTACACATCGATGAATTATCTATAATAAATGTTGTCGACGTGGTAAAGTAATGTATGAAGGTAACCAATAATGTATGAAGGTAACCAATAAATTCTCGAAATGGATAGGGGAATTCTCTATGTGGTGGAAGAGAAACTTTACCACCTCAACAACATTTATTACCTTCATACATACCAAATATACCAATGAATACCAAAAAAATACCAATTAAGCTACCTTCATACATTACTTAATCATTTATACAAGCTCACCTGCGTGGCGTGTCGCCGCACATACACACCTAGTTGTATACATAGGAGGTCATAGTTGGGCATCTGGTAAACGCATTTGCTAGCTTTGTTGTGCAACACCTTTGACAGTATGACTAAATGATCATATCTTCATCACGCAAATAGTAATTAAAAATAAAAAATATACTAATAAAATTATAATAGAATAGACGCACATTTGGCGGAGCCTGTATGTAATAGAAGAAAGCTAGATCTCAAAGCATAGGTAAGTTTTGATCACCCTAGATTAGATTTAAAAATAAAGTAGACAAAAATATACTAATAAAATTATAATAGGATATGTTCATATGAGGTGGAACATGGTTAGGGTTTTTTTTGGACTAGAACATCTCTATTCCATTATACTGGGCGCACGACTAAATCGTCGGCTACCGCACATACTTCGTATATTATGATCGGGGGGGATTCCTGGCCCCTGGTCACGTCCACGCGTCGTCTCTCGCGAAATGGTCCCTAAAGTTTTGGTAACTACGTATATGTCCTCAGTTCTCACAAAAAGTTCCCTAATTTTTTTGCAAAAAAACCCCTGCGCTTTTTTTGCTGGATAGCGCCCCGTGGTTTCCCGTGATTACGTATAGACCCTTGGTTCTTTCGAAAAGGCCCTCAGTTTTTTACAAAAAAGCTCCTCCACTCTCCTTTTATTGCGAAAAGGCTTTAGATTTTTTGTGAAAAGTCCCCCCGCTTTTCTTTTGCTACGAATTTTCGCCTCTTTTACTTCGACCCATACGGTGGTTGACGCGACGTAGCGCCACACCTATGTAGCTAGTAGTACATCAACTAGGGACTGATCTATCCACAATCCATGAACGTCCAGAGCCTTATCACAACATTTGTATTATTCCATCCCTCTGGCACCTTACCGCCCCTTAGCACTTGTACAACTTACCTTGTCTCCTATCGTGTCCCAAAAATGCTTGTAGAATATTGCCGGCATTCCATCTGGACCAGGTGCTTTAGGGTCCCTAATACTATCAAGCGCCTTCTTCACCTCCTCTTCTGTGAAGTTAGCACAGAGGTGGGATTTCGATTTGGTCTTGTGACCCAAGCCTGTACACACCCCATAATCTTTACTATTTAAAAAGAAGGAGTTGGTGGTTGCCGTCATGTCCACCCTTCCTCACTTCTTAACCATTCGATCTTTCTCCTCTCTTCTCAGCCACACGATCTGATTAAACCCTAAAATCCCAACATCACCCCTCCGCCCCCACGCCTACCCCTCGCTCTTCCCCCCGCCGCCCCCACGCCTCCTCGCTCTTCCTCCCGCCGCCCCCACGCCTCCCCCTCGCTCTCCCGCGCCCGCGGCCTCCTCCCCCTCCCCACCCCGCGCCGCTGCCCCCTCCTCCCCTCGCTCTCCCCGCCGCCTCCTTCCTCTCCCCGCCGCCTCCTCCTCCTCCTCCCGGCCTCCCCTCCCCCTTCCCCGCCGCCTCCTCCCTCCCCCCGCCCCTCCTCCTCTCTCCCCACCCCGCGCGCCGCCTCCTCCTCTCTCCCCACCCCGCGCGCCGCCTCCTCCTCACCCCGCGCGCCGCCTCCTCCCCACCCCGCGCACCGCCTCCTCCCCTCTCCCCACCCCGCGCGCCGCCTCCTCCGCTCCGCCTCCCCACCCAGCGCCGCCGCACCGCGACCACTTCGTCCTCTCCGTCGGCCACGGGTGCATGCTCCAGTACGCCCGGCTCCACCTCGCCGGCTACGACGCCGTCAAGGTAAGGCCACCGTCAAGGTAATAGTACTGTGTAGTTGAAAAATAGTTTCAAATAATTCCTGATAGGTTAATTTCTAACTTTATGTAGGTACCTTGCTGAATTCAAGACTGGTACCGAGAGGAAGGAAGCAGCTGAGAGCACAATGGTGGCCTACAAGGCAGCCCAGGTTAGTTTGTTAATCATTACAATGTTTGTACAATAATTGCTTGAGCTATCAGGTGCCTTGTAGTTTTATCGCCAATGGTAGATTTGTTATGATTACTGCTTGTGGTAATTGTTGGATTATCTTTTATGATCTTTATTTTTTGGTCTACTAAAGTAAATAACATGTTTATCCTGAAAATAGTTTGTTGTACAAAGTACTTCGTAGGATATTGCTCTTGTTGAACTGGCTCCTACTCATCCCATCAGACTTGGGCTTGCCCTCAACTTCTCCGTGTTCTATTATGAGATTCTGAACTCACCTGACAAGGCTTGCAACCTTGCAAAGCAAGTTTGTGCCACTTTCTACTTTATGGATGATAGGCCAGGCTCATTTGCTGATGACATGCGTTGCTCAAGCTAAGGCTATAGATGTGCATATTTGGTTATAAAGACGAGCATACTTTTCTGCTGGAGTATAAACGTTGTTGTGATCTCATGACACCACATGCTACAATTGTGTAATTTGAGTACATTGTTTGTAGTGGAAGTCATATAGTTCTCATCCGATTTCGAGATTACTTCACGTCAAACGTCTATATTTCTTTCTTGTCATTGTTGGACATATTGGTTTGCTAATTGTGAAGCTGTGGGGATGATTTATTGGTAACTTACCATGATATTTTCTGCACAATAATTTATTTTGGAATATGAACTTGAACATGAGATGTCTGTCCATTGTATTAGCTGTCGGTTAATTGTTAGGTTAGTGACAATAAGTGAGCTTATTATCAAGGGTATCATGACCTTAAGAGTTCCTTTTCCTTAGCATGATTCCACTCGAGTTTGCAAGAGTTCCTTGTTCTTAGCATGATTATGCTCAAGTTGCCCAAATCTCTTGTTTTTCATTTCATTGGACCAATCATTCCATGTGCATTATGGATTTGCTAAAATTTTCTTTAATCATTCTATGTGTATTATGGATTTGCTAAATTTTTCTTTACAGGCTTTCGATGAAGCCATAATGCTTCCGTACATTTATTTGATAGTATGCATCACTTTTATTTAGTTTTTTGTTGCAACGCACGGGCACTTTACTAGTTTCTTCAAAATTACCACCTGTATATGTAGAAAATAGTGAGAGAGAAAATACAACAACCATCTCCAACTTTCCACCCAACTTCCATCGCCTCATCGCAGCCTTTTGAATGTATTAATTCTCAGAAGTGTCTATACAATAGTCATATATTTTTAAGATTAAATCAGTCAGATTTTAGAGTGTTAGACCAGAGATCTAACGTTATAGATGTGGATCACTTATTTTTTAAAAGATATGAAGGATCTATTAGATAGAAATCTAATATCCTAATTTAAGTCCAAAAAACATATAAACATTGTATAGCACTTCCCTTGATTCTCTTGCGTTTATAGGCAAACGCATGAAAATATTCGACCTTTGCTTCCACTAGGGGACGTTCGGAATAGCGATGGTATCTGGTTGAAATTTCACTGTAGCTGGTTTTTTTTACTGTAGTTGATTTGGCTTTTTGAGTATAATTAAATTTAAAAAATGTAAAAATAGAAAAAATATATTAGCACATTACGGACAATGTAAAGGAATATGGGAAAAAAGAAAAATCTAAAAAATTTAAAAAAACGAATTACTTAATAGTAAAAAAATAAAACTAGAAACTGAAGCGAAAAAAAAAACTGAAACGAGCCAGACCGACCCCTTGCTACTTTATGCCGAGTGATCTGACTTCTTCTACACGCCTCCAAATCCACCTTTGTTTTTATTCGTTTTTCAAGATTACCTAGGACGTTTCGACTCCAGTCACTCGGATCAATCGCCACCTTATTTAAGAGGACGATCATTTAGGTTAAAAATTGATGATTAAATTTATATTATAGTTAATTTATTTTACACTGACTTATTTGATATAATTAAATTAAAAAAATCTAAAAATAAAAAATAAATTATCCTACCGTATATAATATAAACATAAACGAGTACGAGAAAAAAACTGATAAAAAATAGAAAAAGATAAAATCAAGCTAAAAATTCAAACCGGAGCGGTGCCTGAGCATCCACTAGTCCGATCGGCTCTGTCCCTACAGCTGTGCCAAGCATCCTCAAAAAAGATTCCCCGGCTTCTCCAGCGGCCTGGTCGCCCACGATCCCACCGCATCGCCGACTCACGGAGTGGGGCGTCGGGGCGAAGGTTTTCCGGAATCTTCTGGAAGCCTAGGGGGGGGTAATACGCGATGGGGTCCGTGGATCTGATCGCGTCCTGCCTCGACTCCATCCGCCAGGTCGGATCTCTTCGCGAGTTCTTTTTTTTTTGCTGGTTCCGGATTCTTCATTCTTTGTTCGAATTAATTTTTTCATACGATGCGGTGTAAATTTTTGGGTAAGGATTCCCAGAGTTTTTTCGTTTCTAGCTACGCAAATTTGTTCTTTGCGAAATAATAACTGACGAATGTGTCGAATTTGATCGATTAATCTGTTACAAAGCTTATCTTTACAGCTTCCGAACTGAACCATGCGTTTCCTTTTCGTTCCAGAGTAATCAATTTTAGAACGACTGATGGATGAAACAATGCAGCTGCTCTACTTGTTAAAACGCGATCTTTTTTCCTATTGAACTAAGGATTTGGTG
This sequence comes from Melocanna baccifera, assembly GCA_036346265.1. Taxonomy (NCBI): domain Eukaryota; kingdom Viridiplantae; phylum Streptophyta; class Magnoliopsida; order Poales; family Poaceae; genus Melocanna; species Melocanna baccifera. The sequence continues at coordinate 19,204,774 of CM070707.1, read as the reverse complement.
TTGTTCGTTCGTGATTAACTCAATCTGTGGAAAAGAAGTTGGGAAGAATTGCTCGTATAATGAATTTGCATTAAAAAAGAACCATCTTCCCAGCTTTTACTATCGAAATTTATTTGTTTTTGGGTTGATCCTGCTTTGCTTTGCAGATTGGAGATGAGATTGCAGATGCACTAGTGTACGTCGATGCGGGTACTCTGGAGGCGTTCCAGTTCATAGGGGCGTTCCCTCTGCTTCTTGAGCTCGGTGCTCGTGCAGTGTGCGGCTTGGAGAACGCGTCTCCTCTTGATGCTGTGAGGTTCACTTACGACCTTGCTATCGAAAATTAAGGAACTACTGAGATCCGCACCTTGCCTATTGCCCTATAATTTGATGATGATGCAATGTTTTGTACTAGTTGTGTCGGTTGCAACTTGAATGCTTAATGAATGTCCTGTAGCATGACTGATATTGTTCTGATCATTTATGCACTCTTTACTGCTCTGTGCCTGTGTTATGGAAATTGTTCCTGACCAGCAGATGTCATTTGAATGATATACTTTGATACTTTCTAAACTGGCATTGAAATATTGAACTGTTCATATAAATGGCACTGTAGCATTTTTTTTCTTCAAATTTGGCCCCCCAGACGCCCATTTTTGTAAATCTAGTCCCCTTTGTGGACCTACCGAGCAGCTTGTCCGTGGCAAGTGCCAACGAGGTTGATTAGTTCTTAATTAAGACAATGATTAAACATGCACAATGGGCGTTCGTGCAACTTGCCGCAGATGGGTTGCTCGGCAGGCTACCTGCCGAGCCAGGGGAGCTCTGCAGGTACCTACTGGGTTCGGTAGGTCCACGGAGGAGGCTAGATTTGCAAAAATGGGCGTTCGGGGGCCAAATTTGAACAAAAAAGTGGATATAGTGCCGTTTGCGTGAACAGTTCTCAAGTATTTCTCAGTATTAGGTTGGTAGACAGGTCACAAGTATACACACTTAAGGTTTTGTCGTTGGCATTTATTTCTACATGTATGACAACTCAATTGTGTCTTTTTTAGCTTTTTATAATGTCTATTTTTGTTTGCTTAGTAGTGCCTATTGGTCTTACAAGATCTTGAATTTGTGTATAATTCATATTACTTTTTCATTCTGATCTTCTGACGACTGGGAAATGCCAAGCCTAGTAACCTGCATGTTAACCTTGGTATGTAAACATAGTGTTTTTTTATATGAAACCATTGTTTTCTGTGCTTTGCCATAAAAAAGGAAATGTGACATATGTTTTTTGTATGCCAGAAATGGTCTGTTTTGTTCTTCGGTTCTTTACCTGACCACCCGTCATATCCTGTGTGTTGCAGGCTGCTGACTGGCACTCAAGTTTTGCTCATCCAGCAAGGAAGATTGTAGTGATTACATCACGCCTTCTTAGTGATGCACATCGGTATATTCTGCGCTGCCTGGGCAACCATGGAACTGTTTTGCATTGTACTGTATTGACAGCTATTTCCGAGGTGCTTCACCCTTGCAAGAATATGTTACTTGAGATGTCTGGATTGCTTCTGAAGTATTTATGGCCTGTCAAATAATATTTTTCCTTAAATTGTAACTCTCTCCTTAGAAAAATGTCCTTAGTATATTTTGACTGGCGCTGAAAGTTCATTTTTATTCTTTTTTAAAAAGCAACATGATCCTTTTTACTTTCCATAAAATCGTGCAGGTAGCATATGCACTCTATCTGCATTATTTGATCTTTTTTGGTCTCACATATGTATTCTGCAGTAACTTGCATGTTCCCTATTTCAAAACTTATCTGACCCAGCTTAAGGTCCTCATGAGTCATGAACTATCTTATTTATGTAGTATAGCTGTGTATGAGTGTATCAGTAAGAACTTCTTTGTGGACAATGATTTCTTTGCAATCCACAGTAACTTCTGTATTACTCAGCTGAAATGCTGAGTAAATGCCCATCTTGCTATTGTTATTCATCTTGTTATTTCAGACCCTTCTTGAAGCTATTTCAAATCATCCTAGAATTGTTCGAGAAGCCTTTTCAACCTTTGGTGATTTTTTTGCAGATTGGTCAGTCAGCGTATGTTGATTCCCCACTTGGACCAGATGCTTTCCGGGAGTATGAGACATTACTCGTTCAGGACCATGAGGAGCTTTGGAAGAAGTATGGGAACTCAGAGAAGTATAAAGATAACATTTCTTATACACAGAGAGATGTCACCTCAGACAGTGATAGATATTCTAAGTGGGGTTCTGGGGTGCATTATGGCTCTAATGCTGAATCTAGCCTGACAAAAAAGGGTTTGTCTGATGATGAGTTAGGCTTGGTAGAAGCAAGAGGGAAGAGGTTGTCTGTAACTGTGTGCCACTTCCCGATGATTTTCTCTCCTATTTCCTCAAGGACTTTTGTTTTGCCTTCGGAAGGCACAATTGCTGAATCATGCTTGTCAAATCATCATGAAGATTCCCTTGGCCCTGGTCTACCCTCCATATCTACTGGTGCACCTTTTGATGGTGATGAGGTGGCCCCTGGGGTAACCTTGACTGCTCAATTCCTGTACCATTTGGCCAATAAGGTAATGAATTATCATATAGGACAGACTGCTTACTGGCCACTCCTATCTATTTTTCAAGCCCACAACCTTTTGCTGATCTCCAATACAAAATGTGTGTAGATGGACCTAAAGCTCGATATATTTTCACTTGGTGATACATCGAAGCTCATTGGGAAGCTGATGATGGATATGTCAAGTCTATATGATGTTGGTCGTAATAAGAGATCTGCTGGTCTACTGGTTGTAGATCGTACAATTGATCTCCTGACTCCTTGCTTCCATGGCGATTCATTTCTTGGTAGGATGCTGTCCTCATTGCCACGCAAGGAAAGGACAGCATCCTATTCTGTGGCAAAAAATCCTCAAACTCCAAGCAAGCATTCTCAGGCTACTGTTGAACGTTCCCCACTAGATATAAAGGTCCCTTTCGAAACAGTTTTTAGCAAGGAAGAAACTAAGAGTAGGACCAGTATGTTGTCTGAAATTATGATGTCATTTGTGTCCGGTTGGAGCTCTGCTGAGGTTGACTGTGAAGTTACCTGGCTACCTGATTACGCTGACAAAGCACATGATGAAAAACTTGGCAGTCAACCTGGCACTCTAAGTGGTTCGTTCCTATCCAACTATGCTGGAGTGCGCTACTTAGAAGCACTACTAGATAGAGGAGCAAAAGATGGGTTAATGCTGATCAAGAAATGGCTTATGGAGGCTCTACAGCATGAGAAGTTATCCTTTCCATCTAAAGGTCGACAAGCAGCTTCTGTTTCAGAGCTTCATTCTATGGTGCAAATGCTCTCTCGAGATCAATTGTCCTTGGTAAGAAACAGAGGGGTTATCCAGTTGGCACTGGCCGCTGAAATGGCTCTCCAGGAACCTCAAAGTTCTCGCTGGGATGCCTTTGCAAGTGCTGAGAGAATATTAAGTGTAACATCCGCAGAGACGACCCAAAGTCTTGCCAGTGAGCTTCGTGATTTCATCAACACTAGCACTTCAGTGGAATCTCACAAACAAGGTAGTACAATGGGGTCTTCACAAGGCCTTCTGAGTTTCCAGGACGTATTACTTCTAACAATTATTGGGTATATCTTGGCTGGTGAAAACTTTCCTACATCGATTGCTGGTGGTCCATTCTCTTGGGAAGATGAGCGGTCTCTGAAAGATGTTGTTGTGGACTCTATCCTCGAGAGGCCATCATCTGTGAAGTTCCGGTTCCTTGACGGCTTGGAGAATGAACTTGAAGCTAAAGTTAGATCCAAAGATGACTCTACTGAGCCTACATCCACTACTGATGATTTTGATGACCAGTGGGATAGCTGGGATGATGATGATAATACTGATCATCAAAAGGAAGAAGCTTACGGGGGCATGCAACTTAAGTTGGAAGTACGAGATAGGATTGATCAACTTTTTAAATTCTTTCACAGCTTGTCCAGTATGAGGTTGAGGAACCAAGCTCTTGGAGAAGGGCTAGCAGCATTGAGTAGATTTGAGACTGATAGCTACTCAAGAAAAGGCTTGCTTTATAAGTTGCTATTAGCTGTCTTGGCGAGGTATGACATACCTGGCCTCGAGTATCATTCATCAGCTGTTGGCCGTTTATTTAAAAGTGGATTGGGTAGGTTTGGGCTTGGACAGGTGAGTAGTTCAGTTGGTTTTCACTTGCTTGTGTTGTCTCTGTTTAATTTACCATTCTCACAATTGGTTTGTCTGCAGTCTAAACCAAGCTTTGGCGATCAAAGTGTTCTCATCGTTTTTGTTGTGGGAGGTATCAATACTCTTGAGGTATGGTCCATATTCTTTGGTTTCAATTATTCAATCATGTAATGATTCAAGTTCTATGTTTCTCTCGTAGTGTTTGCTGTTTACATGAATATTTAATCTTGATCTGAACTACAGGAAGAACCCACCACAAGTTTTAATCTGATTTTTCTGTATTTTGAAAGTGTGCAGTTCAGCGCACTACTTTCTAAATCAACATGTAGGACTACATAAATCTAGCTCCAGAGCATCAGGTTTTAAATTTTTAATGCACACGGTTTGAGAAGCATATGTCAAATTGCACTTCGCTAAGCAAGAGATTGCAATCCACCAAAACTAAGAGCACTTCGAAAAGTTTCTCTCTATGAAAAAGCATAACCTAAAATCCTTCTCTCTCAGTGTTAGAAATAGTACTGTCTTAACAAACTGGATGGTCCTTCTTTATAAGGTCCGGGAAGTCATGAAGGCAATCTCAGAGAGCAGCAGACCTGATGTGGAGCTTATTCTTGGTGGTACAACCCTTCTCACCCCAGATGACATGTTTGAGTTGATGCTGGGCTCATCCAGCTTTACTTAGACTGCACCTTCACTGTTGAGGAGCTCAGTATAAGGCATCTGAGTTGAACTTTCTAAGAACTCATTTGATTGGTCCAGTGCAGTTTCCCAGAAATTTTAGTGTCTAGTGAGGCAGCGTGTCCAGACTCTGAAGAGCATTGTTCTTGATGGCTTGATGCTACCAGGAGCAAGCAGAAGTAGTTCATAAGCATTCTGCGGACCTAAATCACAACATGCTGCAATATGTAACAGTGGTTCATTATAGGATGGCAGCACTGGTAACAATGGCTTTCACAATCGTCTTCTGGAAATACATGCATATTTCTGGAAGCTATAACAGGACCCGTACTGTGTAGGGTCAGCGGTTGGCATGGTCTCATCTCCAATCGTCAGAGGTAAATACTATGAAGTAACCCTGCTGACTACACAGTACACACTCAAAACTAACTTGTAATGGTTGTGTTAATTCTTTTGCTTCCAAGAATTTCTCGTCGGTACAGAAGCCATCGTGTAAATTTAATCTGTGTACATTGTTTTCTTGTGACATGGAAATTTTGGATGTTTACTGTCCAGGAGAACTATCAAATTAGTCACAATGTTGTAACTTAGTCTATTTTTTTATTACTGCTCAGTAGCTTGTATTCAGAATCAGATTCCTCTGACTTTTGGTTTTGGACCCCGCAAGTCAGTGATTTGTAAGTGTACCTTCGCACTATGTTGTCGGTAACATAGCAAATCAAACAGGCATTGACCAAAAAAGGCAAACAAGCTAGTAGGAAAAGTTTGCCATCTACCACAAGAGAACATCTGAATGTGGGATCTGTCACTGTGCTATGTTATTTGCCACCTTTCTTGGAGTAGGTACACTGATACTACAATTTCTGTCAAAACATGACAAGACTCAGATTCTTCCTTTCCTTCCTGAACTTCCAATTGCACCTCAAATTTAGCAAAAAAATAAATGTTCATCCTTGCATGACCCCCACACCATCACCATGGCATTATTTCCATCAATCTCCATCTTGGATCCTTTTTTCTTGGACAGTCTCTGGAGAATCTTGGGGGTCACACCCTTCACCCTATGCAGGCTTAGATTGTAGGGATACACCAATTATTGTCACAAAAAAAAGGATGACCACATACACGTACTGAGAAGACGCCATTGATCAAACTTCTCCAGATCTCATGTTTGACGTGAGAGTGTGTTACTTAAGCACCTTACAGTCTCTGGTCTGATAAGCTATTGTAGTAGCATATTGTAGCGTTGCTTGGCCTGTATCTGCATGGCTGCATCTGCTTAAGCTTAGCTAGCAGCTGTTAAGTACTGGGATAATCAATGTTTTGTGTGTATCCTTGCCTGCTTGGTACCACTGCAGTGTCTGTCTATGGAACAGTAGGATTCTGAATAATTCATGCTCGTGGATGCATGGATGGATCATGGATGTCTGCTTGCTCTTGCTGTCTCCAGTTTGTTGTTCTCTGCATCTGGGCTACGCATATTCTTGTTTTTCTGGCTCAATTGTTTTTTTTTCTTTGGTGTTTTTCGCGATGTCGTTCTGTCGGCTAACATGCTGTTATTTCAGGAAGAAACAAGAAATGTTCTGAGCAATATTTGTTCTTTGCTGGGGCAAAAAAGATTGGCTAATACTGAGAGTTAGCCTTTCAGAATTCAGACTATCATATAATTTGCCAACTTGAAAATTATCATCGTGGGGGTATGTATCAACTTAAATTCTTGTATATCCTACTTATGTAGCAGGGCAATTCCCTGACAAGGTGAGCAGGATCATCTAATCTCAGGATAATCTAGTTAAGTTGATGAAGAGTTGGACAAAATGATAACGCATCAGTAGCCAGCTTGTGCTATGAATCTCAGAAGGTCCAGCATTTCACATGGTCACTCCATGACTTCTCCAAATGCAATGACACATCTTATTCACACTTTTAACAAAACTGCAAAGCGGAATTACTGCAGCCTGGTTTGCACTTCACAACAGCATAATCAAAAGGAAATTTTCTGTTCAGATTGTTCAGGCATCAAGACAAGGAGGTGAAGGATGTTCTGAATTGGAGAAGACCACCCCCTCCCTTTGCCTCTTTGCACTTCTCCATGCATCCTCCTCGCTGAGTATGATCCCGGAGGGGGAGAAGAAGGCGACGCCCGATACGGACACCAAGGCGCCTGCAGCACCCATGCATGATCGATCGATGCACCTGCACACTGGTTGGAGTCTGCTTGACAACAGTTTAGCTCAAAGTACAGCTGAGCTTGGGGGGATTAGGCGGCAACTCCTTGGTTCCTTGCTTCGAAATGTCCATGGAGGCCCATCCAAACGGTGGCGGAAAGCAGCACATGCCGTAGAGTGTTTGGTGTCCGTCCTCTTTCCATCATCTATTGTCATCTAGTTGTTAGCGTTTCTGCATTGAGAGGCTGGCTTGAGCAGTAATCTCCATGAAACTTGTATATGATGTTGAGAGGTTGGCTTGAGTAGTAATCTCCATGAAACTTGTATATGCTGGCTACATTGCTTTTTTTTTAAATGTTTTTTTAATCAGGAGGGCTTCTTTTTATCCTCTTTTAGCTGAACTTGTCTTAGTTTTGTTCGGTTAACTGCTTTCAAGCAATCTGAAAATTTTTGTAACTTCCTCGATGTTTTACTAGAAGCACTAGAAATCTAGAATGCCACACTGAGTTTTGCCTGATGCCGACGTAGACCAGATCTGCCTGTTTCCTGGTGGTTCTGGCCGGGATAGGAGGGGCATAGTCCGACGGTCGACGGTAATGGGAACTAAGGTGGAGGGAGACGGAGGCGGCCAGATCTGGTCGTCTCCGGACCGGATTCGTAATCCCCCTCTGGCCCTTGTACATCGCCGACTCTCACGCTATCGCTGTTGCCGCTCCTTGCGAGCGCATAAACTCTTTTTCTTCACATGTGGGCGGTCACGGCGCACAGCTTGGGTGGGCGCAAGATTCGGCGCCTGTGAGCAAGACGGTGATAGCTTGGTCTCCTGCAACCGCTTGAGCTGCCGATGTAGATCGGATCTACCTGCTTCCTAGTGGATCTGGCCGGGATCAGAAGGCCGATTGGAGGGGTGTAACCCGGTGACCGACAGCAATTAGCTCTAAGGTGGAGGGAGATGAAGGCGGCTAGATCTAACCGTCTTCAGGCTGGACCCGTGATTGCCCCCCTTATTATCTGTATGCTTTCAGACTCGTCCAGGGTTGTAATTCCGTTCGGCTGTGTGCATGCATGCATGCCATAATCTTTTTTTTTTTTGGGTTTCCTATTCGAACATTTTTTCCCATTGCATGTTATCTACAACGTATAAATCTAAGCCATAGTTGACATCAATAAGGGAAATTGGACATTTCAGATTTTCTCTTTTCTCTAATTAACATAGAAATTTCTAAATATTTTTCTTTTTTCCAATTAACATGGTAACTTCTAGCCTTCTCTTAGCTCTCTCTGTCTGATTTACAGTATGCGCATGGGAAATTGGTCGCCCTGCAGGTTGATGATTTTTGGCAACGGCCGATGGCTTTTAATTGAAAATAAATAGTAGTGGCTTCTGGCTTCATGATTTTTGGGCATAATTAAATTTAAAAAAAATTTCTATTGTTAGATTAAATCGTAGTAATTTTTGGGCATAATTAATTTACAATGAAGCCAGGAGTCATAATTAAATTTAAAAATAGAAAAAAAATGTTAGTCCATCACGGACAATGCAAAGGAATACGGGAAAAAAAAGAAAAAATCTCAAAAAATTTAGAAAAAGACGAATTACTGAATAGTAAAAAAAAGCTGAATCTGAAAAAAAACTGAAACGAGTGGGGCCATAATTCCTTCCGATCCCAAATCAACCTTGAGGACATGTCTTGCGGTTTGTTTTGTTTTTTTTTTTTTGTCTGCCACAAACTCGTCCTTTGTATTACTTGGCATATCATGCCTATCTATGTTGAGACGTATCACGAGCCGTAGATTGTATCCATACAAAAGTTTGGATGGCTAAGATGTTTCCTTTTTTCAATTAACGTGATAATTTATAGCTATCTTCTTTTTCTCTTATTAATATGGAAATTTCTAGCTTTTACCCCTAGGATTAACGTGGGGACTTTTAGAAGAGCCTCCAATTAATATAGATACCAGTTGGCAACCCGTGTATTCGGACGGACTAGCTTCTTAAATAAGGTTCTTAGTCTCCATCTCAAAAGAAAAGATTTGAAATTTTTAGAATATGAAAATAGTACTTAATGTAAAAGTTATTGAGAGTGGAAACTACAATCTAATTAAAATTTTTAACTTTAACTTTGAATTATAAATAACATGTCTAAGTTCTACAAAAGATATAAATTACTCCTTAATTGACGAATTGATATACAACAGGGCAAATTTCATTTAATTTTTATTCTGAATTTTGCTATTTAGGTATTTTTACTTTGAAATTTGTATAGAAATTAAATTGCTAATTCTCTTTAATTTTTTATTCTGAATTTTATTTTTAGTTTGCAATTCATATACAAATCCAATTGCTAATTTTTATGTAATATTTATTTTGAATACCAAATATTTACGTATTTTGCTTTGAAGTCCATATGAAAACCAAATTGATAATTTTATTTTATTTTTATTCTGAATTTCAGTATTTTTCAATGTACTTGATATAGACTCTTTCTTTTAATCTAACTTATTATAACTCGGGTCTGCCAGATGATGGATATATCTTTTTTCTAATTAATGTGAGAATTTACTCAAAGTGTCTAATTAGTATATAATATTTATTTATTCTAAATTTTAGCTCTTCATGTATTTTAATTTGGAAATTTATGGAAAGTGAATTGCTAATTTTATTTTGCTTTTTATGTTTTATTTGCAATTTAAGGCTAGAATTTGTATAAAAATTGATTTCCATTTTTATATAATTACTATTCAAATTTTATTTTTTATGGATTTTAATTTTAAAATTGTATGGAAATCAAATTGCTAATTTTATTTTATACCAAAATTTAGTTAATTTGGGTTTTACTTGGCATGGACTCTTTCTTTTAATTTTTTAAATTTTTATTTAATTATTATTCTGAATTTTTGTTATATTTGGACGTTATTTTGAAAGTCATCCGAAAATTAAATTGTTAATTTTTTTATTTTTATTCCAACTTTCTGTTAATCAAATTGTACCTAACATGAACTCTTTCTTTTTATTTGAGTCTTTATAATATAGGCCCGCCAAATTGATGACTAGATCTTTCTAATTAACTGGGAACTTTCTCAGAGTGCATAATTAGTATATGTACTAGTCATCAACCCGTGCACCTACATTGGCTAGCAATTTTTAAGAACATGTTTTATTTTTATGTGATTTTATAATATCACTATTTATTATGTACAAATCTTTTTTACTTTGAAATTTAGCTAAAACCCCATCTGAACAACAACAAAAATGCCCTTTCAGCAGTCTTTTTCCTATTATCCTAAACACATGTGTGCTCCTCTTTTTCCTCCTTGCCAATCGGCCTTTTCTTTTGGGTTTCCATGAATTTGCAATATATTGTAGCATGATGCTGACTTATTCGATTTTGTATTGGATAGATAAATATTTTGTTTTCCTCCCTCTTGTCTTCCAATTAATGTAGAAACTTATAGCTTTTTTATGTTGGAAATCAGTTTTGGTTAATTATTACCAGTAGCATTTTCTATGACAGATTAGTATGTAAAGAGCTAGCTATCCATCCATGTATATGACTGTATGTAGTTAGCCACAGGAAGATGGATGGAGAATGTAAGTTTGATTGGAACTTGGAAATAAAATATAAATTTCTTCCTAACGTATATACACTATTTTTTATGGGTGAGTAATTGTCTTGTCTACTCTTATACGTAGGGCCACCAGTAAAAGTTGGTATTTTTATGGCACTACCAAATGTGACTTGGCCTCACATGTCCATGCAGGCCCCATTATCTCTGAGTCACTCAAACTCTTCATTTTATTGTAGTATCCAAAAAGAGGTAGCATGGCCATACAAATATGGGTCATAGATTATATCAGTACAAAAAATATGATAAAGATGTTTGCTTTTTTATTATCTTGGGAATTTCTAGATAATTTTCTTTCTATCAATATACGATTTTCTAACTTCTGCCTCCAATGATTAATGGTTTTTTTCCTAAATGGAGCTGTCGTTTATTACTCCATATAGGTAAAGATAGAATGACCTAGTTGCGTTATTGGAATAAACATATGACAGAAAAGCTATCTAAATTGAGCTATGAAGAATATATCATGGCATAATTATGCTACGAAGAAGTGAGGTATGTACACATAACTCCATCCGTTTATGCAAATAAATGTGTAGGATAGAAAAAGGTTTACCGATCTAATACCTAATTAATAGCTATTCCCAAATTAACTAATATGTTAATTTATATTGATTATCCCTAGTAGGATTAATTAAACACTACGGAGAGAGCCATGTTAAAAGCTTTACTTCCGTACTCATATAGCTAGAGTTGTAGCAAACTTGCATGTGCTACAATTTTTTTTTAAACATGTATAACGTTTTGATTACATTTAGTGTGTATGCATGGAACTGGTTGTGTGTGCTTTATGCATGCAATCTTTTTTTAGTTGCCTATTCCTACATGCTTTTCCATTGTATATTGCCAATCTAAGCCATAGATGAAATCGTTAAGGAAACTGGATGGTCAAGATTTTTTTTATTTTTCTCTGATTAATATGTGGGAATTTCTAGCATTTTTTTCTCTAATTAATGTTGTAATTTCTTGCTTTTTTTTACCTTCTAGGATTAATGTGAAGGCTCCTGGAAGAGCTCCAAGTAGTAAAGATAAAGATAGACCAAGGTACAAACTCAAAGAGCCTGCTCCAAGTGGCTTATAAGGTAGAGCTTATGGTTTATTTTGTGTTGTAATTGTTATTGACTTATTCTGCGTAATTAAATATAAAAAATAAAAAAAATTATATCAGCACGAATAATACAAAGAAATAAGGGGGAAGTAAAACCAAAAAAAGTCAAAAGGCTAGAAAAAGATGAAAAGCAACAAGCTAGTAGTTGGAAGCTGAATCCGTTTAAAGCAGTGCCAAAATTAGCCATTTACACTTCGGTGGTTGAGTGCTTCGCATTAGGAATGTGTAGAGATAGAGCTCGAATAAAATCATACAAAGGGCTCCTGTTCTGCCCAAACACTGTGCTACGACACGAACAAGAGCTCCAGAAACCCAATAGGAACTCGCTTCAGAAGTCAGGAACTCATTTCACTAACGCTGGCTTAAAAAATCTGAGAACTGAAGCATGCATGGTAAGGTCAGCAGTAAGGGGAAGTGGTTCAAGTTCCAGAAACCAGAAAGAGCATCAAAGTGACAAAAAGATGATGCCCATATCGTTGCCATCAAATCAGAACCACACTCTCTCTTCATGAAACCACAAACAGAACAACAACAATATGTTGGTTCACTGAACTACATGCAAGCATCACAAGGCAAATCAACAAACAGTACAGAGCTTAGTGGCCGAGCTGATACAGGTGTATGGGGCACAGCTGAACCCCCAAGATTTTTCCAGATATAGTGAAGAACTAAAGATCATTTCCTTGTGTTCACAGAGGCATAGTTGGCTCCATGGATAGCACCTTCTACCCTCAATCCTGAGTGCAGGGTTTGAGCCTTGAGTGGAGCAATATATTTTATATTTTCACTTATTTTGTTCTCTTTGGCTATTCAATGGCTTCAAACAACATGATATTGTTTCATATTTTTTCTGTGTTCTGATGTCACGATCCTAGATCATGACGATGGATAAATACCGTTAGAGAGAGATCAGACAACAATGGTTTAATATAGAATGGCGCTAGATAAAGTGGGCACCGCTTGAGGAAGAAATAGATCTAAAATAGCTAGGTTGGAGGAGAGACCAGAGCTGGACATAGGAACTTAGGAAGTACTTCTTCATTGTTGATAGCTAATGGATACATGATATGATCGATACTAGCCGGCAGGCAACAGCGTCGCAAGCCACAGCAATTGAGCTCTACGCATTGCGAAGTCCGCTGGACTTGGGCTGCAAATGATCCTACTGAGTTCAACTCAATCGACCTCCTTTTTTTGTTTTGACTCGGATCACATCAAGCTTCTGCTTCTTCCTCGATGTGTGTTTGGGGAGCTTGGACTGCTAGAGCCTAGTTCGGTTGCTTCGGTGGTGGACACCTCCCCGTCCAGCATCTCCTCGTGGCACGCGTTCGCGCCGAGGCTGTGCCCGAACAATCCGGCCACGCCAATCATACCGAGCGAGTATACCAACGTGGCCTCGCCGAAGAGGAAGGAGACGACGACCTCCGGCAGGAGCAACGCGACGCAAAGGAGGACGAGGGCCAGCCGGCCAGGTGACCCTCCGCAATGAGAGCTCCGAGCAGCCGCACCGGACGAGGAGCGACCGCTCCACGATGAGCCAGTGCGTGTCCGCGGTCTGCCACACCACAGATGCCGCGCGCGCCAACGACGCGACGGTCGAGTAGAATGAGACCGCGGCCATGGTTGTCACGACCCTGTCCGTTTGCAGTTCCTCCTTGCTGCGGGATAACGGGGTAGGGACCGCGGCGGAGGACTGCTCGGTGCGGTTGCGCTGCCGGTGCTCGGCGAGGGCATACCCCAACAGCCCCGCGGGCGTAGGCTGTGTCAAGATGCCCGACGAGCACGCCGGTGACGGGGCTCGTGATGATGGTGGTGGCTGTTTTTTTGTCTCACCGTCATCTATCAAAACGTATTGAAAGGCATACTCCTCATATTAGCTAAGAAGGACTCTGCCAAGTATATGTGAGAGACACTCAACACAATGCCCATAGTCCCAAATCGTGTTAAGGAGGCGAAGATCCAAACTTTGATGAGTAACTTCGAGGTGATTCGTATGAAGGAAAGTGAATCGGTAGATGATTTCGTCATGAAGCTGACGACGATCGCCAATAACATCTGAGCATTTGGCGAGTAGGTGGAGGAGACCACCATTGTATGTAAATTTCTCCAAGCGGTTCCGGCAAAATTCTTGTCAATCGTAACATCAATCAACCAATTCAATGACCTAAAGACCATGTCCGTTAAGGAGCTGGTCGATCGCCTCAAAGCCTTTGAAAAGAGGATTCAATGCTACGGTGATAAAGAGAAGCAGCAACATCTGTTGCTCACACACTCGGAGTAGATGGCACACAAGAAGAATAACAGAGGAGGGGAATCTTCTTTCAAGACAAAGGGACATGGTGGCAATGACAGCAAAAGTCGTGGCAGCGAAAGAGGACACGGCCGGGATTACGTCAAGGGTCCGTGATAACACCTCATCTCACCATCTACTGGTGCCAAACATGGCTCTGGAGATGGCAAGGATAAAAGCAAGATTAAATATTTTAACTGTGATATTTACGATCATTATACATCTGAGTGTCGTAAGCCTTGCCGTAATCGTGATCGAGATGAGAAAGCCAATTTCATCCGAGTACCACGGCAATTCCCAATCAGAGCCGCATGCTTCACTGAATTGACAGTGTAAACAAGTGTAAAAGGCAGCTTCTTGGCAGTGTAAACAAGTGTGATTGTTGCTGGTGAGCAACCACACGCATGCAGCATGTCCAGGGTGTGCTGTCTGCTGCGTGATAGCCACACATGCATGCCTGCTTTCCAATGGTCCAATGCTCAAGATATATCAGAACATGCTCACTCAGTGCTCGACCATCATAACAATGCACACACTGCAATATTCCGTTTCAAAAGCTCAAAAACATGAAGAGTCAAGAGGCAGCTTCACACTGCAGTGAATTACCGCATTCTAACACTTTCTAACTAGTATAACTTTCGCTTAAGTCCAAGCAGCACTAAAATACTGTCTAGTTTTCATATGTAAATATCCAGATATAACCAATAAACTGAACCGGTTATGAGTTGATATCTATTGTAAAAGAAAGAAGAAATAGAGAGAAGGACCAAAACCAATCTTCAGACAAGAAGCCATGTCCCTGGAATGCATTAGCTCAACAATCCATCCAGTAGCAAACTAAATACTACCGTCTATGCATGGAAAAAAAGACCAAGTTAAGGACAACAGTACAAGCAAAACATCTTTATATAAAACATATAAGCACAGACCACTAAAATAAATACATGGCCAAACAAATCCAAAATGACATTATAATGAAAACCAATAGCCACGCTATTCACTCCCACACTTTCTCCTCATCAAACCACAAGCAGAATCATAAAAACATATTGATTCGTGAACTATATGCAACAAGTAACATAAGGCATGTTAACATACAGTATAGGGTTGGCAAGTGCCAACATACTAAACCAACAGTTTTCCTAGCCATAACAACCGGTGTTTACACATTGCAAGGTCTAATAGACTTCATTGACATTTCAGTGACAAACTCATCAGAAATTAACTCTTTATCAATTACCACCACCACAAACAATCTTGCAAGACGTAAAGCAATTGACCTCATTTGGACACGAGCAGCACATCAGGCTTCCACTGCTTGCTCGGTGTGTTTGGCTTGGAACTCGGCCTAGAGCTCGATGCAGTGCTTCCAGCTGTGCCCGCTGCCACAATTGCCCCAGAAGCTGCTGCCTTGGTGGCCTTGCGTGCACTTTTGTCAAGCTCGATCAAGCTCCGGGAAGCCAAGATTGCCTGCGGCACGAGGTCGTGACATGCACGGGCATAGACAACCCGCACAGCTTCCGCTGCCGCATCCCGGACCTCCATTGGGTTCAGTGGTGCAAGCAAGCAGTGGCCAAGAACCCTCATCACCGGCTGCAGCAACTCCCATGGGAGTGGCACCCTTGCCTCCTTCACCTCCTCGCCGCAATTCCGCCCACTGCTGTCTCCATTGACACGCATCCTTGCCAATTCCTCCTCCAAGACCTTCCCGTTCTCAGCCTCCGACGACACTGGCGACACAGACCCCAAAGAATCCTCCTCCGACTCCTTTTCGTCAAGCTCGAAACGGCAGCGGCAGTACTGCCCCGCCCATGCCGTCATGGCGTTGCAAGCATCCACCTTGGACGTGGCCGGCATCTGCGAAATCTTGGCGTAGTAAGCCTCGAAGGCGACTCCGATAATCCCCGCACGCTTCGTCGACTTCATCGCCGCCTGCGGCTCCAGCGGCGGCGAGAGGACCCCCACGACGACAGTCGCCGGAGGTGGAGGAATCGGAGGCGGCTGGGAACGGCGAGGTGATCTCGAGGTGGGGCTGGACAGCGGAGTGTGGTACAGGGAAGGGACGGAGAGGTCGGGGACCTGGACAAGGACCGGCTTTCCCTGGCGGTTCTTGGCCTCGGAGGAGTAGACGGCGAGGAGGACGGCCTCGAATCCGGAGAGCGAGGAGGGGAGCGCGGGGGGCAGACGGAGGAGGTAGAGGGAGGAAAGGAGCGGGAGGAAGGCGAGCGCGGCGAGGCGGAGGTCAGGGTCCGGGGAGAGGAGCGTGTCGTAGAGCCAGTGGCAGGAAGGGTCGTCGGCGCCGCCCCCGGCGCGGAGCGCGCCAGAAAGCGCGGCGTAGGCAGCGGGGGAGCGGAGGAGCGCGCGGGCGGGGCGGTCGGAGTCGGCGAGGGTGGCGACGTCGGCGGAGGCCGGGGGCGGGAGGATGGAGGATAGCGCAAGGATGCGGGAGCGCGCCTGGGAGACGGACTCCCACCAGGACGGGGTGGGGTCGGAGGCCGAGGCGGACGCGGACGCGGATGCGGGGGAGGAGAGGGAGGGGGAGGCGGCGGCGGCGGCGGCGGCCGGGGAGGGAGGCATGGCCGGCGGCGGGGAAGGCGAGGCGAGATGAGATTTGGGCGATCTCTTCCTCTCTCGGTTTCCGCTCCCGAATGGACCTTGTTTGGGTGATTGCGTGTTTTTGGAGGGGCTCTTTTGTAAACTTGTAGACCGACCGCGAGGGAGATGCTAGTGTGTAAATAGAGCAATAATTTTTATCCAACGAATCGGTTAAAAGCTTATAGAATAAATACAGAAAAGATAAATAAATATCTAACACTATTTATATTTAACTCTAACTCTATAAAAAATCTATAATAAGATAAAGACAAGTGATATTTGGCTATATATATATTCATATATCAAATGATATAAGGAAATTTATTATGACTTTACTTGGAAATAAGATAATATGTAAATAGATTACTATATCTAAATATATATAGGATACTGAGTACTTTTTGATACTTTGATGATTAGTCTTTTCGTATGTTCTGGTCGCTCTCTGCTATCTAATATCATTTGTGATTGCGTGTTTTTGGAGGGGCTCTTTTGTAAACTTGTAGACGACCGCAGAGAGATGCTAGTTACTGCTGCTAGTTGTTGGATCATCTGTAAACTTGTAGTCAGATCATCATCTTGCAGCAGAAGAACAAAACGGCCCGGCCCAAGCCTATCTTAAGGTCTGGTTTGTTAACTTGGTTGGGTTCAGTCCATTGGTGCTTTAGGCCCAACGTCCGACGTCCAAACTGGATTCCGCTTGAATTTAGCAGCAATTTTTTTGATCGCCTGTGGGAATTAAAATGTTTTCGGTGAAATTCTTGTTCCAAACAGGACATAAAACTATGAAATAAACCGAGTTAGGCTGGAGCAGAAAGTTTGGAAACAATAGCCTGAAACTATGAAATAAAACATTGAACTGCTGAATGTATAATAGAGCCGTCAGCAGGAAATTAAACAGAAAATGCCATAGATTAAGTCATTTTATCAGCAATCAGTTCATTAAAATTGTTGATTTCTCACACATATCATTAAATATCACATTGGATACATTATATATATATATATATATATATGTCTCGAAAAATACTTTTATAATATTATATTTTTATTGGGCTTCATAAATATAGTATTTCATCTGTTCTTTTTAAGTAACATTTTTTTTTATTTTTTGAAGTCTTCGAGATGTAACTTTGATCGTCACTTTTTATAATTTTATCTTATTATATGCTAATGAAATTATAACAGTATAAAACTGTTTTTAACAATAAAGTTAATGACATAATTTTTATATGATCAATCTAGATAATTCTAAATATATTAGTGGTCAGAAAGTTTGACAACACAGATTATTGAATAATACTTAAAAAAGAATAGAGAGAGCATAATATAAATTAGTACTAAAGTTGTATTTTGGGACGTGTCGTTATTCACAACAGTATGTTTTTTTTTACCGGAGTGGGTACCAAACGTGCCATGCGAAGGAAATGAACCGTGGAGTAAAGATATTTTATGTGCTAGTTAACATTGCATGCAAAATGCTGAATACATCTTGATCATAAAAAATCTCTTTTAAGAGATTTTTTTGTGAAGAAATCTTGTCGTCCTCGTGATCAGGTGGCTGCACCGAGCGGCCGCATGCGCACCCACGCGGCGCTGCTGGGCACGCCGGCGTGCACCACGAACCACAGGTAGTACCCCGGCGGCGCCACCCCCGGCGACGGTGGCGCGGCCACCTCCACCTCGTACACCCCGACGTCCACCAGCTCCACCCTCGGCACGGCCAGCTCCACCACCCGCTGGTTCATCCCAAACGAGTGCGTCGCGAACGCCGGCGCCACCGCGGCCACCCGCACCACCTCGGGGCCCTCCGCCACCGCGCCGCCCGGCACCTCGAACCGCACGGCCGCCGCCTCCCCGTACCCGACCTCCACCGGCGCCGCCACCACCCGCGGCCGCACGCCGTCCAGCCGCGCGTCGAAGTACGGGGGCAGGAACGCCTCCAGGCTCAGCTCCGTCGGGTACGTCACGTTGGCGAACACGTAGCCGACGTGCGGGTTGCTTCCGCCCACGAGCACGCGCCCGTACGTGTCCAGCGTGGCGGCCGAGTGGTACATCCTCGGGACCGTTGACCCGGACAGCACCTCGAACCGCGCGCCGAGCTGCATGTCCGGCCTGTACAGCACCGGGTACGTCACCGGCTCCCGCCCGAGCTCCCACCCGGCCGTGCCGGCCGCCGCGCCGTTCACGATGAGCACGTCACCTGTGGGGAGCAGCACCATGTCGCCCATGACGCGCGGCAGCGGCATCTCCTCCATCGCCCACACCGGGTTCGGGTCCGTCGGCGCGATCCGGCCGCAGGTCCGGTCAGCCGGGACGAACGTGCCGTTCCGGAGCGCGAGCTGGTACGCGCCGCGGGGCGCGCCGCCGCAGACCAGCACCTCGGCGTGCGTCGGGGAGTCCGGACGGAGCGGGAGGAGGACGGAGGAGCCGGAGGAGGGATAGTTACGCGGCACGCCGCCGGGGATCGGGGGGAGGCGGCGGAGCGGGGTCCGGTTGTAGGGATCGAAGACGACGGCGCGGTCGTTGGCGAAGGCGAAGACGGTGCCGTCGGGAAGGAGGTGGAGGAACGGGTAAAGGTTGTTCTCGGCGTCCATCTCCGTGGTCTCGTCCAAGAACGGGAAGAAGGTCAGCGACGGCGTGTCGGCGGCGTCGTGGGGGAAGAACTCAAAGTTGAACTGCCGCCGGCCGCCGAGGATGAGCACCCGCCCGTCCGCGAGAAGGATGTCAGTGGCGTACCACCGCCGGACGGCCAGGAAAGACGGGAGGTCGACCCACCCCGTGGACGGGGAGAAGAGGCGCGCGATGCGGTCGCCATTGGAGAAGCCGCCGGTCTGGAGTAGCGTGCCGTTGGGGAGGAGCGCCGCCGACGAGCACCACGGGTTGGTAGCGAGGGGGTAAGGGTGCAGCTCGTTGGACCGGAGGTCGAGGAGCACCGAGTGCGCGGTGCAGTCGGCGCCGTCGGGGGTGGGCGCGCACGGCGCCGGCTCGGCGAGGGAGATGTTGGACGGGCCGGAGTCCGTGCGGTCGAACATGAGGACGAAGTCCCCGGGGAGCAGCTGCATGTGCATCGCCGAGACGCCGATGTTCGCGTGGAGGAGCCGCCACTCGCCGGCGAAGGGGGGCGTCTGGGTGGGCTCCTGCCATGCGTCGGCGGCGTCGGCACCGGCACCGGCAATGCAGCTGGTGATCAGGAGGAGGGAAAGGAAGGGTCTTGGCTTTGGCATGGTTGCTCTGCATGCATGTATTCTTTAAGCTGCTGCACTGGCATTGCATCGTCGTGATGTGATGTAGCAGGGTTTGTACAGTGCGTGATGGGTTTGTCCATTTGTTGGGTGAAAGGTTGGTCGAAGGAGGTTTGGATGGAGCGAATACATGTTCATGGCTCTATGGGTGGATTCGTTTTACCTGTAGCTCATAATTTATGATTGTATTTTATGATTTTTAGTTCTAGTGTATCTTTTTATATGAACAACCGAATACCGATATTTTGATAAATCATTTCGAAAAGATGTAGAAGAAAACGTCTTATTTGTTTGTTTGAAAAAACTATAAATTAAAAAGAATGAGCTGATGCTGCTATCTGTATTCATTTCTACAGGTACACGGAATTTGTCAAGGCCATAGGACAGAATTCAATGGTAATCAGTTGCAGGTGTATTCTTGTCTGTCATGGGAAAATTGGGTCAGAACTCAGAAACGAGTGGCATCCAACAGGATGGTTTGGTTGGTTTGGAGTTAGCAAAGGCTCATGGTAAGCGTGAGCCTGTTTGCTGTCACGCCCTTATGAACACGATGACAAGGATTTGGAACCCCGTGTAGGTAAACATACAGTTAGGAAACCGATAATAGGGACCGTGCGTACAGCGTTAAGATCTAGGGTGCCAGCGCGGCTGCACCGTATATTTCCTTCAATCATAAATACATATTATTTTAAATATTAACATAGTCTTTGAAATATAATTTTGATAATTAATTTTTATTTAAATATTTAAAAAGGTATTGATAGTTAAAATTTTAAAAGTTTAACTGTGCATATGTCCAAAAGATATATATTTGTGATTGGAGGGAGTATCAATTAAATCACCATTCTGCCGACTTTGACTTAGATACAATGAAGGTTGGGTTCTTTCCAATTTATGTATAGCTTATGTTTGTACTGTCTATAGTAATTAACTTTTAAATGGTACATTTTTAAGATGGAGTCAATATAAATATTATAGTAAAAAGTGTATTGAGCTCAGCTGTACCGGCCAGAAATCACATATGACTGACTATTTTCCTCTAGTACTGCCTCTCGTAAATAGTTATAATTCAAAATTTTAAGTCATAAGCCATCAACCTAAAAAAACCTAGCCTAAGAGTCCAAGATTAAATAAAAAAAATTTTGAGTTACTTGCTAAAAGAATAATTTCTTAGGGCGTCTGAAACACTGGGTTTTAAAAAAAAGTATTTAAAAATTAAACTTTTTTCAGCGAAATTTCTACGGAAAAATCCAATGAAATCCCCGCGTACCAAGCTGTTGTTGGAAGGTCGAAGGAAATGGGGCGTGGAGAGGAAGGACGAACGAAGACGGAGAAACGAGAGGGGGAGAGACAGAGAGATGCAGATTCGATTCGGCGGTGCCCAACTCCAACTCCCCTCGCGCTGAAGCCATTTTCCTTGAGCTGTTGCTCTCTGGAAGTGAAACTTCCATTGGTTAGTTCCTGGAAATTCTGTAATGTTTCAGGACTCGAAGTTCTATGTGCGTAGTCACTTATCCAGCTAATTGGTAGTATAATTGAAGCCATCTAGAATAGGCCGTACATGAGAAAATGAATCATATCACTGATAGTGTAATTTAGTTTTTTATTTCTAGCTGTTACATCAGGGCCACAAAAGTTTTAGGAAAATTTCACCTCATGAAATTAGCATTGCAGGTCTATCACTTCAAGACCTCCATGGATCAGATTCGACACTCTGTGAGCTAGGAGTAGTATAAGGCTGTCATTCATTCGAGAAATATGAATCCCCATGCACTTTAGATTAGCAAACACAGGTGCTATACTTCCATTTCTGCATCATGTGTCTAAATTATGTATGGTGCACATTGGTCTTCAGGTGTCTTGATCTGCCTTTTTCGAAATGCAAGCTTTGCAATAATACATAGGGGAGTGCATACTAGGACGTTATTTCTACATTTGCATAGATTGTAAAACAATAATTGCTACTGCTGTGTTCTAAGTAATTATTCCTTGAAGAAACAGGATAGATGTAGTTACAAATACATTCCTGGCTCCAATTCTTTTCTTTTTCTTTTGACAATACCGTGTAAAAGCTAGGAATGGGACATTCCAAAGATACTAAACCATCATCCTCCTTGCACATAAAGTGAGATGTTCTCATGAGAAGAATGGAAAGGAATGAATGATTTTAGCGATCTAGATGAACATAATAAGACAAAACGGACAGAATTACTGATAGAGATATGCATATATAAGAAATCTTGTATATTCCCACATGAAAATTGTTTTTAAAAATGGAATCACTTCAACTTAACCATATTGTCACTTGATGGAGAAACAAATTAGACTGTTGTATTTTGCGCATGTTCTTCACATTGTGTTAACATTTAGCTCTTTAAATCATTTGTAAGTTCTCTAACCATTTTTTTTCTATTTGCAAGGCATGCTTCAGACAAATATTACAGTTGTCACTATTTATGCCTCCTTTGGGGAGGGAGCATTGTGCCACTCACTACATGAGGTCAGCTGGCTTTATCTCATGTTGTCCATCTTCACAATAACAAAATGTCAACACAACTGAATTTTATTAATTACAGCATTCCCTTTTGTTGATAGGCAGCAAACACTGCAACTGTTACCGGCATATCATTTTCTTCATATTAATGCTTAGTTAATACATACATCATACCTATTATCTGTGTGATCGTGATATGATCTGCTAATCTTGTTCCTGCTTTGACTCTTTAGACTGAGGTAACTAGTGTGATCTGCGGACGGAAAAAACTGAAAAAGCTTATTGATACAAGCGGACAGCTTGAAACTGTGAATCATGTCATCTACATAAATGAGGAAGGTGTCTCAAGTGAAGTATCGTTGGCTCAAAAATGCACTAGCTTGAGAGTTGAGTCATTTGAGGAGGTAAGAGAGGTTTGGACTAGAAGCACCTGTTGAAGCAAACTTGCCTCTCCCATCTGATCTGAGATGTATACAAGTGGCAGCACTGGAATGCCCAAGGTTTGTTCAAATCCTAGTTGTCTAGCATGTTTAATTTTGGTCCTACTTTCAGATCTGAGATGTATATCCTCGTCAGTTGGATCACGTCATGATATGTAAATTACTAATGCATGTATTTTCTGACAGCCCCTGCTGATTGAGGGAACATCAGCAGGGGCTACAGAGCAGATTATCTCAGAAAATGCGTGCATTAGTAACTTACATTATTCTCATTGTACAATTTTTTTCACATCGGATCATGATGAGCCGCCGCAATGTCCTGGCTACAGTATGAGCTGTTATGACCAGGGTTCAAAATCCCGGCGGTTATCGGCCGATAACCGCCGGTTACCGTTTTTATCGGTGGAGACCGGTAACCCAAAAAACTGGCCGACATCAATTTTTGAATTTTGGTCGGTTTTTTTCGGTTTTTCCGGTTACCGGTTTCAAAACATCTCAAAATTCAAATTTTGATTTTCAAATTTTGACCAGTTTTTGACTGGTTTTTCCGGTAACCGCCCGATTTCCGTTACCGGCCGCCGACCGGGATTTCTTCCGATTCCGGTATTTGGAACCTTGGTTATGACCATTGTGCCTGCACTTGGCAAGAAGGATGTCTACTTGGCGTGCCTCCCATTAGCACACATTCTTGAGTTGGCTGCCGAGGTAGGCATAAGATGACATATTAAAATCTCAGCCTATTCCGCATCACTGGCCTATTAATGCTAATTCACTTTATGCAAATGTGATTTTTAGACGATTATAGCTGCTGTTGGGGCTTCTATAGGATATGGATCACCTTTGACCCTGAATGATACATCAAATAAAATTAAAAGGGGGACTCAAGGTGATGCTTCTTCTCTGAAGCCAACACTCATGACTGTTGTACCTGCTATACTTGACCGTGTTCGTGATGGCGTAAGAAAAAAAAATGTATTGCCCTTTACAATGCCATCATCATCCATTGTTTTTCTGGCTGTTTTTTTGTTATCTTGACTGAGATGAATCTAGGTAGACACAAAGGGTGGTGTAGCGAAGAAACCATTTGATATTGCCTATAGCCGTGGGCTAGCTGCTGTCAATGGTAGCTGGTTTGGTGCATGGGGATTAGAGAAGCTCTTGTGGGATATGCTTGTCTTTCAGAAGAAGCGTGCAATCTTGGGACGACGGATTCGCTTTACACTTTCAGGCGGAGCACCTGTGTCTGGAGATACTCAGAGATTTATCAACGTATGCCTTGGGTGAGATATATTTATTCTCAATTCTCTTTTTAAGCCATCCTCAATTATTGTTGTTAATGCCAATTACATTTTTATTCCACTTTTGGTCGCCAAGTCTGAATTTCATAACTACTGTGTTGCACTTATTGAAGCTGCAATGCATACAGTGAGCTGAAAAACTGGGCCTCAAAACAAAGAGTCACGTATACTAATTTTTGCTACTTGTGCCAGAGGCAAGGGACTGTCAAAGAAGTTCTTCAGTCTTTAGCAAAGGTTTGTGCTTTCCCTCCATCCCAGATTTCCAATCAATCTTCTGTTCTTTCTAACTATTTAATATTGAACGCATGATTGATTAGCAATTTATTCATGATCCCGCTTGACACATTTCTTACTTCAATTAATTGTTTTTTTTTTTTGCAACGTTTGCATTTGCCTGAAGATTTTGCAATGGGCGATCTCCCATTTTGTTTCTCTTTTCCTTTATTAGAAATATAATGCCAAAGTGCTGTAACTGCACCAGTATGAGATAATGAGAGCAAGGTAGAGTCTGTTGGACCTCATGAGTTACCAGGAGAAATAGGCAGAGACATGAGTTTCAGTAATCCAAGCATATACCCAAACACTAATTCGCAATGCTTTGTGACAATCTCTCAATCAGGGCACTGGTTTTATCTTTCCGATGGGAGCCTGAACACTGACCGGATGAATGAGTCTACACCTACCATAGATATGTTCGAGCATCTTTACCATGTGCATGATATACAGCTATGGCGATTACTCGATTACCATAGATAGTTTCTGTTATGTGAATTGGATTGTAGCTATCTACTGCAAGCTTGGACTCGCTAATGTCGCTAACAAAGTTCTCCCGGGGGAAAGGGGACAGGGTTGCCCTCCCCGCGAAGACCCGGTAAAAAAAAGTTTATAGTATCTTAATATAGGATATTGTTTTTATTTATTTAAAATAAAACTAAAATATATATTTTGGAGATATATTTTTAAAATACCTAAATAATCATATAATAATAAACAAAATAACATTATTATTTTAAATATAGTATAACGTATTTTTAATTCCTTTTGGGGGTCGAGTCCTATTGACCTTGACCTCCCTCCCCCCAGCGCAAGCGTGCGCTAAACCTAATCGACCAGGGGGCTAAGTCAAGCTAATGGGGATCAAGGTGCGGCCGCAATGGTCCCCTTGGCCCGTTGCTAATTGATTAGCAAGGTGGTGTTGTATGTTCCCCCACATCTGGTGGGAGCTTTCGATAAATCTGTGCAACGTGTGGTAGCATGTTTGTCTCCTTGTGTTACCATGTCCACGATTGTCCGATTCTAAGTGGATACAACAGCTTTGCATCTGGTATAAGAAAGAAATAGATAAAGATAAAAGTTGTTTTCAAGCTAACATATGACTGTACGTGGGTAGTGGGAGAGTAGAGAAATATGCATTGGAGTTTTATATTTGTTCGTTATTTGACTTTAAATGATTATATCTTTTCAACTGAGTGTATGTTTTTATTTCATTTAAACCAATGTGTTCCATACAACAGGGTAAACAAAAAAAATATCCCAATCGTATATGTTTTTAGCCATGTAATAATAAGCTAAATTATTAATTGCAAACACATTAGAGTTGCTAGGTGCCATCACTTAGAGTTGCTAGTTGTCAACCTAAAGTTTCCAGTTGCCTAACTAACAATTATAATTTGCTAGCAGATAAGATCTGCTAGTTGCTATCATCTTAGAGCTGTTAGAAAACAACACCTAGAGTTACCAGTTGCGAACAAAATTAATAGCCACTAGCACTAAGAGTTGATAATTATCAATACCTATAGTTTATTAGTAGTAGTAATTTATTGGTCAGCAACACCTTAGAGTTTTCTACAACACCTAAAGTTGATAGTTATTAGAATATAAAGTTGCTAGTTGGTAGCACCTAGATAGCAACAACTATAATTACTAGTTAATGAGATTTACTAGTTGCCAGCATCCTAGAGTTATCATTTAACATCACCTACAATTGCTAGTCGCAAGTACCTTGATAATGAAAACATATACTTGCTACATGTGGAGAATTGCCCGTTGCTGGCAACTAGAATTGCCATCTTGTTGATGTGCTAATTGCCAAGATGTGGAGAATTGCTAGTTGCTAGCAACTAGAATTGCCATCTTGTCGATGTGCTAATTACCAACAACTAAAGTACTAGTAGTGCTAGAACACTCGTAGTTAAACTTACAATTGTTAGTAGCTAAATATTATCATGCTACTATTGCTAGTTGCTTGTTGTCTGCACCTGAATTGAATAATAGTTGCTAGTTGATAAGTAATTTATATTATTGTATTTCAAAACATATGCAATATAGATATCATTTTGTTAAACCTATCATGTAGAACATAAAGGTATAAACGGAATACGAATCAGATACTTCATGAAGGAGATGTGTCAGACGAAGAAAGCTAATAAAGGATGGTAGCGCTAACACGTAAGTAGTAGCACATTAGTCGCGTTCGGGTATTTTACTTTGTGGAATTGATAATTTCTCAATAATTTCTTTTCTTGTTAGCACGCTTTGATGGAACCTCAACGAATCTTATTTCCATCGAGCTCCAAATTGCACTGTGAAATTGTTAGATTTGGATTTTTTTTTTGAAACCTAGATTTGGACATTGTTAACACTAAGCAGATGCACAAATAAAATAACTTCAAAGATGATGTCCCCACCAAGGCACGGATGGAACGATGGGATCACGACTAACGCATCGGGCTCTAGCAGCAAGCGTAACTCGTGCGATCGTAGCCATTCAAGTTGCAACGATCTAGTTCAGACCCACCTGCCAGCCGCCAACTCAGTAGGCCTGACCAGCCTCAACAAATCTACAAACATCAAACATGGCTCATCAGCTATCACAGTAGAATGACATGAATAGCCAAGAATTGAACACAGGATCAAGCCACGCTCAGCGATCGCTGGCGTTGGGTTTCTGCTTTTTTTTTTACTGTGCAGTTTTTTTGTTTTTTTTCGTATTCCTTTGTATTATCCGTGATGGATTAACATATTTTTTCTATTTTTAAATTTTTTAAATTTAATTATACTAAATAAGTCAACTCAGCTATGGTAAAAAATCAGCCGACTGTAATAAAAAAACTATAAACCATCGTCATTCTGAACGCTACCCCAAAAATCATTGAACCACTACAAATCCAGACATCGAGTAGAGTGAAGGGATGAACATAATATGTAGTAATAGTATTTTGCTACATTTGCCCAGGAGCGGCAATCCAGCCTAACCTAAAAACCTCTGCAGTAAACAGCGAACGGCCACCACGAGGTCCACGACCAAAAAAATGAACAGGACTGGAAGTGCCACCTCCCTTAAGCTACAATTCTTTCCCTAATACATCAAAACTAGAACTTGCAAGTTTCAGCTTTTCTCAAGTGTATATAACCAGTGCAGTAATGGCGGTGGAAAGTGCCTAATCTGCACGGGATTGGCCGGCACGGGATGAGAGGATGATGCCCACAATGAGGCCGTAGAGGGCGAGCGCTTCTGCGAAAATGAGGATGAGGATCATGCCCACAAACAGCTTTGGCTGTTGTGCATTTGCCCTACAATCAATTATCCAAAAATCAAAATCAAAACAACATTCAAAAGCAGGTGACTTGCAGAGCCGCCTTCATCAGATAATACTTGGTTGGGAACTGGAAAAAGCTTCAAGTATCATATCAAGCCACATTCAAATAACAAAACGAACATAACTTTCTGATCTAGACATTATGCTCAACAGGCCTCAACAGAATTAGCTCCAATAAAGGCAAAACATGAAATAACCCTCTTTTCCTAAATTTTCTACAGGTTTATCTTAAACACTAAAGCCTGACCCCATCGCAATAACAGAATGAATCAATATGCAAAAATTATCTCACAGTATTGACAAGCAAAAAATTATCCTTTTAGTTATTCCCAAATTAAAAGAATAATCTGCATGCTTATAGAGGAACTTAGATGCCCTCAGGAAGAAAATACAGGCTGATCATACTCCAGTGAAGGACAAAAACATAATAACAATTTTGTATTTCTGAATCATCAATAATATGCAACATTCCTACGAAAACTTCACGCACAAACCACCTTACATGCTAGGCTGCTATTACTAACATAACACATGCATATTGTTGTTTGTTGTTCACACTGAACACAATTTTCTTGGTCAAAATAAAATTTCTCCAAAGAACAATATCAGAATGAAACAAGAATGATAATGGTAATACTATATATCCTTAATGAATAATAATAACAAGGAAATAGTCAAAATAAGACAAGGAAATAGTCAAAATAAGACAAGTTTTCTTCCATTGCAAAAGTTACACATTTGTGATGTTTTCTATATCAAATTTACAATGTCATCCGGACAAAATTTAAGTGTTACTTTCACTTTATAGGGACATAGGTACATCATATGCACAAAGAACTTAAAAATGCTACGGTATTCCAAACTTTCAATAACCTTCGGCTTAGTTATAAGTTATAACCATCTAGACCACATGGATTTACAACAGGATAATCTAGAAAAAATAATTTAGATTTATAGAGCCTCATTCTTAATTTACTCCTTAAAGCAAGCAAAGGGTGCAATCTTTGACATTGTAGGCTAGAGCTACTACTAACATTAATCGGCCAATAGCATACAGTAACAAACATAAGTTTTAGAAAAATGGATCTATGATGCTTAGACATATAAACAGATGCAAATGCAAATGTGAAGTGACATTAATAATATATGTGAGATTGAAATCCAAAGTTGATCCACTAAACAACTAACGAAGGCTTCAAAATTACTTGTCACCATGCAGTGTTCCTCAGATAATCAGACTTATCCAGCAACGTGCAACACTAACGGCACACAGCACCAGAGAGTCGCGTTATTACCTGACTCCAGCATCACCGACGATGCCGATGGCCATGCCGGCCGCGAGCCCTGCGAGGCCACAGGCAAGCCCCGAGGATAGGTGCGCGTAACCGTCGAAGAGGTAGTAGGGCTTGGCCTTGGGGTTTATCCCGGTGCTGATGATAACGGCGATGATGAGGCCGTAGATACCGAGCACACCAGCCATGACGACGGGCACGATGGACTTCATGACGAGCTCCGGGCGCATCACGCCCATGGACGCCACGCCCACACCGCTCTTGGCCGTCCCGTACGCGGCCCCCATGCCTGCAACAGCGACAGGTGTGAGATCAAGAAAGTATAAAAAAAATTCGGGAAAATTGAATATATATGACTAAGTTGAGAGTGCTTTGGTAAAATAGGATCAAGTTTATTGGCCTTGTAAATATAGGACCGAGTTGAGCAACTTCTTGCTAATATAGTATTTTTCCCATTTAATTTTATTTTCATTTTCCAGCCTATTTTTCTCAATATGAAATGACTCTTTTGCCCCACATCTGTTGCCCCAAATCAGCCCATTCCCTGGCGCCGCCTGCCGCTCCTCGGCGCTACACGCGCGCCGCTCCCTCGCGGCCAGCTGCGCAGCCGCGCGCCGCTCTCCTCGCTCGCGAAGCGCCGCGCCATGGCCGCCGCCAAGCCCTCGCCTTCCTCCTCCTCCTCCTCCGGTGCCTCGCCGCCGCGTCGCCTTGTCTGGCGGCAACCACCTCCTCTTCACCTCTCCCCCGCCGACCCGCCGGCGGCGTGGCCTCCGACGCGATGCGCGCTGCCGCCAGCGACCGCCTCATTGTCGTCGTGAACACCTCCCGTCTGCGCTGTGAGCGCCGCCCGACGGCCGCGGTGGAGCTTGGTGGGGCGAGACTCCTCCTCCTCCGCCTCGCGACGGCCTCCTCGAGGACATGGAGGTCCTCTCGTCGGCTCCTCCGCGCCGACGTTCGGCCGCCGAGCGGACGACGTCGCGCAGCGCTCCTCGATCGCTTCATTGTGTCGGCCTTCCTCCCAAGGCCGAGACCTTGGGGTCGGCGGGGAGGAGGGTGAAGAGGAGGTGGTCGCCGCCAGACAAGGCGGACGCGGCGGCGAGGGCACCGAGGAGGAGGAGGAGGAAGGCGAGGGGCTTGGCGGCGGCCATGGCGCGGCGCTCGCGGGCGAGGAGAGGGAGCGGCGGCGCGGCGCTCGTGGGCCAGGCGAGGGAGCGGCGGCGCGGCCTGCAGCGCTCACGAGGGCGCGCCAGGGAGCGGCCGGCGGCGGTGTAGCACCAGGGAGCGGCGGCAGCGGCGCCAGGGAATGGGCTGATTTGGGGCAACAGATGAAGGGCAAAAGCTGGAAAATGAAAATGAAATTAAATGGGAAAAATACTATATTAGCAAGAAGTTGCTCAACTCGATCCTATATTTACAAGGCCAATAAACTTATCCTATTTTACCAAAGCACTCTCAACTTAGTCCTATATATTCAATTTTCCCAAAAAATTCATAGCATTTTACTTCCTGACGTCCCCTCGCTAATCGGATCGATTCTGTTCGAGCGGAAGAATCCCCAAATCAGGGCATGGAATGAACTCGGCGGCATAGAACCAAATCACGAAGCCCAACAGATCCAACAAGGAAGCGAGAGCTTCGAAAAAGCAAGCAAGAGCCTGAGACACATCTCGCAGTTCTTCGAAAAAAATCTCAACTTTGTTCGGAAAAACTAGAGCTTTACGCATCGAATCGCTTGATCGCGAAAAATGGAGGAGGAGGAGGAAGATTACATGAGAAGACGAGGGCGGCGGCAGCGCCGAGGAAGCCGAAGAAGGGCGCCGTCTCATCACCGCTGAACGTCGACGACATCTTCCTCTTCCTCCTCCGAGCCTCTCTCTCCCTGCCTCGCCCTGCCTCCTTGGTTGCTAAGGTAATGGGTTCGGTAGGTAGATCTCTCGAGTTTGGTTTCCGTTCTGTTTCTGATCTGAAAATCTCTGGAAGCGAGAGCGACGCACACGTTTCCGCTTTGCCCCCTGGGGCTTGTTCGTATTTCTTCTCGGCCTCTTTCTTCTTCTGGCATGAGTGCTACTGCTGCCTGCAGGGCGGAGCCAACAGGGGCTTCATCAGCAAAAGTGCTAAGTCCATTTTTGAAGATGGTAAACTATCAATTTTCTTCTTCATCAGGTGTGGCGGACCTCGGTTAGTCTTAAGCCCGCTAGTTTCAGTTTTTTTTTTCAATTTTAATTTTTTTTACTATTTAGTAATATATCTTTTTTTGAATTTTTTTAGATTTTTTAGGCTTTTTTGTATTTTCCTTTTTCCCGTGTTCCTTTGTATTGTCCGTGATAGGTTAATATATTTTTTCCTATTTTTACATTTTTTTAAATTTTATTATGCCCAAAAAGCCAAATTATCTACAGTAAAAAAAGCTAATTACAGTAAAATTTCAGCCAAAAGTCAGAAGCCATCGTTAATACGAACGCCCCATATGAGTGTTCAAATGAACATCTAATTTTTTTAAGAAAATATCATGTATTTAATAGATATGTTAGTTATATATTTTAATATATTTGTTCAAATACTTTATATTTATCTTTTTAATAGATTTCTACTCACTCCCACACATTCCTCTCTAATTCATCTCAAAAATTGTAGCCCAGCTGAAGGTTCAGAAATATCGGGCTGGTCATCGAGGTTAACGAGATATTAGCGAGCTTCGTTCGAAATTCATATAGTTTGACTTTAAATCATTTTATTTGTTTTTAAGTGGTTGTTTTATATTCAAACTAACAAGCCGCTATTGAGTCGAGTATTATTAACCTTTTTCACTTGAAAATTAACTCATTTCAATTCTGGATCCATTAACTATTGTAACTAAAGCAAGTTTGATTTGAATCCAAACGAACTTTTTTCCCAGTCAACTAGAGGGATGAATAGACGGTTTAATTTTTTCGTCAAAATCAAGTTTTATGCAAAATTTAAATGCAAGATAGCAAACAAACAGTGATGAGCGCCAAGCAGGATATAGCCAGACCCCCTAGGAGCGAAGGTCCTAGGACGTCGCATAAGGCAGCAGCAGTGGCTGGCCTTTGGGGACAACAAGACAAGCAGCGTACTTCGACAACACGACAAGTGCATCTCTATTCCCATTTCAACAAAATATTTTAATTGTTTTGTAAGTTTTGTAAATTATTTGAGATATTGTCTTAATATAAATAAATTATACTATAATTTTTGCTATTATAAATCGACCTCTACTTTCTTCATTAAGATAATATCTTATTAACTCCGAGCACCCATCTCGAAAATCCTAGGTCCGCCACTGCTCTAGTCTCTCCTCCGACAGCAGGAGCCCTCCAACTCCTCGGAGTTGGTCGATGGCTGCGATGTGTTGCCATCTGTCTACTTGTGTAATCCCTAAGCTTTTCCCTGCCTTTATGCATTGCTCTACCGAAACTGTCGCATGTGCACTCGATCGTGCCGCCGTCGTGCTCCACCATTGCAAAAATAGAGAA
The DNA here is from genome assembly GCA_036346265.1 of Melocanna baccifera. Classification (NCBI taxonomy): domain Eukaryota; kingdom Viridiplantae; phylum Streptophyta; class Magnoliopsida; order Poales; family Poaceae; genus Melocanna; species Melocanna baccifera. Next base: position 19,172,252 of record CM070707.1, on the reverse strand, counting down.
ATGATGAGAGCCAAGGCTAAAGAAGGAGCGGCGTGCCTACTGCTAGCATGCTGCCAGGGTGCTTCACTGGCCTAGTTTTTTGGTGCGGACATGCGCACGTGCGGCTAGTGCCTGACTACCTTGTGGCCTGATGCAGACCATATGCTAGTATGTCATATACTGGTATATATTCTTGAATCTTGATTTCTTTTTTCTTCATTATTTTCTTTTTACTATTTAGCATATAGCAGCCATATACTCTTGGTAATTTAGTTATATAGTCGATACTTCAATACCTATATAATTTTTTTTGTTTATAGTTTTGTGATAATGGATAAACAAACTTTTCGTAACTATTTCACAAACAATTGAAGTAGTACTCTCCCAATCGATAAGAGCACAACTCAATAAAAATGTAAAAAATTATATTTATATCAATTTAGCTTTAGTCCTTAAACCCACCTTCTATCTTCATCCAAGGTTTCCCACTAGATGCTCGCCACTGGATGCAATGCAATGCATCTCTCTGCCTTAAATTCTACAGATCAGCAAAACCTGCACAGAAAAGAAAGACCTCTGCTTAATTCGCCCTGCATGCAATCACATGCAGTAGCAACTAACCATCCCTTTCAGCAATCAATGCTCAGCATCGTCTTCAGGAATCAAGACCATGTTTGTATGTATCCCGAATCGAATATATATGCAGGAGTCAATGCAACAGAGAGGGGAAGGCAAGGCCATTTCTGTGAAATCTTCATCACCGCCATCGCCCCTTGCCCACCCCTACGCCACCGCCCTTCTCTCCGTCGGTTTCGCCCGGGCGTGCCCTTGCAAGCGTCGCTCTACCCTGCTGGTATGCGCGCCACTGTCACCCAGCTCTACTGCTCCCCAACTGCGCCGCTTCTTCCTCATCCCCTGCTGCTGCCATCGCTCCACCCCGTGGTTGTGCATCGCCTTCCTCCGCTCCACAGTTCATGCGTCACTCCCCTGCTCCACCCGGCCGCTTGCTGTGCAAGGAGGCAAGGGGAGAGCCAAGAGCTAGTCATGAGGGGAGAGAGGCCGGCCAGCTGAGGGGAGGGCAAGTATCAAGACCCGAATATGTAAATTTAGATTTTTTGTGTATACCACACTAGTCTAAGATCACGCTACTGCACAAAGTGTAACATAGATAAAATATCAACCATATGCATGATAAATAAAAGAAAAAACTCAAATATTAATAATTATCATAGTAAGATCTTATGGTCAAACTTACAATTAATAGCCTGAAGGGTTTAAGAAATTAGCAGTGGAAAACAGAAATAAGCATAGTAGTCATTCGATATGCTCATAGGCAATTGACTGGGAAATGAAGTTCTAATCCGCAAAGTCGTCGAAATATCCTCCTTTTGGTACCTCTTGCTAATATGGTTTCTCCTCTTCAACTGAGCAACAGTAGACATAAATCCGTGAGTATATTGGTACTTAGCAAGTTGTTTGTAACAAAGATACAATATAATATACAATGCTTACCAATTAATAGCTAAAAGGTTATTTTATAGAAAATAATAATTTAAAGTAAATACAATAATTAGATTGAAAATGAACTTTAAAGAAAATAACAATAAATGCATAACCAAAGGAATTAAATAGACTATAAGTAAACTAACCATCCACTTCATAAACCACTAGTGAATTACCTGTCTACTTTCCAAAGTTAACCAACCCAATTTTATAAAATAACTACCCCTCATATGAAATCACCGACCATTGTCTATAACTGGGGACACGACTATTCGAATAGCTTTACACTCTGCAGAGGTTGCACAACTGTACTCGCATGATGTGATCATCATCACGTTAAAACAAATCAGAACAAGGTCTTTACAATACTCAATCACAACTCAATTTCGTCCGCTAAGATTTCGTCGTAAAGTAGGCTAACCATCTAGTCGATAATTATCCCCCTTTTGCGCCTCATAGAATCAGCAACTATGTTTAACTCAATGGCGAAATTGAAATTGTAATATCACAAATTAATCAATCAGACTATCCCATACTAGACATGTGATTTGCTATGGCTCAGATCAATAGCGCACAAAGTTAAATTCTTAGACATTATCTAGGCGAGACTTTCACATCTCTCGAAGTGTTAACCACACTTCCTTCTTTACTGCACGATCATTCGCTCAAGTAAAAATTAATTTTGTATTACCAACACCAATGACACACCAATGTGATGGCACATAAATTTTATAACTGTGGCACCAACCACGATTCAATATCTCATTAAGTCAAATTAATTAATTAATCACATGTGATGATAAACCCAACGAGGCTATAAGAATGGCTATGCAAATTAATCGTACAACCCATGTGATAACTAGTATTGTATCACTAAATAAATTTCTCATCCTAAGGTGACAATGGCATCATGACATTCAAATTATCAAAAAAAATTGATTAATCAATTGGGACATTAACTACCAAGTACAAGGTTTTATAATAAATTAGCAATACATTATAATTTAAAATAAAATAAGTAAATAATAGGTTAAAAACTAGGTTCAACATGATCGAATGACACGACTTATCTTGACCTTACTCAGTTATGAATTATTGATCTTTTGGTTATATTTCCGCTCCTTCGATGACGCGATCTAATGAGAGAGAAAATAAATGAGGTACAAAAATAAAATTAAATAAAATTCAAATGAACTGCAAAAACTTTCAAATTAGAACCAAAAGATAGAGCTCGATTTTAAAATGAATTTAGGAAGAAGAACAGGCCAATTGAAGCTAAGACGAAGAAGAATAGACTCTTCAAAAATCTAATCTAAAGAAATACTAGAGATTCTACTATACTGTAGACTCGATGCACAGAAAGATTAGTCTACGGTGGACTCGGCTCATAGAATAGTGCATGCGGCTCAGCTGGATGATGTGGCTGCTGACTAAGTATCTAGAGCTAACGTGTTAGTGATGTGACAACACACGTGCACTAGGACTGATGTTTCATGCTGACATGGCACTTGGGTTGACTTGAAAAGCTGACGTGTCACTGACGTAGCTAACATGTGACGACCACGTAGGATTAAGATTGAGGTGGTAACTGGCGTGGATGGCTGATTCGGTTGGGCTCGTGATGGACATCCAAACGATGGTCCATGGAAGATAGTGAAAAACTGAAACTAGTTTTTTCTCTTGCCCCCTTTCCCCCAGTTTCACATTTGAGTTTTTCAAGATTTAATGCTTGGAGCCTTGGATCATATCTAAGTTGTATGTTTGAATCGCCAATTCCTCGCACTCTCAGCTTCAACGGTGATCGCAAGTATTTGTTTTCCAACGCAAAAGTACTAATGCAAGTTGCATACTTTCTTTAGTAATAGATTGCACCCATCTGCTATCCAGATAAGCAGAACATGAGAGAAAATATGTAATTTTTCATTTCGGAAAATAGCCTACTCGTATGTTCAGCTATTTTCTAGCTTGAACAGACCAGTTGGTAAAAAATTGTGTAATATAGAACAGTCTCACCAATGCTGGATTAGCAGCAAGCCTGCAACAGCACTTGCATTTACCGAAAACAGTGAACACCGAAACAGTGACAACAATGAGAAACTGCAATTGACGGCACAAATATAAGTAATCATCACTTTCTGTAAATGTATACTGATCTACCATCAGGTGACATCTGACAACATCCATAAACCGTTAAATAACTTATGCACAAACTTTTCATCAGCTTTCACTTTCTTGTTTTGCTCCTGTAGCTACCAAGAGACAACAAACCACCCGAAAACACTGGCATTTCTGAGGGTTGGGACAGGGACTGAACCGAAGGAATGGGCGAGAAGCGGCTCCCATTGCTCTTAGGAAGATCCAAATCATACAATCCATCAGCAAAGTCTGCAGATAGCAGCTCAGCATCACCATCTCTGAAGTCCAGAAGTGTGTCCTTGGATTCCACCTTTTCAGGCTCGGCTGCCACACCATCGAGGTCTGTTAGTGATTTCAGATGACGACCGAGGTTAGCGATCGTCTTCTGGCACTCCGCCAGCTTTCCTGCAGCACTGGCGAGTTCTTTCTCCTGTGACGAAGACAAGAATTGTTAAGCAGGGACTTTTCAACTGTCAGCTGTGATTAGACCCTATGCCCAAACTTTTAAGCCTTGAGGTCTGCTTAGCGCCTTGACAAGTAAATAGTAAGTACCAACCAATGTTTAACCATACGCATAGGATACAATGCTAGTCTTTTTGGCCTAATGCTGTGAGCCTAGAGTATTACAACAGTTGGGTGGGTTTGGGGTGATTATACGTCCAGACTAAATGCAGTAGAGGATGCATAAAGAGTTTACCTGCTTGACCTTCAGGTCTCCGTTTGTGTTGGCGAGTCGCCAAAGCTTTGCCTCCCGACTATCCCTTGACAGCTGAGCCTCCAACTTGCGGCATTTTGCTTCGTACTCTTCTGACAGCAGCTTCTCCTGCTCAATCCTCCCTTGTAGCAAGTTCACCTTTTTTGTCAGTTTTGTGACTTCCAGATTTGCTATTTCAAGTTGACCTTCCACTGCCTTTCTCCCTAATACTGCATCCTCCACCTTGGCAGTGAATTCTACCAACAATGCAGTCTGCTCCTTAAGCCTCACTTCCAATGACAATACCTTCTCCTGGAGCTTCATGGTCTCCCGGTGCGCAGACTCAAGCTCAGTCTCCAAAACCTTTCTGATGCCCTCAACTGCCTCCAATTGCATTTTGATTTCTGAAGAATATGCCTTCTCCTTTGCTGCATCACACTCCAGTGCATTCACTGTTTCATGCAGTTTTGCGATTTCTGAGTTCATTGCCAGGAGTTGCGCCTCTAATGATTCTTTGGCAGACTCCACCAAAAGCGTTCTTTCTGAATCAATCTCCATAGCCTGTATTTGTGCCACAAGATCTTTGTGAGATGCCTTCTCTTTTTGCACCTCACTCTCCAATGTTTCCATAATCCCCCTCAGTTTCCCAATTTCTGTGTGTGCAGACCGCAGCTGTGCCTCTAATGATTCTTTAGCTGCCTCTGTCATGTCTGCACCAGCTTTGTGCTGCACAAACAGAGTTCTCTCTGCAGCAATCTTCTCTTCCAGGGATGCCACTGCCTTGCGAAGATTTGCTACCTCTACAGAAGTTGACTCTAACTGCAACTCTTTCCCATCCACACTTTCTTCCAATGAAGCCACCACTGCTTGAAGCTTCTCAATTTCTGCCGACTTTGACTCCAACAGCAATGCCAAAGATTTCCTCTCATCATTTAATCGTTCAGCTTGTCCCAAAGCAGCATCTCTGGACTCGTTTGCCAAGTCTAACAGCACCTGCAAGTCCACCAGCTTGTTGTTGGCTGCCATCAAGGCATCACATGACATGTCAAGCTGATTTCTAGCATCTGCAAGGGCCATCTCAAGCTCCCTTTTCTCACCTTCAATCTTTTCAACCTTTGCTTGCAAATCTGTCACCTGGTGCTGCAGTGCTTCAGTTTCGACTTTTGAGGAGTTGTCTCTAGTCACAGCCTGGTCAGAATCAGTTTCTGCTCCAATGCTAGAGCTCGCATGGTCTACTTCAGGCAATGCGGCCAGCTTTTCCATCTCGAGGAAATCATCCATCAGGTCAATCTCAACAGGATTGTTTACAGTATCTCTTGTGCTGGCATTGCCATTCTTGAACTGATCAAGCTCGGCTATCAGAGCTGAGGCCCATGAATCAGAATTTCTCATTTCACTGTCAACAGCTAGCATACGCTCCCCACTATCAGACTGGCTGTCAGTCAGAGATTCCATGCAAGCGTTGTTTGGCGTAGGCTTAGAATCATTGGTCAAGGAAGTTCTCTGTGTCAGATGGCGTAACCTACGGCATTCTGCCTCAACTCTTGTAATCTTTTTCACACTTTCCAAGTGTTGTTTGCTCGCTGTCTCTGCTGCTTGGTTGCTCAGATCTCTTTCCAGTGCAAGTATCTTCAGGTCCTTAGACAGTGTGAGGAGCTCGATCCTGAGGTCCTTGTTTTCTTTCTCTGCTACCTGAAGCTTTTCCAGCAGATCATGCTGGACAGGCACGGTGATTTTGGTGGCTTCCAGCTGCTGCTTCAGCTCAGCAATATGGTTCTGGAGCTCAGATTTCTCAGACTCGAATTCCTGGGACTTCTTGGCAACTGCATCACGGATTTTCTCTTCTCTTTCTTCTCGTGCTTGGCGGAGCTGCCTGACACATTCCTTCAGGGCACCATCTAGGCGGCTGATTTGATCCTCCAGAGAGGCATTCTTTTGAGATGATGCTTCAAGCAGCCGCTTCAGGGCACTAACCTCAATTTCAGCTTGTTCCCAACCTACAAATAAGTCAACAAGAACAAGGCAATATGAATCCAGTACTATATTAGAATAAATAAAAATTCTTGTTAGCGCCATTGAAATTTACCTAAAGAACTTGAGTTTTTTTAATCAAATGGATTTCCTCTTTCTAAATTCTATAGATTTCCTCACATGCAAAATTAATTCTGAAGAATGAAAGGAAGCTACTTAGTAACTTGAATGCATGCAATCACTAAAATGTAAAATTTGTGTAGTATAAAGAAAAATTACCTGCAACAGCCTCTTCTGCAACTTTTGTATGCTGCTTCACCAAGTCCTCTTTAGCATTGATAGTCAAAAGAGCAGCAGAAAGTTTCTCACTCAAACTCTTCACAGAATCCTGCACATCGTCATCTCTGACATTTGTAAAGACCTCTGGCTGTGGTGATTGACCATGCTGTGGGGAAGAACCATTTGAAATAGTTGCCTGCGCTAGCTTCTCATTCAAAGATTTTGCTGTTTCATTTTCTTGAGTCTCATCATCTCTAGTTCTTGAGCAAATTTCAGCTGATTGGCTATGATTTGGGGAAGCACCATTGGAGTTAGGTTTGACATCCTGGTTTAGTCAAAAGTGAACTAAATGAGCATGTTTTGTGCAAAGCATTCGTCAAAGAATTTATTTTTTAAAAATAGTCTACAGAGAAAGTAAGAGATCTAATCATTGTACCGGATGAGTCATTCCTGCATCCTCCCTCATCCCTCACTTTTTGAGAATTTGAGCTAGACAACTAAAGCACTCTCAAACCACCGTAGTGGAAATCAAGCTTGTGACCTGTTACATGACCACCAATTGTCTTAAAACTGAGGTACCACATGATTCTGAAGCAAACTCTACATATTTCACTATCCTCTGGAGAACTTCAAGTACACCAAATACTAGAGCAATGTGGAATCCATTCAGCACAGTTTAATAAGTGATTGACATACCCATGCAAACATTTTAACTCAACCATACAGTTTTGAGCAGTAACAGCTTAATTAATGATCTCAAAATTCAAGGGGTAACATAAGATGGCCTTTCTTTCTGTATGTATTGTGGACATCTAACTCTCCAGGACCAAAACTTGAGAAGCATAAAACTTTGATATAAACTTCCAGAATTAAGCAGCATGGCTATACTACATTAATTTGAGAATAAGTTATCCAATACAAACTCCACATGAATACATCACTACCTGACACAGTAATCCCAATCAGATATTGTATGATAGTTAAATGCTACATCCATTAACAGGTTAGAATATTACATCAAAATTGCCACTCCATGAATAGCATTCCCTTCAATTTGTTGAGTCAAAAATGGCAACTGCATTTCTCAAAGAAATGAAAGTACTTGAACTTCCGCCCAAACAGCTCGACTCAAGAGATCCAGATAGGTAATGCATCAACTATACCAAAACTAAGTCAATTCTTAGGAAAAGCCCAACGTGCGACCAATCTATTGTTAGAACGTCATGTATGTTGCTTAAGAAAATGAAAGCTGTGCTCAACCACCACCCGTTTTTGTCCTAATCAAGAAAATAAGCCCCATAAAGAGGCTACTAAAAGAAAATTCTTGGGACTTTCGTATCTTGATGCATCACAAACTCATGTAACCACACTTCAGAAGAAAGATACACTGCCCTCTTCTAACACCATATACAGTAGTGTGTCATGCCCTATCATGTCACCAGCAACAGGTCCACTTGCGAATCTGCATGTTCCATAAATCTTATATGTCCAAGGCAGAAAAAATGGCATCTTGCCTAGAGATGCCAATAGTAACTCCCTAACAAAAGCTGATATCCCAAGTCTGAAAAGAACAGCTGAACTATCACCAATCATAGTGTTTCTACTGCAGATGAGTTTTCTGTATGAAATCAGAACATCTCTAGCACACAGAAATTAAGACATGGATTCCCTTCAAAAAAGAATATAACACATGGAGCAGAACCTGATCATCGAAATATCGCTCTGATTGTGATGCAACCGAACCAGAGCTTTCACTCTCCCCAGGGCTCCTGTCAGATGACTTGCGCCTCCAGAGCCAAACTCCGGCGATCCATCTCACAACCACCAGACCATGCAAAGCATCACCAGTTGTTGTTTCTTTGGTTTATTGGCCACCATCAAAAGCAGGGTTCATGTATCACACTGAAACAGAAAGCAATGGAGAGAAATCTCCTCAATACACACCACATTGCAGATTACCAGCGTAAGCTGAACACCAAAATATATACAAAGCAACTCGCTTACCAACACAAGATCCGAATCTCCACTGTAATTACCAATGTCTAAAATTTACAAAAAAAAAACTTCTAACAAAGATAACAATGAACAAAATCCAAGCTGGGTTCTTTTCCACTTTCAGCTACCTTATGTTTATATTATCTATAGTAACTAACTTTCAAACGGTGTGTTTTTAAAGACGGGTGAAGATTGTAGTAAAAAATGAACTAAGTTCAGCTGTCCCAGCCAAAGTGGCATACGACCATATTTTTTTTATATGTACTACCTCTCGCGAATAACTAGAATTCAAATATTTAAGACATAAACCCAAAAAGACCCACCTTAGCATTGAGTAGGATCCCGGAAACCGAGAGATGCCACAGGCAAACATGCTTACTGCAAAACACTCCAATGTCAAATTTTATCAAACACAGAAATCCAAATCCGATAGCCCAAGGTGCCTTAGAAAAGAAAATCCTTGTAGAAGAACAATGAAAATATCAAAACTTGACTAGAATCCGCTCCTAAAACCCGTGAATACAATCTCACTTCAACCAGAATCCTCAAAAATGCAGGAGATAGCGAAAGATTTTAGCCAACACCAACGCATTAAATCCACCCAAGAAAATCAAACTTGACATAAAAAAAGAGAAGAAATTAACCACCCAAAACAAAGAAATCTCCGCGCGAGAGAACCAGATTGCAGCACGATCAAAACCTCCCCCTCACCAATCACCAAATCTCATCGAAATCCCATATTGGGGACAAAATGCAGAGTGAAACCCTAACAAACAGGTCCAAGAAAAAGGAACAAGAGAACATCTCCACCAAATTCACGAAGAAAAAATGTTTCAAGAAAAGCAGCACGCAGGAGAAGGGAAATGGGGAGCATTAATACCTGCGACCGCAATTAAAACCGTCGCATGGAGAATGGCAACCATCACAAGAACCATGTGAACACCAGACAAAAGCTTTAGTTTTTTTTTTTTTTTTACTTCTTTCTCCCTTTTCTTTCCTCTTCAATTTCTCTTCTTGGACAGATATCATGCGGAAGCAAGAGAACAAGAACAAGACTCACATTGCTTGCCCGCCCCCCCACACGAACCCAAGCACGGATCGAGGCGCGCATAGAGGGGGAAACAGAAGAGCTAAAGAAGAGGGCTACTGTACCAGACCAGCATCATCCCCGTGTGGAAGAAAGGCCACGGCTTTTGACGCGGGGATCCTCGACAGCGTAGAAATCGTCGCAAGAATCCAAAAATCTCCTCTTTTCTTTTCCTTTTTCTCACCAACTCAATCGGATTGGCCTCTTCTTCGTCGTCTCCTCCCCGTTTCTCTTTCCCGCCCAGGCAGCTCAAATCAGGGACGCCGCACTCTGCATGGTTCTTGGCTCGTTGCCTCCTCTGTCCTCTCTTCCCTATAGCATGACGAGTGAAGCGAAGCAGTGGGCCTATTCTACTCTTCACTGTGTTAGGGCATCCACAATTTATATGTCACCATGAACCTTAAGATGGCCTCACCTACTGTTAAGACCGACTCGTTTTATGTTCTGGGCACCGCTCGACCCTAACATCGGTCTCCCTTGGTAATAAAAAAATGTCTCTCGTGCTCGACGTCCGCGTCTCTCGTGAAATTTCCTCATTTTCTCCGAACCCTTCCGCCTCCGCTCCCATCGCCGCCGCCCCGTTCCCCGCCGTCGCCCCGCGATTCCACAGCCGCTGGCACCGGATCTGACCCTTTGACATCCGTTGGCACTGGATCAGGCCCTTCTCGTCTCAATCCTCGTGCCTTCCGCCTCCGCTCCCATCGCGCTACCCGTTCCCGCCGCGCGCGCGCCAGTGATTCCACGGCCGCGCGCATCGGATCGACCCTTCAGCATCCGTTGGCACCGGATCAGGCCCTTCTCGTCTCAATCCTCGTGCCTTCTGCCTCCGCTCCCATCGCCGCCGCCCCGTTCCCCGCCGCCTGAAGCTCGACAAGGTGAGGATTTGTTTTCTCCCACCGTCCTCCCATGCTTGATTGGTAGTTAATTACTAGAGTTAGTACTTGTGCGTTCATTGTTGTTGCAAAAAAATTATTGTGCTTGTGTGGTTGTAGAGTGCAGTACTTTGCTCTTTCAGTATTTGTGCATTCATGATGTTGGAGATTAACTTCATAGACTGATTGAAATGCAATGGATAAAGTAGTAAAATGATATTGGTTAAGTTACAGTATAGAAGCTGAATGGAATCATCAAGAATACATTGGTAGATAATCTAATCTGATATTACAAGCAGTGCACTACAAGACTTACTAAACTTAAGTTTCATGACCGAACCGGTTCCATATATGCTCTATTAAGTCTGCCTTCAACTGGTGGTGCAATGCAGAATTATGAATATCTGCGTTAATTTCAAGTACCCTAGAAAATACATGAATTGGTCCATTTCCAAGTCCTACTATGGGCGTCGAAGATCTCCCCTCATCATAAGTCTCATCTAATCTTAGCTGATAGTTATCTCTCTCATCCTCAACTATCATATTGTGCAAAATAATACATGCATACATAATATCAGCAAGGTCTTCTTGCTCCCAAAGACGTGCTGGTTCACGTATAATTGCCCATCATTTCTGTAGAATCCCAAATGCACATTCTACATCTTTCCTTGCCGACTCTTGCTTTTGCGCAAATAATTTATGCTTCATAGACTGAAGCATAGAGATTGATTTAACAAATGTTTGATAGGCTTGCTAATTATGCCCCAATGGCTTTTGCATTGCTTTGATGATCTTCTTCTTCCACCTGAAGGCATGTTAGAATTGAACTCTACAGCCACATTCTTCCAATAGTAATCCCCCTTCTGTCCATTACCTTTAATTGGGTCAACTGAATGCATTAGCCAAGCACTAGCCAACCGTATGTTCTCCTCCTCACTCCAATTGCTGCGAGCACCTCTGTTGCCTTCATCAGGGCTGCTACCACTTGAATCTTGGATCTCAATCTCTTCTCTTCGCTGTATTCCTGTCTCTGATCCAGATGTGTTCATGATTGCTCCGAACAAAGGAGAACCTTGAGCAATGGGTGGTGAACCACTGGCTGCAGCTTCAAAGTTTGCAGCTGAGTGCAAAGACCTTCCTTGATGTTGTACACTCTGAAAACTTGGTGAACCATATTGTTGAAAGTTGCCTGGGATACTATAGGGATTGATGTTTGGCATGAACTAAGAGGGTGGAATGTTTTGAGTAAACTGGGATGGTGGGATGCTTTGAACAAACTAAGTTGGTGGGATGTTTTGAGGAAATCGGGATGGTGGAATGTTTTGGCCAAACTGAAATTGGCAAAATATGGATGTTCTGAGATTGGACTTGGAGGCTCTTGCATCAATCTAGTGAAACTTTTGCCTAAATGATCCATTTCGCTGTGGTTCTAACCTCCCTCTCTTCTTTGGTTTATATGCAGGTGAAAGATAGAGGAGCTACACAGGTAGGAGGAGCTCAATAGCTAGAAAATGGCTGCTTCTTCTTCTTTGTCAATGGATACATTTCTTCTTTGTTCTTTGATCTGACTCTTCTTCTTCTTTGTTGAATGTTGGATCACGATCTGCTGCTGCTCTTTGTTGAATGTTGAATACGGCCTGCTTTTTCTTTGTTGAATGTTGGATCACGCATCGCTCTTGTTGAATGTAGTAGTTGGGGATACTGTTCTTCTTTGTTGAATGTAGTACTTGGGGATCACATTGCTTTGTTGTTGAATGTGGTAGTTGGAGGGATAGAGCTGCTGCTGTTGAATGTGGTAGTTGGTAGTTGGCTGGTGGGGAGGAAAGAGAACAACAAGATTCAAAAGAAAATTGTATTTTAATGCTTGTGGCCAGGTCTTTAGCTTGAGGACTGATCTTAAGCTTTTTTTGCTTATGGCCTGCTTAAGTTCAAGCCTGTAATATATAAGGTCAACCTTAAGGTGACTTATGACCCTCTATTTTCATTAGGGCTGTGCATTTTTCAACCGAACCGAAAAAACCGGATCAAAAAAACCGAACCGAACCGGTCAACTCGGTTTGACCGGTATTCGGTATTCGGTTCGGTTTTCAATTTTTGAGTTTTTTCTGGGTTCGGTTTTTTCGGGAAAAACCGGCTAAAAACCGAATAAACCGAAAATACCGAAAATAATCAAATATTATGCCGTCGGTGAGTTTTGAACCCATGACCACAGATTTGAAAACCCCCATGCCATCTATACCAACTGAGCTAGGCTAGCTATGTTGTTCAACTCAATGTATATATTACATATGTACATAAAAGCTCTGGTTTTCTATACTTCAAGTATATGTATTATCGTCTACTTGTCTCGCTAGTCGATATATCGTTAGCAATTCGCGTTAACTTTGGTAAATATGGTATTTACCGATACCGCACCGAAATAAATTGGTATTTACTGAAACCGAACCGTACTTCTAAAAATACCGTATATAACCGAACTACTAAAACCGTATTTGCCGTATATACCGTATATATCGAACCGATTAAACCGAAAAAACCGAACGCACAGCCCTAATTTTCATACACTACATATGCCCTTAAGCAGTAGCAATGCTGCGAGGCTACAACTGGAAGTGTTCGCACGTGGCTCTGCAACAATGTTTCTTTTATTTTTGACCTCTACCATCCATTTTTACAAAAATAACACTCTCTCCGAGCTTAAAAGGTACGGCCAGTGACACGTGTCACTTGTTACGCCGCCGTAACTTGGCAGGAGAGGAAGCACATGGCTAGGCAAGCTGGCACAGCAGACAAACAGCGTGGCACAGCTGGTAGGCGCTACCGAGCTAGAGCTTGCCAAACCGCCCTTGCATGGCATGTTGTTGCCAAGCTACCCAGTGTCGACAAGCTGGCACACAAGCGCACAACGCAGCGGATAGGCACGCATAGGAGGGAATTCGATTCCTCACAGGCAACAACAGCATGTGAGAGAATCTTGTTAATGACACATGCGACATTAGTTCATTTTATTTGCACGTCAATTACATTGCATTCACACGCGCGTATTAAACATGACTCGTGGTCGCATTGCTACCGAGCGAGAGAGAACCCAATGGAAAGGGAAGGAAAGAAAAGAGAGATTTTCTGCTGAGCGAGGGCGCAGGGAGGCAGCATGGCTATGATTACCATCCTTCGCAGTTGGAAGCTTTGTAAAGCTGGTGATTATCTTCACGAAAAGGTGTGCTTTATTTGTATGCGAACAACGTGTTTAATATATTGTTAGCGTTTTATTAGCGTAACTGTGGTTTTGTAATGTGGAATGAGCTAGATGGCCATGTTTAGTCAACAGATGTGTTTCTATACGTTGCCATGTTTATTTATTATAAATAGTTGCAAAAATACGGGCCGAAAAAATAGCTAAAATATTTTTTATGTATTTTCACACATATATATTTTATCGCTCTTACGCGATTACAAAATGACCATTATCCAAGGACCTGGTCTTATTTCCTTAAATTGTTATTGATACCCTCTTGTTGAACTGTAGATAGTCGGATCAGATGACATTGAGTTATGGGACTACTTCATCCATGGAGAGGATGAAGGAGAGTTCGCCGACATACTGCATGACTGATACAGTATGTGTGTTACTGACACCGCCCTATCATCAGGGGACGGAAGACCTAGGAAGTAAATAGGGAGACCTAGATGATGGAAGTCTTCAGGTATGCAAGGATAGCGAGTATATCCCCCGTATCTTTTGCATGGAGCACCGAAGGAGTGCTTCCACCGATGTTCTTCAGGATGCCACCTCACTTGGCTTATACTTGCCTATGCGAGATCCCCGAAGCCACCACGTTAACCTTCCTATTTTGTTAATATCTATCCCTTCGAGAAGGAACACGCTACGATGAGATGTTTGTCCTCGGCTCCAAGGACGAACTCACTCCTGACCCATCAGGTCCAACTCACCGAGCTATAGAAGCCACCTACACTCAAGCTCTAAAAGAGATCTCGGACCTCCGCCAGCTCCTCACCGCTAGTTACAGCTTGGGCGAGACTCTCTGCGCTTAGCTCACCTACTGAAAAGCCCTGGTTGTAGTGGAGCGTAAAAGGGATACCGTAGCCATCGAATTCGAGCAGACTACAGTAGTAGCAGCGATCTACGCTCCAGCTTCCCTTGGACCCCCTATCATCCCCACTAACCCCGCTCAGCCGCTCTGACCTAGCCACTCACTAAAGGACTACACTAAAGGAGCAGCACACGTAAGACTGTGCGGTATCTGCCTATCGTTCTCAACATTGGAGAAATCAGTCAAGCCATAGTTGCTCCAGCTCCGGCTCTAGCTCAACCAGCTACAGTAGCTCCCGTTCTCGCTCTAGTTTACCCATGTACTAAAAAGTAAATGTATAATGTATTATATCCATATGTCAGAGCACGACCTAAGTGTCATGGGCAACTTGATATAAATATATAAATATTATGTAGCCATCTTGGGCCTCATAGTTTATTTTTTATTTTTTCTTATTTGCCTGGTTCTTAGAATCATTTCTTGAGATATCAACTTTCCACAATGAGCGAACAGTATGCACCAGCTTTTCCAACGATTTCACAACATGTAACACCTTTTGCAGCTGTTGATAGCACGTATAGGCTTTCTCGGTGATTTGATAACATATACCAGCTTTTCACAGCCAACGGACAGCATGCACCAGCTTCCCCAGTGATTTGACAACACATATCAACTTTTCGTAGTGAGTAGACATCACACAACATCTTTCATAGTGATTTGACAATAAGTACCAGCTTTTCATAGCTAGCAAACAGCACGCACCAGATTAGATAACACATACTGGCTACACAACACACGCCAGATTTCATAGTGATTTGATAATACGTACCAGATTTTTGTAGCCAACGGATAGCACGCACTAGCTCTCCCTGTGATTAGATAACACGTACCAACTTTTCACAGTGAGTGGACAACACGTGCCAACTTTCGTAGTGATTTGATAAGCTTTTTTACAGCTAGCGGATAGCACGGTGATTTGACAATATGTACCATCTTTTCACATGTAGTGGACAACACACACCAACTTTTCTAGTGAATTGACAACGCGTACTAGCTTTCCCCAGTGAAATAGCAATGTGTTCAATCTTTACTCCCGAACAGTGCCCATCGATCGTCTATAAAGATCTGGTCAACCCCCATGACCAAACCCAACACTCCAATCAAGCTGATCTCAAAACTAGGGGAAGAGGAGAGATACATGACGTCACTACGCCGCTAGTGGGGATGTCGAACTATGGAGAGATATTTCACATGCGAAAATGGATGGCAAAGAAGAAGGGATCATATCCTGATAATTCTACAAGGATGCACCTATGTCGCTAGCGTTTCTATGCCATAATGCGAACGAGACAATCTAGCACATATCATTCGAGTCACACACCCGACAACCGTCGGCTGGGCGTGCTACACGGGCGGTGAAGTTTTGTAAGCGCATTTTTGCTATTTCACATTGTGTATTCCATTTTGTGCATCTCTAACCCACTCCATCCATATCGGTAGAGGACGGAGTACTTCTACTTCTTGCAATAGATAGATGGCTTGGATATGTACGACCGACATTCATCGAGAGGAAATATTGCTCAACTACCCGATGGCACTTGAGAGATTCACACGCTAAAAATCTTACACCCTGGGTGACAGCGAAAAGGACAAGGGTAAGACGCTGGTTATCCCTAAAGCCCCCACTGAACGCTAGTTTATCTTCGACTGGGATAAATCTATAGAAGTTGTAGAAGGTGAATACTAGGACCGAGTTGTCGGACCTGGATTTTTAATCCAGAATCCTCTGTGATTCCAATGCACTATTCCCTGGATCAGTAGATAGTGCTCACAGATACAGTACTGAACATCAAGTACATATCAAGCGAAAACGTAATTATAATAGAATACTTAGACATGGGCCGATTAGGCCAAAAATACGAGAGCAGCAGCGGAAACGAAGCACACAGGTGGAACCCACATTACATGCCCACAGGCAGCCAACTGGGGGTTCACGACCTAGTTCTTGGCCTTCTTATCTACTTCTCCATCCTGACTTGGCGCATTGCTGAAATGTAGCTATACGACTTCTGATCCTGGATTTTGTTATGCGAGTGTGAGCACTCCAACCCCGTGCTCAGCGAGCCAATACACATAATGCAATTATATAACATGTATGTCTTGACAAAGGTAGGCTCAGGTTATTTTATTTGCTGGAAATTGTGACTTCGAAAGACTTAAGATTAAATATGAATAATCCCTAACTTAGCCATTGGACCAAAATTTATAATACCTTTGAACAAGAAATTTTATTGAATAAGTGCAAATCTCATCCGTAACCCAAGTTACTTGTATCACAAACCAGTTTTCAGCGCTATAGCCGTCTAACTTTCCACTGGGACGACACCCAGGACAACACAAACCAGGACAGTCCTTCGTCCTTCCTTTTCCCCATTCCAGATCCCAACCTTTTGAAAATTGTTTTTGAAACAGAACTATATCAGAGTTAAGTTCCCATGTCCGCCCTTAACCGTGGGCACGGCTATTCGAATAGTTTTGACTCTGCAGAGTTTGTACACTTTCACCACAAGAGACAATCCGCCCATTGCCCCACATGATTCCGTGGTCATGCAGTCGAGTAGATTATCACAGTAACTTTTCAACACTATCTAGCTTCAGGGTCTCATCTCACCCTATGGGTCTACCCCACTTGCGGTGGGACCCATTCGTTTGCACGGGATGTTAATCACTATCACTAGCACCTCCAGGCTCCACTCCCCATAGTGCTAGTAAGACTGAGAAACAAATCACCCACCACTGGTGTCCCTTCAGCCCCTCCTTGCTATAGCCTTCTCTCCCCCAGTTTGTGAGATGAGTCCGAAGTTCGGTAGAATTTACTTAGCCAAGTTGCACTTTGCAGACTTGTGATTGTACTATTTTACAATGGGAGGTCATAACCCGATTCGGTCCTTTAACCATCTGGGCGGTTCTACCACAAACCCCACTCTCGTGCACACCGATGCACCACACCCCCAAACCGTCCGCCCAGACACATCCAGAAATTTTGGAAATTTTTGGGGCATAAAATAATCATTTTAAACTTACTCCAACCATTGTCAACCACAACTTTTCCCAAAAACTTGCTCTTTGCATTTGCATATGAGATTGGGGCATTCTCAACACCCCCGAAAACTAAGCATTGCTAAGCTGGAAATTATAAATGTAACTATTTTCTGAAACAATTACATTTATAAAGTTTTTCCTAGGGATATCAAGGTTCACAGTATAATATGCCGGGAATGTACAATAGTGGCATTTATTAAATGGGATAGCTACTAAAGTGGCAACACAAACATAGAATATCACATAAAATAATGGCATGCACTTGATAATTTAAATCTAAATAATTTGCAAAATGGTATTCAAACATGATCAAAGTATTGACTCGCCTGGCGCGGTTTACCACGGTCTTGAGCGCACTCAAAGCTTTCTCGTTTGTTGATCTCGAGCTTCGGGTCCCATCTTCGTCTGGATTTTTGGTCTTGCTGAATCCATTGTTTCTCCGAGATTCCAGTCTCTAATTACGTGCTAACCAATGAAATCCAATAAACCCAAATAACTCAAAAAGAACCAAGTAAAATCCAAATAAAATCAATTAAAACTTTATTACGAATTAAATGGTGACTTTTGGGTAGGATTGATCTGATGCGGAGAATTGACGGAGTCAATGGGGTTAGAGCGGAGTGATGAATGGCGAGAAGGAAAAGGATTGATTATGGCGGGAGGAACGTTCACAAGAATACTCCGCTTTGGGTTTAAAGATGGCGAGGCCTAGCCGGTTGCAAAATACCATAACTCGACCTATTTTATTTTACACTCTTCTATTTATAATTTTATATTTATCAAGAAAGTTCTATGAGTTAGGGTATACCTATGGACAGATGTATGAATTTAACCGAGCATTGTTTTATCAGATTTAGCATTTATGGAGTAAGGCATGCGTTACATATATATCTAAGGTATCCGATTATGGTGACCTAACAAATTAGTCTTATAGTTTATAGTTCTAGCAATTGAAGACGCATTATTCTATGTGGTCCTACTATTAGCTTGTTCATTAAAACATAATCGGCAAAGCTATGTTATTAATCGATGCTCAGGGGATTTTAATAGATGTTCCACATGATCTATCCTGTTAATTATTTGCTACCGACAAATATGAACGCTTGGTGATGACCCTGTGACATATAGGGGTTTACCTACAGCTACCTAATGTCTTTAATTAGCCCCTTTTATGTTTCAAAGTAAATATTAATAACACTCCTTATTATTCTTGATTACTTACCAATCTTTGTGGACATGCCACTATTTCAGATTAGCTCTTTTTAACAGTATTATTTTATTAGAACCTTATTTTGATCCCCATAAATCTATTCCTATTACCACATGTATATATTTGTATTCGTAACCAGACTATATGCCATTGTACTTTTTATTTGGGTTTACGATAATTATTTATATTAGCTACTTATTTTAAAAAGGGCTTTCATGATATTTATATTTTAATTACATATGATTTGCATAATGTATAAATAAGGCCTATCTTTTCAAGTTTGGGTCTTACGTAATTATATGCAAGATGATCTCTATTTATGAGTTTATAGTACCTTACTACTCAAGTTGATTCATCAATAATTGAAGGAGGATTTTCATAGTCTTATGTCTAAAATACTAGTTATGATTTAAACCTTATGATTTACAATTTTTATAACCGTTACTAATTAGTCCTAATGTCATCTCCACAAGCCTTACTACATATGAAGGGAGTTGTGATTCCATTTCTTATGCAACTTTTAATTTCCTGATTACATTCTTATATTCAAGAGCAATCACAAAACATATCTTACCTCATTGCTTCCTAGGTTAACTTTCTGGATTTAAATCTCAAAGCTTGACAATTTCATGGGAGATTGTAGATGGTGCTTATTATCTGGTTGACACATCAGATGGGGCCCATTTGCCATATACCCAATGAGCCAATGCCACTGAACAGAGAGGCAAGCCGGTGTAAAATGTGTTCGGCCGAACAACAAATGGGAGGAAGCGCTGCGAAGCAGAGCGCAGGCGGTGGCGCATTAGGCTGCTGGAGTCGCCGACGAGGGCGGCCGGAGAGAGGCGCTGTCGGAGGCCACACAGACCCGTGGAGCCAAGGGAGAAAGAGGTGGTGGCCACTGGGCGCGCGCGGCACCAGGGCGGTCGGCGGCGGTGCAGGAGACCGGTGGCGGGGCGAATGGGCCGCCGGTGGTTAGGGGAAAGAACCGAGGTGAGCACGAGCTAGAGGGTTAAGAGGAGGCTCACCGTCTTTGTTGGACGAGCCGAGGGTTGCCGAGGTGGGTCGGGCGGCGAGGACCGCGCGCGCGCGAGTGGAGCTCACGCGCGCGGCGAGCCGAGGTGGGGAGGAGCTCCGCGACGGTTGGCGGAGGTCCAGGCGCGAGGAGTTGCTCCCACCGCGAGGAATCGAGAGGAGCTTGGCTATGGAGGAACGGCGGTGGAGACGCATTCGGCGGCGGTGGGAAGAGGGGCAATGCGCGAGCTCGCGACCGAGTCCAATTAACTCGGCGGGGATGTAGATGGGGAGCGAGGCACGCTCGATGCATTCGGGGTGGTGGGCGTCGCGGAAGGCCGGAACAGCGTGGAGGCGGCGGGTGGTTCACGGCTGGGGAAAGAAGGAGCAGGAAGCTTTCTTATAGCCATGGGGAGGAGGCGGTGGTGGCTATAGCCGACGTCGGGCGGTCGTGGCGGATATGCGAGCCATGGCAAGCATGCGCTTGCCACATCCATTTGACCTTGAATAGCCAGGGCTGCGCAGCAGGCATGGGTGAGGCGGCGCTCGGGGAGGAAGAGGCGTGCACGGAGAGAGGAAAGGAGAGATGGGAGTGGGGCGCGGGACCCGCGGCCAGTGAGGAAAAAGTGGGGAGGTTGAAATTCCAATTTAGACATAGGCTGAATTCCGATTTGGAATTTAGTTTATTTTGGTTAATTTAATTTTTGTAGTTAAATTTCAAGCTCAAAACCTTGATTCGTTTGTTTTTTTTTGGACACACGGTTTAAGTTTTTGGTTTGCTTTACTAACTTGCATATGATTTTTGTTTCCCTCTTATATTACATTTTAAATTATTTTGTCTTTGCTATATTTATTTTATTTTTATTATTTCCATCTGGGAGTTATGCTCCAATTGCATAACACGTTTTTGGAAACTTAATTAAAATTGCAACGGAATTTTGAACCCCAGTAAGTTGCAAAATAAAATTTTAAATTATTGGCAATTTTGCTTATTCAAAAATTCAGGATGTTACAGAGTCGCGAGGGTTAAAGCCCATGCTGGAGAGAAGGGAAAGGCACCGGCAGACCTAAATATGTACAACGATTGATTGGGACCATGGCTTTGAAAAGGCACACATATATCTTAGTTGTGTTGGGGTTGATGATTCGCGCATGTTGCCACTTATATCATACGTGCAGTGAGGTAAACATACGCCTCTAATCAAGCCCCACATGCTATATAATTTGCACATTCATTGCGAACTACTTTGTTGATCTACACATAATCTATTACGACAATTGTTTGCAACAACATATCCTTACTACATAACACAGTGAATTTGTGATGGTAGTTCATCTGCCCATCCAAACCCTTTTGCACATTTCTAAAAAATTCTACACACGCGCGAACAAAACATAACAATATTTCTTAATGTGTATCAAAGCGCGCGTTTTCAAGTAGTTTGCATGGGGAAATATTTTTTGAAACGAGTTAACGAGTCGAGCTAGAGCAAAATTCAAATTAACAAGTATAATTAAAGTAATTTTGAACTGAATCAACAAGTTTTTTTCCCACCATTGCCATTTTTTTACCACCCGTGTCTTGCGCCAGCCAAGCCGCCTGTTGAGCCAGCGCTGCTCGGTAGGCACCTGCCGAGTTGTGCCAGCTCGGCAGTGCCTGTCCTGCCGTGCCCACTCGCCTAACCGCTCCTTTCCTGCCGAGCTATGATAGCATGGTAGGTAGCACGTATCATCTACCACACATTCTGAGCTCGAGGAGGGGGCTATTTTTTAAAAAAAGATGCTAGGGGGCCAAAATTGAAGAAAAATGTTAGTACATGGCTATACGTGTGAACAGTTCGTACATCTATTACTTGTGCTGTTAGTCCTGATGTTTTGGACTGCAACTGATTGCTTTCGACTGTACTTTTCGAGACGACAAAGACATTAATATGAATGATATACATGATTTTGACTTATAAAATTGTTTGGAGAATCCGTTTTAACAAACCACATAGTTTGTTTTGACTTTTAAAGAAAAAAAGATAAAGGGTATGTTCTTTTCGGCTGCGGCTTATGGTTTATGGTTGAAATTTTTGAATTTTAGCTGTTTGCGATAGAGATTATGGAGAGAGAGAGATATTCGCTTGCGATTTTGGATGGTACAGATGTTGGGCTTTTAACGTGTACTATAATTAACTTGTAGACTCCATCTTAAAAAAAATACTCCATTTGAAAGTTAGGTACTGTAGCAAAAGCCAAAATCCGTTTTGAGAAACTGAAAAGAACAGGCCCAAAAGCCCAAGGGAGCGGAACTGTTTTAGACCACAGACTACTGCTGCTGCAAATTTGCAGTATTCACTGAACTATTGGAGTAGGAGTACTACTAGTACTGATGTTACTCCACTGGTTGGATTTGATTTGGATTTAGCACACTAATAGGGATCTCCCGTCACAGAGATTACGATTTGTAAGCATGGCGAAGAGTTTGTTTGTTTGTTGATCTTGGTGGTGAACCTGACCTGAATTTTGGACATATATAGCTCCTATGATTACTGAAATTCCAATACTAGCTCTCAGAGCACAAAAATTCCAGTTCTAGCCTCATCCCATCTGGTGGTGCGGTCCCCGACTGCACCACCCCTTTGATGTGACTTGGTGGTGCGGTCCCCGACCGCACCACCAAACCGATCTATGCTTGATGTGACTTGATGGTGCAGTCCCTGACCGCACCACCAAACGGCCGACCGCACGATCTGCCAAGAGGGGGTTAGAACTGAAATTTTTGTGTTCTGGAGGTTAGTATTGGAATTTCTGTAATGAAAGAAGCTACATATGTCCAAACTTCACCTAACCTGAGGGTTCAGATTTATTTTCTTTTTTTTCTCGATACGGTGGGGCCCACGGGATGTAGGGACCACAATGGACAGGTGGGGCCACCTGCAGTGCATTGGGGCCAAGGAGATCCGTTGTATTTGTATGGGGTACCAAGCATCTTGTACACAGAGTGACAAGGCTAGCTCTGCAGTTTTATTTATTTTATTAACTTGGCTAGCTCTGCAGTTTGTTTGGAAAAGATGGTTATTTAGGAAAGTTGGGTTAGAAAAAATAGGAATTGTTCATAAAGATTCGGAGGTTCAGAAAAAAATGTACAAAATGGTACCAAACCAACTAGCACAAAGTTTACAAAAGAAAAAAAATTGTCTACAAAATGTGCCCTCGAACAAGTGGATGCATCCTATACAATCCGGCTTCCTTTTAGATCCTGTTTTAAACAGTATGTGATTTTTATCTTTTAGAAAATAACTTTTAAATAGAGTGGTTTTTTAATATGATTTCTATAAAATATTTATAAGAGTTATTGCAGAAGTCGTTTTAAATAAGATGACTTTTCAATATAAATATCCCTTATACTCTTAATCTTCCTCGAAATCAACAAAAAGACACCTAAAAAACCAAGTCATTTTTGAACAGAACCAAAGAAACAAATCAACATGCAAAAGTGCTTCAAACGATGCAAATTCGTTGTGGTGTCAGAACGCATAGCACCTGGCCAGCTGTGTTTCTGAGCGTTGTACATGACAAACAGGTGGGTGGAGCGGCGGCAGCAGCAGCAGCTCGAACACTAATCAACTGATCGGTCAGCAGACACCTTTGTATGGCCAACTAAGGACTAGGTGGCAGACAGATGATCGTTTTAGCGATGATTTTTTATTTTTAGTTTTTTTACTGTAGTTGACTTTTTTTACTGTAGATAAGTTAGTAGATAGTATAATGAATAATGAAAAAAAAGCTAAAACTAGAAGTTGAAGATGGAAAAACCGAAACGATCACCACTGTTGGAGGCAGGTAGGGATACGGGCCAGAGAGGGAGAAGATGGGAGTACAAAAAGCTTTTTTTTTCTTTTTGCGATCTACAGGCATGGCTCACAATTTTGTCCGAAATGGAACAAAATTTCAGAAATTTCACCCCTTTCATTACCCTCTGAAACAAGACTGATTTGGTCAAATTTTGGCTAAATTTGGCCTTATTTGAAAGTTATCCAAATTTCACCCAAGATTTGGTTAAAATTCATGAAAATTCAAATGCTATTTTAAAATTTCACCCAAAATTTTAAAAAAATTCAAATTTTTGTCTCTTTCATTTGTTTCACTGCCTGGCAAATTTTTTTGCAATCCGATGTATTTTTCCCTGTCTACACGTGATTGGATGGTCTGCTCGTTTGATGACACTCAGGCACTATTTTGTCTTTTGGCTTTTTTCAAAGTTAAAAGGCCTTACTCTAAACAGTTTTAGTTTCTAATTTTTTATTTTATCTTTTTTTATTTTTAGAGCTTTTTTCATTCCCCACCTTATTTTTTGCATTATTAGTGATGATATATATTTTTTATTTTTTAAATTAATTACTCAGAAAAAACTAAAAAATAATTATAGTAAATTTTCAGCCGCTACAATGCAAAAAGCAAGAAGCCAATAGCTAGAGGCCACACTAAGTAGAGCCAAAAGCCAAACGTCGAAACGGGACGTCTTTTTAAAGTGAATTATCTAAATGGCTTCCTGACCACAAAACTATATACGCTATCTATGTTAACGTCTTTGTCATCTACTGTCATGTCGAAAAGCACATATAAAAGTCATTAACCACAGTCAAAAGCCGTCAACCGTAACCAAGGGCGAAACTAGAATGAAAATGACCGGATTCACCACTTCATCATGCATATAACAATATATATAATTTTTAAATAATATTATACTAAATAGTAATGTGTCCATCAATTTTTAATATCAATACTTCAGCATAAACGATGACAGCATATGATGATGAAGAAATAGTAGTCGAAATACTTACCAAAATTAAGAAGCCCAATAACAATATTGGTTAGTCGCAACAAACTGAAGTAACTAGGACAAAACCACAAACAAAAGTTGGCCGGTATTGGTAAAATATATCATCCAACCTCAATAGACCTTTAAAAGAGAACAAAATTATTTAAAAATTTTTAAGTAAAAAAGTAGAATAATTAAATATAAGTTAATTCATTACCTTTTAGTATTTACGTATTTCAAATTTGTAAAGCGACGAACCATAATATCATTGGTAATTTTCGTTAATTCTTGTTAGTATATTATTTATAAAATCATCACCAATTAACTGAAAAAGTCATGCAACGAGCTAGGTCGCTTTTCCAAAAATCAAAATTGAAACACTAAACCTTAACTATACATTTCGACAAAAATCAATCAACAATCATCACATTGAAACCCTAACACATTTAGACCATATTCTTGAAACAAATTGGAAGAATTAAGACAAATTTAGAGTAAAGTACATACTGGTCGGATGGACCTAACCTTCCTTCAACCGGCGAGAGCGCGAAACAACATGGATCAAGCGGTGTTGCGGTGAGATGGCATTGGTCGCTGCCTGGCTGGGTGCAGCTGTGCGCGGATATGGTACACATCTCCTAATTGACCATACGAAATGAATAGACGTCGATGGCTGCTATGAGGTGGCATGCTTCGAGATTGACTAAATGAACGTCATGGCCTGTTGCAGTCCTCTCTCTTAAGCTGGCTTAAGGTCTATCTCGGCCTGCTGTAGCTGTCTCGTGAGCTGAGGGAAGCGGAGGCTCATCGTGGACTGCTACGAGCTACTGGAAATTTAGGCCGTTAGTGCTTCCTTCGTTAGGCTTCAAAGAAAAAAAATCGAGCGTACTGAATTTAGGCTAGAGTGTTCACACATATATTGAAGGTGTTAACCCTTACTAATTTTTTTAGATCCGATATCCCGTGGAGCCCATAAGTTGTTCCGCCCGTGGCCGCAGCAACACCCGAAATGAGTTTTGTCACTCGGAGCTCACTCAACTGTTCATCACGGAGGAGTCCTGACTGATAACCATCAAAGACCAAACTAACAACTGTCTGATGGGCCTTTAAACTTTTGCCAGCAGATTACTAGGCAAAAGCAACTCCCATTTAATTTGTCCCTACAAAAAGGCTTTACTGAAAAATGATAATGTACCTAAATGATTTGTTGTCAAACAGAAAGAAAGAAATAGTTGGTGATAGGATGCATGGCAACAGTACCTATTGTTGCACTCTAAGCTTCTTTGAGGCCATATGACAAGGTCTTGAAATGAAAATACTGCCATTTTTACAAAAAAAATCTTACGGAATTTCTGCGTTGCAAACAAAGACTAAGTTATTGCAAACATAGGCTGGAAAAAAAAATCAGCTCACCATTTTCACGCCATATATTCTACTAGCAGTCTAGCACTAGTAGAAATCTCAAACACGGTTTAAATTAAATTGGTTCTCGCTTTCAAGAACAGGCCCACTATGCATTGTTGCCGGATGAAGCCTAGAAGGTGAAAAAAAAGGGGATAAAATTCTGAACCGAAGTCAAATGTAGCTACACTATGAAATTGCAGACGATGGCATCATCACACCAACCTGAAAACTGCCTTTCAAGTTATGTACAGAACAACATCGGTTGCAGGAGATAAAAGAGAAGAAATGATCATGAGATTCCAATCCACACAAGCTAGCGTCACTTGTCCATGACACGAACACAAGGAGATTAAGCAAAGAGAAGACAAGACCAAATGTAAAGCTCACATCAAAAAGCTTCACTTGCATTGCATGCAACCCATGGGAAGTAGACACCTGAACTCTTCAGATTTATATTTTCTCAAACAGTATCATACACCAAACTCTCATCACGGTTCCATTGAAGGATTGGAGGTCCCTCTAATGGGGACACAAGACCCCATTGGAGGTTCCTTTGGGAAAGAAAGAAGGAGGAATGGATAAAGGTGGCATGGAAGGTAAGCACCTTAAAATTGAGGGTTTACCGGCTTACTGTTCGTCTTGTTCATCTCAAAACAAAAAGAAAAACAAAAGCTGTTTTGTCGTTTGTTCATGTGTGTGTCGGCCAATCTGATGATCTTTGTTTTGCGGGACGTTTTTAGTTTATCTCTTGCTGACGCAAAGTGTGAAAAACGGAGATTGATCGGATCTCCTGTCTTTAGATCGAGATGAACACTCGAACCTTACCATGGTAGTTGTAGCTGTCCTTTGAAAACGACCACTCCAGACGGGAGTAGATGAGACGAGATGAATATTGAGTGTAAACGAAAAGTTTTTACTTCCGAGCAGGAAGGTGACTTAACAACCTGGGAACGAAACCAAGACGAATAATTCTAGAGATATTATTGGAGCGTGAGAGGAAAAATTATGGTGAAAATAATACAAAATAGTTAGAGAAATAATTTTAGAGATAAATTATTGGAGATGTTATCTTTAAGGGCATGTACAATAGTTAGGAAGTTTGCTCTCTCTAATACCTTCTACAACATCATCTAGAGATGATCCAAAAGACAACTTCTCCAATAAATTATCTCTTAGCATTGTATCCACACAATAAATACAGACAATATTTTACATATTTTTCTTATTGGGACCCACCTGTCAGATAAAAAACCACCCGACCGCCCCACCCTCTTCTCTCCCTCCCCTCCTTCTCTTCTCCCACATTGTTGGCCAATTCTTCACCCTCATCTCACCGACCTCCCCTCCACCCGAATGCTGTCGGCCTCCCCTCCCACTCTCACACTGCTGTCCTCCCCTCCCTTCCTCTGTTGGTCTCTGCCTCCTTGCCTACCCCTCTATTGTTGGTCTCTGCCTCCCATGTCGCCATTAGCCTCCCCTCCCCTTCCACCGTCGGCATCCGCCTCCCCGCCCACATCTTCGTCGTCGGTCTCCACCTCTCCACATCCCCTTGCCACCACCTGGCTTGATTATGCCAGATTTGGCCACCCACATCCAGATCCGATCATATCTGCCCATCTCTGACTCGCCAACGTTCGCTGCCATGCTCTTGGTGGCTCCACGCGGCCATCCCCATCATCGTCTCGATATCTTCACGGCCATGGTGGTGGTCACTCCAACACCTGGGCCCATAAATCATGTGGGGAAGGAGACAAGCTCACCCAACAACGTTTAAGCCTTCTCTTGGTGCCATGGTTCACAAGTCCAAGACGTTTGCTCGTGAAACGATACCTTCTCCTCTCTCTCTCCCCCCTCCCCTCTCTCCTCCAGGTAAGCACAATTTTGATATAGCAACCCTTACGGCCAGTTGACGGTGGACTATTGGAGATGCCCAAAGTTGGAGTTCTTACCATAAGGGTTGAGCTATTAAACATGCCCTAAATGTTTTTGCAATTTCCAACGCGTTGGTATGGGCATATGCATCCTGCAACACACATGCATGTGGAGTTTAGTTGTGGTGGTTCCATACGTATCGGGGTGCCGGGTCTATCACTTAGAACATGTACAATGGTATGACGTCAGTTGTCTGTAAGCTTTACCACATAGGACACGAGATGATGTGGAGGAAAGATAAGGAGCATAGAGAATTGGATCGTCTCTTGTACAGTAGCTGACTATAACACAAGAAGCAAAACATATTGTACATTAAGGAGTTGTCTATAAAGACATGTAAAAAAAATAATCTATTGTAAGAACTGTGTTTGTTGTTATCTATAGATGCCATAGACAGTATTATAGAGATCGGTAATCTATACTGTTATGCATAGCCTTATTCATTTTACTTGGGAACAACGATTCATCTCGGAGTGGATAGAATGGTACATTGATGGGGAAGATCAAGGGTGTGTTTGGAATGAAAGGGTATCACACCAAATTTGTACAATTTTATAGAAAACAATTTAGTTTCATGTGGAAGCTAAAGTAGCTTGTGTCGTACTCCTCCTGTCATGTTGCCACTTAACAAAGAAAACTCTCTTTGATTTTTTGCTCTCGAGGAAGGAAAAGATCCAAAGTAGGTTCTTTCCTAGGTCTTCATATGAAAAACAAAAAGGATGGCGTCTCTTTTTTTGTTCTTTTTGAAAACAGGGAACTTAAAGAACACTATTACTTCAGCATTACTACAGATTTTGGGGTATTTCACTGTGTTTGTATCCTTAGCTCGCACGAATATCGAAGGGGTTGGCTCCGCATTCCATGGCGCCATTAAAACATCACTAGGAATATGTAAATGTGATTGGTAGTTCCTAGTATCTTTGTTTCTCGAGGCAAAATGTACATAGGTTCTCTTTGTTTTATGTTGGAGAAAGTCCAAATTACTACCTTCAAGTATAGCCTAAGTCTAGATAACCCCCTAAAGAATGAAAAGGTTTACTTAATCCTCTGTATTTGCTAAACCAGATCAAAGTTCACCTTTTACTCATCTCCAAAACTGGTTTTACTGAGTTGACCGGTTTTGTTGACTAGAATTGACACATAAGCTATCCTACATGGCAATTGGACTGCTGTGATTTGTTTTGAGAAATAATCACGATCGGCCTGCGCTTTTTCTTAACGTCCAGCTAATACTTTTTCGCCGAATGCACGCTGCCTATTCTTCTTCTTCTTCAGAATTCACGGCTCGCAAGCACAAGAACATCAGCCTCTTGTTTCTTTCCGAAGCTTCACGCTCCGTCTCAATTTTTCTATGCCGCCAAGAGTCACGACGTTCTACTTTGCCACTTCTCTGCTTGGAACGAATCGCCGCCGCCTTGATCCTTTTTTTCTCACGTGAACTACCTCCAAAACAAAGCTCACCTTACGTGTGTATGCATATAAACCAACATGCAAACCAAAAACTGCCTGCACACATGCAAAACCAGTTTTGAAGATAGGTAAAAGGTGAATTTTGATCTGGTTTAGCAAACACAGGGGGTTAAGTAAACCTTTTCATTCTTTAGGGGGTTATCCGGACTTAGGCTATACTTGAGGGTAGTAATTTGGACTTTTTCCTTTTATGTTATGCTATTGTGCTTATTTTGGACGCGTTCGGAATAGCGATGGTTTTTGATTTTTGCTGAAATTTCACTGTAGTTGGCTGATTTTTTTACTGTAGCTGAGTGACATATTAGGCATAATTAAAATTTTAAAAATATAAAAATAAAAACAGCTCACTAGTCTAGAGCGGACAATGCAAAGGAATACGAGAAAAAAAATCGAAACGCAAAAAACCAAAAAACAAAAAAAAATTTCACTACGTGACAAAAGTGCTACAATGATTTCGTCGCTAAACAGTGAAAAAAATCTCTGACTTGAGCGGGGCCTTTAGTCTCCAAGATGTGATTTTGATAATTACCTATTCAAAATTTATATTAGTACGGATTAATAAAATGTTTCAAATAGCATGGGAGTGGTTGTTTAGAGGATTTTTTTTCAGAAGTGAATTCTATAGGAAAAAATTTCTATACGGCCCTTTGAAATAAAAGAATGGGTTCCTATAGGTTTTTTTTAAAGATTCTTAGAAACTCTAACACGAGGTTAGGCCTCAGCCCTCGTGGAGAACCAATTAGTGAAAGTTTTTTTAAAAAAATTCTCAAATCATTAACAGATGTAGGGGAGGGCATGTTTTGTATTTTTGTAAAACTTGAGGGTCAAACTCAACCGCAATTGTAAGATATTGAAAAATACAACTTTTACATCAATAGCGGTTTACATTGTTAATAGAGTATTTGTGATTTTTATATCTTACAAATACGATTGAGTTCGATATTAAAATATCGTACAGATACAGAACATATCGTCTCACACACTAGTTTTTTAGAAGTTTCGAAAACTTTCATAGCTTGTTTCCACGGGCTTTCAACACATATCACTGGAAATTTGGCCAACACAGATAACTTCTTTTAAAAGAAAATTTAATGCAACCCTCAAGTGCGCCAAGTGATCGTATATATATACGTCAATCAATAACAAGACCTAAAGGCATCTCCAATAGTGCCATATCAGTCGTTAGTTAGCTCTTTCACATCAGCAAAATCCTAGATGAAGGTGAGAGAATGAGGAGAGAGGAGGGTCGTCCTCTCCTCACGCGACGGGCGCTACACACGAACCAAGACCAAAGCGATGAGCGAACGCCCTCTTGGAGCAGCGGTGTCCGCTCCCCACGCGGTTTGTGGGGCCAAGCGATCGTACGGCCTGGATGCAATAAAGATATGACACGCTCGATGGCGAAGGGCAGTGGAGAGAGACACAAACGCCAGGGCGACATCACCAAGTTGTGTCCTCACCAGATTAGGCGGCCACGACTTTGATCCCATTGAATCCGGGCATCGACGAGCCAGATTCGATGGCCATGGTTTCGTTCCTATCGAATTTGGGTGTCAACGAGCTGGATCTGACCGGATTCATACATACTGACGACAATTTTGGAGGTGGGGGGTTATGAGCTTAGAGATGGCGGCTAGCGGGGGCGAGGGGGGGAGTTGGTGGTCGGCGGCGGCGAGGTTGGGGGGCATGGTGAGGGGAGGGGGTGTAGGCAGGCGCGGCGAGCCGAGAGAGGAGGGGGCGGAGGGCGACGGCGGCAAGAGCTCTTCCTATTGTGAGGAAGGAGGATAACTTAGATATGAAGGATGAAAGGAGTGATACGTGGGCCATCAGTTGGAAAAGTTATAAAATGATATTGTGTTCCATGCCTAGAGACAAACTGATAGAGTTGTTATCTCTTGTATTGTTGATAGATTATGCAAACTTATTTAGAGACAATCTAAGATAAACTACTGAAATGTCTGAAGTACTCCATATATCTGGTCTTATTTCTTGTACCAACATAAAGTACACTACTGTATATCTCACTTCTGTTAGAAAGACGGCGGAAGGTACATTCATTATCGGTCAATCAATCCATCAATGATACTATAAATTGGAGTAATAATGAGCGGCAACATACTCCCATCTTTTTTTGCAGTAGTCATTGGTACGTGATGATGGCACATGTCCATTGTCCTGAAGCTACTAACCCTAGGCTGGACTGATGGAAAAGCACCTGCATTTGCATTCTCCTTCTGAGAAAAACAAAGTACTTATCCGTAAACATTTTGTAAAGTGTAAATTTACAAATTAAGGGAGGGAAAAGAGTTCACCACTTTGTGTGTTGGTCCAGATGTGCTTTCATGGTGTTCCAACTTTCTGCTGGCAAAATGTACCAACAGGAAGGTGGGGAAAAAGAAGCCTTGCTTCTAGGGTTGAGCTTGAGGCCCATAAATTTATCTTGTACGCCACTAGGCATGCATTGCCAAGTGATGGGGAATAGTTGCACGTACCAATCTTGCAACTAGTAAGAAAGGAGTCTCAGCTCTCGAAACTCTAGGCCCCGCTCGGGAGAGCGTTGGGCGCTGTCGTTCCGTGTTGGCGTTGAGTTCATTTGTTCACTTTTTGTTTTTTCTTTTCTTTTTGATTTTGTGTTTTTTGTGTTTTATTTATTTCCGTATTCTTTTGTATTGTTCGTGATGAACTAATATGTCATTTCTATTTTTATTTTTAAAAAAATTTAATTATACCCAACAAACCAACTCAGTTACAGTAAAAAAACAACTAGTTACAGTAAAAAATCAATTAAAAGCCATCACTGCTCCGAACGCTACCTTAACAAAAACTCTTCTGTTAAAAAGAGAGAGAAAGGAATCTACTGCATCAGTCGCAGGCTCACAGCCATCACAAATTCACACGTACTGCTCCTGTGCCTGACAGGTGGGGACCGCATTGGCATCACCAGTCACCCCAGGCCCCAGCCACTAGTGCATGGTATTCTGATGGATCTGTGGAACTATCGTTGTCCTTGGAGCATCCCGATGCCATGTAACCAGGGCTTGTTTAGTGCATTGGCCCTTTCAGTTTTCACTCTCTAACAGTCAAGATTGACACATGCAGAATGCTCATAGAGGAAGTTCTTTGCATCACACGTTCCTTCCAGCAAAAGAATGAACGTGTTGTCACTACCAGCTGTGATTAAGCTATTTGACATGTTTGGCACAGAAATCACCCAAGAATAATAAGCTTATAAATGAAAAGTTCAAAGGTCATGAATCATCTTGATGAGACATGCCTCCTCAAAGGATAAAAAGGAGCAATGGACTGGTAGTTGTATAGAAAAAGAAGGCGGAATGTTGCTTTCAGAAGAAAAAGAAAACATGGGAAAAACTGTTAACATGTCAATGTATTGACAAGAAAAGAAATGCTGACTGACGAGTTATCACATAGCTTTGGGAACAGATGTAAAAGGCATAGGCATTAATCCAAAATCGATGCTGTACTATACAGATTTCATTGAGCTAAATTTTGCAGCAGCAAGCTAATAGTAAATAAACTGCAATAAAAGATCCAAATTTGACTTAATACTCCCGTGAACCACACCATGCACTATATAGGAGATAAATATATT
This sequence comes from Melocanna baccifera, assembly GCA_036346265.1. Classification (NCBI taxonomy): domain Eukaryota; kingdom Viridiplantae; phylum Streptophyta; class Magnoliopsida; order Poales; family Poaceae; genus Melocanna; species Melocanna baccifera. The sequence continues at coordinate 19,139,138 of CM070707.1, read as the reverse complement.
CATCCTGCGCTATATAGGAGATTAAATATATTCATCCTTTCTCATAAATTGCATATACACATATGGTACGTCCGGTCAGGAGATTACTTCTGAAGTCACCACCAGATTTATGGAGATCAAGAAATAGTTGTAAAAGGCATGTGTTTCACCACATCCGTGAAACTGTGAATTTGCGTGCGAAATGAACAGGAGAAATATAGTTCCAGGCTTCCTTCCCAGTATAAGAATTGACCTCAGTTAATCGGAAAACTTGAGACGGTCAGCTGACTGCTTGGTGCCTTCAATGACCTTCATTTCTTCATTAGCCTGCAGATGAACTAAGGCATGTGATCCTTTTGTGCATATTAGCTGGAGAGCCAACAGCCAAGCGTTGGAAATTATTTATTTCTCTAGAAAATCACACTTTACAGCGTTTCAAGTAAACCATCACTGCAACGCCTGTCAGAACAATTGCACCAGCTATCAGCCCATAATGAGCAGGCGTCAACTGACTTCTCTGGGAAGATATCAACTCCGGTGATTGTTTTGTCACTTCAAAATTGGAACCTGACTCATCAATGTGCAACCTCAAGGCCTGAAAGTGAAAATTTCACTCTAGTGAGACAAAAAGGTATAAGCAAATGGCCAAGATATCTCGCAATGGCAGAAGTGAAAGATCAATCTACAGTGCAATTGTACAGAGGATAATACATTAATACCCAAACGACAACATTTTAAGCAGACAAAAAAACCATCTAAATAATCAGGTAAAGAAAGACCTTCAATCCTGAAGATTTGGCATGGAACACAGCACTGGCAAGATCAGCATCCATAGTGAGCAGCACCCTATCGCCTTCATCATCGTCATACTACATAGAAATAATAGTATGGTTGGGGCAAAATGTAATACATGATTGTTTAGCTCTAAATCAGTGAGTGCTCTTCTCGCAACAGCTAAGGATTTGTAATTCATGGGACTAATTAGATAGCAGTACTGCTTGAGATAGCTAGTGTTTTCAAACAAAGGTTGTTGGTGTCAGTCCACTTACAAATTTCTGCATAATATAGGCAGCGTTGTATATAGGAATATAGGATCTCATATTCAATTCAATGGTGGTCGGCAACTACAGGATACTAACTGAGATACAGAAATGAGGTGACATAAGATAAAATGGATGCTGATTAGGTGCTTGCTTCTATCTTGAAATTACATCATGAATTCTCCATCAAAGGTAACATAGAAAAGCTTGAATTTGAGGATCAGACACTGATCACCTACTTCTCCCCTTCAATATGCCAATGAAAAGTTGAAAACATGAGGATGTCAAATTACTCAAGCCTACCAAAAGTTGAACTGTGCCCTTTTCGCCACCAATACCTAACCTTTGCATTACAGAAGACACAAGCTCATCTAAACTCTCTGAACCTGCAGAAATGGAATGAAATGAACTGTTGGAGCAGTACAACCACAGATGCCTTTCAACCAACTTTAAAGTCAGTACGTACCACATGTAAATCTATGCATACGTCCCTTCTGGTCCTGAAGCTTAAAGGCAAAAGAATTGCCAACAACAGGAGGATAAATGCTACTCCTGCCATCTCCAACCTCTGATGGCACCATTAAAGATATTTCGCTGAGCAATGCAACAATGCAGGTAAGCATTGCATTTGAGCAAAATGTAAAAAAGACCACAAGGGAAACATCAATTACCTGTGGCTATCAAATTCCTCATTCGCAGGCTCCAAAGCAAGAGCAGAGTCCCAGAACTTCTGCATTATTGTGTTTGCCACATCATTTGCAGTTCCAGGACCTCCTTCAACCTTCAGAGAAAGCATATTAGATGGACCAAGAGTGCCATGAAAATCCACAGGTAAGTGTCCACCCAATACAAATAAAAGTGTAGAGTAAAAAACAATACATATGCATGTGCACACGTGCGAGACACACACAGGGAGGGAGGGAGGGAGAGACCATTGAAATGGCTGCATGGGTAAGTTGTAGAACATCCAAGCAAGCAGCAACTCTCCCATCTATTCATGGAGAGTTGAAAATTCTGTGAGATACAAAATGCACATAATAAACAAGGAAATTTTAAGTCGAGAAGAATCAGGTTTTACCTCCATCAAGAACAGGAATATGCAAGAATTTGCCATCATGCATAATATGTAGTGCATCAAGAATTGATATATCTAATGTAGCACAATCAGGGTGTGCAGTCATTACCTTGAACAAAATGGTAAATAACACTGTGAGTCTAGAATGAATTATGTAAACCTTCAGCACCTTTTAAAATAAGGAATCAATCTAGAGAAGAAACCTTTTCTACTAGAGTTAATTCTGGAGAAAGATTTTGTGCAACAACACGCATAAGCACATCCTTTGAGCTGAATTTCACAATCATGTATTCATTAGTAGCTTGACTAGAAACAAAAAAAAAATTGACAACAGCTGACAAAAGTTCCATAAAAAATATGGAAAATTGGAAATGCTTACGTAAAGATTCCTTGCAATGAATTTCCGGTAGTGATAACCACCGAATTAACTCGTAATTCACGCATTTTTTGGGCTGCTACATAAACAGGATCTGAAGGTGAAACAGTTGCCACTCTGCAAGTTAACATAGAGGTAGCTTCCATCATCCAAATCACCTTTGCTAAAAATTAACCAAAAAGAAGAAGCAAAAAAGATCATATACTTTGTGCTCTCCGTGATAATGGTTGACAAAGAAGGTTTAAACATCCGTTCTCTTAGAGTTTCTATTAAAGTGTAAGGAGCTGCATCCACAAATAGTAAACACATTAATTTGGTCTGCTAAACAAGACCATAACAAAAAAATGCTAGTTAAGTACAACCAATTTAGAAAAAAAAAGTACAGATTAAAGTATCCAAGATCAAACTTGGTTCCAACTTCCAAGTTGATATGATGTGAAAAAAACTAGATATTATTAATTATTCATCAAACATAGTTCACATGGCTACAGTATACATGTTCTGTTAGTTACCTCATACTTGTGTATGAATGTGCTTCTAGAGTGAAACAATGAAACGGAAAGAATGAGAGATAGCGACATGATATACAACACAAGACCTGAGAAGTTGCCTCCTAATTGATGCTCAACCCCTTCTACCGCAGCTGCTAGTGCACTTCCTTGTTCTGCTGCCTTTTCCAGTCTTGATATTGCATCATAGAGGCATTTCGCAATGTCCAGCATTGCAATAACCTCACCATTTTCCACCACTGGGAGGTGTCTGAATTTCCCTAAAACCAGAAAAGACCATATCAACTTATAGAGAGGAAGCAAACATCTCTGGAAATAAGCATTTATGTGAAAGACATGAAAACAATCAGCATCAACATACATAACATTTGAAAGTTATGACCCAAAAAAAACTAGAGATCTAACCACATTAAAAAAAACTTTTCTAATTTAAATCAAAAAAATGATAAGAGGGCTAGTTCTGTCATTACCTCTCTTTCAAACTAATGTGGCAATTTCAGATATATAAAGATTTGGTAAGGTGAGTCCAAGTTGTTACAATAAAAAGACACCAAATAATTCCCTGTAAGGCTGTAACAATAAACATGGTGGTTTATAGCATTTCTGTTACTTATTTATTAACATGTGAATTTATATCCTCAGTATATACAGATCATTAGGGTTTTCTATTGTTCATACTTATTCCCTATTTGTTTCTTAGAATACGTTTAGTTTAAAAGTTAAAGGTTTGTTTGTTTAATTGTCATTCAAAATTTGTCCTTTGAATTCAAATCCATCTTGTTACAATTACTAAATGCTAACACATTAGGGGTTGAAATTATGCAACAGCTAAGCCTTTTACAACACACACTATAGAAAATTTCAATAAATCAATGAGAAACTCAATGTTGGAAAAAGTCATGAAAACTAGAATGTTGCTCAGAAGTAAAAAACATGTTAGAACGAAAATGTCAAAAAAAAATTGAAAAGGAAAACTATAAGAACTAAACAAACTGCAATAAATAAGAGAAAAAAGAAAGGAGCTAAATGGCTAATACAAGGCCTTGGCTGAACTAATTTTGAAAGGGGGATTCTACTGCAACCACTGAAAGATCTTGTTGCCGGTTGACTCTTTTAGGGAAGGAGTAAATTATGATAAATGAAAAAGATAGATATAGAGTGAAAGTTCATGGTATCATTATCCACAAAAAAATCTCGAAATAAGTAGAAATAAAGACAGCACAAATTACAAAACATATGAAAATTATTCTCTAACAATTTGATAAAAGTTATAGGATGTGAATTTGACTGACCCAACCAGAAATATCTGAACCAAACAAGCATATCACTGGGAGCCATTGCTAATACTTCAAAATGCTAGGCCACATATACCTTGCACCATTTTCTGTAGTGCCTCGATAGCAAGTGTGTCAGCCATGACGTACAAAGGGTTTCGTGTCATGATCTTGGAGATGATTGTTTGCTCAACCCGCAGCCCCTCAGCAATCACCCTTGTAGCTATGTCCTGCATCCCAATTCAGAAAATAAGGACGAAAAGAGGAAGCCTCTTGTTCAGTTCAACCCGTTTGGATGCTACAGCATTTAAAAACTACAGTTTTTGAAAACTACGGTTTCTGATGTGTAAGGCACGAGATACTACAGTTCACAAATACCACACTTTTTTGCAGTATTGAGAAAAAACCAACGTGTTTCGTATATGCAATATTCACTATAGTATTTGTTTAAAAAATTATTTTTAGATTAGCTAGCCATTAATATAAAATATTGACAAGTTAGATACATGCACTTTTGCTGTACATATCTTTTACGTCCCCTTACAGCTCCAGTTTTCTATTTGGAAGATTAATAAATGACATAAAGCCATCTCTTGTTCAACATTATTCAGATATGCCTTGAAGATGCATGCGAAGGCATGTATGTGTTAGGGGCGGCTATACCATATACAGATGAGGCACTAGCGGCATCATTTTTTCTTAACCAATTCTAGCAGCAGCTAGCAGATAGCGCGGAAAGGCAGGGGTTGGCTTGGTTTAGAAAAAAAGAGGTCAAGAGTATATTTTTAAATACTCCAAAAATACCATGGTATTTGGGATACTATAGTTTATAATACCACATTTTCTATTGCATCCAAACACCTCAAATTTTTTGATACTATAGATTTTTCGGAAAACCACGGTATTCTCTAAAAACTACAAACATACCATGTATCCAAACAGGCCCTAAACTGATTATAAGCCATTTGACATGTAGTAGTAACAGAGATGGCTGAATCAGTCCAACAACATGGTTCAACACATTACAAGCCAACGATTCATGCAATAATATTCAAAGAATCACATGAGGTTAAAAAACTTTATCAGAATATGTGTTAACGTCATTCTGCCTAAACATTACCCCTTTTCGGTTCAAAACAGTAAAAATAAGTGTACTGGCATCAGTTTCAAATTAGAAGCGTCAGTGTTTTAAACAAGAAAAATGTAACAAACAAATTGGGCAGTTAAGCTATAATAAAACATAACGTCCAACCTAAACATGCCTTTGCTCGAGCCACTCGATGCAGACACAAGCAAACTTTTATGGGGCCTCGTAGAGTACAATTCAGAGCATGGACTATACTATTTTACCTACAAATACTTTTTAAGCTCCAAACCTCTAATCAATAACCACCACAAGCATCAACAATGATTCCAAAGAAGAAAGATCGATCACCTTATCGGTGACGATGCCGGATAGGAGGCCGTTCGCGTCGGTGAGTAGCACGGCGTCGACCCGCCTCACAGCCATCCGCCGGCACGCCTCCGACACCGTTGTACCCTCCGGGATCGTCAGCGCCTTCGAAAGACGCAGCTTCTTGACCGTCCTCTCCCCTCTAACGAAACCCAGACCCAGAAATAAAATCCAACATTTTAGTGAGAACCGAGGCGGAAAGAAGAGAAAAGTAGGAAGCTTTGGGGGCGCTTACCCGACGTGGTTTGGAGAGTTGGGCTTGGAGACCTTTCCGTTGCCGTTGGTGGTGGCGGCAGAGGCGGCGGAGGGATCATCGGACTTCCGGGAAGAGGCCGCCGACGGCGGCCGGCTGCGCGTGCGGCGGTTCGGCGCTACGGCGGCGGAACTCATTACTCCGGCGGCGTAGGTTGCGGTGGAAGCTCGGCGAAGTTAGGATTACGGTTTGGAGATTGCAGTGTCAGGAAGCGACGGCGGCGGCCGGGAATGTTGGAGAAGGGGAGAGGCCGCTGGTTCTATTGGGCTTCCTTGCTTGTGGGAGTTGTTTTACATTTCGGTCCCTTAGTTTGCGTTAATGCGAAAGGATCCTCTCCGTCCATTGCAAAACGTACTCTAACACCAAGGTTAACGAAGTTGGCTGAGACGTACCATAGAACAAGGTTGACATGTAAAATTCTCACAGTTATCTTGGAAAGACGAGAGAGGCTATTTGCACACGACCAGGCTATCACCAGAGTAGAACTAAATGGCCACGTTTATGATTTATAGCTTTAAGAAGAGGTGATCAATGGGCTGGATTTTAGCATGTCGGCTCACTCGTTTATGAATTATAGTTTTTAGTAGAGGTGGTCAATGGGCCAAGTCTTAGCGTGCCGGCCCGCGGTTCGGCATTGTTGGCTCGATCCAAGCACGGTACGACCCGTTTAGATCATGGATCACATCGACACAGTCCGGTAGACCATATCATGTCTGGGTCGAGTGGGAGGTACGGCATGGCTCGATAATGGTCGTGGGCAGTGCCGACACGGTATGGCTCAGCCCGGTGAAAAATAGTGGTTTTTTACCTTTATTTACCGTTGGGTGTAAAAAAATTCAAAAAAAAAGTAAAAAAATTCAAAAAAATATGGAATTTTTTCTATAAATAGGGGGTGCATCCGGCCTTCATTCTCTAATCTCAAACCTGACTCTCATCTCTCTGTTTAGCTGTGAAAAAATGGTAGTGTTTGCCTAAATTTAGCAAAATTAGTGAGAAATTCTTGTGAAATTCAGAAAATTAAAAAAACTTTAAAGAATTTTTGGAAAGTTCCAGAAGAAGTAATAGTGCTGCAAGTCCTTTCTTTTGAAGAACCGGAAGTTATGGGATTTCTTTGGTTTCTTCCTTGTCCTTGCTATAAAAGCTTAGAACTCTTGTTAGAGGATGTTGAACAATTTTTCTTAACCACTAAAGCAATTTTTTTTGAAAGAACAGATAATTATTCACCAATACAGTGCTGATCTTTCGCATTCAAAGTCCCACAAAACTTTGCTGTAACCAAATCCACACGCCACATAGAGATTTGTGATTTGTCTACTGAAGATTGTTGGTACAGAGGTAAGGTAAACAAGGTAACAAGCTCTAGAAATCATGTGAATACAGCAGTAACCATTCCAAGTTCTTTACTTAGGGTAAAATGCAGTATACTTTCCGTTCATCTCAACCTGTAATGACACACTGGCTACAGCGCCCTCAAGGTACTAGTAGTATCTTCTTAGCTTAGTAGCTGTAGTTCTTGACGAACATGCCCACCTTGGCCTCAGCGGCCTCGCCGTCGCTGGTGTACTTGCCGAACTGCGCCAGGGAGTTGGCCTTGGCGCGCAGGAGCAGCGCGTCCTGCGCCGCCTTCACGTTCTCGGGCCGGCCGCCCCATGTCTTGAGGCAGGTGTTCTGGAGGGCCCTGGCGTAAGAGAAAGACACATGCCAGGGGTTGGGGCCTTGGTTCATGGCGTTCAGGTTCTGTGTAGCCTCCACTTCAGACTGCCCACCAGACAGGAACTGCAGTTTTTCACCAAGGAGACAATATCAGTACAAAATATGTAAGCATCCATGAATAGTTTTGGCAACTTTGAACCATTTGTGGTACTGTTCTATAGCATACTGCTGAAAATTCTTTAGCAAGAAAGGAACTGACCATGATGCCAGGGACGCCAGGAGGGATCCTTCTGTGGAGTAGCTTGAGAGTGTAGTCAGCTACTTGCTCAGGGGTGGCCTTGTCCTTGCACTCAGCACCAGGGGTCACCATGCTTGGCTTCAAGAGGATGCCCTCAAACATGACGTTGTTCTCAGCCATGTAGTAGAACACTTCAGCCCAAACTTTCTGTGCAACCTCAAAGGTCCTTTCGATGCCGTGCTCACCATCAAGCAGGATTTCAGGCTCCACAATTGGCACCAGCCCATTGTCCTAGCATATCAAGAAATAAGAGGTTTACAAACAAGCATGTCAATATGTCATAAATTAGTAGCTAACAATGCTAACTTCTAAGAAGTTTAGGACTGTAATATTTACTCAAAGGGTAAAACCTTAGGTAAAACAACCCCATGTTTCATTGTTTGCTTTTCTTATTGTGTTAGTTAAGGCTGATCATCTCCACTCATAATCTTTTCTCTACCATCATTAGAACTTTTGTGTTCTTGTCCTTTTACTCAAGAGTTTGGTCTGTTCGAAATTGGTAAGCATACCTGAGAAATGGCAGCATAACGGGCAAGTCCCCAGGCAGCTTCCTTCACGGCAAGTTCAGATGGGCCGTTTGGGATGCTGACAACAGTGCGCCTGCAAGAGAGCTTCATGTCAGACATGGGGGGTACGGAGCTATGACATAATGGAAGTTAACTGTCCTTGTATGTGCAAATTTCTCACCACTTGGCGAAGCGTGCGCCTTGCTTGTAGTAGGCTGCTTCACGTGAGGCAAGGCCGTCAAGACCTTGGCACCATGACTCGTTGTTGGAGCCAACAAGGGGCACAAGACCCTGAGAATGTGCACCACTTTAGAAGAATGTTATGGTCTTTGAGCTTGAAATAAATCTGGGCTCATCTGTTTTGGCTGACCACTACATAGTTTTCCACATGAAGAATCATGTCATGTAGTTTTATACAAGAGTACACATGATTATTCGGATACATTAGTAACAGTAGCAGTCTGTATCTTCTGTAGTTCACAAATATTCTGTTCTGTTTCACTCTTACTTTTAGTTCTTATGCAGCTATAGCCTATAGAAGCACGAAGTGATTTGGGTATGTCTCAAGATTACACATTGTCACTGGACTTTATTCTGAAATTCAATGAAGCTACCGGTCGACACTAATTTGCATAGGAAATTATCGCAACAATTCCAAACATAGAATTGGTTTTTATATGATCTCTGATAAGGGAAAGGACAACAAAAATCATATGACAGTTTGGAGTGAAATCAATGAATCTCTTACGGTCTTACCTTGTCAACCTTGATACCCGGAACAATTCCCTGCTTAACAAGGATGTCAACAATCTTCTTGCCATCTACAGTTGACTGGTAAAGGGTCTCCTCAAAGAGGATAGCACCAGAGATGTACTGTCCCAGGTCAGGTGCAGTAACAAGGAGGGTCCGGTAAGCCTGACGGTTGGCCTCAGTGTTCTCAAGGCCAATTGACGCGAGTCTCTTGCCACAGGTAGCGTTCGACTCATCCATGGCAAGGATACCCCTTCCTGGAGATGCGATGGTTTTCTGCAGTAAGAACATTCAAGTTTGTGATCTTCTGAACCATAAATTGATGAAAATATTTACTTTTCTAAAGTTGATTATGTGTTTGTTAGGATTAAAACTGTCTGAAGTTGTTCGCATGGATAACTGAACTTAAGCAGTAGTGCAGTACGCAAGGATTCAGATAAATATCTAATATGCATTGAAAAGCTTTGAGTTGTCAAAGTTGCGCATGTCTTGTCATATGATTACGACTACTGGTGGTAAACCTGTATCATGTCTTTAATGAAACCCTCTCCAAATTTTTTTTGTTTTTTATCAGTACTTCAATGCACATGAAAGGTAGATATAAAATGTTTGAAAATTGTTCGTAAACTGCAAATTTCTACTTTAAAAATGTATCATCTGAATGTTTTGAGTTTCCAAGTTCTTTTTACTTCAGCAATAATATCTGCCTTGCTTTCAGCGCTGTAGAAGAAGATTGTAGAAGTTACTGCACTGCAATATGGAATTGTGGGTGGCAATGATGTAGATTTGAACCGAATCATGTCGGGATCAAAATAGCCAAATGCTTTGCCTTCATTTAGAATTTCTCTGATGTATCATCAAATTTATTGATCATCCTATTAAGGATCTATTTGAGTTATTGGTGATACAATACTTATATGATTATATATCTTGACATTATATCTAGTTCTTCATTTGCAACTGGTGCAAACTGTAAAGAAAACACTAGAAGTTATTGCCCACAAAACTAATATACACATATGCATGGTAAAAACTAAAGTGTAGAATTATACTGGTGGTATTCAGAAAGCATACCGCAGTTTTGACAAGCTCATCAGCGTATCCGCTGGCACAGACAACCATGGAGACTGTCACTGGCTTGGGACTGGCAGCCTGGCGAGTGGCACCCCATTCGGACTTCTTGGGAAGGAAAGACGATTTGAGGAGAGTGGCAGACGCCATTGTTTCTGGTTCTTAAGGCAAGGAGATCAAGTGCTACCCTTTCTGACAGAGCATGCAGTCTTTCCCTAGGGGGGTGAGAAGCGCAGCAACTGCTCATATTTAAGGGTGTCCACTGGAGCACACAAGGGATATGAGTTGTGAGGTGGAGGTTAACTTTCTGGATATGAATGGCTATGCTTTGGTTGCTCCAATCCTCCTGCCACCTTCTCTTTTGTCCTGGTTCTGGCACATCTTTTCTCCATGATTTCTTTCTCGTTTCTGTGTACGACGTTAAACCTGTAGAATCAAAATTTTCTTCTTTACACTACGTGGTCCATAAATATTGTCTGAACGTTCTTGGCCTTAAGGATACTGGCTGATGAAGAATTCTGGGTTTCTGTGGGTGCATTTCACCAAGGACTATTGCCCATAGGGGTCTTTCGACGGTGATGTTCTGATAGATTATATCCATGGACTTGTCAAGCTATCGTCGATTACATGAAATACATTAGATTTTTCAGTCAATTCTTTTGGTGATAACAACTCCAGCTGTGAGTTGTTTGTAGCATGCAGGTTCCCTTGTGTGACGCATCATTCTAGTTATGGTTCTGAGAGTGCTGCTTCTCCTTGTGCCTGGCTGCAGAAGGCACATTCACCACTAATTTGACAACTCCCTGCCAACAATGCCATCTAGAGGATTCCAACCATGTAGCGGTCCTGCAGATAATCTCTGATGACCCCTCATATGATGATTTCAAGGAAAAAATTTCATTTTTTCCTAGCCTTACTAAGATATCTGAAATTACTGTATGGCATACATTATTTAATTTAACAATGCGTTAGTAGGTAGTGTCACACACCAGATATGAATAGAGAAACAAGGATATAAATATATGCATGTTTTTGCAGAGTGAAAGATGTTTGAAAACGTTAAAAGGGTAAAAACAATATATAAATTGGCCATCTTGTTCTACTACTTGCCAAAAACATTGAGCAAGTTAGTATATGGCGCCTACTGCTCTCAATGAAAAGGAAAGACACAAAGTACCATGAAAGGGATTTTACTATTGAAAAAAAAGCTGATAATTACAAAATGTTTACAAATACAAAAGTGTGGCCTATTTAAATCAGATGAACTCCTATAAACTCAGGAGAAATGCAGCCAAACAGACACCTGCGGTGTACAATACATGACTTCTTTTGTATAGAAAAAATAGCATGCCTACAAAAAAAAATGTTCACTATCACAATTATCACAAGGATGCTGTCAATGATGCCTCTAACACATGAGAACACTCTGGATCTGAAGACATCGTTTAAAGAATCTATTTTATTTCTGTCTCAGACTTATAGCATCCAAAAGTTTAAAGAATCTATTTTATTTCTGTCTCAGACTTATAGCATCCAAAAGCTCATTGAGGCTTTTATGGATGTTTAGAATAGCATTAGCTTATAGATTTTTTTGTTATAGCTAGTTTATTTTTTTTACTATAGCTGAGTTAGCTTACTTAACATAATTAAATTTTAAAAAAATTAAAAATAAAAAAATATGTTAGCCCACCACGGACAATGCAAAGGAATGCGAGAAAAAAAAGAAAAAGCCAAAAAAATCAGAAAAAGACGAAATTAATGAATAATGAAAAAAAACAAAAGTGAGAAGCTAAATTGAACGGTGCCTTAATTAGCTCACGAGCTATTCCTCTACTGCCAGCACTTCAGTTCATCATATTTGGAACAAGAAGCACACAGCCTATCTTTCAGTTAAATGTATTCTATCCTTCAGATGAACATATAACCAATGAAATAATCCATCAGTGCTGCACCCAATACATTTGTTCGGCTACATATCAATTAAAGATACCGTAGGTTGAGCAAACTCTAACTCGTCATAGTTTTCAACCAGCGGAAATTAAAAGTCAAGCAGCATGTTCTCCATTCAGTATTAGTTGAACGTGCTCGAGATTGACTTCTGATTTAGTTTGACTGGTAGGATCAGCCTGTGATTGGATGTGCTTTTGCACATGTCAGTGAGGACCTGGCATGTGGATCCAAGGGCAAGCTAGTGATGAGCCCACGCTCCATATTCTTTCTTCTTTCTCCTTCAAAGAATGTCTTCACCTCTCTCCACTCCTCGTGATACCCATAAAGCATTGTAATTCCTCTTTCTAGGTCTTCTAGAAGCTTCTAGAAGGAGGAATTGCTGGTAAGTGGTAAATCGGTGAAGAGTTCATTCCTAACAGAGGGTTGTGGCACAACCATATATAGCTCTAGTTTGAGCAAACTCTGTTATTCAATTCTGTTGCCTTAGAAACCTCATCAATTGGTTTCCCGCAAGCTTCTTCAGCTTCTGCAGGACTAGTACTAGATAAAAATGCCACAAGCTTCTGCCTCAGCAATGGTGATAGCTTCTCACAGCATGTCAACAGCTCCAATGATGGGACCACTCCTTTCTTCACCAGCACCGCAAATGCAGTCCTTACACACTGAGAAATTGCCTCCTTCCTCCGCACCTCATAGTTCTCAACCAGAAGAAATAAGAACTCAAGTAGCATGTTTGTGATATCTGTATACTGAGATACTGAATTCACCATCAAGAGCATTGCGGGCTCAATATTCATGACATTACCCTTACTCTCATAAAAAAACAGCCAGTCATAGAACAGCGCCAGCTTTGCATTCGCCTGGACATAGCTTTGCATTCGCCATCAACTCGTCAGCAACCAACCGATGACTGCCCAGCGGGCAATGACACCAGACTGTATAATCTCGTTTGCCGGGTGGTACCCGCAACATATGAACCGAACAATGTCCGGTATCCTCTCCTCCCCTCCAGGCACCATCAGATGCTTCCTTGCAAACCACAGCTGGTACCTCTTCTGATCCCCCCACTTCACATTGTTCATCATGAACAGCAGCTGCGTCTCCATCTCTGGTGATATGGCCAAGGTAGTGCACCAACCCGGCGTGCCAACCGGCAGATGTCCACCATGGCACGGCCCAATATCAGGTCTTTCCACAGTCCGTGGAACTCCGGCACGAGCACCAGTTCATGGAGCGACCTCACAAGGTCCCTCCCGATCAGCGTACACACTTGGAAGGGATCCCGCAACACCGAGACGCAGAAAGACACCAGCTTTTCCCTGCATTCTTCAAGATTCTTGGCATTCTTGCACTCTTCGCAATTCCTGCACTCGACACTCCTCGGGACCGGAGTGAGGCGGTTCCTGGCGAGGAGGCGGAGGAAGGCGAAGACAGCGGAGGCGAGGAGCTGGGGCTCCTCGGCGTCAAGGAAGGAGGAGTGCTCGTGGAGGAGCTCGAGGAGGCGGGCGTCACCGGGGAAGGGCACGCGGCGGAGGAGGGAGACGAGGAGGGGCGGGAACACCGGCGCCGCGGCGCGGGCGAGCTCGGCGGCGGCGAGGAGGAGGCGAGTGCGGGGGTGGGGGAGGAGGAGAGGGAAGGGGAGGGAGAGGAGGGCGGAGGCGAAGGCGGGGTAGAATGCGGGGAAGCGGGCGCCGGCGGCGTGGAGGACGAGGAGGAGGCGGCGAGGGAGAGGGGAGTGGTGGGTGAGGAAGGAGAAGGCGAGGGCGAGGGGGAGGTGCGGGGACGAGAGGTCGGACGGGGAGGGGAGAAGGAGGTGCGCGGAGAGGAGAGGGTGCTCCGGGGAGGAGGGAGAGGTCGGGGGCGGGTGGTGATCGCCGCCGGCGAGGAGTCGCGGCCGCGGTGGCATAGAGGGGAGGGAGAGGTAGGGGTCGACTCGGATCGGATTTCGACAGATATTGCTTGTACTGTATTCTAACTTTTTTTTTTCAGATTCAGTATCGAATACGGTCAGTCCGAATATAAATACGAATTCAGAATATACGGATTTTTGGAAACAATAACATCAGGATAGATACTTGATGGATTCGAATCGAACAACGGATAATATAAAAAGATAACACGCTCATACAAAATGATACATTTAACATAAGCTCTCGTTACAATACAAGTTCAACATAAAATAGTAAATTGATATATAATTTATTAGCCAACAGTCTAACATGACACAAATTGAACATAACGATTAATAGACCAAATTGAACACGACACAACTGGATTCGGCATCGGATTGGTCGGGATTAACTCAATCTATTTGCACCCCTAGGAAGAGGTTTGTGGGTGATTTTGGATTTAGGAGTGGATTCAGAGTCATAGTCAGGTCCTGGCCTTATAGAGCTTTTCTAAAATTAATGGAGTTTAATTTAATATTATTTTATTAATAGTTTGAAATTAATTTTAGAAATGAGCTAGCAAACTGAGTTAAAACAAAATTTAATGTTATTTAAAATCAATTTATTTAATATTTAACCAATTAATATGCATAATTAAAATAATTTTAAATCAAATCAATAAACCCCACTAACGAATTTTCTTTCACCCTGTGTGGATGGGTCCTTTCAGATATGAACCGACTCAAACAAGGCCTTAGCGGGCTCCAGGACCAGGACGGTCCACACACATCGTTATATGGCTAATTAATCAAATTTTAGCTTGTAATATCATATTTATAATAAAGTATTCATTCATACTTAAATTTGATTTAAAAATAATTTGCACACTAATTTTATAATCAGTTGTCACTACATAAAAGCAGGACCTGAAAATTTAAGGCTAGACTGCTAGAGTGACATTTAGCATCAACCTACGCTGACAAGAAACAAAAATAGTGCTAATAACAAGGGGTATTTGTGTTCGCTACTGCTTATAGCTTTCTACCTACGACTGATGACTTTTAAGTAAAATAGAAGTAGCTTTAAAAAAATTGAGTGATAGAAAAAATAAAAAAAAATGCGTGCACAAGATAGGACCTTAAGTAATGGGTACGTAATACACCCTTAACCTTATGCTTTAACCCCGGAGCGAGAAAAATGGAAAAACTATTTCGAGAAGTTGAGTATTCATATTAGTTTATAGCTTCTCTAGGCAGAAGCTAATATGGACATACCCATAATCCCAACTATCAACAATGTTCAACCTACAACAACAGGAATACATATAAGCAGTTCATCGTATTACAAGGATACCACAGTATGACAATTTCAATCCCCTCTAGCTATTACTACGAAAATTCTTCAGCATCTCGGTAACACCAGAGATGAAACACCACGGGACATTCACTCAACAATGTGCCCTCCTCTTTAGATTAGTCCAGCTGATGAGGAATGCACTTCAGACAATGACATCCACCAGGCATGGCCTTCCCATGCGAGTTAGCTTTTGCTGGGATTCAAGATGTCACCAAGATTCACATGCAAGCTGTTCCTCATGGTTCTCCTTCCTGCTGCACCAGCATTGCCCTTTCTCATCATCGCCGCAAACTCGCTGTAATCAATCTGCCCATCCTGAAAACGGTACAGAAATTAAAAAACAACAACCAAGTCAATCATCGAACCAGAAAAGGTGATGGACAGAGTAGATCAAGTATCGGGAAGACTTGCATTGTTCTGATCGACATCTTTGATCATATCCTCAAGGTGAACATCATCAAGGCCAAATTCATGGCATGCTTGTGATAGCTCATCAATGGTTATAAAGCCACTTCCATCTTTGTCAAAAAATGAGAATGCTGACACCAAGTTCTCCTCCCTCTCCAGTTTATTCATGTGCAGTGTAGCTGCAATGAATTCACCATAGTCAATGCTTCCATTGTTGTCGATATCAGCCTGAAACAAATGGACAGCAAATAGCATTACAATAGCCATAGTACATACTATCCACAGAATGTAATATACTTCTTTTTTTTTTTAATGAAGGATCAACTCCTAAAGAAGCACATACTGCATCCATTAAAGCCTGGATTTCATGTTCCGTTAATTCTGAGCCCACCCTTTTCAAGCCATCCTTCAATTCATCGAATGTTATAGTTCCACTATTGTCAGTATCAATCATTTTGAACAGCTCCTTTAGGCCTCCAATCTCTTCCTCAGACAGGCTTTCAGCAATAACCTGCAAAAACGAAAAGATAGGGTATAGTATGTCAAAAGCTCAAGATGACCATTGCAAGTTGCACATTCTGTATCGATTATTTGAGAAATTCTGCAATCTCTATAATGCATCAAGGGTCCAAACGTTTTGTGTAGTTAATTCCCAAACAAATGACAAAAAGATGGGAGACCTAAGAACAAGATCAATCCACTAACTCATATCTAATATCTAACATTGTTCTGCTTTGGTAACATGGATATGAACAAAATCATTCTAAATATCAGAAGAACAACTGGGTCGAACAAAGTTGGTGAACATTGTGGTGAAATAGAGGGAAGAAAGCGATTACACATCAAGAGGCCCGGTCACTCCCTTTACTCAACACAAATGGTTACACAATAAACGCAATACTCAGTGGTATCCTTTGTACTTTGAAGATACTTGATCTTAAAAATTACTAGGGTTAAAAGTGGGATTCCTACAGACAGAATGGGTAAAAAGAGGCATGTGTTGGTGATTACACACTAAACAGTGGTTACAGGGGCTTCGGGAGGCCCTTGCAGGATGTCCGGAGCCTACAGCTCAAGAGAGGGGAGTGGAATAGAGTATGGTTGATACTCAATCTCTGGTATAGAGTATGGTTGATACTCAATGTCAACTCACATCTATTTCGTATTCAAAATGTTCTCCCCGATGCTCTAGGGGTCATATTGATAGTTATGAGAGGTTGTTTACACAAATACCCTCTTAGAACCTCTATTAGCAAGAGCAAACATGTCTTTTCCTTGGCATAGCCTTAATGGGCCTGCCATATAGATATACACATAACGGGCCTCTGACCTGGTAGGCCGACTGGGCCTAAGTGGGGCTACTTCCCCAACAGCATGTATAATTGGCTTTGGTATATGTATATCAAACAATTAAGGTAATGCTAAGTTGCTAACAGTAATTGAAATGAAGCATTAAATATCGAGGTACTAAATTAGCGATGAAGGCCTCATTCTTTTCGACTTCTGGTTTATGTTATAATAACTAGCTTTCAAACGAAATGTCCTTTCAAGACGAGATCTACAAGTTGATTGTAGTAGATACTGTAATGACTTCATATACTACCCAAAATAGCACGCGACTATCTCTCTCTCCCTCTGTGTGTGTGTACTCTCTCTCGCAAACAGCCAAAATTCAAAAGGCAAAGAACGAACCCAAACTATGCATAAAAAAAGTGCAGAATCAGCTATTGCATTTACAAAGGGATATATAATTCCATACCCTCAATGCTATCTTCTTGAGCTTGTTCATTGCTGAAAAATGTTTCAGCCTTGACAAAACAGCAGAATCAATAGGCTTATCAGGTGCCACAGCATCATCAACAATCCATGGGTGACCTGACATAGGCAATGCCATTATGAGAGAACAATAAAAAAGATATCCTATGTGGCATGCAAACATACACACCTACACCCAACAGCTTGAGTGAGAGGTAGGGGGTGGACTTACAAAGAACCTCATGAGCAGTGAGTCGCTTTTTAGGATCCCGATTAAGCATATTACGGATCAGATCTTTAGCGCTGTCGGAGATACTAGGCCAGGGTTCAGATTCAAAATCAAGTTTGCCTCGAAGGATCTGCCTGAAGATTCCTGCTTCAGTTTCTGAGGGAAAAAGCAGACATGACAATGGAAAACATGAGAATTTGGATACACCTACTAACTTGACAGTTTAATGGCAAAGAGTTTACCTGCCCAAAATGGGGGAACACCGCACAGCAAAATGTACAGAATCACCCCAGCGCTCCAGACATCAGATTCTGGACCATAGCATTTCTGAAGCACCTCAGGTGCAACATAGTAGGGGCTCCCAACAACATCAGAGAATTTATCGCCTGAGGAAATGGAAATGAACACTTCAATAAACTTAGTGTGAATGAAAGATAAGTTTCTAGCAAACTAAGTCAAAATTCACAAAGCAGCATGCAAATACCGGATAAAAATATCAAATCAAGACTGGGTACTAGAAGAATAACAAATAGATTCATGATAGTGGTAGTAATGGATACTACCATGCATTTTACAATCTCTTCGTACCAAATTTGATAACTTGCAACAATCTCATATCCCACAGTATCTAAATTTTCCTTTGACCTAGACATGGCTGGCTACAGGAACACAATTCTTTTCCCACCCATGCCAAGATTACTAATAGTAATCTTAAGAACATTACAAAAGTACGTGGTTCCTTTCACAAATTACTATTACGTGGTTCCTTTCCAAAAATACTACTAACTTGCAACCATCATAATATACAAAGAAGACAAGTTTTGGCATGCCTTCATGCTTCAAGGTTTACCAGATAAGGGTGGGTTCTTTGGAGCTGAGGCTTATAGCTGTGGTTTTTGAATTCTAACCTGTTTGCGAGAGGCAGTATGTAGAGAGAAATAGTCGCATGCGATTTTGACCAGTATAGCTTGTACTACAATTTATCGGTAGACCTCACCTTGAAAAAACGCACCGTTTAACAGTGTGTTTCTGTTCATCCATACAAAAGCTATAAGCTATAAGTACCTCCGAACTGAGCCTAAACCACACAAGTGTTAGATATATCTCATATAGCTGTGTATTTACCCTGTTGTATAAGAGGTTTGCTGCATATATGATATATATGCATGTGTATATATTGGCCCATTGGCCTCATGAAGAGGCAAGCACTATTCATAACATGCTATTAAAACCATACCTAGGGCTTCATCATACCTAGAGCCTGGCCGCCGCCGTTCTTCCTCAATTGGCGTCGTTTCATCGTGCTTGTCACCATCAGATCCTCATTTTCATGCCACCATCGCCTGGATCTTCTTCCACTGCGCACCATCACCCGGATTCTCTTCATCGCGCCGGCGCCTGGATTCTCCTCTTCCACCTCCCGACCGATCCGGAGCTGTCTTGATCCAGCGCTGCTCTGGACATCGGCGCTCCGTTCGCCGTTGCTAGGGAGGCTGCTGTCGCTCGGTTCCTCATCAGATCAAGATCTTTCCGCTTGAGGTCGCTGCTGCTAGCTGCTCATCAACCGCCACTAACGCCGCCTCTGTCTCCTCCCGAGCCGGAGCTATTGTTGCTTGGGTCGACTCAAGAGCCGCCGGGAGGCCGCCACCGTGGTTTTTGCCTTGTTGAATCGACCGCAAGGTAGAGCAGCACCGCACGTCGCTGAGGGCCGCCGCGGTCTCTGCCTTGCCTTCCCCGGTCGCTGGCGTCACTGTCTCCAGCCATTGCTAGCCGCCATCCACCGATGCTCCGGCCGCCGTCTCCAGATCTTTCACCTAAGACCGCTGCGGTGTCTTCGGTCGCTCGGGTGTCTTCGTGATTGATCCAGTCGGTTGGTTTTGTTGACTGATTGACCGAGGAAAAATGGAAAAGAAAGAAAGAAAAAAACAGGAAAAAGAAGAAAAAGAAAAGAGAGAGAGAATGTCTTCTTTCGAAGGCACCGTTTACATTCCTCATTTCTCGGTGATCTTCGATGGTCTCAATTATTGGGATTGATTTCCGCACATGCGTGGTCAGCGCCTTTGGGAGTTTCTTACTGGCGAGTTGCCTTGTCCGTCTCGTCCCACTCTACCTGCTGTGCCTATACTCTCGAATGATGCTTCCGAAGATGCTCGTACAAAGGCATCTGAGGTGTCTGCGGATGCCATAGAGACTTTTGACTCAGTACGCTGCTTAAAAGACATAGATCAAAGGATGCTCGTGCCTCTGCTATTCTGGTTGCCAACATGCAGGTACATCTTACTAGTGATGTTATTGGTTTGGCTTTCGCACAGGCAATGTGGATGCATCTGCGCACCCGCTACGAGTCATCTGGTGATTCCTTGTACCTTATTGTTGTACGTCAGGAGCAGTCGTTACAGCAGGGAGATGCCACTGTGGACGAGTTTTATGCTTAGCTGTCCACGATATAGCGTTAAATTGACTCTTTGGGCCCAGATTTTTGTCACACCTGTCAGTGCTATCAGCACCAGCAATCTCACCTGGAGCTTTGCCGCATCTACGACTTCTTGACACGTCTCCGATCAGAGTTTGAGTAGACTTGTGCTCAATTGTTGGCTCGTCATCCTCGTGTGACTCTGTTGGAGGCCCTTACAACTGTTCGTACTGAGGAGACTTGCCTTCGCGGTGCAGGTCTGCTGTTGTCATCGTCAGTTCCTTTGGTTTTGGTGGCTTCTCCAGCTTCTCCACCTGCTGCGCCGCCAGTTACTCCTTCACCAGTTGCGCCTTCATCAGTGACAGCTGTTATTATAGGGGACTTCACTGCACCTATTGTAACAAGGATGGACATGTGCAGCAGTTTTGCTACAAAAAGAAATATTTTCGTCGTGGTGTTCATCCTCCAAGGGGCATTGGAGGTTCCTCCTCTCAGTGGAGTCCTGGTGTTTCTGACACTCAGCAGTTTCTAACATTGCTAAGTCGCATGGTTGCTTCTGCATCGTCAGGTACTGCTGGTTCTGCTACTCAGTCTTCGAGTGAGAGTCCACCTTCTACTTCTACCTTAGGTACATCACCTTGGATTCTTGATTCTGATGCTTTTTTCATATGACATCTGATTCCATCTCTCTCGCTTCCATTAGTCCTTTAGTTGATTCTATCACTGTTCAAACAGCAAATGGTACCTCTTTCTAGTCACAGGATGAGGCACTCTTTTAAATTCATCTTTTCTTGTTTCTGTTGTTTCTCATGTCCCAAAACTAACCATGCAGCTCATATCTGCCGGCCAACTCACTAATCATGGTTGTCGTGTCATTCTCTATTCTGATTCTTATTGTATTCAGGATTGCCGCCCGCACAAGGTCTCTGATTGGTACTGGCCCTTGCTGCCGTGACTTACAACGGCTCTGGGACCTTGACTGGCTTCGTCTTCCTTCCGCTACCCCTGTTAGTCTGATCGCCTCCACCACTGCCTTCGCATCTGCTGCGACCACCACCGCATCTTTTGCTCAGTGGCATTATCATTTAGAACATCTTTGTGGGTCACGTATGTCTTATTCACTTCGTCGTGTTCTTTTAGGGTCTATGTCTGGTGATGCTTCTCTCAATTGTCAAGGTTGTAAGCTTAGCAAACAGTTTCAATTCTGCTATCCTTCTAGTGAGTCAGTGTCTCAGCATCCTTTTGATCTTGTTCATTATGATGTATGGGTGAAGGAAGATAGAATTGGATGTATTGCATTGAGCCTCTCGGGTGGTATATATAGAGGTACAAGACTTGGGGGGCAAGACAGTACAAGGAGTTGTATTCCCAATGGACTCTATCCTACCAAATATATTGTACTCTAATGTCTCCCCGCAGTCACAACGGGAGTGTCGCAGACGGTGAGACTAGAGAAGCCGAAGAGTTGACATCCCCTCGCAGTCATAACCGTCGATACGTCGCGTATGCTGTGACTGGAGCAGGAACCGACGAGTAGCTCAAGCAAAGCGGTAGCCCTTTGTGCCGATGTCGAGGTAGCTGAGCGTGAGGGCGGAGTAGTCGTGGTCGAGGATGCCATGCTGGAGATGGCTGTGGTCGACATAGTTGTGGTCGGGTTATCGATGTCAAGGCGGTCGCTCATGAAGTCGCGGGCGCAAAAGAGGCGCCATGGTGATGACGGAGACGCGTCAAGGCAGTCGTCGTGGAAGGGGGGCAATGCCGAGGTCGACGCAGTCAAGGCCGTCGAGGATGTAGACGAAAAAGCGGCGATGCAATCGAGGCAGACGGGACAGGAACGGGAGGGTCGATGCCGAAGTCGATGCAGTCAAGCCGCTAGAGCTGAGGCGTGTGCCGGGTTTGCCAGACCTGGCAACGCGTCGGGGACGAAAGCACGCACCGGTGTTGCTAGTACCAGAAGTACAAGGGAGAGGGCCCCAACCAGGCGTGGTTGTCTTTGGGCGACGGCGAACATGGGAGCAGACGCCTTACCCAAAGCGAGCGATCGGTGGATGCTCTTGCTCGAAGGCGAACAGTCTTGACGCAAGGTACGGCGGCGGCGGTAGCACTCGATGTCGGTGATGAAGGCCCGATCAGCATGACAAAGACCAGGTGCAGACAGATGGCGCACAAGAGGTTGCACAGCACAGTCGTCGATGCACAGGGGACGGCGATGTAGATGCAACGACGAGGACACACGCGGCGCGTCTGCGCGCGAGGAGGCGACACAATGCGCCCATTACTCGGAGAAGATGCGCGTAGTACTCGACGACGAATATCACGGGAGCCAGGTGGATCGCGCACAATCGGCTGATCAGACCGAGTACGCGCGAGGCGGGACGACGATGGAAGAAGTCGGCGGAGACATCCCGATCTGTGGTGGCGATGACGAACCAGCGATGAAGACGTGCGGACGGGATGACCGAGACGCGACGCGGGAAGGCGTCCCCTCGGCATCGTGTGCCCGGCCTGGCCGCATAGTCTAAGAGGTAGAGGCCAGTGTAGTCGACGCCGATGTCGGAGTAGATACGTGAGTGGTCGACGGGCGGTGGGCGACTCAACCCCGATCAGTGATCGGGAAAAAAAAGAAAAGATACAACAGCAGCAGTGGAATCCTCCATGTGCAACTCACCGGGTACACCTAGCCTAATTCTCTATCCTCTTTTCTCCTATATCGCCATCTTCCCGTTGGATAAGTAGCTTGGAAGGAAGTAGCCTTTGGAGCCTCACCAGCCCACCACTTACCACTGGATTCTTGGCGGATTGGTGGGGACTTGAAAGATTGTGGCTGGGGCGGAGAAGTTGCAGGCGCTGAGCCACGCGCTGGGGCGCGCTGGGCCGAGGATGGAGGAGATCCGGGCGCGGCTGCCGACGATGGAGGCGGCGGTGCGGCCGATCCACGCGCTGCGGGACGCGCTCGAGGGGGCCGGCGCGAACAACGACCACACCGTCCGCTCGAGGGGGCCGATGCGAACATTGATCGCGCCGTCGGGCCGGCCGCCGTCGTGCTCAAGGTGTTTGACGCCGCACGCCGCTGCTCTGGTGGCGCCATTGCCGCGCGAGGACCTCGGGCTACCTCACGGTGCTTGGCCGGCTCGAGGAGGCGCTCCACTTCCTCTCCGACAACTGCGGCGGAGAGGGGGGCCGGCGGCGGTCGACGAGCAGGGGCTCGGCGGAGGAGCAGCGCAGGAGGCGCGCCGAGCGGCGGATCTGGTGGTGCAGAGGTCCAGGAATATGGTGGCCGACACGCGCGTCCTGGCCCGGTCGCCACCATGGCGGCTCAGGGACGGAGCACGGCCTAGCCCGGCCACCACCACGGCGGCGCGGGACCTTCCCGACGGCTTCGAACCACGCCTTCTCCGCTCGACGCATGCTCGCGGATCTCCTCCCCATCGTGGAGGCGCTCGGGTAGGCGGAGCTGACAGCCCCCCCGACCCGATCTGCTGCTTGATGACGATGACGATGATGGCGGCCGGATCAATAGGATCCACCGCCTAAATGGTGGCGCTGCCCCCGGTGGAGATAGATCTCCCCGGGGGCGCGCGGTGCCACGGTGCGGAAGCGAGCGGCGGCTAGGGTTAGGATCTAAACCTAGTGCTCTGATACCATGAAGGAAGATAGAATTGGATGTATTGCATTGAGCATCTCGGGAGGTATATATAGAGGTACAAGACTTGAGGGGTAAGACAGTACAAGGAGTTGTATTCCCAATGAACTCTATCCTACCAAATATATTATACTCTAACATGGACCTGCTCCTTTCGTCTCGAAAGGAGGCCATCGATATTATATCATTTTTATTGATGATTTTTCTTGGCATACGTGGATATGCTTTATGTCATCACGTAGTGATGTTTTATCCATCTACAAGACTTTTGCCACTATAGTCTGTACTCAGTTTGACTCTTCTATTCATGTTTTTCGTCCTGATTCTGCTAGGGAGTACTTGTCGAGAGTTCTTCGTGGTTTTCTTGCTGAGCAGGGCACTCTCTCTCAGTTTTCTTGTCTCGGTGCTCATGCTCAAAGTGGTGTGGCTGAACACAAGCATCGCCATCTTCTTGAGACAGCTCGTGCTCTTGTGCTTGCTTCTGCTGTTCCACCCAACTTCTGAGCTGCGGCTGTTTCTACTGCCACTTTTCTAATCAACATTCAGTCCTCCTCTGCTCTTCAAGGAGGGATTCCAGTTGAGCATCTATATAGCAGGACTCCTGATTATTCTAGTCTTCGCCTCTTTGGGTGTGTGTGATATATTCTTCTTGCACCTCGTGAACGCACCAAGCTGACTGCTTAGTCTATTGAGTGTGTTTTTCTGGGCTACAGTGCTGAGCACAAGGGATATCGTTGTTGGGACCGTGTTGGCCGACGGATGCATATTTCTCAAGATGTTATTTTTGATGAGTCTCGTCCTTTCTATCCATGCTCATCTTTGTCCTCCACTTCAGTATTTATTGTCAAGCTACTTTCTTTCCTGATGTTTCCTTCCACTCTCATAGTTGCCACTCCACCACCACAGCATTTGATCTCTCCGCTGCCTCCTTCCCAGTCGGCACCTTTTTCACCGCTGGCATCCTCTCCTGAGGTTACCCCTGGCCTTGTTCCTTCTTATCCTCTCTAATATACTCATCGTCCGCGAGTTGAGAGCTCTTCTAATGAGCCATCCTATTCGGTCTCTTCTCGCTATGCTCTTCGCGATCGCCAGTCTATTCGGCCTCCTGAGCGTTTTGGTTTTGTTGCCACTGTTCTTGCTGAACCGGCTTCTTATCGTGATGTTATTCATCAAGAGTGGCAGCATGTGATGGCAAAGGAGATTGCTGCTCTTGAGCGTACTAACATGTGGGATCTTGTTCCTCTTCCGACGCGTCACTCCTATCACGTGCAAATGGGTCTATAAGGTTAAGACCCGTTCTGATGGTTCTCTTGAGCACTACAAGGCTCGTCTCGTGGCGCGCGGTTTTCAACAGGAGAATGATCGTGACTATGATGAGACTTTTGCTCCTGTTGCTGACATGACCACTGTTCGCACTCTTTTTATTATAGCCTTTGTTCACCAATGGTTTATCTCTCAGTTGGATGTGAAGAATGCCTTTCTCAATGACGAGTTGCGTGAGGAGGTCTACATGCTGTTTCTGAGGGTATGATTTGTCGCTTTCGCCGATCTCTCTATGGCCTCAAGCGAGCTCCTCGTGCTTGGTTTGATTGTTTCTCTTCTATTGTCACTGCAGCTAGTTTCTCTACCAGTGCTCATGATCCTACTCTTTTTATTCACACTTCGCCTCGTGGTCGCACGTTTCTCCTTTTGTATGTTGATGATATGATGATTACTAGAAATGATTCTCAGTACATCACTTTTGTCGATGAGCGTCTTGATGAGCAGTTTCTCATGTCTGATCTAGGTCCACTTCGCTACTTTTTTGGAATTGAGGTTATTTCTACTGCTGAGGGTTTCTATCTGTCCGAAGAAAAGTATATCCAGAATCTTCTTAATCATGTCTTTCTTACTGATCAGCGCACAGCTGAGACTCCTATGGAACTTAATGTTCATCTTCGTCGCACTGATAGTCTCTTCCAGATCGTACTCGCCATCGTCACCTTATTGAGAGCCTTATTTATCGTGTGTTACTTGTTTTGACATTTTATACTATGTGCATATCTTGAGTCAGTTTGTTTCTGCTCCCACTCAGCTCCACTATAGTCATCTTCTTCGTGTTCTACGATGCCTTCGTGGAACTATCTCTCGTCGTCTCTTTTTCTATCGCTTCAGCTCTTTACAGTTCCAGGCATATTCTGATGCCACATGGACTAGTGATCCCTCTGGTCGCCGGTCTCTCTCTACTTACTGTGTTTTTCTTGGTGGTTCTCTCATTACTTGGAAGACTAAGAAGCAAACCGTAGTTTCTCATTCAAGTGTTGAGGCTGAGTTGTGAACTATGACGTTGTTGACTGCGGAGGTTACTTGGCTACGGTGGTTACTTGAGAATTTTGGTGTTTCTGTTTCTGCACCTTCTCTTTTGTCTGACAGTTGTGCTATTAGCATTGCTAAAGATTCAGTAAAGCATGAGCTTACAAAATATATTGGTATTGATGCTTCCTACATACGGACACAAGTGCAGGATCTGGTTGTTGCTCTTCAGTATGTGCCTTTCAAGCTTCAGTTAGCAGACTTTTTCTTCACATAGGCACAGACCAGAGCCCAGCATAGTTTTCACCTCTCCAAACTTCATGTTGTTAATCCATCATAAGTTAGTTTGAGGGGAGGTGTTAGATATATCTCATATAATTGTGTATTACCTTGTTGTATAACGGGTTTTCTGCATATATGACACACCTGTATGTATATATATATTGGCCTATTGGCATCATGATGAGGCAAGCGCTATTCATAACAACAAGCACTACCGTCTTACCATTCACATCAACATCACTACTAGGAGCTGTTTCTGGCGGTTTTAACTTAAAAACTTCAGTAACTCGCTCTGATTCTCATTTCCAACTGGAACTCCCACATGGTTTCAATACGAGAAAATTGATACTTTACCATCCTATTCGGTGGGCTTTGACAAAATACCACTCTCTAGAATGACCACTATAAAATATCACTCTTAATATTGACACTTTGATTATCTGCCATTTTGAGGGGTTTTTAGGATTCGTAATTATTTTTTAACCATTTTCAGATTATTTACCATAGGAAAAGACACATTTGCCCTTGGGCTATTTGCTTGTTCTCCATCCCTCAACCGAGATCTCCCCGGGGATGGGCGCCATGGTGGGAGAGGCGGTGCCGTTGCGAGGAGGCACCGCGTCGGATTCTTCTGCGATCGCGCTCAGCAGGTGGGGGAGGGCGGCGCCGTTGCCTTCGCGGTGGCCGGAGGGCCTCCTCCCTCTCGCCTCGGTCTCTCTCGTGTGCAAATGCAAATGTCTCGCCTGGGTTGAGGGGAGATCTCGGTTGAGGGCTGGAGAACAAGCAAATGGCCCAAGGGCAAATGTGTCTTTTTCTATGGCAAATAATCTAAAAATGGTTAAAAAATAATTAAGAATCCTAAAAACTCCTTAAAATAGCAAATAATCAAAGTGTCAATGTTAAGAGTGGCATTTTATAGTGATCATTCTAAGGAGTGGTATTTTATCGAAACCCACTGAATAAGATGGCAAAGTATCAATTTTCTCGTTTCAATACCCTCTCCTCCCATTATCATAGAAAAGCCACGTCATGTGAATTGTTACAAGCATTCAATTGACTTGATCATAAAATGCTATCAACAAAGCTCCAAATGGTCATTCTAATGCAGCGTTAGCAGGTAATTCCAATAGAAACACAAAGTACTACACATGAGAGGCCATCCTTACATCAAGAACTGACAATATGAACAATAAGCAACGAAGAATTGCCTGCCAAATTCGAGCAATGTAAAGCAAAGAAACACACATACCAGGTTTGTAGAACATGGAGAGCCCAAAGTCGGTGGCCTTGAGTGGTGCATCCTCGGCGGTGTTCGCGAACAGGAAGTTCTCCGGCTTGAGGTCCCTGTGCATGACGCCGAGGGAGTGGCAGCCCTCCACGACACCAACGATCGTCCTGATGAGCTGCGCGGCCGCACGCTCGCTGTAGTGGCCCTTGGCGACGATGCGGTCGAAGAGCTCACCGCCGGCGCAGAGCTCCATGACAATGTGCACGAAGAGCGCGTCCTCGTAGGCGTCGCGGATGCGGACGACGTTGGGGTGTCCGGAGAGGTGGTGCATGATCTGGATCTCGCGCCAGACGTCCTCGTAGTCCTCGCGGCACAGCAGCTTGCGCTTGGGGATGGACTTGCAGGCGTACTCGCCGCCGTCCGCCTTGCCCACGCACTGGTACGTCGTGCCGAACTGCCCCTGCCCCAGCTTCTTCCCGATGCGGTAGTGGTCGCGGACGTTCGCCGTCTTGTGCGGCAGCACCGACGCCGGCCGCCCCGCCGCCGGCGCCGTCACCGGCGGCGGCAGCTTCGCCTTCGCATTGGCGTTGGCGCTCGGGTCCGGCTGCATTTGCGAGTCCCCGGCGTGCACCCTGGACCAAGAACTGTACGGACGCCGCGACACCTTGGATCAAGAAACGAGGAAAGGTTAGGGATTTGGGGACACGGCGGTACGGTGCGATCAAGAACCGGTCAAAAACGGAAGCTTATTCACCTCAGATAAGAGATTTCTGCGCTTCCTCCCGGGATTTCTGCGGACTGCGACGGAAGAACACACAAAGTTTGGGATCTTAGAGTGGGGCTCTGGAGATTCTGGGGGAAATGAACCCTGCCGACGAGATTAAGAGCCAAGAAACAGAGCTTTATGGGAGGTTTATGACCAAGCCAGAAGAGAAAGAAAGCAATAATGAGAAGAAATTTTGCTCTCGCTTTCTCAGGTGTCACATGGGGAAGATGCAATCTTGCCAAAAAAAAACAAACAAAAAGCAGAAAGAAAGAAAGGATTGGCCTCTTGCGTTTAGCTACAAGTCGGATGCTGCGGGGCTCTCCCAAAAGGACAGGATCTTGGTGGTGCTGGGGATGGCTCGATCCATTTTTTTTATAGGATCCTTTCGGGGGGCTTCCAATGGGATGCGATGATGACGACGACGACGACGACGACGATTAGAGTTGGAAATCTCTACTTTTTCTCTGATTTTTTGGGGGTGGAAATGGTAAAAGGGGAGGCTGGTTTGGTGAAGGGGAAGATTGGGGGAAGGAGAGTGCCGGGATTATTAGGCCAGGTCGTATCTAAGGCTTTCTCCATTGGTGACTAGGAAGGAGGGATGAACTGACGAAGGAAGGAGGTGATGACGACGAGTTGACGTACCTTGTTGGAACTTTCTCTTTCTTCCGTTCTCTTTTTTCCTAAAATATTAGCATCACTTTTTTTATTAAAAAAATATTTCCAGTGGATGCAAGAATTTCGTACGAATTTTGAGGCGAATAGAACGCACAACGAGAATCAATTTTGAATCTTCCTTTTGAGTTTTGAAGTTGAGATAATTGGAAATTTACCATCGCTAACAGTGGGTTTCGTAAATTTACCATTTTTATTGTAGACTTCGCAAAATTGCCATTCAGTACATGTGTTTCTTGTATTCCCTGCCATTCTATCATTTTTTATCTTTTTCTTTATTCTCTCTCCAAATTAGTCACCTGAAATACCATTTTTGCCCCTGAGCTAATTAACCTGTACGTGACTCATTTTGACGATGCCAGGTCGCTTTTTCTGAACGTCGCCTCGCTGCAGGATACATCCTGCCGAACCCTCTGAACTTTTTCTGAAAATTTTTCATAAGATGAAGAAAGCATTCTCTTTGCTCTGCATTCAGACTCCAGCGGCAAAATGAGTCACGTACAGATTAATTAACTCAAGGGTAAAAATGGTATTTTAGGTGGCTAATTTGGAGAGAGAATAAAGAAAAAGATAAAAAATGATAGAATGGCAGGGAATACAAGAAATACATGTACTGAATGGCAATTTTGCGAAGTCTACGATAAAAATAGCAAATTTGCGAAACCCACTGTTAGCGATGGCAAATTTCCAATTATCTCTTTGAAGTTAGGGCCAATTTTCTCTTTGTTCCAAACCGAGTCTTGGCCTCAACATCTTTTGTCGCATGGGCTTTGGCTATTTTTCATGCCAATGTAGATATGTGGTGCTGCTTTCTGACAGCGGAACACTGGTGTATTTGTAAATCTTTCAGTTTCAATTAGAATTCGATGTAGAAAAATTATGAATACCTGAGCACCAAATGATTATTGCAACAGCCCAAAGATTGCAGTACAGTCTTTCAAGAGTTTTTTTTTCTGTAGCATTCCAGTAAAAATTCAGATATCGGACTCACGGGAATATTTTCGCTCATGAGGCTACGACAACAGGGACAGCAGTGTTCCTTTAAAGGCACAGGGACAGCAGTGTGAATCCAAAGGTTATACATTCTGTAATATTTTATCTCTTTCGTTGTTTTCGTTGTACTTCACTTCGCCCTTGTTTATTCCTGCCATTCCTCTGCATCTTGGCTTGTTCCTTTGGACACGGAGAAGGGCATCTTCCCTGGCATTTGCTATTTTTTTCCCTCCATTTTTTGTACACATTTTTGGATTAACCAGTGGATCCATCTCGTGATCATTCTGACATTTGTATAATGGAACACACATGCCTATCGTACATTTGAAATGTACTTTTGGATTGCTTTTTCAATTTTTAGTGTAGTCAGGGGCGGAAAGTGTAGCATGACGCCGACGAGGTTGGGTTTTTTTCATTTTGGCTTATCATTTTTTTGTTAATAAATAGCTTTTAAATAATATATTTTTTAAGATAATATTTATAAGTATATTGTAGTAACATTATATCAAGTTCAGCTATATCAGCTAAATTTACATATAATTATTTCTCTCTACGTACAGCTAGAACTCAAAACCTACAAATTAAAAGTCAAAATTACAGCCTAAAAAATTCTATTATGTACAATCTATGTGTATCCTTTTATGTATACAAGAGATTGCTCCATAAACAAGTAAAGGATGGTGCGTGATGATCTCAACAACATCCACATCAGTAACTCATTTTTTGGGATCCACCTCTTAAGTGTAGCCCTTTTGAGATGGATATCTTGGCTCAATGGCCGACCAACAGGTAGCACTAGCGATTTGTTTTCTTGCAGTGCTGGTCCCTCTGAATAACCATCACTTCGTACTATAGTACTAATCAAGACCAATTAGACACGAATTTGCTGGCTTGGTAAGTTGGAGCCGCCGACCGTGACCTTCCAGCCAAGCAGATAAACACTATCCAAGTCCAATACAAAATTATTTCCCTCAGAACAAAATTCCAATCTAAACTTCCCATGAACTTAGCAATAATTTGATCTGAACATATGTATTTACATCTGAATTAGGACATGAACATTTCATAATTTTAATCACCAACCAATTGCGAATTTCAGTCGTGCTTTTACTTCACAATTTGGGTCAAAACGGCGAGTTGCCAACTTCCCACGCCATGACTGACGATAGAGAGCAGTCTACGCTGCATGCTGATGCCTGATGAGATCCAGACACAGCTTGACTGACTGGTTCAAGGATCTATCCATCTTTCCATCCTATCTTTCCTGTTGAAAGGAAGGACAACTCAATGATGGCTCTGAAGAAGTTAGAAATCATGATGCCCACAAATGGGGGTGCTATTTGTACGATAGAGATTGTGTGGGAGAGAAAGTAGATGAGGACACTGACGACGAGATGACAATAGCATTGGACGCCATCTCCATCACTGTCACCTTTGTGAGCACCTACCAAACCTGCTTCCAATGATAAGAATTAGTAGTACGTTCATGCTTATTTAGGGATAGCTATTGCTATGCTTATTAAGAGCTTAGAAGTTGCAAGTGTTAGTCGTTCGATTCTTGCTCTTGGTGATAACAAGATCCTTACTTTCATCGAGAGAATGACACTTGGAGATGGGGCAATTTTCTAGGATTATTTCTCACACAATACCATGCCAATATGAGGGGTTGGGGATACAAATTTATAGGCTGTTAACCAGCCAAGCATATGCTAAGATGCTAGTCTAAGATGCTGTCCTAGATGCTAGTCAAGATGCTGTCCTAAGATGCTTGTTCTAAGATGCTGTCCTAAAGACTAGTCAAGATGCTATCCTAATATGCTTGTCCTAAGATGCTGCAAAAGCAAAAAGCAACACAGAGATTTATCCA
Organism: Melocanna baccifera; assembly: GCA_036346265.1. Lineage (NCBI taxonomy): Eukaryota > Viridiplantae > Streptophyta > Magnoliopsida > Poales > Poaceae > Melocanna > Melocanna baccifera. Next base: position 19,107,158 of record CM070707.1, on the reverse strand, counting down.
TCACTCTCCCTCTAAATCTTGTGTGTCTCCTTGTGGGGAATCTGAGCCATCCCGATCCTGACGCGAAGCTCCTGGAACTTGATCCGCCCAAGAGACTTGGTCAGAAAGTCGGCGAGCTGGCCTTGGGTGTTGATGTAGTTGGCGGACACTCCTTCATCCGTGCAACCGATGAAGTGATACCTCCCGGATGTGCTTCTGCGCTCATGGAAGATGGGGTTCTTCGCCAAGGCCAAGGCGGACTTGTCGTCCACCCCGAGCTCCACCGCCTCGCGTCTCGCAAGGAGATCGCCAGCGGCCGAGCCACCACGAGCCCGAGTAGAAGCGGTAGTGGCTGCAATGTACTCGCCTCGCAACTAGACAAAGCCACCACCGCCGCTTGACCGATCGCCACCGATCGGACATTTGCCGAGGAAGTACATCCATCCGCCGTGCTCTTGCTCGTGTCGATGTCGCCGGCGTGGTCGCTGCCGCTGCACCGATGAAGTGCGCGCGCGGCACCTTGGGTTGTGCAAGCCGTGTCGGAGGTGCCCGCGACGTAGCGGAGGATCCTTTCACGGCTTTGCGGTGCTCGTCGTCGGTCGCCGCATGAACCGGCCGACGTGCCGACGGCGAATGCCAAGTCCGGCCGGCGTGTGGACAAGGTAGCGAAGGTCGCCCACAATACGCCGCAGATCTTGCGTCGCGTCCACCTCCTCCGCCGTACTCTCACGACTCGGCCGCCTCTCCTCCATAGGAGTGTGGGCTGGGTTGCAGTCGGTGAGGCCGCCCAGTTCCACGATGCGCTTGGCGTAGGCAGTCTGGCGAAGAGAGATGTCGGAGCTGTCCTAGTGGACCTCGATCCCGAGGTAGAAGGAGAGGGGCCCGAGGTCGCTCATCTGGAAGGTGGCCTTCATCTCCGCCTTGAATGCCTCGATCTCCTCTTCCTTGGTACCGGTGATCACAAGGTCGTCGACGTAGACGCCTATCAGCAGGGCATTGCCTCCCTTGCCCCGCCGGTAGACCGCGGCCTCGTGAGCGCTCTGCTGAAATCCCATTTGCTTGAGGGTGGAGTCCAGCTTGACGTTCCAAGCTCGCGGTTCCTGCCGCAAGCCGTAGAGGGCCTTGCGCAGGCGGAGGACCTTGCTCTCCTTGCCGGGGATGATGAATCCCGGCGGTTGGCGGACGTAGACCTCCTCCTTCAAGCCGCCGTTGAGGAAAGCAGACTTGACGTCCATGTGATGGACGCACCACCCTCCCGGCTGCGAGGGCAGGAGGAGACGACGGACTCCATCCGGTAACAGCGCGCGAAGGCATCGTCGGTCGACTCCTCCGCTAAACGGCCACGTGCCACGAGCGCGCCTTGTGCTTGATCACCTCTCCACCTCGTCTTTCTTGAGCTTGAAGACCCACTTGAGAGAGATGGCGTGGTGGCGGTGGAAGATCGGCGGCTTCCATGTCTTGTTTCGCTCGACGGCGTCCATCTCCTCTCGCATCGCGCACGCCATGCCGCGTCTCTCCGCCTCGGCGAAGGAACGAGGCTCGCCGCCGCCCCGTGCGAGTGCAGCTCCGCCGGTTGCGCTGCGCGATTCGAGGACCGGCTGCTCGCCGAGGAGATCGTCCATGGTACGGTAGTGCAGAGGCTCGCCGCCGTGGTAGGCGTCGATGCGATTCTCGTCGTTGGACAGCGGAGTGGCGAACTCCACCGTGCGCTGCTCGTCGTGGGCCGAAGCTGCCGGTGCCGAGCCTGAGGGAGTAGGCGCCGGTGTAGGAGAGCGAGGCGTGGCCGGCGGTGCTGGGGTGGACTCGCCGGAGCCTGTGGGCTTTCCGGAGCTGGTGGTGGCGGTGATGAAGGACTTGCCGGAGGTGGTGGGGTAGGCGAGCTCGGTGAAGACGAGCTGCTGGCCCCCCGCCTCCTCGAAGTGGACGTAGTCGACGACGAAATCGCTAGTCGTCGGAGTCGAGCCGTCATCCACCATCTTGCCCCACGTCCAGCCTCGCCCTTCGTCGAACACGATATCACGCGTGATGCGCACGCGCCGTGTCGCAGGGTCGAGGACGCGGTAGGCCTTGGCGCCCTCCGCGTAGCCGATAAAAACCCCTAGCGTGCTCCAGTCGTCGAGCTTGCCGACGTGGTTGAGCTCCTTGACGAAGGCCAGACAGCCGAAGACACGGAGGTGGTTCACCGTGGGCTTGCGCCCGTGCCAGGTCTCGTATGGCGTCTTGCCGTCGAGGGCCTTGGTGGGGGAACGGTTGAGCAAGTGGACGGCAGTCATCACCGCCTCACCCCAGTAGAATGCCGGCATCCCTCTCTGCTTGAGGAGGGCGCGGGCGGTGGCAACCACCGTCTGGTTGCGGCGCTCGACGACGCCGTTATGCTGCGGGGTGTACGGCGCGGAGAAGTGACGATGGATCCCCTCGTCGGCGCAGTACGCTGCGAACTCGGCCGCCGTAAACTCACCGCCGTTGTCCGTGCGTAGGACTCGAAGCTTGCGGCGCACTCGCCTCCGCAGCAGCCTTGAAGGCGCTTGATGGCGTCGCGCGCGCTGCCTTGACGTCGGCGCGGACAGCCCACATGTAGCGGACACGTCGTCGACGAGAGGAGGAAGTAGCGCCGCCTCGGTGTAGCCGGTGTCACGGGGCCACAGAGGTCACCGTGTACGAGCTCCAGCTTCTCCTTGGCGCGGAAGCTTGCCTGGCGAGGGAAGGGGAGCCGCCGCAGCTTGGTGAGGACGCAGTGTCGCAGAATCGCTCCACGTGGTCGACGTCCGCATGCCCCGCACCATCTCCTTCTTGCCGAGCTGCCTCGGGGCCTCAAAGTTGAGGTGCCTAAAGCGCTCGTGCCACCTCAAGCGTCGCGTCGCGCGCGGTGCAAGACACGAGAGGTTGCGCCACTGCGCGTGAAGGACGTGAGGCGGTTGCTCCTGTTGACCTTGACGAGGAGCCGGCGGCGATGATCCCAGATGTGCAGCACCCTGTGCTCGATCTCCACGCGCGATCCGTTCTCATCCAGCTGTCCCAAGCTGATGATGGAGTTCCTCAACACGGGGATGTAGTGGAAACCGGTGAGCAGCTGGTACTCGCCAGTCTTGGCGACAAAGACGACAGAGTCGACGCCCTTGATCTCCACGGCGGAGGCGTCGCCGAACTTGACGGTGCCTCGAACGCCTGAGTCCAGCTCGGAGAAGAACTCCCGCCGCCCGGTCATGTGGTGGATGGCGCCGGTGTCGAGGCACCACCCGTCGGTCTTGTCGTTGCCGGAACTGTCGCCGAGGAGGGCGTGTGCTTTTGGCTCGTCAAGGTGGAGGAGAGTCGCTGCGGTCGGTTGCCGCTGGAGGTAATTCCATGCTCGCATGAGCAATGAACAGAGTCGGCTGCTCCTCCTCCTTCGCCTGCGCGACGTGGGCCTGGCCGCGTCGTGGCTGTCGACAATCCTTGGCCCAATGACCAGGCTTGCCGCAGTTGTGGCAAGCGTCGTCTCGTGCCGGCTTTTGCTTGCCAGCGTCGCCACCCTGGGTGCCTCCACGGTCATTACCCTCGGCACGTCCTCGCGCCCCTGCCTGGACGTCTTTGCGCGGCTTGCCGCGCTTGCCACGCTTGCGGCCGCTTGTCGTGGAAGAAGGCTCCCCCTTCTTCCTGTCACCTTGGCCGGCAGCCCACTGCTCCCGAGTGAGGAGGAGCTTCCCGCCAATGGTGATAGGTCCCGAAAGACGCTGTGGCTCATCGCTGTCAACGACCTTGAGGCGACCCAACGCCTCCTCGATCGTCATTGTGGAGAGGTCCAGCAGAGACTCGATCGAGCGAGCCATCTGCTTGTACTTCTCGGGGACGCAGCGGAAGAGCTTTTCCACAGCTCTCTCCTCGCCGTAGGTGTCGTCACCAAACTGCACCATCTTCTGCAACAGAGTGTTGAGACGGAGAGCAAAGTCATCAATGTCCTCACCTGGCTTGAAGGCCAAGTTCTCCCACTCCTTGCGTAGTGCCTGTAATGTAGACTTGCGGGCGCGATCGCCGCCGTCGTCTTTGCGGCGATGGCATCCCAAGCCTCTTTGGCATCCGCTTGTTGGTAGCGAAGCGCATCTCGGGCGGATCTGCGGCGATGAGAGCATCCAGTGCCCGTCGATCCTGGTCGTAGTCGACGTCGTCGTACCGGACTGCATCCCACATATGCCGCACTGGAGCTTTACCCTCATCACCGCAGCCCACTCGACGTAGTTGGTCTTGGTGAGTGTAGGCCACCCGCCGCCGGGGCCGACGTCCCTGACGACAGCCTGGTACTCGTGGTGACCACGGTACCGAACCGGGAGAGAGCGCGTCGCTGTGAAGGCCGCGCTCTCGCGACCCCGTCGCGCCGCCGCCGTCGTGCCTCCTCCAGAACGCCGCCGGCGTCCGCGCTGTCTGGCTGCCGCGCGCGCTGCGTGGCGTCGCGACGCCTTCATGCGCGCTCGTCCTCACGCCGCCTCCTCTCCGGCAGCTCAAGGTCCGCGTCGCATCGCCATCGCAGAGACGGAGCTGCTGTTGCTGCGCGTAGAACCTCGACCTCGCTGCCGCCGCGACGCTGCATCTGCGCCGCCGCCGCTTCCACCTCCGCTCGGCGCGCCGCCCCGCCCCGCCGCCCTTTGACGCCCTTTCCGCCACCGCAGCGGCCTGTGTCGCCGCTCGCTCGCGTTCCTCTGCCACAGCAAGCTCGGCTTCTTGCCGCCGCCGCATGCTCGAGGCGATCGAAGGCCGAGATCGCCTCTGCGGACATGGCGCGCCACCGGGGCTCGCTGCGTGGAGAGAGCGCCTCGATGAGCCGCCGCCGTTCGAGCAGGGGAGGTGTGGCGAGAGGCACCGAGGCTGCTGCTGCTGCTAGTTGGGGCTGCTGCGAGGCTGGAAACGACGCTGGAGAAGGGATTGAGCAGGAGATGCTCAGGCTATAGGATAACCTCGCTCTGATACCACTTGTTAGTCACTCAATTCTTGCTCTTGGTGATAGCAAGATCCTTACTTTCATCGAGAGGATGACACTTGGAGATGGGGTAATTTTTTAGGATTATTTCTCACACAATGTCATGCCAACCTAAGAGGTTGGGGATACAAATTTATAGGCTGTTAACCAGCCAAGCATATGCTAAGATGCTAGTCTAAGATGCTGTCCTAGATGTTAGTCAATATGCTGTCCTAAGATGCTTGTCCTAAGATGCTGTTCTAAAGATTAGTCAAGATGCTGTCTTAGATGCTTGTCCTAAGATGCTTGTCCTAAGATGCTGCAAAAGTAAAAAGCAACACAGAGACTTATCCATCAGCAAGATTTGTGATCATATGTTGACAGCTAGAGATTTGGATTCCTGTGAATGAATGAATGAAAGGTTGCAACTTTGATCTTTAGCAGTAGAGATGCTGCACAAATATGATGTAGGAGGGCATTAACCGTCTTTGTCTTTGGTGAAACCGACTGGTAATTAGTCTTGTTCTTGAATTGCCTCGTAATTATTGGCGATATGTAGTGAGAACATTTCAACTTAGAATTTCAGAACCTGGGCCTCTTACCAGAGCAATCGCTCTCATGGTGCTTCTGTTAAAACGACTTGGTCTCATGTGGTAAAGCTCGAGCAATTCAGGGCCACACGACTAGCATTAGACGATTCCGAATCCGCACAATTTAGGAGGATGAAAATTACGCCTGTAAAGTAACTTGAAAACTACTAGGTCGAGCGCATACTTTTCCTACTGGTAGTACTACGCATTTCCGGACTGATACGCCATTTTCCTAGCCTTATTGCTGCATAGATCAATGCAAGCACATACTTTTACCACTAATATTTTTTTATACAGATCATCTCGACTCCTCGTTTGCTTGACAATCAGTACGGTTTCATCTAGGGCCGATACGCCATACTCTTTGTGCCAAAAAAAAAGGGCTTTTTAACGATATAGGGGGTGATCGGTTTGACTTTTTTTGACTTCAGTTTCTATCTTCAGTTTTTTTTTTCACTATTCACTACACTATCCACTAACTCAGCTACAGTAAAAAAAGTCAGCTATAGTAAAATTTCAACCAAAAATCAAAAATCATCTAAAACGATCACCCCCCATAAACAATGATCATTCCATGATCCTTTCCGCGTTACACCTGGTCAAGCAGTTGTAAGTGTGAACAGAAAACTTTAAGTGGCCTATGGACTAAAAAGTTCCGAGCTATAACACATTCTCCTGTGGAAACTTTTGAGTTGTTGATCTCAGTCAAAACCGTGTATGCACAAAGATATTTTGCATGAGTTGAATAAGTGGAGAACGTTGATGTGCTTTAGTTTGACCGAATTAATTGGTGATTTTCACCTGTAGTAAAGTATTGCATGGAAATTTGTCAATGGTAAAGCTGATGGAAGAAATGTAAACGTAGCGAAGATTATGTGATAAATGAAAGAAGAATTCCATAGATCTATCTTTTCAAACAATATGTTATTTAAGCATGATAAATTACACTAAAAAAATGACACATGCAAGCACAATGTACAAAGCTAAAAAAAACAAATTTGGCCAAAGTGAATTACAGTAGTGGGATAATAGCACTATTTGTGAAGAATTTCTTATTAATGTCTACTTAAACTAAAAGGAATATGAGGTCTGTTCTTTTTTTGGTTTATGACCGCGGTTTATAATATAACTAAAATTTTTGAATTTTAACTATTCATGAGAGGTATTACGGAGAAAGAGATACTCGCTTGTGATATCACAAACTGATATAGAAGTTAGACTTTTAACGTATATTATAATTAATTTATAGACTTTATTTAAAAAATATCTTATCTAAAAATTACGTACTATAACAAAAATTAAAAGTTAAAAACCAGAGACCCACCATAAGCACAACAAAAGATCATTCATGACAAATAGGCCAACTCTGCAACTGTCCATTTATTGATCTTACCTGTAGCCGGCGCAAGAGGGACAGCAGCGCGGAGACTTCGCTTTCCTCAAAGTATGCTCAGAAACTTGCAAGAGATCCCAAGGAGAAAAATTGGGAAACAGTCAAAAAAACTCCCAGATCTTCTGTAAGACCGTAACCCCCACCCCCATCAAGGAGTCAGACATGACACAACAGTTTGATAGAGAAGCAGTAGTAGCATGCACGACATAAGATTTTGCAGCTGAAATAAATCCAAAACACTCTGAAAATTCGACAACAGAAGAAATAGTATAAGAGAAGCCAACTTCTGCAGTCAAGACGGCGACCAAAGAAAAGGCGGGTCCTACCGCTACACATGGAGCAACGTGGAGGAATGGTCTGCATCATGCGTGCACGTTTACAGCCAGCCTGTACCACTTCGCGTGGGCTAATTGAATTGCGCCGTATGACCCGTTCAACACGACCACTTTGTTTGTCAGAGATGCTGCCCTGGAGCTTAATCCAGGTCGTCGTGCTATCCATCCATCGGCATCTGCAACCGACAAGCTGACAGCATTACCGAGAAATTTTTTTTCCTAAACAGTGCTGGACTGCTGGCATTCTTCGTAACATTCCTGAACAGTAAGATTGTGGTCCCTGCAAATAGATCTCTTGTTCAACCGTTCTAGTGCCGGCCAGTAGAGCTACCTGCTCAGAATCATCGGGAGTAGCACTAAAGGATTTCAAGAGTACTTGAGTACATCTGAACCTCACCAACCAACTCATAGTCATCTCCACGTGAGCTGTCCTTTTTTTTTTTGAATTTTTGGTTTTTACTTTTTCCCTCTTATTTCTTTATCTTGTTCGTACTGATATAATATTTTGATTTTATATTTAATTATACAGAAAAAAAATCAACTATAACTATAATATAAAATTAAATATAAACCCTGACTTAGAAGCTACTTGGAGGAGGCCCACGTCAAACTTTGAAGTCCACAGTTTCACTCGGCAGCGTTCACCTCACAAGTCCGGCAGCCACGCATCAAAACACCAAGAATGAAGAAAAATCATATCTACAAAGGCGTTCATCCACCCATCTCCACATGGCGTAACCACCGTCGAAACCGCTCGAGGGCATCGACATCACGAGGCCAGTGGGGCCACCGGCGTCTTGCTGACGGAATTCGTCGCCTGCGCATGGAGAGAGTTGTGCAGCAGGATCAGCTTCAGCCCCTTGGCGGCCGCGATGGACCTCGGGATCCTCCCCCTCCTAGCTCCGTGGTGGCTGTTGTAGTAGTTCTCCGCCAGGGCAGCCTCGTCCAAGCACGACCAGGCCGACCCTCTCGGAGCGCTGGCCGCCCACAGGAACCTGCCGGAGCAAGGGTTCATCAGGGTCTCGCGGAACTCCTTTGCTCCCTCGCAAACCAAGCCCTGCAACGAAACAGAAAAACACCACCAGTTCGATTTGGTTCGGAATGCACGGTTGTTTGTACGCCGAATCTTCGGGAGAGCTGCGAAGGAGAAGCCGTGTTTTACCTCTGCCATAGCTTTGATCTTGAGCGTGATGCTGCTGGACAGGATGACGATGTTCTGGTTGCTGCTTCTCAGCTTGCTGAAAAGGAGGGCGCAATCGAGGATACGGTCTTCGGTCTTTGGAGAGACGGTGCCTGTGAAACGCCTTGGGGAGAAGAACGCCATTGGGTTAAAGGTGCCAGGGGTGACCTCTCTTCCTTCATCGTTGCGTCGCGTTGTAGGAGTTGCAGGTGGGGTTGGTGCTACTGGCGACATCTCGGATGAACTCTGAACATGAATCCACCAGCTCTCCTTTTCCATGCACTCCTCGATCCACTGGAGTATGGAGGTGGCCTTTGACGACCTCCCGAACAAGCCCTCCCGCTGTTTCATGCAGTCGAGCTCCCTGATCACTGACAAGACAATAAAACAAGCTTCCAGTGAAGGAGAATCATAGCGGGGGAATGACAGATGCAATGGAACACTTTATACACCACTGAGAATTTATAGGCTAAACAGAACACGAACCGGGCATAAAAGGCCACTCGCATCTACTCAGTTAGTAAGAGCACAACAATATGGTTAAACGTTAAAAGAAGCAAGCAATCCTTCACTCAAAACAACGTGACTGGTGCAATGGAGGGTACCGAGTAAGAACAAGTATAGTATAGTGGTTAGCACTTAGCAGCACAACAGAATGACAGATGCAATAGGTCAAGCCATGTATTTAGATACTGACAGTACAAAAAGATGAGGCAATCAAGTATATAGCGGGCAAGCATATCTCTGCTTAATAACAGAAAAATGATGGAGTCACAACAATGGATGCTGTATGCAAGTAAGAATTTGTTCAAATGTTCATCGAGTGCCGACATCATAGGAGGATGGATGGAACATTTACTGTATTTCCCTTAACTTACCAATCATTGGTATGATCAGATGGGTTCCTTTTAAGCCCTGTAACAGCATTATAGACTTCCTAGATTCGTCATCAAGAAGACAATTGATATCAGTCAACATAGTCCAGATTTTCTTCCCTTCTCCAACCCTATTGGATTCCTGGTTCTTGTGCTGTTCAGCATCAAAATAAACTCAATTCACAACTTTACATTTAACAACATAAGCAAAATATATAAAAATAGAAACTCTAAATATAATCTTTACAAGAACTTACTGGAAGAACGTTCAGTTCATCTTCCAATCTGATTGCCACATCACCAACAGCACAGTCAGCTGCTCTAGCATTAGCCCGCTTGCCATCAAGTGAGTGAGTATGTCTCAAGGGAGAATTTGACAGAAGAGTCTGGAAGGGGAGCCTATCAACCACCCTCTTCTTTGTAATCACATTTTCAATTCGTGCACGATTTTCAGATGTATCCCTTGTTTTCCGAGCTGCAGAAGATGCTGGTGTCAAATTCTCTTTGTCAGAGTAGAATGCCTCTTGACCTTGGTCTGCATCCAGTGTGAGGTTCTTTGGAAAACACCTCCTCGCTTTCATGCTTCCTGAAGATACAGGCGTCAAATTCTCCTTATCTGAATAGAAAACATCATCATCTACTATGTGAAAGCCTTTTGACTTTGCTGATAATTCCCTGTATTCCGGTTTATTGACACTCCTATCTGAAGCGTATTCTGTTGACACTGAATTATTCATTCTTGAGCCAAGAACCCTCCTACCAATGGGCTTGAGATCCCTGGAGGCAGGTGTCACATTCTCCTTGTCTGAGAAGAGATCTCCTTGTCTCACAGGGGAGATAGCATCATACTTTCCAGGAGCCAGCACTGAATTTTTCCTGTCTGGAAGGATGCCATCTTCCAAATCTAGATGTGAAATGGGCATAAACCCTGTCCGGCTCTTCTGTAAATTTGCATCAACTGAAATTAGTGGGGTAAGAATCTTGGAGATAAGTTCATTTGACTTCATCTGCTTTCCAATGTTCAGCATGGAGCTTTCATTGTCTGAAAAGTTGTCATGTTCCAAATTCAGAGGGGAAATGGAATCCATCAACTCTTGGGAAATGGTAGGCTTCAACCTTAGGTGACTCCTCTCCATTATGTTGCCTGACACATAGGGGGTGGTGTTCTCCTTGTCCAGTGGACTGCTCTCTTCATTTTCTTCAGTTCCTTTGATATCCAAATTGTCAAATAGATTCCCAAAAATTGTGCCTTCAACCTCACAGTCCTCAGGACCCACAACAGTACCATTTTGGGCCATGTTCTCTTTGTTTGAGAGACTTCCATCCAAGTTAAGAGGGGACAAACCATCATGCTTCATGTCTGTGTGGCTATTTGTATTTTCACCAATTATGTCTTGCATGAAAGGATTTTCTGAGACAGGCCCAGACGATTCCATATGTATAGTAGCATCCAGCTGTGGGATTTCGTTGTCAGCTAAGGCGTCATCTTTGAAAACCAAAGGGGAAACATAATGCAACAACTCTGGTCTCTTCTGCAGCTTTGCATTAACTGAATCTTGTGGGATAGAATTCTCAGAGATAAAATCATTTAGCTCTGTCTGCTTAGCAACATTCAGCATGGAGTTTTCCTTATCTGAAAAGGTGTCATGTTCCAGATTCAGAGGGGAAACACAATGCACAAATTCTTTGGAGTCAACCTCCATGGTATTCCTGTCCGAGACATGGGGGTTCATGTGGCCCTTGTCTGGCGCAACCATCTTTTCCTTTTCTTCAGCTTTTTTGACATCAGAATTATCAAACAAAACCACGCAGGCTGCACATTCTCCCCCACAGTTTTCAGAACATACAAGATTATCATTTTGGACTTCTTTCTGATAGTTGTAGACCAAAGTGCTGCTTATTTCCTTGCTCCTGCCTGTGTCGACATGAAGGGATTTGACTGACTTTAACTTGGCTCTCCGAGACACGGCGTTTGAAGCATTCTGTTTGTCTGACCGGACCTGTCTTCCAGCATTTGTCACTGTGGCAGGCATTGCCTGTGTGACTGAAGAGACAACAGATTCTGTAATTGTATTCTCATCAACCAACGGTTCCTCTATCACTCCCTCTCTGTTCTCGTCAAATTGCGTAAGTGAAGATTCTTCCAAAGAAACGAAATGGGCAAACTCAGGTAATGTTGGTGCTGAGGGGATCACTTTAGCCCAAAAATCAATCTGTTCTGACACAATTAGTTGGCTTGTTTCCTGTGAATTATATCAGACAGTTAGCCTTCCAGAAATGAAATGATAAGTTCAAAAAGAGGTTACAATCAATACAACAAAAATCAAGCAAAAAAATCCAAGTCAATAGGTGGCATCCTGAAAAGAAAAAAATTTAACAACACCCCAGGATATTAGGGAACACAGAATAAACTTATGAATGTAAACTAATGCTCTAAGCAATTCGAGGATGTGGAAAGAGTATGCAAAATCTGGACCAGATAGGTATTATCAATTCATTACATATTTTATGTCAAAAGAAATTTATGGTAATTCATATTATTCCAAATGAAGATTAGTATTTGGCAGTACATAATGGAATTCTTGAGTGTTGACATGCTTTGACTTCAACATGCAAGATTTGTGCACCAAGCGCGAATTGCTCATGGTGAATATCATGAATTGAACACAAAACATGTGGCATATAACATTTAGACCAACAACTAAACCGATTCAATTTTACACATATGATTGCTTAGCATAAGATGAAAACTACACATCTCGTCACAACATCTGCCACAAGAAAATCATTCGGCATACTAAGCAATCAATAACTTGAATTAGTTCAGAGAAATTTAACTGATGTACAATATAATCAGCAGCATCCAAGATAAAACATAGTAATATCCACTTATCTAAGTAATACATGACAATGCAACTAAATTGGTCACATGCCTAATGCATTCAGGCTGGTATGAAGTGTTCAAATTTTATCAGAACTTACAATGCGACAAATTCCTTTAGGTGATAGAAGCATTACTAAATCATAGCCCTAGGCGGAATTCCAGAAAGTTAAGGCATAGCAAAAGTTGCTATTTAGTCATTATTTGTATTTTGTGAGCAACTTGGCATTACCACTAGAACTGGCACTACGGTAAGCAACTGAGGAACATAATTTTAGTTCAAAATCGCTTAGTGAAATATTCAGTTCTCACCTAAGAATGTAATAAGTGGGGTACAGTAGGAAAATCCAATAGCACAGATTGGATCCGAAAATAGGATGTAATGCATTTCATAAAGCAGTAAGCATACACGGATGACTAAAATGGTTGAGCTAGTCAACACTTGAATCAATAATAATGGTTACCTGATCCACTTTAACCAATCTGACACATTTTAACATAATGCATTTTATGATTTTGGCAAACAGCAGCAGCCGAGTCAGTTGGTATCTCTTGCTTGATATGAATTTCGACAATTAGGCCCATTGCTTAGCATGCAAAAACGCTCAACTAAAGCACACAATCAATTGGCACCCTACCAAATCCGTGAACATCAAATGCAGCACAGAAGATACCAATAAGAATTTCATCAAACTCTTTCAGTACTCAGTAATGTTATCTTGCTGGGATCAAACCTGATGAGTCTCCGCGTCCATTGACTCCCTCTGCCCAGGAACCAACTGCTTGCTTGCCTCCTGTGCATTTCATCAAACGCTTTGACGGCAACCAACACACCCAAAATAATTACAGCATCTGTAATGAGCAGAAAAGAGAAATTTCTACCTGATAAGTACGGAACTCCTCCTTGTCCTCCTCAAGCAGTGGTGGCAGCCGATCTTCCATCTCAAATGCCTCCTGGAGCGACAGCCAGTGAAGCCGGTACTCCCTCTTCGAGCCCCCGAGCCGCATCGTGTCACCGGCTGCCAGCTCCACCGGCGTGTCTGGTGGGATCCTTCGGCCCGAGACCCAAGTCCCATGCACTGGATCAAATCACAGCCCAACCATGGGTTAATTCCACGTTATCCCTTTGCATCATTTTGATCCAAATTGCAAGCGTATTCGCGATCATCGCAGGATCTTATCAAGTTAACAAGGTAGGCCTAATTATCACAAGGTTGAACTATCGAGAGCTAATCCATATGAATGAAGGAGTTAAACTCCTGCAAAAAAAAAATCTCCAAATACCGCAGACCATACGAATCGATTCACCCAAACGCAAAAATCAAGGCGCGCGCGCACACACAGAAACCCCTAGAGTTCGCGTAAATCGAGGCACGCGCAGAGATCGCGAACACCACACGTGCACGCAGAGAGTGGGGGAGGCAGAGAGAGAGAGGCGCGGGGGGGGGGGGGGGAGCCGTATCTCACCGGAAGAGAGGTCGGTGACGGTGATCCGGCGCTGGCGCCGCCGGGAGCGGACCTCGAGGTGGAAGCGGCTGACGCTGGGGTGGTCGACGAGGACGTGGCAGTCGGGGTGCCGCCCGAAGAGCACAGGCGGGTCCTCCTCATCCCCATCTCCGCCCCGGCGCGTCTCCGGCGGCGGCGCGTTGAGGAAGATGTTCTTGAGCACGACGCCGCCCTTGGCCACCGCGAAGGCCGCGATCGGAGCCTCCTCCCCCTCCGCTGTCGCCATGTGGCTGGTTGGGTGCGCCTCTCTCTCTATCTGTGTAGTGTGCGCGAGCGAGCAAGGAGGAGGAGACGCCGCCCCTCTCTTCTATTTTTTTTTTGAACTCCCCTCTCTTCTATTTGAAACGTTGGAACGGGGGATTCGAAATCTGGAGTGCGGAGGTGGATGGAATTGCAACGGCTAGAATGGATTTTCTCTACTACTTAAAAGGAGAATGGGTGGAATTTTGGCTTAGCTTTAGCCTTTATTTTTTTTACTATAATAATTAATTTTTAAATAGTAATTTTTAAGATAAGATCTATAGATAGATTATAATATAAAATATATCGAGTTTAGTTGTATCAGTTAATATCGCATGTAACTATTTTTCTCTGCGTACTGCATCTCACAAACGGTTTAGAATTCAAAATTTTCAGCTAAAAATCATAAATCATAGCCTAAAAAACCAATATAGATTTGGCTTATATTTTTTAAATTCTGGTTGTTTGCGAGAGACAATATATAAGAAAAAATAGTCATATATAATTTTGACCGATACAGATAAACTTGATACATACTATATCTAGATATAAACACTGCTTTTAAAAAATACATATTTAAAAATTAATTATTATAGTAACAGAAATCAAAACCTAATCATAAGACTAACCAAAGAACCATTCTTTCTCCCTCCCACTTCTAAAAATTGATTCGCGTCAATGCGTCTACAGGTGGGCCAGCACCGGCTCGCTCCCTTGTCGCTCGCAACAAACCCCGCACCGTCGCCTCCTCCTCCTCCCCACCCCGCACGGCCTCCTCCTCCACCTCCCCTACCTTCGCTTCCGCTGGCGTATGAGGAGGTGGAGACGAGCCTACTGGTGCGTGAGGAGCTCAAGGCCATCGGCGTCGGGTTCCGCCACCCGCTCGTGTGCACCGGCGTGGTCACCACCGTTGGCACCAGTCGCCCGCCGGTCGTCGCGCTTCGGACCGACATGGACGCGCTGCCCATCCAGGTAAGTAGGTGAAAGCCGTGAACACGTATTTGCATCGCAATGCACGTGCACCTTGCTGCCTCCGCCCATAGTTATCGACTCATCATGTTGCTTTCTTGCAGAATTATTATTGTTTAGTAACATATAGTAGCTTCCTTTTCATTTTTGTTTTAAATTTTGTTATGAATTTTTGACGGTGCAAATTGCAAACCATGATTTGTTTTCTCTCCTTTTTGAGCTCACGCTCGTTTGGAGAGTGGAGCTTGTGGTCACTTGGTGGGATGAGCGCGCCACCACACCACCATGAGGTCTCGGATGATGACGATTCCAACGAAGCAGTAGCGGAAGACGAACAAGAGGGAGACGCAGAAGTAGGCGATCAGGACCAGTGGCAAGTAGGCTCCATGCCTTCCAAGTTCCACCTATACCAGCTCTCTATGCAGGTAATCTCGCTAGCTTCTTTTGTGGCTTAGATCTATGAAAGTCGACGTGCTCACAACTTGTTCGACGAAATGCCAATGTGTGGTATGTGTTTGTGTTCAGTCGCCAAAATTGCACATCAGCTACCTACGGAAGTTCTTCCTGATGTACGTCGGTGGACGCGTCCCTCTCTACCCGCAGGAGGATTTCTGTGGCACGGCCCTCCTCAGGGTCAAAGCACTAAGCGTAGCCTTTACATGAACTCCCTATTTATCATTTTTACAAACACCTTATGTGCACCGTGCATCTATCGTTGAGGATTTTAGCGGTCCCATTAGCAAAAAATGATGACCCTGATATTGAATTTGACTCGCATGTTTTTAGAAGTTGACATGGTAAGTGTCTGAATGGTTACTGTTTGGAGAATTTTGAGCAACGGTGTTCAACAACTAAGAGATTATTTAGCTTTAGTGTGAGGTGCATCAGTTCATACGTTGCTCATGATCTATTGTTTTCCTGTTGACAGTACTGAGTGGCTTCGTACTGATGCAAGACGATCAACAATCGGCTTAGATTTGGACCTTGAGGCACTTGAGTGATGCCTTGAAAACAGCTTGAGCAAGATTGGAGCTGATGGGTATTCAAAAATGTTGCTTTTCCATGGAAATGTTCTGCAGCCAAAGGAAGTTTGCCTTGTCAAGCAAAAGGTCAGTGATCTCATGTAAGGTCTACACATAACCAATGATAGTGACTCTACAGAAAATAATAGTTGCGAGCGGCCAGATCTTGCAATTCCAAAATGCTTATCCAATTCGACCATGTCAGATGTAGCTTTGCCTGGAAGAGACATTATTTGTGCATTCAACTACAGTTTCTGTTGCCTCCACAGGCGAAAGGACTTGGTTTTGTATTTCAGGCATGCTTTCAGTGCACTCTCAAAAAGAGGTGGTATATTTGTAATGGATGTATATGGTGGCACATCATCTGAACGCAAGCTTCATCTCCAGAGGAAATTTCCCCGCTTCACTGTGAGTATCAAATAGTAGTTACAATGCATTTAGGCCTATCTTGTAAAGTCGTTAGAAACTTGGTAGACACAGAATGTCCTAAGGTTGAATTCAATATGCCTAACTGCCTGCAATGTTAAAAGATTTCAGTTGTGCCAAAAGCACATGTTTAATGTAATCCTGAAAAGCATAGAACATATTTTATTTTTTGTGGTACACTGAGGCTAAGAATGCTATCCGGACCGTTAACCTTTTCTCCGAAGCCTTCAACAGCCCGGTGGGCTTAATCATCAATATGCTATTCTTTTTCATATATTTTTTTGTGTATCAGCAATTCTGTTACAATGACTTATAATTTAGAATGTGCTTAAGACATTTTATTTCTTGCAAATTCTGGAATAAATGAATTTCGATCTTTAATGCTTTTGACGTGGATTCCACATGCACGCTTACTAGTGCGTGCGTGTGCGTGTATATATATATATATATAGAGAGAGAGAGAGAGAATATCTTTTATTCCCATACGTAATTACATCCATCTCTAATATACCATCTAAACAAATTTGAAATACTCATTTATCATTTTAGGTATACTTATATACTAAATATAAGATACTCCAATGTAAATCATATGAAAAAATTATAAAGAAGTTCATAGTTTTTAGCGTATTTTATAAATATCTTCATATACGTATATAAAAAAGAGTATATCTGAAAATTATACATACTATCTCTAAAAATTGTTCACACTATCTAGATGATCTTAAATACTCGTATACTATACGTAAATATCCTCTATTACACGAGATACTTCCTACGTGTGTGTATATGGGAAGTTTGTTTTATACTCTCATACCTCCACACCGTTGATCAGTTTTCCGATGCATGCGAACTAAGCGGGGTTTTCTAAGTGGATACATCCATTAGCGGGATTCATACTTCGTATTCAGGTGGAAGTATCTTTTACGGCTGCATGCATGCAGAATAACTCCCATAAACCAAGCCATGTGACGTTAGTTTTGTTGAGTCGTGCGTTGTTTATGGGGGTATAATCGTAACAATTTTTTTGAAACGACAGATTATCATTAGCATTTGGAATTGGTCGGCAAAAAAAAGAGCGCACTACACGGCGGAATTTGATATTTCTTTATTGCTCTTGTCCTCGGATGGACACGGAAGGTGAATCTTCCTTGCATGGAGGTACAGAAGTAATACACTACAAAGTTTGTCCCACTTACTCAATTGCAGTGAAAAAAATAAATTTTTGGTATATTTAACATTGTTTGTAATTACACCTAAAAATACAAAAAGACTTTATATATATACATACATATATATGTATATATACATGTATGTATATATATGTATATATATGTATGTATATATATGTATGTATATATATGTATGTATATACATACATATATATACATACATATATATACATACATATATATACATATATATACACACATATATATACATATATATATACATATATACATACACACACACATATATATACATATATACATACATACATATATACATACATATATACATACATATATACATACATACATACATATATACATACATACATACATATATATATATATATATATACATATATATATGTATATATATACATATATACATATATATACATATATATACATACATATATACATATATATACATATATATACATATATATACATACATATATATACATACATACATACACACATATACATACATACATACATACATACACACATATACATACATACATACATACATACATACATACATACATACATACATACATACATACATACATACATACATACATACATACATACATACATACATACATACACACACACATACATACATACATACACACACACACACATACATACATATATATATATATATATACACATACATATATACATACATACACATATATATATACATATACATATATATATATGAAAAAATACATTTTACACCCGAGTGTAATTACACCCACATGTAATATACCATCTAAACGAACTTAAAATACTCCTTTATCAATTTGGATATACTCATATACTAATTATAAGATACTCTAATGTGAACCACATAAAATAATTGCAAGGAAGTCTATAGTTTTTAGCGTATTTTGTAAATACCTTCATGTACGTATATAAAAAGGAATGTCATAAAAAAAAATCTACATATCACCTCTGAAAAATTGTTCATATCATCTAGATGGTCTTAAATACTTGTATATTACACGTACATACCCTCCGTTATACGAGATACTCTCTATGTTGTGAGATACGATATAGGGTGTAATTATACCCGGGTGTAGAAAAGAGGTTTATATATATATGTGTGTGTGTGTGTGTGTGTGTGTGTGTGTATATATATATATATATATATATATATATATATATATATATATATATATATATATATATATATATATATATATATATATATACACTTTTACTCCAGTGTAATTACACCCACCCTTATTGCCATTCGATTACATTTAGATTAGTGTATGCTTTAACGGGTCACGAACGCAAAAAACTTGCATATCTATCACACCCGTCAATACGATGCTTCCTATTATTCTTCTTCCGTGCATGCGTTCCGTTTCTTTCCCCAGATTTTTCGCTACCTATACGGTGAAGAATACACAACCATCACATACTCCCATGACAGCTAACCAACGCGCAGTGCCCCTGAATAAATGGCATGAACCTACGCGTACATACTGCTGACTCTATTATTGATTCACATCCATATTTCAATGGGATTGTGTACAACATAATGAACATAACTTCCTTTCCACTTCCACTGCTATCCATGCACTAAATCCTGAGGATAACATTATCGATACTCCCAGTCATCTCCATATTTAGAGCGTGCAAAAGATGCTAATTTTCATGCCAGTTAGTAACGATTTCAAGTATGTGATGTGATGTAGTAGTATCCGAAAAAATACTACTGACATACTTTTTGTTTAGTTACCATATGCGGATACTTCTTTCTAAAGGAAAACTGAAGAGAAATTCAGCAGTATTATACGGTTTTTGGTTGCTAAGTAGTAGTATTATACTCACAAAGTATCATACTACTTGTCTACCTGCATATGTACACTACTTCCCCCAATACATGCATACTATATATTACCTGTGTGCGTATCGATCCTTTTCTACCTGCATCTATCTTTTGAATATTACTTCATGCATGCATTTGGGTGTGACAAATACTACTTCTCGCGTTGGTGAGTATGTAGAATCTTCTCAGGTAGTTAAATAATCATACAACAATGGTGCCCGAGTTTAGTACAACCATTAGGAGATGAGATAGTATGCGAACAAATATTACTTATCATGTAGGGGAGTACGTAGAATCTTCTCAAGTAGTAAATAATTCATACATCAAGAGTGCACGAGATAATTACGGCCATCAGGAGGTGTGATTCTTACGGCATTTAACGGGTATTACTCTCTAAGCCGACCTAATAACCCAAACCATCTGGTGGTATTCCGAGATAGATAAACAGTAGATACCATGGTTGTAATTACACCTGAGTGTAGAAAAAGGCTTCCTATACACACACACACACACATATATAAGAAAAAATCCTTTTACACCTGTGTGTGTGTATACTAAAAGTCCAATCTACGGTCCGTTTTCACCATTGTGTTCGAAATTATAAGCTTAATAAAATAAGATCCATGTTCAATATGTTTCACTAAAACTCTAATCTGCGATCCGTTTTCACCATTATGTTCGAAATTACAAGTTTAATAAAACAAGATCCATGTTGAATATGTTTCACTAAAAGTCCAATATGTGATCCATTTTTACTATTGTGTTCGAAATTATGAGTTTAATAAAATAAGATCCATGTTGAATATGTTTTAGCGCTGCGAAAATCATGCCATATAAAGTTACTATCGTGTATGAATAAACTTACTGCCAATTTTATAGTGATAACGGTAAGTAACTTCATGCATTATGGATGATAACTTAATGTACATTCGATAGTAGCTTTTCATAATTACCAAATACTAGTAACTGAGCATGGCGTAGGATGGTGGAACGGTTAGCTGGTTGGGTCAGTTAGGGGTGCGCGCTTATTTTACACCTGCGTACTAGTTAGTGTGTGTGTGTGTGTATAGGACGTTGAATGGGGTATTATGGTGTCTGGGCACTAATCCTCCCTGCCTTTGAATTGTTTTTAGTTACATACAAGTACAATAGTATATAATATATTAAGCAAACCCATTAATACTTATCATTGATTTATTATGCTGAATCAATCATAGATGAAAAGTCTTCATCATGGAGCCTATATATATATAGGACAAGTGTTTCATGCACCTAGGTACCCATATTAATACCTGTTGATGTGCTTTAAGATTCGCGACGTTTAACATGGTATCTTCATATACCCATAAAAAATATATCTAAGATATCAAACTCCAAAAAAATTAAATTCAACTTCAGTTTAATTAGTTTGAATTACTTTCATGATATATACTCACTATAGTCGCATCAAACTTAAAAGTAATTCAAACTAATTTGAACTGAGTTCGAAACTCACTTACCATAAATATATCTAGAGTATAAAATATTTTCATACCTAAACTCTAAAAAAATTATCAATTATGCACGTGTATCAGATGGTTCTTGGTATGGGTGCTTAGGCACCCAGTGACTTAAGTGATTTGTGTGTGTGTATGAGATAGAGATATTAAACACATACAAGGGTAGTTGTCCACTTGAGTACGTACTTGTTGATCAACGGTGGAGGAGAGAGCAAATGATTGATTGATCTCTACAAGCAATCAAACAACATTTTGTTGCCCAAACGTCTCTCTCTCCTCGTCGGAATCATGCATGCCCTCGTGCAATTACAGTCACGTATATACGTCCCTGTAGTCCCTGGCCAGATCAGACTTAAGAGTCATAAAACAGAAAGGAGAAATGAGCAAAGTTTTACTGCCCTGTGTATTTGCAAATCATCGCGTCAGCCGCCCACGTATGTGCGACCCCTGTTCCAGAGTGAAGCTTAAGTGCAAGTGCAACTGCAGGTTGCCTTCCTTGCCGGAGAAGTGCAGTACACGTAGATATGCCAAGTCACGGGACGATGCTTGGTTGCATGCATTACCGTGCGCGCGTGCACTTTGCATTTGGGTTTTCGTCAAGAACAACCGGTTAATTTCTACAGGCAACGAGTGGCATTTCGTCGCCCAACGTTCCTCTCGTAGGCCGTGTTCTTTTCATTATTTGGCTTCTGTTTTTGATTTGTACATCTGCAGAAGACAAAAAGCGAAATATCAAAACGGAGCGACTTCTTGAAAAAAAATTTTCAAATGATTTTTTAAACCTAAAATTGCATATGTTAGTATCCCAACATTCACTTGTGTCAAAAAATACAGATACAAACCATCAGTAGCAACAAAAAAAAAACCTATCATATCATCACGCCGTTGTAGGTTTGCATGCGACCTCTCTGCACAACCTATAAGATGTCCATGGACTGACCTGATCACTTGACAGAAGAAATTAATGGGGCTCAAAGAGTCGACGTCCTTTCCTGCCCTGTGCATCCTCTGCTTTCTTCACATTATCCTTCCATGCACCACATCAGCCGTTGATCTCCGATTCGACGGTCAGAGATGGTGCGACGGCACACCATACCCTGGCACGTGTGGCCACTACGTCACGGGCCAGGTCTCAAGCCCCAGCGACCTAGGCGACGAGCACTCGCACTACACGATGTCGCTTCAAGCGGCCATGGACCTGGCCGTGCTCGCCCTAGCCGAGACCCAGATGCTCCCGTCGGAATCGTGCCACGACCGTGCCTGGTCCGACTGCCGGCAGCTCATGGCGTCCGCCGTGCGACACCTGAACCGGACGGCGGTGGCAGCCCGGAACAACGACGCTGTAGCCTCGGACATGCTCGCCTGGCTCAGCGCGGCGCGCACCAGCCTCGACACGTGCTTGACCGGCTTCGCCGAGCTCAGCGTCTCGCCTGGGCCGGCCTTCCCCGGCATGCTGTCGAACTTGTCAAGGCTCGTCACCAACGCGCTCGCGGTGACCGCGCTCCGGCACGAAACGGTGGGAGACGTGCGTGCCACAACAGACGTGGCACTTCGGGACTCGCCCCGACCAGACGACGGCGACGGCCGTAATAAGTTCTTGCGAGGCATGCCAACGCCGGGCGATGCCGACGTGGTGGCGGCGAAGGATGGGACGGGCCATTTCTGTACCGTCGGCGAGGCTCTCAAGGAGGCGGCGAGCCGGCAGAGCAATGGTGGCAGGAGGATTGTGGTGTATGTCAAGGCCGGAGTGTACAACGAGTACATCGAAGTGTGGACGAGCAACTTGGTGCTCCTCGGCGATGGCATCGGCCGGACGGTGATCACCGGAAACCGGAGTGTCCGGCAGGGATACACCACATTCAGCTCGGCCACTTTTGGTATGTCGAGTTAGTTAATTAATTGAAGGGATTAATGTTCTTTTTTTTCATGTTCTTGTGACGCTGACATGCACGCGTTTGAATGGACAAGCCGTGAACGCCGACGGCTTCGTGGCATATGGTGTCACGTTCCGTAACACGGCAGGCTCTGGCGCCCAGCAGGCGGTGGCGCTGCGCGCCAGCGCCGACCGGCTCGCCTTCTACCGGTGCAGCTTCGAGGGCCACCAGGACACGCTCTACGCGCACACGCTCCGGCAGTTCTACCGGGAGTGCGTCGTGGCCGGCACCGTCGACTTCGTCTTCGGCAACGCAGCCGCCGTGCTCCAGCAGTGCAGCCTCCGCGTGCGCCGCCCGCTCCCTGGCCAGCCGGCCGTGGTCACCGCGCAGGGCCGCACCGACACGTACGAGCGCACGGGGTTCGCCATCCACGGCGGGCGGGTGACAGCGGCCGCCAAGTTCGGCCCGGGTGGGGCACTTGCGTCGTTCAGGACGTACCTCGGCCGGCCGTGGAAGGAGTTCTCCCGGGTGGTGTACATGGAGGCGTACATGGACGGCACGGTGGACGCGGCGGGATGGCTGCCGTGGGACGGCACGGAGTTCGCGCAGAGCACGGCGTTCTACGGGGAGTACAAGAACTCGGGGCCTGGGTCCGACACGTCGGGGAGGGTGAGGTGGGGAGGGTACCATGTGATCACCGATCCCGGTGAGGCGTCGGAGTTCACTGCCGGTGGTTTGGTGGACGCTAGCTCGTGGTTGGGTTCTACTGGTGTTCCTTTCACTCCTGGACTTTGATACCGAGATGGTGGTAGAGCCGTAGTACAAGATTAGCCTCGTCTATCGAAGTCCTTAAAGGATTCGAGTCCCAATAGGATACGAGTCACCTGGATCAATAGTACAAGCTTGGATAACATGTAGGAAAAGCTTCAAACACACTCATGTCAGGCTGCATCGTTGGAGCCACAGTACCTTGGGGTAGCAAGGAAGAAGCTGAGAAAATTCTAATTGACATGCTTGTCCCATGTGAAGGCCACAGATTTGGTGTTTATAGAATTGGTGCAGTGGCTAATCAATTCTAATACTTAGAATTCTCCCCGGTTGTGTTTGGACGAGTGAACTTTTGAGTTCTCCTATGTTTGATTGAGTGGATAGGATCAATTTATCGATGATCCAGTTGTCGATCTTACGAAAATATGAGAAAGGAGCCTGGAATAATTGGAATGATTCAGCAAAAAAGGGATGATCTTGTTGTTATGAATTGGTTGCAAGATGCCCTCGCTAAGGGATTACAAAGGGATGTAACTAGTCCTAAACCTGCCCCCCAACTCAATCACCAATTTCAGCATCTTCATCCACCTATGCGAGGTGTATCTGGGGATTTTAGCGAACTTGAAACTCCTCATATACTACTATACGATGATGGGAAGGGCTGAAAAAGCGACGGCGTTACCCGGGAACTATTCTTTGCAGTTTCACGATGGAAAGGCGAGGGAGTATATTCCAGTGTTCTCTAAGTCTTGTGGTCACCATGGAAAAAGTTCTGGTTTTACATGACGGTCCGTAAAGAAGGTAGCCTTTCCTTCGCAGGGTGGATAGTAATAGAGAACCCAAGATGGAGATTTTCTTCGAAGATGGAAGGAAGGATAGAGCGATGGATTGATGCCATCGTCTACCTTAAGAATAGGGGGATGACTTTATGGCACGTGGTGAGGGACTTCTCCACGCGCTGAATAGTCACCTGAAATTGCGCGATCATATCATGCTATGATATGAGGATGGAAAGGATTCGACCAGGGACTCCTTAGAAGGTAAGCATTGAGAATTCTGACCAGTTGAATCTTTTTTGTTTGGTTATTTTTCTAACTATAAGATTTTTCTTCTATTTTCCGAAACATATTCAATCTCGAGTTTCAACTGGTAGTAAAGATCATAGAAAAAAGGTCATCACTAGCAAACTCCTTCCAATGGGTGTGACCACGTGCAAAGAGGAGATGTTTCAACAGGAGGTTTTCTGTGTCTCAGGCAGGTTAAACAAGAGAATAACAGATTGAAGAAAGAAGAAATAAAACCTTTGAGCCCCCGAGCTATTAGATACTACACCAGTTGTCTGTTTTCTTTCTTACCTGTTTTTCTTGGAGGAAAGAGTGCAGATTATTGTAGGAACCCTCGTTGTGAAGGTTATGGTAACGATCCGCATGGTATTTAGCTAAAAATCAAAACCAATAAAGTAAAAGGCATCCCTAAAAAGGGAATTAGAGAAATATGGATATTTCTCTGAGTAGTTTAGACAACATTCGTAGTTTATGACCAAACTTGGGATATTGAAGTACAAATAAAAATACTCACTGGAAAAAGAAAGAATGACATTGTAACTTTATTGAATCATGAAAATAAAGTAATACATTATACATAAAACTTACATAATTGATCGATATTCCAAGAATCAGAAAGAACAAGCCCATCTGACATAGCTAGTTGTACCGAGCCTGGTCTCGTGACTTTGACTACAATGCAGGAACCTTCCCATTTAAGCGAGAGTTTATTACGATTTGCTTGGCTCTAATTTTTTTTGAGAACTAGATCTCCCACAGCTAGACTGTACTTTACGACTGTGATACCTTCGCATATCTTGTTAGCAAATCGCCGATTGTACTAGGGTTACATTTCTTTGTTCTTTAAGAAAATTAATATCATCGACTCGATGATCTTCTTGATCATTTTCATTATAACGATCTGACCGAGTAAATCCAATCTTTAATTCCGAAGGAAGCACAGCTTCTGCTCTGTGAAGTAGAAAGAAGGGTGTTTCTCCAATCGCATGACTAGTCGTGGTCTGAACAGCCCATTATACAAAAGAAGTTCTTGTACCTAAACTCCTGACCGTTGTATTAACTGATCGAACACTTGGTGTTTAATCCCTTGTATTAGTATATCATTAGCTCTTTCTACTGCCCTATTACTACGCGGAAGACTTATTGAGGTACAACATACCTTGATACCTAGATTTTCTAAAAATTTCTGAAGCTTTCTGCTTGAAAACTAGGTACCATTGTCTGTGATTATATGACTAGAAACACCAAATCGTGTAATCACATTTTTAGTTATGAATTTTTGTGCGGTTTCTGCTGTTATTTTTAAAAACTGGTTCAGTTTCGATCCATTTTGTGAACGTATCAATCATTACTAAAAGGAATTCAAAGTCCGAGATGCTCTTGAAAAAGGTCCGAGAATGTCTAAACCACATGTTGCAAAAAGCCATGTTAGAAGCAGTAAGCCATGTGACCAAGTTAATTAACAAATAATGAAAAAAAATTGCTTCCTACTCCCTCTTTATCTTCCATTCCTTCCGTTTGTAAATATATGATGTTTTAAATATCGACATAGTTTCCAATATGCAACTTTGAGCACTTCTTTGTATACGAAAATACTTGATTTCCACACTACTTTGACATCTATTTATTGCATATATGAGCATGAGCATATGAGCTGGTGCCTCAGAAGGAAAGAAGCAGTGTGTAACGTGTGTTGGATTTCCATGCCACATCCGAGCAGCCGATGTTGCCATGTTGGCTTCCTTCGTCGCGATAAAAATTTGATGGGTCGACCTGGGTGGCGCATCTCATCCAATATCCAGATGTCGACAGCCCATTTTGGATGGCGAAATTCTGGCGCCTTTTCGACTTCAACCGCCAATTCGGCCTCGGCGCGCTGCGCCGTGCCGCCAGCGGATGGGTTCAGGACAGGGACCGCAATGTGAAGAGGACCGCACAAATCTTTTCAGTTGGTGTTCAAGTCTTTTTGCGGGATTCTAGTTAGTTCGTCTGGCTTGTTACTGCTCTAATATCCTGGTTTTTGCTTGGTGAGATTTCCAAGGGGTGTTCGTTTTAGTGATGGTTTTTGGTTGAAATTTCACTGTAGCTGGCTTTTTTACTGTAACTCAATTGGTTTATTGGACATAATTAAATTTTAAAAAATGTAAAAAATAGAAAAAAAAATATGTTAGTCTATCACGGACAATGCAAAGGAATACAGGAAAAAAGAAAATACAAAAAAACCTAAAATATCTTAAAAAATTAGAAAAAGACGAATTACTGAATAGTGAAAAAAAGCTGAAGTTAGAAGCTGAAACTGAAACGAGCGGGGGCGTCAAGGAGGAAAATTTTCCCGTGATTCTCCTCTGCCGTCGCGTCGTCCGGAACGCGCGTCCTCATTTCGGCTGTGGGACCCGCCTCGTTTGTTTCTACACGCGAAGCAAATGTCAGGAAATCTGGATGTGGATTTGCAAGCATGTCTCATTAATAGACACTTTTCACTTACTCTATAAATAAAGATTCTAATCATTATAAAAGTACTTATGAATAGAAAAAATAATAAAGAAATAAGTTTCCCTTTCATCTCTCTGTGTCTAATATATTATTTGTAATATTCTATTTTTGATCATCTATTTTGCATAGGAGGAATCGATCAGATTAGACTCGCCAGCGACGGTTTCTTAATATGTTATCAGCACGAATTGCTCCGGTAGATCGTAAGGTAATCATTCATAAATTAAATATCTAGATTGCGCTAAATTCTGTAAATAGTCAGAAGATCTTTGCAGCAAGATAAGAATCTGTACAGACCTAGACAAGAGGGGAGAGGAAGTCTTAAGATCAGAATTCTCATACTTAGGGCCTGTTTGGTACAGCTCCTGCTCCCAGCTTCTCAATAGATTCTCAGGGAGCTGTACCAAACACCCTGATTCTCTAAATGAGGAGATTCTGCTTCTCACGAGAAGCACTCTCCAAAATGAACTAGAGAGGAGAAGCAACCTTTTGATGGATTCTCGTGGGGAGCTATAGCCTCTAAAACCAACTTACCCATTGAAGTTGCTAATATTTACCCGCAAAATGCCACTGGTATAAAAACAAAAAATTCCACCCGATCGATCGTCCCTCCCCCACCTGAGCGAAGATCATTCTCCTCCCACCCCGAGCGCTCCCCCTTCCCCTCCCCCCTCCCGCGCGCGGTTCCCCTCCCCTCCCTCCCGCGCCGCCGTCTCCCCCTCCCGGCCTCCCCTCCCCGCGCGCGCCTCCTCCCCCCCCCGCGCCGCCGCCTCCCCTCCCCTCCCTCCCGCGCGCCGCCCCGACGCCTCCCAGCCCTAGCGCCGCCCCGCGCCTCCTCACGCGCCGCCGGCCCCGCCTCCCGGCCCGGTGCCGCCCCGACGCCTCCCCCGCGCCGCCGCCTCCTCTCCCCTCCTCTCCGCGCCGCCCCCCCACGCCTCCCAGCCCTAGCGCCGCCCCGACGCCTCCTCACGCGCGCGGGCCCCGACGCCTCCCCAGCCCCGGTGCCGCCCCCCGACGCCTCCCCTCCCGCGCCGTCGGCCCCCGACGCCTCCCCAGCCCCGGCGACGCACTGTCCGGTGAATTTTTGGTCTGCAATGTCTCCATTTTTGTAGCAAATATTGTTGTGATGCTTCATTGATTCATTGTTATCAGGTTGAAAGATTGTAGCTTCAACTTTGTGATTTTGCCACCGCCACCATCAAGGTACAGATACTGTGTATGTTTGTGTATATTTTGCCACCGCAAATATTGTGTATGTTTGTGTATATTGAGGCAGGTAATGCAGGCCTGTATTGCTATTGTGTATATTTGTGTATGTTTGTGTATATTGAGGCAGGTAATGCAGGCCTGTATTGCTTGATGAATATGTGTATATTGTTTGTGTATTGCTTGATGAATATGTGATTGCTTAATGCAGGCCATGAACCTTGGTGGTTCTGATGTTCTTAACGATGGCCATATGTGATTGGTTAGTAGCTTGATGAATATACATAGGTGGTTGATTGTGTGCTACAAAGATTTGATTTGCGAGTAGCTGCTGTTTACGATTCTAGGTGAAATGGTAGGAGTGTGTACTGGTATACAACGTAGGAACAATTTTGCTGGTAGTAAACTGTATTGTTTATATTCTCATGATTTGATTCCTTGGCATGCTGCAAGATGTGTATTTATTTAATCTTGGTTGGTTATGCCATATGCTCCATTCTTTTAGCTTCATGATGTAGCATGGCACATATAGATGTGTTAGAGTTGTTGGGTTGTATGTTAACCACTGGCTTTCTTCTTGTGACGTTGAGAGGTAATGCACATGTTTGCCTAATGAATTCTTCTATCCACACTCCTACAAGTCCCCCTAGTTGCTGGAACTGTTAACTGGGCA
Source organism: Melocanna baccifera (assembly GCA_036346265.1). Lineage (NCBI taxonomy): Eukaryota > Viridiplantae > Streptophyta > Magnoliopsida > Poales > Poaceae > Melocanna > Melocanna baccifera. The sequence goes on along the minus strand of CM070707.1, from coordinate 19,078,180 downwards.
GCGAGGTCATCGCTGCAGGCATGACGGTGAACATGACGGTGAACGATTGGACAGCATTCTGCGGCTCTGACATGACAGCCACTGAGCTCTCCATCATCGAGAGCATCTTCAAGCTAAGGGAAGGGCAACCAACATCGATTGTGGAGGACATGAGGAAGTTTCTGATTGACAGCTATGTGTAACTGTACTAAAATATATGCCCCTCAAGATCAGAGAAACAAAGTGTATAATTGACATGAGAAACAAAGTGTATAATTACTTGTACATTAGATCAGAGAATTTTCAAATATGTCCTTGTATGGACCTGTTGTCAGCATATGTAAAGATACAACTGATGGTTGCCCTTTTTTTGTGCTTGTTCCAAAGACGTCATTGTCTGGTGACTGGGCTTACTATTTGCTTTGTGTGTCCTGCTGTCATTAAGTTGTACCAAACAGGCCTTGAGAAATTTGTAGAAAATTAAAAAAAATTGTACAAAATTAAGGAGAAATTGTACAAAATTTATAATTAAATTGACTCAGCTCTGAGAAATTTGTAAATAAATTTCATAAATTTGTGTACACATAGAAAGGAGTAAGAAACAAATAAACTTCAAGTGCTAAAACTAAGGGTAACATGGTCTTTTCCCCCTCAAATCTCATCTTTTGTGAATCTGGAGTCAACCCACTAGCCAAACGCTTTTCAGAGGTAGCTCTAGATTCTCATAGAAGTGGATTCTTACAGAATCTGGAGCAAAAGTTGAAGAATGAGAATCTGAAGCTCTACCAAACAGGCCCTTAAGTGCAATAGGAGCACTTATATATTTAGCAAACTGCACTAGACCGGATATCGTATTTGCTATAAATCCATTAGCAAGGTATAGCGCAGAGTCTACTAAAAAGCATTGGTAGGGAATAAATGATATTTTTCGATATCTTTAAGGAAACAAAGATCTTATACTGTTATACAGAAAAAACTAAGATTTAAATATGACTGACTATGCAGATGCCGAGTACCTATCAGACTCGCACACCGCCAGATCACAAACATGCTATATATTTTTATGTGGTGAAACTGCAATTTCATAGAAATCGTTTAAGTAAAGTCTTATATCTACTTCGACAAATCACTTGAAAATCATAACACTGTACGAAGCCGCATGAGAATGTGCTTGGCTTCGACGAATGATTCACCACATCCAGCAGTCATGTGGATTAATCATCATACAAGCTTCCACAATTATCTATGATGATAATGCGCTTGTATTACACAAGTACAAACGGGTTATATAAAGAGTCATCTCACAAAGCATATCAACTCTAAATTTTTCGACGCTTATGAATTGCAAAAGATATACAAAATTAAGATACTATATACTAAGTCATGTGAAAATCTTACAGACTTATTTACTAAGTCACTTTCAATATCTAATTTTGAAATATGTGTACGTGAATTTGGAATGATAAGACTTAGAGAAGTGCAGAACTTAGGTGGGACTCTTCTCGAGTTACTATTAAAATTTGATCACGAAGATCGAGTACCTAAAGAATACATCCCGTAGATGAAATGAAATTAGGTGGATTATACTCTTATTCTTTGACGAGTTTTTCTAAAGTTTCTTGGGCAAGATTTTTAAAGAGATGATTCGTGCAACATAACATAACATGCATCATGTGCTTTTTTCTAATTTTTTTACTGTATTTTTATGGAGTTTTAATGAGGTATGAACGTGTCAGATGAGTGCCCAAGAGGGAGTGTTGAGAAACTTAGACCTCGGCCTACAAACCTAGCCGTGTGTTGAGAAACTTAGACCTCGGCCTGCAAACCTAGCCGTTGATGGGCACCCTCTATTTATTTTATGAATACATCCCGTAAATAAAATGAAATTGGGTGGATTATACTCTTTTCCTTTGACGAGTTTTTCTGAAGTTTCTCGGGCAAGATTTTTAATGAGACGATTCGTGCAACATCACATAACATGCATCATGTGCTTTTTTTCTAAATTTTTTCACTGTATTTTTATGGAGTTTTAATAAGGTATGAACGTGTCGAATGAGTGCCCAAGAGGGAGTGTTGAGAAACTTAGACCTCGGCCTGTAAACCTGGCCGTTGGTGGGCACCTACTATTTAGTTTATGAATAGAGATTCTAATCATTGTAATGAGTACTTATGAACAGGGAAAACAATAAAGAAATAAGCTTTTCTCTCATATCTGTGTCTAATTTATTGTTTATAATATTTTATATTTATTTTATATTGGAAGAATTATTGAGCTGGACTTGCTGGTGACTTTCTGAACATGAAAAACCACGGCACATGACTCTTGACGTGATGGGAAAATCCCGCTGTAGCAAAAACCCAAAGCGGCTTCTATTAGGGCACGCTCAGTAGAGCTTTTTCCCCAGCGTTTGCCGTCATGTTTACTGTAGCAGCGTTCAAATCACTGTAGCACTTTTGTCTCCATTTGATTTTTTTGTTTTTTTTAGTATTTTTGTGTTTTGTTTTTTTTCGTATTCCTTTGCATCATTCGCACTAGATTAGTGTGCTGTTTTAATTTTTATATTTTTTAAATTTAATTATGTCTAATAAGCCAACTTAGCTATAGTAAAAAATTAGATAATTACAATAAAATTTCAGTAAAAATCAAAAATCATCGCTGTTTCCGAACACCCAAGCAGCTTCAAACAGGCAATCTGCCGCGCCCGGGACCGTGTGAGCACGGTGACGTGTTGCGCCGGTTCCGCAACAGGCCGGATCGACTTGGGTTTGTTGGAATTAAGCTCGCTTGCAGTGGAAAGGAAACTAGGAAAAGATAGCTAGGGAATAAACGTGAAGGTTGGTACATATTGGATCGTGCAACCTAACAGAAGCTCAAGCATATTTCTTAATTACTACCCCACTATACTTATTCATAATTGTGATAGTTTAATCGCTTGCAGTTGGCAAGAAGAAGGTCATCGTGTTTCTTTCCTTGGTTCTTGTTACTCCTAGCTTTTTTTCTGTTGCTTTTGCGGAGAAGGAGACGTTCGTAGTTTGTGCTTGAGATATATGACTTTTCTGTTGGATCTCAGCTTTTAGCTTAGAAGTGTTCCTTTGAAAACAATCAAGAATGATAAAGAAATTCTACTGCTCATACTTAGTGAGTTTGTGAGACCATGTGATGGTCATACATGTGTTGGTGATGAATAATTGATATTTGGTTTTATTGAAATTTGTATCTGTGAAAGTCTTCGAGTGGTGTTTGATAGTTACGAGTGCTTCTTGATGATTACAAGTGATTCCTGGTGGCTACGGGAGGTTTTTGATTGTTCCGAGTTGCTTCTGCCGGTTTCGAGTAGGTTTCAGTTGAGTTCGAGTAAGATCTGTCATCACCGAGTGTTTTCTATCTTCTCCTAGTGTTTTGGTCTGTTCCAAGTTGGTTCCGACGAGTTCGAGCTACTTCGGATGTATCGAATGGCTATCGAGCTACTTTGGATATATCAGGCGGCTATCGAGATGCCTCGGAATATCGAACAGGTAGTGGCATGGATGGTTTTCGAGTAGTAACAAATCATTGGACAGATGTCGAGTACCTTGGAATATCGGACCAGTTCGATCGGCTAAGTGGCATCGGACGACTATCGAGTAGCACCGAAGTATCAGACGACATTCGAGTGATATTGAAGGATCGGATGGCTTCTAGGTAACGTCAAAGCATCAGATGATTTTTGAGTGGCAACGGAGGATCCAATGACTTCGATTATGTTCGACTTGGACCATAACTTTTCAACCACGTTCAACTTCGACGACGTTCCACTTCGACCATGAAGGTACATGACTTTTCATAGTCGTAGCTATAGTACTTTTCTATGGTCGTAGCTACAGTGCTTTTTATGGTCGTTGGCTTTGTGGTCGTTGGTCGTAGATTTCGCAGACAGCTTTCTAGTCGTAGATTTTGTTGACTGCTTTCTAGTCGTAGATTTTGCCGACTACCTTCTGGTCGTAGACTTAGCAGATTGCTTTTCGAAGTTGTAGTTCTCACAGACTATCTTCTCGAAGTCATAACTTTCACAGACTTTCTGGTCTTAGACTTTTTGCGATCGTTTGTCGAAGGTTTCTCAATCAGTACTCGTAGACCCCTTTGTCAGCATTGGCGTTGGCGTGCTAACACTTCTCGACTTAGCGTGGAAATTAGGATCATGTTTCAGATAGCATCATGCCATCCTTTTGTTAGGATGGCCTGTGGAAATTAGGCCAGTCAAGTCAAGTCAACTCGTGGCTGGCGTTTCCATCTTCAGTGACAGTGGTGAGAAGGCTGTGCTTTCTCCATTTTCTTTGTAGAGACTGAGTCACTACGGAAGCCGTATTTGACTGGTTGTGACTCTAAAAACTATTTTTTATTTGGATACAAAACTGAAATTAAAGTAGCAGTAGAGTGGAAGATTAGATTGCTTGTCGAAGTATATATGGTTGGGATGCCTATAAATAAAGGGTGTAAGTAGCAGTAGCCCGTTGTCCAACCAAAGCACACAGGCTTTGCTTTCTTTCAGAGGTATGTAGGCGTTGCATGCTTACATACTTAGATTCACTATTGATAAAACATATGCTTTTTAGAGGAGGAAGAAACATAATGTTTTTATGTGCAGTTCAGATGACATGCTCATGCTGTTTTTGAGGATCTCCTACCTGTTTGCTCAATTGTCGAACACTGGCGGGATAATGGAAGGGCAGGAACTTAAAGGTGCATAAATATCCTACTAATCTTTGAGTTTTGTAAATAGTCTTCATCTAGAGTGTTGACCTTTTTTTAGAGAGAAGCGTTGGTTTCTAATCAAGAAAAAAAATTGTGTGTATTAGCTATCTCCTTGGAGGATATCCGCTTGTTAGTTGATTCATATTCCTCCGGTTTCAGTCCAGTAAAAAGAAACCTGATCAACAGCATACCAGATAATAACTAATTGACTCCCACGTAACTTCAGGACTCTGAAGAAAATCCACATATCTGAAAGGTAATCAGATTTATAAAGATATGGCTAGAATTTCACTTCTGTTGAACCACGCTGAAGGACAGAAAGCAAGTCCTGAGGAAAGGAAAAGCTGAAGTAGAAACAAAATCCCTCAGGTACTTCACATGACACAAATTTTTTAGAGGACGCGCAAGGGAACTTGCGTGTCAATGCATTAAGAATGTGTCCTAACATTAATTATTGGCTATCTAAAATTTTCCTTGTTTTTATGTTTGCATATGATCAAGATCTAACTTCAGCAAAGATAGCCAGCCACCCATGAAGGCTACTACAATTGTGCAGTTTGTCTCGGTGCTAATGGCTTGCAATGCACATGTCGTCATCTGCGGCTTCTTATATGGAAACGAGACGGATCGACTGTCACTACTTGAATTCAAGAGGGCAATCAATCTCGATCCACAGGAAGCCTTGATGTCCTGGAATGATAGCACCCACTTCTGCAATTGGGAAGGTGTCTTGTGTAGGGCAAAGACTCCACGTCGTGTCACTTCTCTTGACCTTACAAATCGAGGTTTGGTAGGGCAAATATCTCCTTCACTTGGAAACCTAACATTCCTAAAACATCTAGTCCTACCAACAAATAGATTCGTTGGACAAATCCCTCCATCCCTTGGTAAATTGCATCACCTCCAAACCCTCTACTTGAGCAATAACACGCTACAAGGGAGGATACCCAATCTTGCAAACTGTTCCAAACTCATGGTGCTATGGTTGGATCGCAATCATCTAGGTGGGCAATTTCCTGCAGATTTGCCTCATCGCCTTCAAGAGATGAAACTTTCATTTAATAGTCTTGCTGGAACCATCCCTGCTTCCCTTGCCAATATCACAACACTAAGTAAGCTTGGCTGTCTTAGTAATAATATCGGGGGCAACATCCCAGATGAGTTCAGAAAGTTATCCAGCCTGCAAATATTGGAGGTGGCTGGAAATAAGTTGGCAGGAAAGTTTCCACAAGCCACCTTAAATCTTTCTACTCTTATTGGTCTTAGCATTGGTTATAATAATCTAAGCGGAGAGGTACCATCCAATCTCGGTAACTCCCTACCCAATCTCCAACAACTCTATTTAGACGCCAACTTCTTTCATGGGCATATCCTCTATTCGTTGGTAAATGCTTCCAAGCTATACCTTCTCGATATATCAAGAAATAATTTTAGCGGGGTTGTGCCTAGCTCCATCGGCGAACTTACCAAACTGTCTTGGTTAAATCTTGAATTGAACAAACTCCATGCACGTAACAAGCAAGACTGGGAGTTTATGAACAGCTTAGCCAATTGCACTGAGCTAAAAATTTTCTCGATGGCAGGGAATCGTCTAGAAGGTCAGGTACCAGATTCATTAGGTAACTTTTCAGTTCAGCTTCAATATCTAATTTTGGGAGTAAATCAATTATCAGGGGGATTCCCTTCCGGCATAGCAAACCTTCACAACCTGATTAATTTAGGATTGAATGACAATCAATTTACAGGTGTGGTTCCAGAATGGATCGGAACACTAAATTTACAAACAATATTCTTAGCGAACAACATCTTTACAGGGTATATCCCAGCATCCCTTTCAAATTTGTCACAACTAGCATATCTCTCTCTAGAAGCAAACCAATTTGATGGGCATTTACCCACGAGCTTGGGAAACCTTCAGGTCCTTGAAGTAGTGAGCATTTCCAATAATAATCTCCATGGTGGTGTACCAAAAGAGATATTCCGAATCCCCACAATACGGCAAATTGATTTATCTTTCAACAACCTAGATGGACCACTTCCAACTGACATTGGCAACGCCAAGCAACTCACGTATTTGCAGCTTTCATCCAATAAGCTATCTAGAGATATTCCTGACACTTTGGGTAATTGTGAAAGTTTGGAACGCATCTGGCTCGATTTGAATATTTTCAGCGGAAGCATCCCCATTTCATTAGGCAACATAAGTAGCCTTAAATTTCTCAACTTGTCTCACAATAACTTAACTGGGTCAATACCAGACTCTCTTGGTAACCTACAACTTCTTGAGCAACTAGATTTGTCATTCAACCATCTTGATGGTGAGGTCCCAACAAAAGGAATATTCAAGAATGCAACTGCCATACAAATTGATGGAAATCAGGTGCTTTGTGGTGGGACACCAGAGTTACACCTGCTTGCATGTTTTACCAAGCCTCTGAATTCAACTAAGCACAAGCAATCCATTGTACAGAAAGTAGTGATCCCATTAGCCAGCATGGTGTCACTTGCTATTGCCATATTTGTCTTGTTTCTCTGGAGGGGAAAACAGAAGAGAAAATCTATATCTTTGCCCTCATTTGATAGAAAATTTCCCAAAGTTTCTTATAATGATCTTGCCAGAGCAACAAATGGATTCTCAACATCTAATTTAATTGGCAGAGGAAGATACAGTTTTGTATATCAAGGAAAACTATTTCAGGGCAGAACTGTGGCTGCTGTCAAAATCTTCAGCCTAGAGACAAGGGGAGCACAAAAGAGCTTCATTACAGAATGCAATGCTTTGAGAAATGTGCGGCATCGCAATTTGGTTCCTATTCTTACCGCGTGCTCAAGTATTGATGCTAAGGGAAATGATTTCAAAGCCTTAGTGTATGAATTCATGCCACAAGGTGACCTGCATGCGTTACTATACTCAACTCGAGATGATGAGAACACTCCAACTTCCAACCACATAACACTCGCTCAAAGGTTAAGCATTGTAGTGGATGTAGCAGATGCATTGGAGTACCTCCACCATAACAACCAAGGAACTATTGTTCATTGCGATCTCAAGCCTAGCAACATTCTTTTGGATGACAATATGATAGCACATGTTGGAGATTTTGGCCTTGCTAGGTTCATAGTTGATTCCACAACATCATCTTGTGGTGACTCAAACTCAACTTCTTCACTTGCAATAAAGGGAACCATTGGATATGTTGCCCCAGGTAATGTGTAATGTCCATTTTTCATATTGTTCTATGTCTCTATATAACTTGATCACAAATTTCTTATTATCCATATTGTTCTCTGTCTCCGTATAACTTGACCATATATTACTTATGAGAAAATAATTTTCAATTATTGTGCTAACATGTGACTAATTATTCTTGTATGAGATCTACTATAGAGTGCGCTGCTGGTAACCAAGTCTCAACTACCTCAGATGTTTACAGCTTTGGTGTTGTTCTCCTCGAAATATTCATCCGAAGGATGCCAACAGATGACATGTTTAAGGACGGATTGAGCATTGCAAAGTTCACAGAGATGAACTTTCCTGACAAGATATTGCAGATCGCCGATCCCCAGCTGCAACACGAGTTGGTCTTATGCCAAGAAACTCCAATGGCCGTGAAGGAGAAATGTCTACAGTGTCTGCTTTCTGTGCTTAGCATTGGCCTTTGTTGTACCAAGACATCCCCAAGTGAACGTATCAGTATGCAGGAGGTGGCTGCAAAGCTGCATGGAATCAGGGATGCATTAATCATGTGTTGGTTCATTAGAGGAAGAAACTGAAGAAGTAGTTCTATTGCTTAAGTAGTTTTGGTTGTCTGAATAATCTACAATAGACTTGTCATTTTACCACAAAAGCATTAATCATGTGTGTGTCTTTCGGTTCCTACTTAAAGTGAGATCACTGTTCTTTTGAATAAATAAGTGACCATAACTGGTGTACTCGTCAAAGAAATGTATTGTTTCTTGCTATAACGGCTAGCAAGACAAATGGTTCTGCAAAGACATTAGTTGTCACATTTATATCTTGTATCTTTTTTATGTTGTGTTAACTGGCTTCAAAATAAGTTGCATTCGTTTTGTCAAACCATGACCTTCTCTTATGACTTTATAGCTAAAATCTAATACTATCGATAGGAGATTAATAATCTAGAATCTAAAACTATAAGCAGCTCGAGATGATGAGAACACTTCAACTTCGAACCATATTACACTAGTTTAAAGGTTAATCATTGTGGTGGATGTAGCAGATGCATTGGAGTACCTATACTATGACCAAGGTAGTCAGAGCCGAGATCCTAAGTTGGATTGATTTGCCTCCGGTAGGATCGAATCGTGGTATCGAATCGTAGAATCGACGATTCTACGGATTTATAAAAATAGACATATTTAACATCTATACTGTAAGTTTGTATGATTCTTATATGGTTTACCACTTACTTTTAACCAAAAAAAGGGGCAAAGCTCTTCTTATCAGTTATCACACAAATATACAGGGCACATGTGTGTTTAGACTTATATTTGACCACACATGTATAGAATGGTTTATTCTTTCAACTAAAGAATTTGCAAAAATGACATGATTCAAAACGATTCTACGCTACGATTCAAAACGATTCTACGCTTAGGAGCGCGATTCTACCACGATTCTACCTGATTCCGATTCTAAGTGCGATCTGGATCGACAATCTGTTGTAGGTTCGTAGAATCGTACGACTCTACGAGTAGGATCGTGACTCTGACTACCTTGACTATGACAAATAAGGAACTATTGTTCATTGCGTTCTGAAGGCTAGCAACATTCTTTTGGATGACAATATGATAGCTCATGTTAGAGACTTTGGCCTTGCAAGGTTCAAAGTTGATTCCACAACATCATCTTTTGGTGACTCGAACTCAACTTCTTCACTTGCAATAAAGGGAACCATTGGATATGTTGCTCCAAGTAATTAATTTGAGCACATATTTCTTAATTTTGATATTGAAGTTAACACATGGACTAAATTATTCTTGTTTGGGGTCTTTTGCAGGGTGTGCAAGGGGTAGGCAAGTCTCAACTGTCTCAGATGTTTACAGCTTTGGGTTTGTTCTTGAGATATTCATCCGAAGGAGACCAATTGAAGGCATGCTTAAAGATGAACGGAGATGAACTTTCCTGACTAGATATTGCAGATTGCTGATCCCCAGCTACGACAAGAGTTGGTCTTATGCCATGAAACTCTGATAGCCGTGAAGGAGAAAGTGCACAATGTCTGCTTTCTGTGCTCAACGTTGGCCTAAGCATGCAAGAGGTGGCTGCAAAGCTGTGTGGAATCATGATGCATGTCTCCAAGGAAGAAACTAAAAAGGCAGTTTAGATGCTTACGTAGTTTTGGTCGACTGGATAATTTATAGTAGACTTATCATTTCCCCACAAAACAAGTGTGTGTATTTCTGTTCCTATTTAAAGTGAGGTCACTGTTCTTTTGAGTAAATAAGTGTAAGTGACCATAACTGCTGTACTTGCCCTAGAAATGTAGTGTTTGTTGCTATTACTCTTAGCGTGACAAATGCTTCTGCAAAGACATCAGTACGTCACATTTTTATCTTGCGGCTTGTATCTTGTTTGTTGTGCTTGTTGCTTCCCAAATAAGGGGTGTTCAGAATAGCGATGGTTTCTAGTTTTTGGCTGAAATTTTACTGTAACTGGCTATTTTTTACTATAGCTGAGTTGGCTTATTAGGCATAATTAATTTTTTAAAAATATAAAAGTAAAAGCGACATGTTAACTTATCATAGACAATGCAAAATAATACAAAAAAAAACAAACACAAAAAAACAAAAAAAAGATAAAAATGCTACAGTGATTTAAAAGCAAACGCTACAGCAGAAGCCACCGCCCAACGTGAAGTTGAGCGGGGCCTAAGTTCCATTCATTTTATTATACCACATCCTTCTCTTATGATTTTATAGCTAAAATCTAAAACTATTGATAGGAGATTAAGAATCCAGAATCTCACTGTAATGCTCCCGATTTATTGTTAGTTGTGCAGCAGATAATAATAAAACAAATAACTCAAGGAGTAGATTGTGTGGCGTGTGCAACAGGTGGTTGAGTTTGGAGCGGGCAACCCAGCCCAGTAACAACACGCAAGGCCGAGGCCCAGCTCGGAAGGGTAGCCCAGAAGCCCATGTAATATACATATGTTCTTTTTGATCTTTTGCTTTTGGCCTTCGGCTCCTTTCAATTAATACTATTTGTTAAACTATCAACTGTAAAAAAAAAATCATGACCCCGTAGTCTAAAAAAAGGGTAATGCATTCCTTTGTTTGTCTTTTCCCTCTACGCGGCATACTGTTTCGATTGCTTTTAAATATGATATTTTTTAATAAGGTCTACAAGTCGATTGTAGTATACACTGTTTTGATTTCATTTATATCAGTCAAAATCACATATGAGTAACTTTTTCCGTACTCTCTCTCATAAATAAATAGAATTTAAAATTTTAAACTAAAAATACAGTCTAAAAAATCCACCCGAAATATGCGAAGGGGGATGCAAGTGACTGACGGCGTGACTTAACATGGCGTGCGAGCCGTTCTGACTACTCTTCGCACGGTTGGACAGTGCGTGCGATTTCACGGAAATATAAATTCTTGAAACTGACTTGTGGGCCTCCAATCGTTTTACCCCACTGACAGGTCGGGTCGAAAATGGCATGTCCCTTGCCCCGTCGGACTCCTCGTCCCTCTCGCCGCTGCCACTCGCCTCCGGCAAGTCCCCACAGTAGCCACCACCCCCAGATCCTTTATCTCACTAGCGCCATCTCTTCCTGTGCCCTCTCCCGTACGAGCATGGCGGCGACGGAGCAGCAGCAACCGAAGGTGGATGTGAGGGAGACGGTGGTGCTCACGAAGGAGGAGCAGAAATTCCAGCGTCTTCTCGAATTCATCCGCCACTTCGGCCTCGGCGCGCTGCTCCGTGCCGCCGGCGGATTAATTGGTTCAGGAAAAGGATAGCAAGGTGAGGAGGACGAGGTACGCACAAAGCTTCTAGGTTCCTTTTAATGGCTTTCGAATCTTTCTGCAGGATTGTAGCTGGTTTTAGGGTTCAATGCTAGATCCAGGAGGTACACAGAACAAGAAATTTAGTTGTAACTAATACAAAGTTCTAAAACACATAGTATACTGGTTTTTGTTTGGTGAGATTTCACGTTATTCTAGTTTGTTTCCTACTAGAACAACTAATTCTAATGTGAATTAGATTTTTCTCGTTGTTAACATTGGTGGTGTGTGTGAATGCATGAGTGGATTCAGGAAAATAAATGTACTACTAATTCTGATGTGAATTAGATTTTTCTCGTTAACATTGGCGATGTGTGTGAATGCATGAGTGGATTCAGGAAAATAAATGTACTACTAATTCTAATGTGAATTAGATTTTTCTCGTTGTTAACATTGGTGATGTGTGTCAATGCATGAGTGGATTCAGGAAAATAAATGTACTACTAATTCTAATGTGAATTAGATTTTTCTCGTTGTTAACATTGGTAATGTGTGTGAATGCATGATTGGATTCAGGAAAATAAATGTACTACTAATTCTAATGTGAATTAGATTTTTCTCGTTGTTAACATTGGTGATGTGTGTGAATGCACATGATTGGATTCAGGAAAATAAATGTACTACTAATTCTAATGTGAATTAGATTTTTCTCGTTGTTAACATTGGTGATGTGTGTCAATGCATGAGTGGATTCAGGAAAATAAATGTACTACTAATTCTAATGTGAATTAGATTTTTCTCGTTGTTAACATTGGTGATGTGTGTCAATGCATGAGTGGATTCAGGAAAATAAATGTACTACTAATTCTAATGTGAATTAGATTTTTCTCGTTGTTAACATTGGTGATGTGTGTGAATGTATGAGTGGATTCAGGAAAATAAATGTAGTGGCATAAATTCTACTGCAACCGTGCGCTGCTCGTTTCAGCTTTTTTTCACTATTTAGTATTTTGTCTTTTTCTGATTTTTTTCCTTTGCATTGTCCGTAATGGGTTAACATGTTTTTTTTCTATTTTTCTATTTTTTTAATTTAATTATGCCCAATAAGCCAACTTAGTTACAGTAAAAAAAACCAGCTACAGTGAAATTTCAGCCTAAGCCATTGCTAAAATGAGCACTACCGCAGCGTTTCTGCCCTGTTGCGTACACGAGACACCAACTTTGATGCCACTTTCTATAGTACCTTGTCTATGAATATTGGTTTCTTCTTTTTATTTTATAATTTATGATTTTTTCTAAACAAATAAATAGACACCTTCTTTGTTAATTTTTTGAAACAGCTTATCAGAATAATCTTTTTTAAGCTACTTATTGGTATTTGATTTGTTTGTATGAGCGCCCCCGCTAAAACTATAAACCATCAGCCATAGTCATAAATTATTAACCGTAATAAAAAAACATCTATGGTGTCATTTCGTAGAGCATCACATCATCATCTTGATAGGATGGCCTGTAGAAATTAGGCTAGTCACTCATGGCTGGCGTGCTCATCTTTTAACGATAACTAATTATGTTTCAGTGCATTGCAACGGAATTTATTGGATGTGTAGAGAATCATACTATGGAAGAGGATTGCTTTGATCGATAGGAAAGTAAAGAGTAGTAATAAGTTGAAGGAATATGACGGTTGAAGGAGATTGGACGTAGGACCACTAACTTATTTTTTTTTATAATAGTAATGATGTGAGAATGCTGTCGCTTTCTGCATTTTCTTTGTAGAAATTGGTCACTATGAAACCGGTTTTGATAGATTGTCTGGATAGGAATTCAACTGAAGAAGACATTTTGACTCTACAAAGTTGATTTTGTTAAGAATACAAAACTGAAATTAAAGTATGTGTTTTAGGGGAGGAAGAAACATAATGTTTTCTGCATAGTTCAGATGGCATGTTCATGCTGTTTTTGAGATCCTACCTGTTTTCTCAATTGTCGAATAATGGCGGGATAATGGTAGAAAGGAACTTGTCACCAATCGCTCTAATGATGATCATGCCTCCCCAAATTCTGTTTTGCTAGGATGGCTTGTGGAAATTAGGCCACTCAAGTCAATGTGAGAAGGTTGTCACCAGACTCGTAATCTGGTCAAAGCCTTTAGAACTTTGATCCATCGAAACCCTCATTGGTCATACCAGACTTTATCAGACCGGTATAAACAGTGATTTTAGGTATATGACAGTACTTTCAGATCACACCTTCAATGCGTAGCGATTAGACCACTATGAGTACTAAATCAGTTGAATAAGCAGTAATTTCAGTACTGTTTTAAATCCTCAAATCCACATAACTTTTACTATGAAAATCCAAATGATGTGAAACTTGGTATGCACCTTCTCTAGAATATTACGACCTTATTCCAACTAACGATCGAAAGAATTGTTGCAAAAGTTGTGATCTTTTTTCCATTTGAGGGTGTACCAAAACTGGGCAAAAGAGGAAAACTTCGATTTGCTCTTGCTCGTGAGTCCTAGATGGTCTAGGTGACCTGGGATGGGTTCTCATATGTCACAGCAAACTAGAGCATAACACGAATTTGACTCAAAACACCCACAAGAGAAAAACCCAAAAATCACTTCTCTCTTGAGAAAAATCTAGCATACTCAAGAATTTTTTCTAAATAATGCCTGGATGGATGAGATCTTGGCTAGAGACATCTCCATCTCTTATGTGTTCTTGGCACCATAAAAATTCAAGAAAAAAGAAATCCAAATAAGAAAACTAAGAAAATCAAAAGCATATGAGATGATTGATGACACAACTCACTTGGACGAACTTTGGATGTTTATTTCGCTTGGAGAGGAATGTTTTACAGTCAATCCCATAGAATAGCAGAGTTATAATCCTAGAGCACACACACAATGCTTCAACACTAGAAAATCATAACTCTAAACTTAGAGTCTTCTATAACTCAACTTAACACAAAACTTATATAGTGAAGACTCCTCACCTCTTACTAAACCAGCCACTCTTAGTGGATCACACCACTTACACTTAGGGAAAATCGGTAACCCATACAGAAACAGGTTTTAGTATTGCACACACTTGCACGCTTTTCAGAATATGACTTCCCAAAGACTCCAAATAGCCCGATAAAATATTTCATCCATAAGAATGTGACATAAACTACTTAGGCTAGTGCCACAGTTTTACAAACTATCACTTCACCTGGTTTCAGATAATTTCCTCAATTGTCACCCGTCGACCTTCATGATGATGCAATTGCCATGACTTATTACCAAGATCGTACGCCTGCACCGAGACTATTACCACTTCAAACATTCAAGTCCTATGGTGCACCAACATTACTCTACAGTCTATGATGCTAAATGTCTTGCTGTCAAGATCATATGCCTACTCCGAGATACATCACTACTTGAAATGTACAACTCCAATTGGTATACCATATGCACGCATTGCCTTTTTACGATTCTTGTCTTTTTTCCATACTTCTCGGCTTGAGATATTGCTCCACTCGAACTTACGTGACGCTATAGCTTCAGGACTCCTTTCGTATCTTTGGTCTAG
Organism: Melocanna baccifera; assembly: GCA_036346265.1. Classification (NCBI taxonomy): domain Eukaryota; kingdom Viridiplantae; phylum Streptophyta; class Magnoliopsida; order Poales; family Poaceae; genus Melocanna; species Melocanna baccifera. Next base: position 19,062,912 of record CM070707.1, on the reverse strand, counting down.
CCGCTGGCTGCAATAATCATATGCCAAAGAACAAACCAATCAATCCAAACACAAATGATATGCACTTGACTCTCCATTAGTAAACCATATGCATGGACATATGCCATAACTCACACATGCATGAAATCTCCCTTACTAACACTTGTACAACACCCCCCGTGATTAATAACACTTTATGGACACCGTCATTACTCACAACCAAAATCATAGAACCAACAGAACAACTAAACTTAGCAAACCTACATTGGAACCGGTTGAATCGCTACATAGCCTGGCCAAAGTCCACCATCAGGCCATTGCCAAAGACCAGTCTGACCGCATGGTCCTGGCGGTCAGACCACCTGGCCAGGCCGGTCTAACTGGGACTCCAAAATGACACATGCCGAAATTCAAATTTGCAAAAATCAAACTCAAGCAATGAAAGCAATACATAACCAATATTAAATACTTATCACTCACATGAAGTTGCCACCAGATGATCTTACATATACAAAACTGAAATTAAAGTAGCAGTAGAGTGGAATATTAGATTGATTTTCGAAAGTATATAGTTGGGATGCCTATAAATAAAGGGTGAAAGCAGCTAGTTGTAAGCTATGGCCGTTCTCCAACCAAAGCACATAGGCTTTGTTTCAGAGGTTCGTAGGCATTGCATGGTTACATACTTAGATTTACTATTGATAAAACATACCATTTTAGGGGAGGAAGAAACATAATGTTTTATGTACAGTTCAGATGACATGCTTATGCTGTTTTTGAGGATCCTACCTGCTTGCTTAATTGTCGAACACTGGTGGGATAAAGTTAGATAGGAACTTAAGGTGTGTAGCCGTAAATATCCTACTAATATTTGTGTTTTGTAAATAGAGTGGATTCTTTTGGTCTATATCTTATGACTGTTGGTTTAAATTTTTGAATTTTGGCTGTCCGCGACAGAATATACGGAGAGAGACATTCGCGTGCGAGTTTGGCCGATATAGACGAAGTCGGTATAATATTTACTACAATTAATTTGTAGACTTTATCTTAAAAAACATACTATTTAAAAGCTAGTTATTATAGCATAAACAAAAATCTTAAGCAACAAACCAAAAAGAACTCGCCCGTAATCTTCATTTAGAGCGTTGATCTTTTTTTCCAGATAGATAAAGCATTGGTTTCTAATCAAGGAAAAAGTTGTATGTGTATTGGCTGGCTCCTGGCAGGATGTCCATTGTGCTTGTTAGTTAACTAGATACGTAGGCGTGGCGCCACGCCACGCCAGCCACCGTGTAGACCGAAGTAAAAGAGATGAAAATTCGCAGGGAAAAGAAATCATAGGGGCTGTTTCGCAAAAATTTGAGGGTTTTTTTTGCAATAAAAGGAGAGCGGAGGGGTTTTTTTTTGCAAAAAACCAAGGGTTTTTTCAGAAGTAAAGACTTGTTCGTATTTACGGGAAACTACGGGTCGATATCCAGCAAAAAAATGTAGTGGTTTTTTCAAAAAAATCCAAAGAAGTTTTTTTTGCGAGAACCAGGGACCAATACGTATTTATGAAAACCTTGAGGCTCTTTTAGGGGGAGCAGCCACGTGGATGCCTTGAGAGGCCATGAAGTTCCCCCACGCAAGCTATTCTGTGTAAAAAAAATTGTGTGAAGGTAGTTTGAAGTTTTTTTGTTGCGGCGATTGATATAATTGATATTTTGTGTAAAAGATTGAAAACACAATCAATAAAACACTGATCCACACAAATTATTATAGGCACTACAGAAGCAAATACGTAGGCAAATATGTATAACACAAAAGTATATAAAAAGTATTGTAGACTAATCAAAAGAGCATGTAGATAGTATTTAAAACTATGCGTGAATCTAGGCATGGATGATATTTGAGTCCATCTAATTCAAAGAAAGTTTTTTATCTTATTTTAAGTTGTAATAAAAGTATGTACGAACTGTGCATCCAAGTAGCATTTACGAAAACACATTCAATAGAACAGTGATATACAGAAACTACTACAGGTGCTATAGAAACAAGCATGCAAGCAAACATATACCATATGGAAGTGTCTAAACAATAATGTAGAGAATCTATTATGTAAGTGAGAGGGAAAAAGACTATACTTGAGAAAATAGTAACAACAATGTTAATAGAAGAATAGTAAAATACAAATGGTAAAAAAAAAGAAAGTATCTTATAAATGGAAGACGGTAGGAGTAAATCAAGTTGAGTACTCTAAGATTAGAAGCAAAATAGTTGTGCTTCACAATACAATGCACCGAGCTATCTCAAAGCACCTCTATATAACAAAAGGAAATAGGCTAAACATCAGAGTAAGAATCAGAATCTATGGAAAGCGTATCAATAAAAATAATAGAACCAAACAGAATCGTAAAAAATGCGAAGGCACGATAATAGAAAAGCACTATAAATATAGAAATTCTTTATTGTATTCACATGGTAATTGAAACAGTATATAAACAATATCTAAAACCATATGTGAATCTAGAGATGGATAATATCTAAGACTACCTAATTCAAGGAAATATTTTTATTCTATTCTAAACTGTGTAATAAAAATATGTTTATCATAGTATTAAGCTTAACATGTGCGAAGTAAGATTTCCCCATGTTTCGTTGAAGGTTGATGTGATGTGATACTGCGATTGACCAAACATATTGGCAATTACCTACTTCTACATTGCACTAATGTTGTTTGCATGTTGTAATAGTGCAAAGATTGCCATTAATTCTCAAGACAGAGATTGAGAGCAGACAATTAATTTAGCTTCTCATTTTTGACAGGATTTTGGTTCCATACCTTCGATTTGGGAGGAAGTCAAATGGTGAGGAGGGGCCCCGGATCTAGAAGCTCCACTCATCAGATGTAGAAGATGTGGAATCTACAACTCACATGTCCTGTAAATTGTTAACCCAATGATTAGACAACAACCATTTAGAGGAACAGCTACTGAGTAGTAAAAAAATGTTACGTAATTTCTTCAAACCGCAAAAGAGGCAAGGATGTACAGCACATACTGAAGGGCTGATGCATTGAACTATGCTCAATTGATGAACCGAAAATACAACACAGGAAACTGACAGCATCGTATCATTGCTAATCTATAGAACATTGTTTTTTTAAATGGCACCATGATCAAAGGCAAGTGTCCTTAGTAACCCACTAACAGCTAGCTACTCGCTAGTATGTCACTCTTATCAATCAAGGGATTTGGTCGTTCATGATTGCTCTGCTTATATTTTTCTTGATTGGCTCATGTGTCATGTCACCTTCCACTACTCTATACATTAGTAAGGTATAAAAAGAACATACATAAAGCACACCAAGTCAGTAATACTGCTTAAGGGAGTGGGAAGGGAACTGTGCAAGCATGGCCTATGCAGGACTACTAACCGGTCTGTAGTTCTAGTGAGGCAAAAAAGGGTGATGGGAAGAAAGACTTTGGTAAATTACATATGAACGAACTTTCTAATGACAGCTAAGCAGGGATACTGACATGTCCAAACATGACAACTACAGCAACACATAAATGTCAAAGAACAGATCATTAGCGTTACAATAGCATGATGCTAGCTTACCTTACAGTAGGAGCACTGCAGGAATACACGGATCATTAACACTGGTTGTTTGCTATTTGCATATTAGGCTGACCTCAAAGCAAACATGTTGGCCCTAATAATTATATAACTACACAGTAAACAGAGCTCGTAGGAAACCTACAGACAAAATAAAATTATTGGTAAGGCAATCAACAAAAGGATAACATGGATAAATTGAGCACAACAAATGGGTATGGAAAAGACAACAGCACATCATCAACCTTCAGTTTGATACCTAAGTAATAGGATGAACTCAAAGGCAGCCAATTAAAGAAAAGCATGATGGTAAATCATTGAGTAGCACTGCGTTATCAGCAACAGCTTCATTTTATAGAAGAAACTTTAGAACCTAAAGAACCTTGCTTTATTGACCACTGAGAACTTCCATACTGTGGTCCATAAGGCAGTGAAAATAAAAGGGCACACAAACTTCCCATATCAATTATCATAACCCAACATTTTTTTTGCGTTTTTTATTGAACAATACCAGGACACCTAAAGAGAAACAGATTAAATCGATATGTCTAATCTATGTGAAATCAAAAATAAGTAATAACCAAATATAAGAAAAGGAAAAGAAGGGCCATTGCACCAAATCTCACCCTAATTCTGTATCTAACCGTCTGTTCGTGGACTCCTTCAGATTAACAGATCCTTACTTCTTTATTTGAAAGATGCACTCAATATAACTATATGCTATCAAATTAGACATGTTATTGTTATCATCAGCATGTCCTGTTTCATTCGGAGAGTTGCTTCACCATCAGCAATCAACCCACGTCGCATGTCTTCAAATAATTTCAATGACTCATTAATGGGCCTATCCCTCCACGGACTATTCATCTTCTTTTCCCTATATTCCTTTATTTTTTGTGCTGGCTGGCAAGCATATATCGGTCAGAATGTACACATTTTATTTATCAAGAACTCGATAAAACTATTCTTTTCCCCTCTGTTACACGGGGCTACGCATAAGTTCGTAATATAAAGAATAAGAGGGAAAAACCTGATGGTCCACATAGGCTAGTCCTTTCCGTATTAACTAAATTGCATGCTCATATAAAGCTTGGAAATAATGGCTTGTATAGGTAACTTTGTAGGGCTCCCATCCCATCCAGTGGACGTTTTCCTGAATGTAGTCTATATATTCTTTCTTTTCAGCTTCTGAATTTTCATGTTTGAGAAATTGAGAAATGCAAAAGCACTGAAGCAGCAACAAATTCTGTTGTGTAGCCACACACACACATATGGCTCTTTAAGCTTTGCATAAATACATATAACATTGATAACGATATATGTAAAGTAGCAATAGGATAGGAATGTTAAGGTTAGAGGAATACTTTAACGAAAGGTAAGTGTAAGCGCCAATAAAGATGAAGAAGCTTATAAGAAAAGATAAGTATATAAAAGGGAGGTAAGAGAGGCATAAAGAAAGGGAAAACACAATGATACATGTATGTATGTATGTATGTATGTATGTATGTATGTATGTATGTATGTATGTATGTATGTATGTATGTATATATATATTTTTATATATGTATGTATGTGTGTATATATATATATATATATGTATGTATGTGTATATATATATATATGTATGTATGTGTGTATATATATATATATATAGCATTTTCGGCCTCACATTACCAAATATAATATTGATAGCAATATACGTAATGTAATAATAGAATAAAAAAAACTAAGGACACAGGAAAGCTCTAAGAAACAGCGACGACTAAATTATAAGAATGAACTGGGAGTAACAGGAAGCATCTGTTTACTTACGGCCGATAGTGAAGCAGATAACTATGCTCTTTTGTTCTTCTAACTGTTGCAACCTTTCATCTAAGAATACGAAGAAAGCTTTAGTAAAAAGAAAACTATTGACTATGATAATATTTGGAATCTAATGACGACGGAAGGGGTAACAAACAGCACAGTGACCTGTAGAATTTTCTCCTTTTTTAAAGATTTTTGTATGACATCTGTACAAAAATTATAAAACTCCATAACCTGCCAACTACAGGCCACCAGTAGCTTTCCCATTGTCAATAGAGTTTATATATGGAAAGCAAACCATAAGAATAGGCACACACCTGCAGGAGCTCAGTATGGATGTTTTGCAAGCATGGTCCTTGAAAATCTTAAGCACTTGAGCATCACCTGTGGCCATCACAAAAGTTGCATAGCCTCATTGAGCACTTTGTTCCAATAATCCAACATGCGAATCAGGAATGCATTTTAGGGCATGGTAGCATGGTAGAATATGGTATGCATACACCATTCCTCATGACAGAGCACCAATATGTCTACCATTAGAGGCCCTAGGAATGAAGGACTGGGGTAAAAAAAAATAATGACCATCTATCATTCCAACCTCCTGAGTATCTCTCATTGCTCACACAGTTTTGTTCTCATTGTTATCAAGAATGATGTGCTTTAGCAAGGTGTTTGGAACATCATTCACAATGTGCCACTTGACAGGGAAATAGCCAGTCCACTTGTCCTGTTGCCAGTGCTCCACTGCCTTGCTAAAATCAGCATGAGCAAGCATCTCAGCAAGACCAACAAACTGACCACTCGTGTTCACCTGGAAAATGGGAAGATATTGCCAGAATAAAAATCAGGGGAGATTTTCAATAAGGACCTGATGTGACTTGTAAGGAAATGTAACAGAATTAATAAAACTTACAGAGAAAAGAAGGAACATAGAAGGATCACTTGTTTTTTCTTTAGCATCCTGATAAGCGGCATCAAGCTTCTTACTACCATTGGTAGTGCTAGCCCATACATTGTACTTGATGCTCTTATGAATATCATCCTCACTGTATGATTTAATATTGATCCTTCATGGCAGCAGGTGAGCCATTGCTAGTCGAAAGCTCCTGCCCTTTCACAGGTGCTGCAGCAGTACCTCCAACACCCTGTTGGTTTTTGAAAGGACCACTTCTTGGCCCTCTTTTCAGCTCATTCAGACCATCCAGGTTTTCATTGCCATAAACATGAGATCCATTACCTCTTCCTCTGGCCATGTACTTTCTATCTGACAATGCATTCCGTCCACCGCATAATCCAGAGCCATACATGTGCGATCCATACCGGTCCCATTGGTGAAGTTGGTGTGTGTAGACCCTACAAGAGGTACTCTCATGGTTAGAAAGACGCAAAAAATCCAGTAAATCTCTGCGATTGCTTAACGACAAGAGATGTAAACTTTACGGTAACCAATCAGATTATGTCATAACTCATAACGCCATGTCATCCATGGTACGAAGCTAATTAACAGACTCATAGCAAGCATTCACTGTAAAAAAAAATGAACAAGCCTTTCAGCAAACAATAGCAAAGCCCATGGGTAAGATGAACCAAAATACTGAAATAGCGCGAAATAGCGCTAGACATGAACCCATATTATAGTGAGAAAGCATCTGAACAAAATATTAGTAGTTCAGTACATGACACAACAAGAACACAAGCCTCAAATGACTGAATCAAATAGTTTTACTACACACTAAGGACAGTAAAACTCACCATATGAGGATACTGTCTCATGTTCTGATTCTTAGACTGGCCCTTACTTTTAGAATCGAAAGCAGTTGGAATATGATTGCCGCTGGGAATTTTTTGCTGTCTGTCAGAGAAGATCATCTGGGCCATTGGAACCTGGCCTATTCTGGTATGCCTTCAGGGGCAAATTCAATCTTTTCTGACCTTTCACACTGTCGACACCGCTAATGGAGACATCCTCTTGCAGCGATGGAGCCTGATTTTCAGTTTTACCATTGTACGAAGGCTTGCCAGTGGTATTCTGTTGCTTGTTGTATGCCGATGATGATGAGTACTGGTATTGGTGAGAAGCCTGAGATCCATACATCTGACCATCATGCCCCGAAGTTGAATAATCATATAGAGAATCATATGGAGTATAGCCATAGTACATGTCACCATAAGCACCCTGCATAAAAAAAGAATATAACATTATTCTCTATCCTAATACACTCCAAACATCTAGAAACCAGGAACATTCTTATCTCAACATCCTGAACAATATATTCAACTAAAGGTAATAATATTACTGATGGACTTAGAGCACAGGAAGAAACACTAACAGGAATCAGTGTCCTTGCACCATAATGGCTCAAGTATGTGGGGTACTCCCCCCAGCTTCCATAGGCTACAGATTGACACAAAAACAGACGCCTCAAACTCTATAAAATTTTTCTCAAAGATAACATTCCACTACAAATTCAAGAATGGAACAATAAAAGAACTGAGCAGTTCATCACATGCATAGACATAAGCCGGGTACATGCCATAGTACATGGTAGAGTCCTTGTAATCCTGCATCTGCGGACTCCCCGACCACTCCATCACCGGCTTTTGATTTGCTACAGCCACCGCCACGCCGTTTGCCGGAGTCTCCAATGATTGCAAGAACAACAGCAAAGTCGAACATCTCATCAAATTTACCACCCTATATTCCAGTTCACGCAAAAGCGCAGGATCACATGGTGATCGAAGGAACTTGCACAGACATATGCGGGTCTCACCTTCTCCTTCGCCCCGGGGACGTTGCCGGGCTTGCCCGTTGGGTCAGGCCGCCTTCGCAAAGAAACCCGTAGTCACAAGCAAGAAAAGTCAAGAGAAACCAATCCCCAACACCGAGCGATTTCAACCAACGAACCACACAGCCAAAAGATCAAGAACTCAAAACATCCGAACACCCCCAAATTTGTTAAAGAAAATCTAAGCATCCGAACTCAAACATCACGAAAAGAACCACACCGAAACACAAAAATCTAAGGATCAAACGCTACCGCCAAAAAGCACAGGAGCGAAGATGGCGAGAGATGGTACGGTGCTCGCGACCATGGGGCGCAGTTGCCGAGCGGAGGAGGCGAGGCGCGACTACGGAGCCCGCCGGCTGGGAGAGGGGCGGTGCGGCAAGTTGGTTCGGCAGCATCTCCTTCCTGCTCGAGGTAGGGCGAAGGGGAACGAGAGCGAGGGAGCAGCGGCGGCGCAGCGAGCTTGGGAGAAGGTGAGGATGCGGGCGGAGAACGCGAAGACACAGGCGGAACGACAAAAGCCACGCGAAGGTTCGCCAGAAGGCGACGCACGCGCGAACGGCCCTTCCTACTCAAGGTGGGGCGAAGGGGAACGGGAGCAAGGGAGCGGCGGCGGCGTGGGGAGCGTGGGAGGGGGAACGGAGCGAGGAGCGCCGGCGGCGCGGGGAGCGTGGGAGAAAGTGAGGATGCGGGCGAGAACGCGGCGTTGGCGAACGACGAAAGCCACGCCGGTTCGTGAGAAGGCGACGCAGGTGCATACGCGGACGGCCGGATGCTGGCGCCGAAGAGATCGAACGGGCGCGCGAACGGCAAAGCAAGGAAACCGCGCCGCTACTACCGGGCAGAGCGCCGCGCCGCTTCGACGGAGCGCGCACACGCGTCGCAGCCAGAGCGCAGGAGCCGACGTGGCATGCCTGAGAAGCCGGGAAGTCCCCCGGGTATGTTATATGGAGTATTCAAATTGATGACCTAAACACATCTTGGTGTATGTCCAGGATGTCCAGGAGCGTTGGTGTATGTCCAGGATGACATGACAACGATACCAAAAAAACACTGCGATGATCCAAAGAGAGAAAATTGGATATACGCTATAGATTAGATTGACACACTGCGACTTGCCACCGCTCCTACCGTCGCGTTCATCAAATTCCATTTTTTGCATTATTTTAATCTTTTTCAAGGCAAGAGGGTCATTTCACCTATCCTCCCTCTTCCCTCATCTTCTCTCTCTGTCCATCCCGGTGTTGAGCTCGCCGGTGTTGAGCTCTCGGCCTTTGCCTCCTCTTGCGTGTGGCACGGGTCGCTTGCTCGCTGTAGGCCCGACGGAGCAATGCATCCCGGAGGCGACATGCGGAGGAACAGGAGACCAGCCTGGCGAGCGCGAGGCATCGTGCTGCATTGCTGGGGCGGGCTAAGCACGAGGTTGTGTGTTTCCTTGACGTGCTTTTGCACCACGATAGCCTTCTCCTCGTGCGCTGCCGGTGCCATGCCCACTGCCGCCACGTCGCAGCACATTGGCACCTCCTCTACCCCAAAACCCATCGCCGACTGTGGCTGCAGAGATGGCGGCACGCCCTCGCCAGGTACAACAGGCGCGAGAGGAGACCAGGAAGCTGAAGGCGAGGTCCTCGTCTAGCCATAGCTTCGTCACCACCGCACCCTTTCTCTTCAGCATGGTGCAACATCCATGTCCATCTTGAGCGGCGGTGGCCATAGCCGAAGGAAAGGAGGAGGAAGAACCTTGGGAGGAGGAGAGAGGGGGCAAAAGGGTCATTTCATTTGTAGAGTCAACAAAAAAGATTAAAATAATTCAAAAGTGGCAAATGCTAGAGAATTAGACAACCCAGTGGCAAATAATCAATTATGGTGAGAGCGGTTGCAAATCGTACAATGTTGATATGAACAGCGGCACATATCTAATTTTTCCATCTAAAGAAGGTAGTTATAAAAAGTTTCAAATTACAGGTCAGTTATTGCTAGGAAAGTTTCTTGTCATAACACAACCTGAAAAATGTGTGTAACATTTTTCAGAATTCATCATATGTATCACATATCATATGTCCATACTTGTGTGTGGTTCCCTAGCATTTGGTTCAATAGTTTCAGCAGCAGGTCCCTGAATCAACAGTATACCAGATAAAATAACTAATTGTCGCCCACATAAATGCAGGACTCCTAAGAAAATTCACATATCTGAAATCTAGTCAGTTTAGTAAAAACTACAGTTATTATAGTAAACCTGCAGTGTCTGAAATGAACAGACAGCTAAGTCCTGAGGAAAGGAAAAGCTTTAGTAGAAACAAATAAGTACTGCTTCTATGCTTTCGTCTTTAACAAGAGTAGCACTAATATCAAGCACACGAAGAGGGAAGTAACATCTATCCACCATTCATCATGCTTTAAAAATTGTACAAATCACTATTGAGAAAAGCATAGAGACACCTAATGAATGTGTGCTAACATTAATTATTGGCTATCTAAAATATTTGTTGTTTTTATCTTTGCATATGATCAAGATCTAACTTCAACAAAGATATCCAACCACCCATGAAGGCTACTACAATCGTGCAGTTTGTCTTGGTGCTAATGGCTTGCAATGCACATGTCGTCATCTGTGGCTTCTTATATGGAAGTGAGATGGATCGACTGTCAGTACTTGAATTCAAGAAGGCAATCAGTCTCGATCCACAGGAAGCCTTGATGTCTTAAAATGATAGCACCCACTTCTGCAATTGGGAAGGTGTCTTGTGTAGGGCGAAGACTCCACGTCGTGTCACTTCTCTTGACCTTACAAATCGAGTTTTAGTAGGGCAAATCTCTCATTCACTCAGAAACCTAACATTCCTAAAACATCTATTCCTACCAACATATAGATTCACTGGACAAATCCCTCCATCCCTTGGTCAATTGCATCACCTCCAAGCCCTCTACTTGAGCAATAACACGCTACATGGGAGGATACCCAGTCTTGCAAACTGCTCCAAACTCATGGTACTATGGTTGGATCACAATCATCTAGGTGGGCAATTTCCCGCGAATTTGCCTCATCGCCTTCAAGTGACGCAAACTTCATATAATAATATTGTTGGAACCACCCCTACTTCCCTTGCCAATATCACAATGTTAAGTACGCCTGCCTGTGATGGTAATAATATCGGGGGCAACATCTCGGATGGGTTCGGAAAGTTGTCCAGCCTGCAAATCTTGTATGTGGGTGGAAATAAGTTGGCAGACAGGTTTCCACAAGCCATCTTAAATCTTTCTACTCTTATTAGCCTTAGCATTAGTTGTAATAATCTAAGCGGAGAAGTACCATCCAGTTTCGGTAACTCCCAACACAATCTCCAACTACTCTATTTAGACACAAACTTCTTTCATGGGCATATCCCCTATTCATTGGTGAATGCTTCCAAGCTATACTATCTTGATATATCAAGAAATAATTTTAGTGGGGTTGTGCGTAGCTCCATCGGCAAACTTACCAAACTGTCTTTTTTAAATCTTGAATTGAACAAGCTTCAAGCGCATTACAAGCAAGACTGGGAGTATATGAACAGCTTAGCCAATTGCACTGAGCTAAAAATTTTCTCAATGGCAGGGAATCGCCTAGAAGGTCAGGTACCAGATTCATTTAGCAACCTTTCAGTTCAGCTTGAATATCTATATTTGGGAGTAAATCTACTATCGGGGGGGGGGGGGGGTTTCCTTCGGCATATCATACCTTACAAACCTAATTATTTTAGGATTGGATGACAATCAATTTACAGGTGTGGTTCCAGAATGGATCGGAACACTAAATTTACAATCAATAGCCTTAGAGAACAACATCTTTACAGGGTTTATCCCAGCATCACTTTCAAATTTGTCACAACTAGGATCTCTCTATCTAGACGTAAACCAATTTGATGGGCATTTACCCACGAGCTTGGTAAACCTTCAGGTCCTTGAAGTAGTGAGCATTCCCAATAATAATCTCCATGGTGGTGTACCAAAGGAGATTTTTCGTATCCCCACAATACTGGCAATTTATTTATCTTTCAACAACCCAGATGGACCACTTCCAACTGACATTGGCAATGCCAAGCAACTCACGTATTTATGGCTTTCATCCAATAAGCTATCTAAATATATTCCTAACACTTTGGGTAATTGTGAAAGTTTGGAAGACATTAGGCTCGATTCGAATATTTTTAGCGGAAGCATCCCAATTTCATTAGGCAACATAATTAGCCTTAAATTTCTCAACTTGTCTCACAATAACTTAACTGGGACAATACCAGCCTCTCTTGGTAACCTACAACTTCTTGAGCAACTAGATTTGTCATTCAACCATCTTGATGGTGAAGTCCCAACAAAAGGAATATTCAAGAATGCAACTGCCATACAAATTGATGGAAATCAGGCGCTTTGTGGTGGGGCATCAGAGTTACACCTACTTGCATGTTTTGCCAAGCCTCTGAATTCAACTAAGCACAAGAAATCCATTGTACAGAAAGTTGTGATCCCATTAGCCAGCATGTTATCACTTGCTACAGCCATATCTGTTTTGTTTCTCTAGAGGGGAAAACAGAAGAGAAAATCTATATCTTTGCCCTCATTTGGTAGCAAATTTCCCAGTGTTTCTTATAACGATCTTGCCAAAGCCACAGATGGATTCTCATCATCCAATTTAATCGGTAGAGGAAGATACAGTTTTGTATATCAAGGACCATTGTTTCAAGACAGAACTGTGGTTGCCATCAAAGTCCTTAGCTTGGAGACAAGGGGTGCACAAAAGAGCTTCATTACAGAATGTAATGCTTTGAGAAATGTGCGGCACCGCAATTTAGTTCCTTTCCTTACTGCATGCTGAAGTATTGATGCTAAGGGAAATGATTTCAAAGCCTTAGTGTATGAGTTCATGCCACGAGGTGACTTGCATGCATTACTATACTCTGCTCGAGATGATAAGAACACTTCAACTTCAAACCACATTACAGTGGCTCCAAGGTTAAGTATTGTGGTGGATGTAGCAGATGCATTGGAGTACCTCCATCATAACCACCAAGGAACCATTGTTCATTGCAATCTGAAGCCTAGCAACATTCTTTTGGATGACAATATGACAGCTCATGTTGGAGACTTTGGCCTTGCTAGGTTCAAAGTTGATTCCACAACATCATCTCATGGTGATTCAAACTCAACTTCTTCACTTGCAATAAAGGGAACCATTGGATATGTTGCACCAGGTAACGTGTAATGTCCATTTTTCATATTGTTTTATGTCTTCATATAACTTGATCACAAATTTCTTATTATCCATATTGTTCCATGTCTTTGTATAACTTGACCACATATTACTTATGAGAAAATAATTTTCAATTATTGTGCTAACATGTGACTAATTATTCTTGTATGAGGTATACTATAGAGTGCGCTGCTGGTAACCAAGTCTCAACCGCCTCAGATGTTTACAGATGATATGTTTAAGGACGGACTGAACATTTCAAAGTTCGTAGAGATGAACTTTCCTGACAAGATATTGCAGATCGTCGATCCCCAGCTACAACACGAGTTGGTCTTGTGCCAAGAAACTCCAATGGCCGTGAAGGAGAAAAGTGTACAGTGTCTCCTTTCTGTGCTTAGTGTTGGCCTTTGTTGTACCAAGACGTCCCCAAGTGAACGTATCAGCATGCAGGAGGTGGCTGCAAAGTTGCATGGAATTAGGGATGCATATCTTAGAGGAAGAAACTGAAGAAGCAGTTATGTTGCTTAAGTAATTTTGGTTATCTGAATACTCTACAATAGACTTGTCATTTTACCACAAAAGCATTAATCATGTGTGTGTCTTTCGGTTACTACTTAAAGTGAGATCACTGTTCTTTTAAATTAATAAGTTTAAGTGACCATAACTGGTGTACTAGTCAAAGAAATGTATTGTTTCTCTTGCTATGATGGCTAGCAAGACAAATGGCTCTGCAAAGACATCAGTCTGTCACATTTATATCTTGTATCTTTTTTATGTTGTGTTAATTGGCTTCAAAATAAGTTGCACTCGTTTTGCCATACCATGACCTTCTCTTATGACTTTATAGCTAAAATCTAATACTATTGATAGGAGATTAATAATCCAGAATCTAAAACTATACTCAACTCAAGATGATGAGAACACTTCAACTTCGAACCATATTACACTGGTTCAAAGGTTAATCATTGTGGTGGATGTAGAAGATGCATTGGAGTACTTACACCATAACAACCAAGGAACTAATGCTCATTGCGATCTGAAGGCTAGCAACATTCTTTTGCATGATAATATGACAACTCAAGTTGGAGATGTTGGCCGTGCAATGGTCAAAGATGATTCCACAGCATCATCTTTTGGTGACCATTGGATATGTTGCTCCAGGTAATTAATTTGAGCACATATTTCTTATTTTTGATATTGAAGTTAACACATGGACTAAATTATTCTTATTCGAGGTCTTTTGCAGAGTATGTAGGGTGTGGTCAAGTCTCAACTGCCTCAGATGTTTACAACTTTTGGGTTGTTCTCGAAATATTCATCCTATAGCTACAACCTACAGCATAACATTTCAGATTTTGCATGCACTGGTCAGAATATCGGATCGAGATTTCAGCAAAACTACAGATTAATAGTTGATCAGGCAAAAACCATTTAATCCACTAGTTTAGAAAATCATGTAAAATTTTGACAAACTAGACTAGAAATCATGCAAAATTTTGATCCACTAGTCTAGAAATCATGCATGTCAATATCATGTATGAATCCTGGCAACAAGAACAACGTTCATGAATCTTAGTTCTACCTTCATAACAATGCAATGATAAGAAATACATTGAACTCTGCCCAGAAAAAAGAAGGCATAAGCATCCTCCAGGCATTACGCACTAGCAAGATAAGGTTGAGGCAAATATATTGAACTCTGCACAAACACAACTACGTTTCTCATGATAGAACTCAGATGGCAGGTGATCATACTAAATACTAGTTTATTTGTTAACTTTTGTAGGACAATACGCAAGCCAAGACCAAGAAAAGCAACAGTTCAGGAAAACTCTTTACATTACTTCATTTCTTCCTCCTGGTTGTGAAATTGATTCTTTTTGTAGCTATGCAAACGCATTAGGTATCACCTAAAGCATCTTGGCAAAGTAGTTCTATCTCCTATGTTGCAGTCTACTACTTGAGCCTTAAAAGGAACTAGAATGCAGATATCATTGCTAGTCCAAAATGTGTAACCTGCTAAAGTTAGTATTCAGTAATGTTACAAGCTCGAGGAACTTGCACCCCTAATCGGATGGTAAAGAAAAAAGTGACTGATTTGAGGAAAAAAATTACTCGATTGACAGTTTCGGCTAAGTCAAAATCAACTATATAACCTCACTTTATCTTGCCAACATTTCTAAAAACTGAAGTAATGAGGAAGTTTTTGAAACCTATCCAATTCCAAGAATATGCATGCAATTAGATGCTGTTTGTCGGGACCCGGAGCAACGACTTCAAGTCCCTTTGTGTAAATCGCACTATCCCAAGAAAAGCTAGTGCACACAGGGTTAACAGGGATACATATCATACAAAAACACTCCTATTTTATAAACGGGCCTTATGGCCAAGGTTTACAAATAAAGGCTCAAGGCCAACAAAATAAAACAGCGGAAAAAGATAAAGCGTAGAGGTACACTTCCATCCCGCCCGCCACAAAGCGAATGACTGTAAGACGCGGCCTAGTCGTCACCATCGTCCCCGAAGTTATTGACGTCATCCTCTGGCAACAGATTTTAGCAAGGTGAGCACATAAAGTACTCCCAAGGTAAGCATATAAAGTACTTACGCAAGTTACACCATGAGTTTTTAACAGAGTGAATGCATGCATAAGGATAACCAAGGAAGGCTTAGTGAATGCATGCATAAGGATAACCAAGGAAGGCTTAATAAGGTTATTTGTGTGAAAAACAGTACTGAATTTAAATACAATACATAAGTGCAAAAGCTGAATTTTATACAGTAGATAAAAATAACAATTTAACAAAATAATATCGTTAGTGTAGGCTCCGACCAAACACTAACCTAGTCGTAGGTATCCCAGCTGGTCCATCTTTTCAAATGATTTCACATGGATTCCATCTATCCATATGCTTTTCAAAATCTCTTATGGATTCATATCGATAGTGTAGGCTCCGACCAAACACCAACTTATTCACAGGCATCCCACCTGGTCATGGATTCCATCCATCCATCCATAAGCTTTTCAGAAACCATTTTAAAAACCAAAGTCTAATACATGAAAAACTTTACCCAGCTTGCCCGTGACCGTGGGCACGGCTATCCAGGATAGATTATACACTCTGCAGAGGTTGTACAGCTTTACCCACAAGACACGATCATCCCATATTGTCACTTGATTAACACACTTCCTTTGGTGTGCGACGAGGAGATCATGACAAGGCTGTTACAATGATCCATAACCAAAATAGTCACGCCACCACTAAGGTTTCACCACAACTCGAATCCACGAGTTGGAGCCCCCTCTTGAGCCATGTGAGACTTCTCGCGGCCTACGCCACGCTCACATTCAGCCTATAGCGAAACCGCATTTGGAACTTCACAAATTACTTAGTCAGGTCTGTCCCATATCGGACTTGTGGTAGTATGATGTGGCTTTGCAACAGCAGTTCACAGACCGGTCCTTAATTTGATTTAGGCTCAATCCACATACCCACATGCACGACAATCAACCAGTTGTCACCAAACACGAGGTATGCCGGCACCCACCACCTAACCATTAGCCTAAGTCCAAATCATAAGTTTCTATTTTTATTTTTAAACCATTTTATAAACTATCCTTGACTCACCGAAGTCAAGATTTCAATTTTCAAAATCTGTCATTTCATGTGAAAGATTGATCCCACCTAAAATTATACTAAGCCAGGCTAAACATTTCTATAAAATTTCTAGTCAATACTATGGTACTAACTAATTTTCAGCTAGGGTGAAGGTATACGAATTCGAGATTCAAAATTGGCTATAGTCAAAGGATCATGGGTGTAACTATGTTTAAATCGAATTTGAACTAAATTTGAATAAAGATACGCTTGCATATATAATAAAACAACATAAATAAATTTGAAATACTAGGGTCAACATGGTCAAAGGTGTAACTTGCCTTGCTTTGAAGTTTGCTGAGGTTTGTTGAAGTTATACTCTCCGGAATAGTCGTAGTCTACACGTGAAAAACCAGAACAAACCAAACTCAAATAAAATCCAAATAAAGTCCAAAAATCATAAATATATGCTGGGAGATAGAATATGAATTTAGGAATTTGAATCACCATATTCGGAGTTCGGACGACGGAGAACGAGTCGTCGGAAGATCGGTTGGAAAGAAACTTATTGGAACAAGCCAACCGAAGGAATAGTCTTCCAAAAATTCTTCTTGGCTGGGTTTTTGGTTTTCTATAATGCAAAACAAGTGGGGAATGAGGTGAGGGGGTTGGGGTTCAATTTATAGGTGGAGAGGAGCAAGGGGATGGCCGGAATTGAATGCTGGAGTAATGGCCGAATTGAACGAAATGTCGGTTTCAACTTTGCATGCAAGAAACTGAAATTTTAATGGATAAAAACTGAATGGAATTGATGCTTGGCAATGACTAAAGGTGTTATTGCTGCATGCCAATTAATTTGGTAAGAGGGAAAATAATTTTGCTTGCATGCATGCATTGCGTAGGTGGCTTTAGCTAAAAACAGACTATTTGTTCGTCGGAGGCATGGAGTTGGACAGCAAAGGAGGGAAGAATAAATATTAGGATAAAAGAAATAGTTCAACGCCTGAAAAGAGAAGGATCTATGGCACTGGATGAGGTGAAAACTATTAGCTAAGGGTACTTAAACAAAAAAAGGTTTTGGCCTAGGGAAGTCTTCTTAATTCTTTTTATTTTGCTTTGAAAAAGAGAAAAGCCAAAAGAATATTTTGGATTAAAAAAATAGAGCAATTATTTTTATGGAGCTTTTGAATTTTTGCAAGATTTAAATTTGAATTTGGATGTGAACTGAAAATTTGGAAATGAATTGAGGTTAAAAATGAACTGGGAACTATAATTTAAAAGTTAAATCTTGGAAATACCAAATAATATTCAAAAACAAATTTAAATAAATTTCAAAAATTAAAAAGGAATCCATAAATGCATAGTTCATGATTTTAGAAAAATTTAGAAATTTGAACGGGTCAATTTGGAGTTAAAATGAAGAAATTATGGCCTTCTAAAGTTCTAGTGAAATAAAAAGAAAAAGAGACATTTTCTGGAATTAATTTTATACTGAAAAACATTTATGACGTCTGCAGGCAATTTTCCCGAATTAATTTTCTAAAGGAAAACTGAGATTATGACGTCAGCACCATAATTACATTTCGGCCGAATTATTTTTAAACGGAAAAATCAGGCTTATGACGTCAGCTGACGTCAGCCCTGGGAATTTAAAAATTGAAGTGAGGCTGACATGTGGGGCTGGTGTTTGGTAAACCGGGTATATGGACCCGAGGGAGGGTGAGGTGGCACGCGGTTGACCAGGCATGAGGTGGCGCTCGCGTGGCGGGTTTTCAGGTGACGTGGCCACCACGTATGCGCCACATGGCTGCCACGCATGCTCGAATTGCTGACGAGGCATGGCCGATTGATGTGGCGGTCGGGCGCTTGCGTGGCCGAGGTGGGGCGCCTAACTGGCCGCCACCTGGCTGCCACACAGCCGCCACGGAGGCTCGATCGCCAACGTGGCATCACTGGCCGGAGGGGGAGGCGCGGGACCCGAAGGTCGCCGGCGCTCCGACGGGCGGCGGTGCCGGCCGAGGGCACCAAACGGAAGAGGGGAGAGCGGGGAGCGCGGAGGTACCTCGCGTGGGGCCCGAGGGTGCACGGAGAGGCCAGGCGGCGGCGAAGAGCGGCGGTCGGCGGTGGTTCACGGCGGCGGGGTCGTCCGATGGAGCCCGAGCTCGGGGAAGGGGTGGAAGAGGTGCGCGGTGGCTCGACGAAGCTGTTGGTGGCGGTGGTGCGGTCCGAGGGGGTTCGAAGCACCCACAATTGCTCACTGGAGTGCTTTCGGTGCAGATGAGGAAGGTTGCACGGGGCGGCGGCGTTGCAGATGTTTTTGAGTGAAATTGAGAGAGGGGAAAGAAGCGGTGTGAGGAGAGAGTGCTTGGGGAGGGCCTTGTATAGGCAGAGGAGCTCGCACGGCCGTTTAATGCCTCGCCGGAGGTGTAACGGCTCCGCATCAAATTGGGCCAAATAGTGCAGTAATGCGGGGGAGGATGAGCGGTTCGGGTGTGGCAGTGAAAGAGGGAGGAAATGCGCATTTGCGCGGGCGAAGATGGCGGAAGAAACCGAAGCTTTAAGGCTTCGGTTATTAACTTTAATGGCGGCAGCGGGGTTTCGGGAGGAAGAAGGAGGCGGTGAAGAAGAATCTGACATGGGGGTCCCACCCGTCGGCGAGAGGGAAAAGGAGGGAAAGGGGAGGTGGGTGGCACGGATTTGTGACAGGTGGCACGAGCTAACGATCGGATCGTTGGATCTTAGGTGAAGCGGTAAGTGAAGGAGGACGGCCGAGATTGAATCCGGCAACAGGATTTCAATCGGAGTCGTTCGAGTGTGGCCGAAAGGGTAAGTGAAGATGGGTGGTGGAGGTTTAATCTGACAACAGCGAAAGGTCCAGATCAAGACACTTGTCAGCCCGAGGGAGAGAGGAGGCGGCGAACGGGTAAGTGAGAACATGTAGTGAGGATTAGAACCATCGGGCGGGAGCGGCTCCGATGCACGACACGCGTCAGCACGAGGGGAGGGGAAGGCGGGTGAGGGAGCGGACGACGACGATGCGGCCAGGCGGCGGGGGTTTGATCTCATGCCGCCACGTGTCAGCCCGAGAGGTTTTTGGAATTAAAACTTCTTTTTTTTTGGATTTTAGAAATACTTAGGAGGCTTTAAAATACTCAGAAAAAATACCAAATAAATTTTAGAAATTCCAGAAAAATACAGAGAATCATCTGAATTGATTTTTGACTTAATAAAAATATTTTCAAACCATTTTGGTAATTATATTTTGCAGAAAATACAATTTAACTTTAAAAGGGAGTTTTAAATTTCTAGAAAATCCTGAAAATTTTTATAAAAACAGGAATGACTTAGGAAAATGAAATAAACTTATTTTTGACTTTGTAAAATGAAATAATTTTATTTTGGCTTTTATAAAATGTGAATTATAATTTTCTTTTCTCACTTCAAGGCTTGAAATAAAATCCAGAAAAATCCAACTGAACTCCAGAAAATATCAATAATTAATTTAAATTAGTTTTATACAGGATTTCAAATACCCTTTATTTCATAATGCATAAAAATTTTCTTTTAGATTATTTTTCACAACAAAAGCCTCTTTTAAAACAGAAGTTTATGCAAATAAATTTTTACAGACTTGGGCAACCAAAAGCAAATATTCAATTTTTAAATTAAATCAATTTTTTTTGAAATAAACAGCTGGGCTGTTACACTGTTCAAATATATGATGCATGGTGCGCTAATTAAGTATGAGATTTGATTAGAGCTGCCTTGACTTGAATGGCTGATGGAGACCAGCTAAAGGATTTAATGTTCTTAAGATTGCCCTGGTATTGCAAAAATGGGGTCACTTGACTCCAAGACGTGCGAGCAGCTGGCCGGTTGCATGAATTAAATGTGTAACCTTCTAAAGCTTTAGTATTCAGTAATGTTATGAGCTCGAGGAACTTGCCATGTTGGCGGAGGGGATGAGCTCGAGGCCGCCGGCGGAGGAGGTGGCTGCATGTGGAGGTGATGGCCTTGTTGCTATCTTAGGCTCTAGGGTTTGAGGAGTGGTGTAGGTCGAGAAAAGGGAAATGCAGAGGTGGCACACCTTGCATCAGCCTTGTGAAGAAAACGCTCACCACATTCCTGTCAGCTTACAGTAGGTGATTGACTGGCACGCCTATAAAAAAAACTAGAAATTAAACGCTGCGTGATGCTGTGCCTGTCTACATATGTGCACAGCTCGGCCGTGACCTAGCTCCTCGCCGGCTATTGCTCCATCGGGCTTTCGCCGCACCGCCGGCCAGTAACAGCCCTATATTTTATTTTCTCTATAAATTATGTTGAAAATATAAATATATGCATTTTAGAGTTTTATGTATTTTTGTCTTTTATTAAAAAGCTTTCCTCTATTAAAGACAACAATATTTGGCTTTTCAAGAAGAAAAAGCTGGAAAAATCTTGGAAATAATTTTAGTAAAAAATTGAAGTGATCAGGAACCTCCTTCAAAAAATTCCATAATATTTAGAGCTCATTTGCTATATTTAAAAATTACTCAAATCTTTTAGCAATTTAAACATTGAAAAACAATTTCTTTTCCTGCACTCGATGCCGCCTCAAATCTTTGGGCTGAATCTAGCTTGGCCCATCTTCGCTCTCCCACACTCGATGCCGCCTCATCCCAGCCCTAGCCCAACCCTGCGTCGGCCTGCCTCGCTTCCTTCTCCCTTGCTGACGTGCTAGACCCATGCATCAGGAGTCTTCTTCCAGCTCGCGCCCACCCCGCTTGCCACTGTGGCCATGCTTGCTTGCGAGGGGACCCGAGCACGCTCGCCTCCCTCTGTTGCACCGCTAGCTAGTAGACCCACGGGCCCTTTCCGCAAGCCTTGATGACCACCTCGTCACCTGTGGCTCGCCCACTCGCGCCATTCGTTTTTACCGCGCACAGCTGCTACCGACATTGTCTACCCACCATTTTTGACCAGGCCACCCACGGTTTTGAATGCTTAACATAGCTATTGCCTCCGCCTCGGCCAGTCCTATCGTCGTGGCACTCGTTGAATTGTCGCTTCCACTTGTCTGTTCGGGTGAAGAGGAAGAGTGTGCCACGAGTTCTCGCTACTCTTCTTGCACTTTTCTCACTGAGGAGGAGGATCATGAGAAGGTGGTTCCCAAAGGAGCCAACATTACCAAGAGGATCAACGGAGTCGAGGACTTGACATATAGTGATAGTTTGCTAGAGTTCATTAGTTGGTGTTCTTTTGCATGAGCTAAGTACCCCTTTAGTAATGTACCTACACATGTAGATGCTATTATGTGATGATTGTAATATGCTACTACCATGTCATATGGTCTGTATATTTGCCCATAGGGGTTATGTTTCAAGAACCATGCAAAAACCTACCCTACGTTAAATTAGTTGTGTGCTGTCCATTTGGGTTGTTTATTCATTTATCTTATGCTTGGTTGTCATCTCTTGCAAAACTAATGAAGAACCATGCCCCCTGCTGTCCTATGCTTTTTAACATTGCTATTTCTTACCTCTGAAGTAGATTTAATGAGTGGTTTGTTAACATGATGAGAATCCAATCGATGGAACTTTTTTTGGGAAGTGTGGAAGCTTCCGGATCCCAGCCCGCAAACGTGCAACTGCCTAAGATGCCACCACAGCCTAACCCACTGCATCCCAGACAAAAGAGAGGCGAGAACATCATAAAAATCAGCATGGTGATGACCATAGAGTTGAGTTGCCTGATCCCCCTTCAATGGCCCAAGTGCTTGCCGAGATTGAGTGGAATTGCCATGGCGCAATGGAGCACTCCGAGGTGAGTCCGTCAAGCTAGTGGGAGTCCCTAGTCGAGAAGACACCATCAAGGCAAAGCAAAATTCGATCGAGACAAAGCTGTCAAGGTCGAACTGAATCACACCGAGGCTAAGCCATTAAGGTGTATTGGAGCTTGCCGAAGTGAGCCCATCAAGCTGGGAGCCCTAGATGAGGAGACACCATTGAGGCCAAACGAAGTTCGGCCGAAGCAAAGCCTTTGAGGCCAGGTTGAACCACGTTGAGGATAAGCCATCAAGACATATTGGGGCTCGCCAAGGTGAATCCATTGAGGTAAGGGGGCCCCTAGTCGAGGAGATGTCATCGAGGCAAGCAAAGTTTGATTTAGGCAAAACCATCGAGTCTAGGTTGAACCATACCAAGGCCATACCATCGAGGCACGTTGGAGCTCACCACGGTGAATCCATCGAGTTAGGGGAAGCCCCTAGTCGAGGAGACACCATCGATGTGAAGCAAAATTTGGCCAATGTAAATCCATTGAGGCCAGATTGAACTATGCCAAGGCCAATCCATCAAGGCACAACAAATCCATCCATAGTTTTTTCACAGAATCATTGCAGGTGCATCAATGACTTCATCAATGAATACACATAGAACCAAATCAACCAATAATATATCACTCTAAGCAAGGAGCATCACTCGCTCTCCATCTCTTCGTGCTGACATCAAGTTCCATGCGGCAGCAGCACCTGTGATTTCCAATGACTTGCAGAAGGCTTCAATATTTGTCATAACATCCACCAGCAGGGGTGAAGCTAAGGGGTAGGCTTAATAAGGCTCAAGTCTACCCTCCCCCTATGGCAAACAACCCCCCGGCACACACGTCACACCTCGTCGGCCAACAAGGCGACGAACAGGGAGACCGGCGGCAAGTTGCAAAGAAAAACAAAAATGAAAACCCTTGGGCGGCTGGGCTTGGTGAAGAGTCATCAGCCCACTATCCTTAAGGTGCCCAACAAATCCATCTCACCAGCCCACTAAGACATCAACTCACAATTCACAAACCCTACCATTGCTACCAGCCTACCAACAAGTACCAAATTAGCAATTGGAACTTTAGAAGCCACTGACCTATAGGCTGCGGAGTACAGAGAGAGGGCTGACAGTGCAGGGGTGACCAGGCTAGCAGTCAGCAAAAGGGGGCAACCGGGGCCAGGCCGCCACCGCGCTGGGAGAGCCAGATATGACGCCTGACGACGAGGGCTGGGCCGCGATCGAGGGGAGGTAAATCCGGGGGTAGGGGAGCCGGACCGGGGCGCGGGTGCGGCGAGTGGAGCTCAACCAAGCTGGGGCGGCAGAGGGGGGAACTGAGCCATCGGAGCGGAGGTGGCGAGCTGGGCCATCGGGGGAGCCAAATTTGACAGCAACGTCGGCAAGGGCTAGGTAGCGACTGAGGGGAGGCAGATCTAGGGGTAGGGGAGCCAGCCAGGGCATGAGGGCGGCGAGGGGAGCTCAACCAAGCTAAGGCAGGACCGTAGGAGTAGCGTAGTGCCACAGGCTGTTGAGAGAGGAGAGACCGAGAGAGTGAGTGAAAATTGAGGAGAAGAGAGAGGATAAGTGGGTGGTTGCTGAGACTTTAGTCTGGTGACTCTGGTTGGCCATCAGCTAGTAATATTTTTACGTCCCTCTTGATTTATGATTTTAGAGTTGAGAGTTTACATGTTTAGTGTATAACTGTATATAGATATTAGATAGTTAATAGTTTAGTCCTTATAATTTATTTATAGATTTATAGTTTTTTATTGACAAAAATTAATAATTTATTTGTAGATTTTGCTATAATGGAGAAACGAATTTTGTGTAACTATGAAGGTGAAGCTTTTCGAGGATATGATGAATCCTCTACTTCCATCAACAAGGGGGAAATTTTAACGTGTTATTGGATTGATACAAAGATAAAATAAGGAAGTGAAGGTGACATTTGATACAGCTCTAGGGCACACAGTTATGATTTCTCCGAATATTCAAAAAGAGCTTTCTAAATGTTGTGCACAAGTGGTCACAGAAGTGATTAGAGGTGAAATTGGATATAGAAATTTTACAATCCTTATTGATGAGTTCAGAATGGAAAGAGCACCTACAAACACTAGCTGTTCTGGCCCAAGGTGGAGAGAAAGGATTGCTATTTCCCTAGCCTCATCCTCCTCACGGGTGATCAACGCACTGCAAGTTCCTACTCTAGGCGCAAAGCCCTTCCCAAGCGCTTCATGCAACACCTTGGCACCATGCTCCAGAGAAGGGGCCCCAGAGGTGGTCAAGTCAACTCGTGGCTGGCGTTTTCTTCTTCAGTGACAATGTGACAAGGCTGCCGCTTTCTCCATTTCCTTTGTAGAAACTGAGTCACCACGGAAGCCGTCTTTGACTGAAGAAAAGCAGTTTGCTCTACAAACTATTTTTTTTATTTGGATGCAAAACCGAAATTAAAGTTGCAGTAGAGCGGAAGATTGCTTTTCAGAACTATATGGTTGGGATGCCTATAAATAATGGGTGTAAGCAGCTAGTTACTTGTAGCTATGGCCGTTCTCCAACCAAAGCACACAGGCTTTCTTTCAGAGGTACGTAGGCGTTGCATGGTTACATACTTAGATTTACTATTGATAAAACATATTTTTTTTAGGGGAGGAAGAAACATAATGTTTTTATGTACAGTTCAGATGACATGCTCATGCTGTTTTTGAGGATCCTACCTGTTTGCTCAATTGTCGAACACTGGCGAGATAAAGTTTGACAGGAACTTAAGGTGTGTAGCCGTAAATATACTACTAATATTTGTGTTTTGTAAATAATCTTCATTTAGAGTGTCGACCTTTGTTTCAGATAGATAGAGCGCTGGTTTCTAATCAAGAGTTGTATGCGTATTAGCTAGCTCCTGGCAGGACATCCATGGTGCTTGTTAGTTAATTCAAATAACAGCAGGATGACAATGATACCAAAAAAAAAACGTTTTAGCAACCTTTTCCCGTTTCTCCTCACACCCACGTGCAATATGATCAGTGGATGGTGGAAAAAGTATATCTCAAATGCATAAAATAGTCACTTCTAATAGCGTTTTGAGATGATCCAAAGAGAGAATTAGATATGTGCTTAGATTGACACGCTGCGACTTGCCACCGCTCCTACCGTAATTCATTATTTGCCCTCGCGTTCATCTAATTCCACTTTCTCATTATTTTAATCTTTTTCGAGGCAAGAGGGTCATTTCGCCTATCCTTCCTCTTCCTCTTCTTTCTCTGTCCATCCATCTTGCCGGTGTTGAGCTCTCGGCCCTTGCATCCTCCTACCCAACCACTCCTCCGGCGTGTGGCACAGGTTGCTATGCCCGCTGTAGGTTGCATCGCTAGGGCGGGCTGAGCAGGAGGCTGTGTGCAGCCTCAGCGTGCTTTTACATCACGATAGCCTTCTCCTTGTGCGCCGCCAGCGCCATGCCCACTGCCACCACATGCAGCACATTGGCACCTCCTCCACCCCAAAACCCATCACCGGCTGCGGCTGTAGAGATGGTGGCACCCCCCGCCGGGCACAACAGGCGCAAGAGGAGACAAGGAAGCCGGAGGCGAGGTCCTCGTCCAGCCATAGCTTCGTCGCCTCCGCACCCTTTCTCTTCAGCATGGCGCAACGTCCATGGACATCTTGAGTGGCGGCGGCCATAGCTGGAGGCAAGGAGGAAGAACCATGGGAGGAGGAAAGAGGGGGCAAAAGGGTCCTTTCATATGTAGAGTCAACAAAAAAAATAATGTGAAAGTGGCAAATGCTAGAGAATTAGATGAACCCGGTGGCAAATAATCAATTACAGTGGGAGCGGTGGCAAATCGTAGAGTGTCAATCTAAGCAGTGGCATATAAACAAGTTTCCCATCTAAAGAAGGTAGTTATAAAAAAAGTTCCAAATTACAGGTCAGTTGTTGCTAGGAACGTTTCTGTGTCATAACACAACTTGAAAAATGTGTGTAACATTTTTCAAAATTCACCATATGTACCACATATCATACTTCCATAGTTGTGTGTGGTTTTTTAGCATTTGGTTGAGTAGTTTTAGCAGCAGGTCCTTGAATCAACAGTATACCAGATAACATAACTAATTGACTCCCATGTAAATGCAGGACTCTGAAGAAAATTCACATATATGAAATCTAGTCAAATTAGTAAAAACTACAGTTATAATAGCCAACCTGCAGTGTCTGGAATGAACAGAAAGCTAAGTCCTAAGGAAAGGAAAAGTTGTAGTAGAAACAAAATCCTTAGGTACTTCACATGACAAATAAATGTGTGCTAACATTAGTTATTGGCTAACTAAAATTTTCCTTATTTTTATGTTTGCTTATGATCAAGATCTAACTTCAACAAAGACAGCCAGGCGTCCATGAAGGCTACAAGAATCATGCAGTTTGTCTTGGTGCTAATGGCTTGCAGTGCACATGTTGTCATTTGTGGCTTCTTATATGGAAACGAGACGGATCGACTGTCACTACTTGAATTCAAGAAGGCAATCAGTCTCGATCCACAGGAAGCCTTGATGTCTTGGAATGATAGCACCCACTTCTGCAATTGGGAAGGTGTCTTGTGTAGGGCGAAGACTCCACGTCGTGTCACTTCTCTTGACCTTACAAATCGAGGTTTAGTAGGGCAAATCTCTCCTTCACTTGGAAACCTAACATTCTTAAAAAATCTATTTCTACCAACAAATAGATTCACTGGACAAATCCCTCCATCCCTTGGTCAATTGCATCACCTCCAAACCCTCCACTTGAGTAATAACACGCTACAAGGGAGGATACCCAGTCTTGCAAACTGTTCCAAACTCATGGCACTATGGCTGGATAACAATAATCTAGGTGGGCAATTTCCTGCAGATTTGCCTCATCGCTTTCAAGTTATAAACCTTTCATATAATAATATTGCCGGAACTATCCCCGCTTCCCTTGCCAATATCACAACGCTAAGAAAGCTTGACTGTATTGATAATAATATCGGCGGCAACATCCCAGATGAGTTCAGAAAGTTATCCAGCTTGCAAATCTTGTATGTGTGTGCAAATAATTTGGTAGGTAGGTTTCCACATGCCATCTTAAATCTTTCTACTCTTATTGGCCTTAGCATTAGTTTTAATAATCTAAGCGGAGGGGTACCATCCAATCTCGGTAACTCCCTACCCAATCTCCAAAAACTCAATTTAGGCGCCAACTTCTTTCATGGGCATATCCCCTATTCAATGGTGAATGCTTCCAAGATATACCATCTCGATATAGCAAGAAATAATTTTAGTGGGGTTGTGCCTAGCTCCATCGGCAAACTTACCAAACTGTCTTGGTTAAATCTTGAATTTAACAAACTCCAAGCACGTAATGAGCAAGACTGGGAGTTTATGAATAGCTTAGCCAATTGCACTGACCTAAAAATTTTCTCGATGGCAGGGAATCGTCTAGAAGGTCAGGTACCAGATTCATTAGGTAACCTTTCAGTTCAACTTCAAAATCTATTTTTGGGAGGAAATCAATTATCAGGGGGATTCCCTTCTGGCATAGCAAACCTTCACAACCTGATTGTTTTAGGATTGGATGACAATCAATTTACAGGTGTTGTACCACAATGGCTCGGAGCTCTCAAAACTTTGCAAATACTAAGCCTATCTACCAACATCTTTACAGGGTCTATTCCATCCTCCCTTTCCAATTTATCTCAATTGACAGAACTCCTTCTAGACACAAACCAATTCATTGGGAACATACCCCCAAGCTTGGGAAACCTTCAAAGCCTTGCAACATTGAACATTTCCAATAATAATCTTCATGGTAGGGTACCAAAGGAGATCTTCAAAATTCCAACAATATCGCAAGTTGGGTTATCGCTCAACAACCTCGATGGACAACTTCCTACCGAAATAGGCAACGCTGAGCAACTCATGATTTTGCTGCTTTCATCCAATAAGCTATCTGGAGATATTCCTAACACTTTGGGTGACTGTAAAAGTTTGGAAGACATTGAGTTGGACTGGAATATTTTGAATGGAAGCATCCCCACATCTTTTGGCAACCTAATTAGCCTAAAAGTTCTCAACTTGTCTTACAATAACTTGATTGGATCAATACCAGTGTCCCTTGGTAACCTTCAACTTCTTGAACAACTAGATTTGTCATTCAACCATCTTGAGGGTAAGGTCCCAACAAAAGGAATATTCAAGAATGCAACTGCCATACAAATTGATGGAAATAAGGGGCTTTGTGGTGGGGCACCGGAGTTACACCTGCTTGCATGTTCTGTCAAGCCTCTGAATTCAACTAAGCACAAGCAATCCATTGTACTGAAAGTAATGATCCCATTAGCCAGCATTGTGTCACTTGCTATAGTCATATCTGTCTTGTTTCTCTGGAGGGTAAAAAGGAAGAGAAAATTTATATCTTTGCCCTCATTTGGTAGCAAATTTTTCAAAGTTTCTTATAATGATCTTGCCAGAGCAACAGATGGATTCTCAACATCCAATTTAATCGGCAGAGGAAGATACAGTTCTGTATATCAAGGACCATTGTTTCAAGACAGAAATGTAGTTGCCATCAAAGTCTTTTTCTTGGAGACAAGGGGAGCACAAAAGAGCTTCATTGCAGAATGTAATGCTTTGAGAAATGTGCGGCATCGCAATCTAGTTCCTATCCTTACTGCATGCTCAAGTATTGATGCTAAGGGAAATGATTTCAAAGCCTTAGTGTATGAGTTCATGCCACGAGGTGACTTGCATGCATTGCTATACTCAGCTCGAGATGATGAGAACACTTCAACTTCAAACCACATTACACTGGCTACAAGGTTAAGCATTGTGGTGGATGTAGCAGATGCATTGGAGTATCTCCATCATAACCACCATGGAACTATTGTTCATTGTGATCTGAAACCTAGCAACATTCTTTTGGATGATGATATGACAGCTCATGTTGGAGACTTTGGCCTTGCTAGGTTCAAAGTTGATTCCACAACATCGTCTCATGGTGACTCAAACTCAACTTCTTCACTTGCACTAAAGGGAACCATTGGATATATTGCCCCAGGTAATGTGTAATGTCCATTTTTCATATTGTTCTAAGTCTCCATATAACTTGATCACAAATTTCTTATTATCCATATTGTTTTGTCTCTGTATACTTGACCATATATTACTTATTTTCAATTATTGTGCTAACATGTGACTAACTATTCTTGTATGAGGTCTACTATAGAGTGCGCTGTTGGTAACCAAGTCTCAATTGCCTCAGATGTTTATAGCTTTGGAGTTGTTCTCCTTGAAATATTCATCCGAAGAAGGCCAACAGACGACATGTTTAAGGATGGATTAAGCATTGCAAAGTTCACAGAAATGAACTTTCCTGACAAGATATTGCATATCACTGATCCCCGGCTGCAACAAGAGTTGGTCTTATGCCAGGAAACTCCAATGGCCGTGAAGGAAAAGGGTGTACAGTGTCTACTTTCTACGCTCAGCGTTGGCCTTTGTTGTACCAAGACGTCCCTAAGTGAACGCATCAACATGCAGGAGGTGGCTGCAAAGCTACATGGAATCAAGGATGCATATCTTAGAGGAAGAAACTGAAGAAGCAATTTTTTTGCTTAAGTAGTTGTCGTTGTCTGAATAATGTACAGTAGACTTGTCATTTTACCGCAAAAGCAATAATCATGTGTGTATCTTTCGGTTCCTACTTAAAGTGTGGAAGACCGAATATAACAATAGAGGGGAGGTGAATGGTCCTAACTCAGAATTTTCCTCTAAGTATTCAAGATTCTATTCTCAAGCACCTACAGAGATGTAGAACACAAAAGAACACAAAATACTCAGCTAAAAATCAAACCAACTAGCCCAAATCTACAAAACTTAGAACCTAACCCTTTCTAGTGGTCTGATCGGCCTCTAAATAGCGGTCAGACCGGTTGTTACAGTAAAATTAGGGCAATTAACAGTGTTTCCAGCCTGACTTCAAAAACAAAAAATGAGAGAATTTTTGATCCGTAGATCCAAATGATATAAAACTTTGGATTGATCTTCTCTAGGTTATTGTGAACCTATTCCAATAAACGATCATGGAAATATGGCCAAAGTTGGGATATTTTTCACTTTGTTGGAAGGTTGCACCAAAATAGAACCAAAACCTCAAACGGTGAATACAATTTGCTCGTGGGTAGGTGATGAACAAAAAGGGTCTAGATGCATTCCCACATATCACAGAAAGCTAGAACACCGAAGAACTCAATCCAAAAACTCTTGAAACAAGAAATCACTCGAAGAGGCCAAAATCAAGCAAAATCGGGTTTTTTCATGAACTTGCTATCAAAGTGCCTTGATTTTCAGAAGTTATCTCCATCTCAATCACATCCTTGGCACAGCAAGATCATGAAGAGGGAAGAGGAGAGATCAAAACCAACTGAAACAAGAGCAAATCAATCAAAATAAGTGATAGATATGGAGATCATTAAAGATTGATATATTGCTATTTGAAGAGATGGATTTTATAGCCACTCTACTTTAAATGACAGAGAGCACACCATGCACTTAAAACTCTAACCCTAAAACATCAAAGTACAAGAGTGGTAGGTTGGATGGTTAACCACATGTCTTCAACCCAACCCCTTTTATAGGTGCACTTGCTAGTCTCATTCATCTCTTAGTGGATACTATCCACTTAGCACAATAGAGAAAACCCGTTAACCCAGACACACGGGTTTTAGCTCACACATATCACTTATGCACGCTTTTCAAAGCGCATAAGCTCGATTCCATTAAGTCCTTTGCCTTGATCTATTACAATCAAACTAGCTCCACCTTGACCTAAACTGCTCTCTAACGTGTCACCCATACGCCACAATTTTGATCAAAGGTGGTTTCTGATATTTTGGCCAAATTACCAAAATTCCCTTCATTGACCCGATCATCACCATCCATTGCAAACAATCATCATGCTTGCCATATGTAGTTACACCACTAGCTTGTCAAGCGTCGGCAAGTCTCTCCCGTCCCGGATCCATCGAATCATGGCTCACTTGTACCGTCCAAGCCTCATGGTGCAATCCCGTTGTTCGAACTTGTCATCAACATTTCTTACCTTTCTTATGCCATGCTTGAGCGCACCGTCTCACCCAACATCATCGACCGTTATGGGCCTCAACTCCTCTATGAGTCTAGCCCCAATTCTCACCATTGACCATAGTTGATTTCAAACGACTCTGCATATCCAAAGATAAAGAAATCGTTTTTGGGCACAAGTTCTTCACAACCTAACCCACAGTTAGCTGAAATATGCATCATGTAGCCTTAATGCAATGACCCAGGTTACCTCAACTCAATCCATGACTCAAATCCCAAAATCCTCAATTTCTACGCAAAACTAATCCTTCCAAAGTGCGATCTTTATAAAATCAAATTACAACTCTAGAAACATTGCAATAGTTCATTACAACATTAAACAGGACCTTCTCACATGGTCCTTCAATCTCCCCTTGATGAACCCATTGGCAATATTCAAAAATGCAAATAGGAGATGATTTTAGACAAAGAAGAAGAAATTTGCAAAGAAAGGTCCAAATGGTCAAAAGAAGAGTGCAAAGAATTAAAAATGACCATTTGAAGTAGATGTGAAATGAAGCTACTAAAAATAACAGATATTTCACAAAAAGCTTCAAATTCACCAAATGAGTTGAGAATCTCACTCTTGTCCATATGAAAGAACAATTATTCTGTCTGACCTTAGCTATGGTGAGAAGAGATTAAAGGCTCCAACTAAGCAAAGTTTTGTACACAAAAACTCCAAATCACGCTCTAGATATGCATTTTTACTGATCTTTCTCTCCATTTGACAATGGAGTTATCAAGATACTTGAAAGAAGATAGAGCATGAATAAAATAAAGTGGCTATATTTTATTCATTTTTAGCATTTAGGAGCCATAAAAATTATCCAAAGTGACTCTACAAGTATTACACCAAACCATATTATGTGAAAGAGTTATCTACATCATGACAAACCATATATAGCAAAGCTAAAGTCAAATGAGCAATAATATGAAATTAAATAGATTTTTAGTATATCAAGTTGCTCAAGATCGCAGTTTAGCCAAAGGTATCGAAAAATGAGTCGAGCCATGTCAATATTCTAAATGGAATCAAGATGCTACAATTAAGTCAATTTAGAGTGGTACAAGTTTAAGATTGAAATATTTTGTTCAAGCACTAGATATCACTTGTAATTGAGCAGCTTTGGCACATTTGGTATTTTTTGAAAATTATTTTTGGCTTTATCTTAGCAAAGTAAGTCCTAGACAAGGAGCCATCCACAACTGCCTTCTAAGCTTCAACCATTTTTCACAGATTTTATTTTCATAGCCATGTGCTACATCTCAAGCCTTATGCGACCACCCCCAAGCAAAAAGCTTAAGGAAGTGATCTTAGTCATCCAAAACTCTCTCTGAATTCATGCCTAGTGCAATAGCAAGTCGTCTCATAAGAAAGAGTTGGTGAGATCATTTTTTTCACACAAAATAGATCATTTTGTATTTTCTTAACTTAGTTCAAAAACAAAGAGCTAATGCTCACTCATGATTCAATAAAGAATTATGGTTTATGGTTTTTTCCAAACAAATAAATAGACACCTTCTTTGTTAATTTTTTGAAATAGATTATCAGAATAGTCTTTTTTAAGCTGCTAATCGGTATTCGATTCATTTGTATGAGTGCTCCCGCTAAAACTATAAACTATCAGCCATAGTCATAAACTATTAACCGTAATAAAAAAACATCTATGGTGTCGTTTCATAGAGCATCACATCATAATCTTGATAGGATGGCCTATGGAAATTAGGCTAGTCACTCATGGCTGGCGTTCTCATCTTTTAACGATAACTAGTTATGTGTCTGTGCATTGCAACGGAATTTATTCGATATCTAGAGAATCATACTATGGAAGAGGATTGCTTTGATCAATAGGAAAGTAAAGAGTAGTGATAAGTTGAAGGAATATGACGGTTGAAGGAAATTGGACGTAGGACCACTAACTCATTTTTTCTATAATAGTAATGATGAGAGAATGCTATCACTTTCTGCATTTTCTTTGTAGAAATTGGTCACTATGTAACCGGTTTTGAAAGGTTGTCTGGATAGGAATTCAACTGAAGAAGAAAACATTTTGACTCTACAAAGCTGATTTTTTTAAGAATACAAAACTGAAATTAAAGTAGTAGTCGATAGAAGATTAGATAGCCTTTAGAAAAATATGGTTGGGATGCATATAAATAAGGGTTTAAGCAGCTAGTTACTTGTAAATATGGCCGTTCTCTAACCAAAGCACACAGACTTTTGTTTCTCATAGAAGAGGTATGTAGGCGTTTCAAGGTTACATCTACTATATATTGAGAAAACATATGTGTTTTAGGGAGGAAGAAACATAATGTTTTCTGCATAGTTCAGATGGCATGCTCATGCTGTTTTTGAGAGGATCCTACCTGTTTGCTCGATTGTCGAACAATGGCAGGATAAAGGTAGAAAGGAACTTGTCACCTATCGCTCTAATGATGATCATGCCTCTCCAAATTACGTGATAGTCATAGTCTAGTATGTTTTCTAGGTGATAGTCATATCCTTTTGCTAGGATGGTTTGTGGAAATTAGGCCACTCAAGTCAACTCATGGCTGGCGTTTTCATCATCAATGACAATGTGAGAAGGCTGTCACTAGACTCGTAATCTGGTCAAAGCCTCTAGAACTTCCATAAATCCAAACTCTCATTGGTCATACCAAATTTATCAGACCAGTATAAACAGTGATTTTAGGTATATGAACAATACTTTCAGATCAAACCTCCAGTGCGTAGAGATCAGACCGCTATGAATACTAAAATCAGTTGAATAAACAGTAATTTCAGCACTGTTTTAAATCCTGAAATCCATGTAACTTTTAATCTGAAAATCCAAATGATGTGAAACTTGGTATGTACCTTCTCTAGAATGTTATGAACCTATTTGAACTAACGATCGAAAGAATTGTTGCAAAAATTGTGATCTTTTTCCATTTGAGGGTGCACCAGAACTGGGCAAAAGAGGGAAACTTTAATTTGTTCTTGCTCGTGAGTCCTAGATGGTCTAGGTGACCTGGGTTGGATTCTCATATGTCAAAGCAAACTAGAGTACAACACGAATTTAACTGAAAACACCCACAAGAGAAAAACCCAAAAATCACTTCTCTCTTGAGAAAAATCGATCATACTCAAGAATTTTCTCTAAATCATACTAGATGGATGAGATCTTGGTTTCGAGAGACATCTCCACCTCTTATATGTTCTTGGCACCATAAAATCTCAAAAGAAAAGAAATCCAAATAAGAAAACTAAGAAAATCAAAAGTACATGAGATGATCCATGACACAACTCACTTGGGCAAACTTTTTATGTTCATTTTGCTTGGAGAGGAATATTTTACAATCAATCCCTCATAATAGCAGAGTTCTAAATCTAGAGCACACACATAAGGCTTCAACACTAGAAAATCATAACTCTAAACTTAGAGTCTTTAATAACTCAACTCAACACGAAACTTTTATAGTGAAGGCTCCTCATCTCTCACTAAACTAGCCATTCTTAGTGGATCACACCACTTACACTTGGGAAAAATCGGTAACCCATACACAAATGGGTTTTAGTATTACACACACTTGCACACTTTTTAGAATGTGACTTCCCAAAGACTCCAAATAGCCCGATAAAATATTTCATCCATAAGAATGTGACCTAAATCACTTAGACTAGTGACACAGTTTTATAAACCATCACTCCACCTGGTTTCATATAATTTCCTCAATTGTCAACCGCTGGCCTTCATGATGATGCGATTGCCATGACTTATTGCCAAGATCGTATGCCTACGCCGAGGCTGTTACCACTTCAAACATCCAAGTCCTATGGTACACCAATATTACTCCACAATCTGTGATGCCAAATATCTTGCTGTCAAGATCGAATGCCTATTCCGAGGAACATCACTACTTGAAACGTACAACTCTAATTGGTATACCATATGCATGCATTGCCTCTTCACGACCCTTGTCTTTCTTCCGTACTTCTCGACTTAAGATATTGCATCACTCGAGCTTACGTGACACCATGGCATCAGGACTCCTTCCGTATCTTTGGTCTCACCGCTGGCTGCAATAATCATCAAAGCACATATATACCAAAGAACAAAACAATCAATCCAAACATAAATGATATGCACTTGACTGTCCATTAATAAACCATATACATGAACATACGCCATAACTCACACATGCATGAACTCCCCATGACTAACACTTGTACAACACCCCTGTGATTAACATTTGATGGACACCGCCATGACTTACAACCAAAATCATAAAACCAACATAACAACTAAACTCAGCAAACCTACATTGGGATCGGTTGAACCGCCACATAGCCTGGCCAAAGTCCACTGGTTAGGCCACTACCAAAGACCAATCTAACCACATGCTCCTAGTGGTCAGACCACTTGGCCAGGCTGGTCTAAGTGGGACTCTAGAATGACACATGCTGAAATTCAACTTTGCAAAAATCAAACTCAAGCAATGAAAGCAATACATAACCAATATTAAATACTTATCACTCACATGAAGTTGCCACCAGATGATCTTACATATACAAAACTGAAATTAAAGTAGCAGTAGAGTGGAATATTAGATTGCTTTTCGGAAGTATATAGTTGGGATGCCTATAAATAAAGGGTGTAAGCAGGTAGTTGTAAGCTATGGCCGTTCTCCAACCAAAGCACACAGGCTCTCTTTCAGAGGTACATAGGCGTTGCATGGTTACATACTTAGATTTACTATTGATAAAACATACCTTTTTAGGGGAGGAAGAAACATAATGTTTTCTGTACAGTTCAAATGACATGCTCATGCTATTTTTGTGGATCCTACCTGCTTGCTTAATTGTCGAACACTGGCAGGATAAAGTTAGATAGGAACTTAAGGTGTGTAGCCGTAAATATCCTACTAATATTTGTGTTTTGTAAATAGAGCGGGTTTTTTCTGGTCTATGTCTTATGAATTTTGGTTTAAATTTTTTAATTTTGGCCGTTTGCGAGAGAATATATGGAGAGAGATATTCGTGTGCGAGTTTGGCCAATATAGATGGAGTCGGTATAATATTTACTATAATCAATTTGTAGACCTCATTTTGAAAAAACATACTATTTAAAAATTAATTACTATAGCACAAACAAAAATCTTAAGCAGCAAACCAAAAAGAACTTGCCCGTAATCTTCATTTAGAGTGTTGATCTTTTTTTCCAGATAGATAGAGCGTCGGTTTCTAATCAAAGAAAAAGATGTATGTGTATTAGCTGGCTCCTGGCAGGACGTCCATGGTGCTTGTTAGTTAATTCAAATAGCAGCAGGATGACATGACAATGATACCAAAAAAACACTACGATGATCCAAAGAGAGAAAATTGGATGTACGCTATGAATTAGATTGACACACTGCGACTTGCCACTGCTCCTACCGTCGTGTTCATCTAATTCCATTTTCGTATTATTTTAATCTTTTTCGAGGCAAGAGGGTCATTTCGCTTATCATCGATCCCTCTTTCCTCTTCATCTTCTCTCTCTGTCCATCCATCTCGCCGATGTTGAGCTCTCGACCTTTGCCTCCTCGAGGAGACAAGGAAGATGGAGGCGAGGTCCTCGTCCAGCCACAGCTTCGTCGCCTCCGCACCCTTTCTCTTCAGCATGGCATGACGTCCATAGCCATCTTGAGCGACAGCGGCCATAGCCGGAGGCAAGGAGGAGGAAGAACCTTGGGAGGAGAGAGGGGGCAAAAGGGTCATTTCATTTGTAGAGTCAACAAAAAAGATTAAAATAATTCAAAAGTGGCAAATGCTAGAGAATTAGATGACTCGGTGGCAAATAATCAATTATGGTGAGAGCAGTTGCAAATCGCACAGTGTTGATCTGAACAGTGGCACATATCAAAATTTTCCATCTAAAGAAGGTAGTTATAAAAAGTTTCAAATTACAGGTCAATTATTGCTAAGAAAGTTTCTTGTCATAACACAACCTGGAAAATGTGTGTGTAACATTTTTCAGAATTCATCATATGTATCACATATCATATGTCCATAGTTGTGTGTGGTTCTCTAGCATTTGGTTCAATAGTTTCAGCAGCAGGTCCATGAATCAACAGTATACCAGATAACATAACTAATTGACTCCCACGTAAATGCAGGACTATGAAGAAAATTCACATATCTGGAATCTAGTCAAATTAGTAAAAACTGCAGTTTTAATAGTCAACCTACAGTGTCTAAAATGAACAGACAACTAAGTCATGAGGAAAGGAAAAGCTTTAGTTGAAACAAACAAGTAGTGCTTGTATGCTTTCATCTTTAACAAGAGTAGCAATAATATCAAGCACACAAAGAGGTAAGTAACATTTATCCGTCATTCATGATGCTTTAAAAATTGTACAAATCACTATTGAGAAAAGCATAGAAACACCTAATGAATGTGTGCTAACATTAATTATTGGCTATATAAAATTTTTGTTCTTTTTATCTTTGCATATGATCAAGATCTAACTTCAACAAAGATAGCCAGCCACCCATGAAGGCTACTACAATCGTGCAGTTTGTCTCGGTGCTAATGGCTTGCAGTGCACATGTCATCCTCTGTGGTTTGTTATATGGAAACGAGATGGATCGACTATCACTACTTGAATTCAAGAAGGCAATCAGTCTCGATCCACAGGAAGCCTTGATGTCCTGGAATGATAGCACCCACTTCTGCAATTGGGAAGGTGTCTTGTGTAGGGCGAAGACTCCACGTCGTGTCACTTCTCTTGATCTTACAAATCAAGGTTTAGTAGGGCAAATCTCTCATTCACTCGGAAACCTAACATTCCTAAAACATCCAATCCTACCAACAAATAGATTCACTGGACAAATCCCTCCATCCCTTGGTCAATTGCATCACCTCCAAGCCCTGTACTTGAGTAATAACAGGCTACAAGGGCGGATACCCAGTCTTGCAAACTATTCCAAACTCATGGTGCTATGGCTGGATCGCAATCATCTAGGTGGGCAATTTCTTGCAGATTTGCCTCATCGCCTTCAGGAGACGAAACTTTCATTTAATAATATTGCTGGAACCATCCCTACTTCCCTTGCCAATATCACAATGCTAAGTTGGCGTGCTTGTTTTAGTAATAATATCGAGGGCAACATCCCAAATGAGTTCAGAAAGTTATCCAGCCTGCAAATCTTGGATGTGGGTGCAAATAAGTTGGCAGGCAGGTTTCCACAAGCCATCTTAAATCTTTCTACTCTTATTGGCCTTAGCATTAGTTTTAATAATCTAAGCAGAGAGGTACCCAATCTCCAACAACTCTATTTAGACTTCAACTTTTTTCATGGGCATATCCCCTATTCGTTGGTAAATTCTTCCAAGCTATACCATCTCGATATATCAAGAAATAATTTTAGTGGGGTTGTGCCTAGCTCCATCGGCAAACTTACCAAACTGTCTTGGTTAAATCTTGAGTTGAACAAACTCCATGCACGTAACAAGCAAGATTGGGAGTTTATGAACAGCTTAGCCAATTGCACCGAGCTAAAAATTTTCTCGATGGCAGGGAATCATCTAGAAGGTCAAGTACTAGATTCATTAGGTAACCTTTCAGTTCAGCTTCAAGGTCTGCTTTTGGGAGGAAATCAATTATTAGGGGGATTCCCTTCCGGCATAGCAAACCTTCACAACCTGATTATTTTAGGATTGGATGAAAATCAATTTACAGGTGTGGTGCCACAATGGCTCGGAGCTCTCAAAACTTTGCAAAAACTAAGCCTATCTATCAACATCTTTACTGGGTCTATTCCATCGTCCCTTTCCAATTTATCTCAATTGACATAAGTCCTTCTAGACATAAAGCAATTCATTGGGAACATACCCCCAAGCTTGGGAAACCTTCAAAGAATTGCAACATTGAACATTTCCAATAACAATCTTCATGGTAGGGTACCAAAGGAGATCTTCATAATTCCAACAATATCGCAAGTTGGGTTATCGCTCAACAACCTCGATGGACAAGTTCCTACCGAAATAGGCAACACTGAGCAACTCATGATTTCGCTGCTTTCATCCAATAAGCTATCTAGAGATATTCCTAACACTTTGGGTGACTGTCAAAGTTTGGAAGACATTGAGTTGGACTGGAATATTTTCAATGGAAGCATCCCCACATTGTTTGGCAACCTAATTAGCCTGAAAGTTCTCAACTTGTCTTGCAATAACTTGATTGGATCAATACCAGCGTCTCTGGGTAACCTTCAACTTCTTGAACAACTAGATTTGTCATTCAACCATCTTGAGGGTAAGGTCCCAACAAAAGGAATATTCAAGAATGCAACTGCCATACAAATTGATGGAAATCAGTGGCTTTGTGGTGGGGCACTGGAGTTACACCTGCTTGCATGTTCTGTCAAGCCTCTGAATTCAACTAAGCACAAGCAAACCATTGTACTGAAAGTAGTGATCCCACTAGCCAGCATGGTGTCACTTGCTATAGTCATATCTGTCTTGTTTCTCTGGAGGGTAAAAAGGAAGAGAAAATTTATATCTTTGCCCTCATTTGGTAGCAAATTTCCCAAAGTTTCTTATAACGATCTTGCCAGAGCAACAGATGGATTCTCAACATCCAATTTAATTGGCAGAGGAAGATACAGTTCTGTATATCAAGGACCATTGTTTCAAAGCAGAAATGTGGTTGCCATCAAAGTCTTTAGCTTGGAGACAACGGGAGCACAAAAGAGCTTCATTACAGAATGCAATGCTTTGAGAAATGTGAGGCATCGCAATCTGGTTCCTATCCTTGTTGCGTGCTCAAGTATTGATGCTAAGGGAAATGATTTCAAAGCCTTAGTGTATGACTTCATGCCACGAGGTGACTTGCATGCATTACTGTAGTCTGCTCGAGATGATGATAACACTTCAACTTTAAACCACATTACATTTTCTCCGA
Source organism: Melocanna baccifera (assembly GCA_036346265.1). NCBI lineage: Eukaryota > Viridiplantae > Streptophyta > Magnoliopsida > Poales > Poaceae > Melocanna > Melocanna baccifera. Next base: position 19,022,066 of record CM070707.1, on the reverse strand, counting down.
GGTTAAGCATTGTGGTGGATGTAGCAGATGCATTGGAGTACCTCCATCATAACCACCATGGAATTGTTGTTCATTGCGATCTGAAGCCCAGCAACATTCTTTTGGATGACAATATGACAGCTCATGTTAGAGACTTTGGCCTTGCTAGGTTCAAAGTTGATTCCACAACATCATCTCATGGCGACTCAAACTCAACTTCTTCATCTGCAATAAAGGGAACCATTGGATATGTTGCCCGAGGTAATGTATATTGTCCATTTTTCATATTATTCTATGTCTCCATATAACTTAATAACAAATTTCTTATTATCCACATTATTCTCTGTCTCCGTATAACTTGACCATATATTACTAATTTTCAATTATTGTGCTAACATGTGACTAATTGTTCTTGTATGAGGTCTACTATAGAGTGCGCTTCTGGTAAGCAAGTCTCAACTAACTTAGATATTTACAGCTTTGGAGTTGTTCTCCTCAAAATATTCATCCGAAGGAGGCCAACAGACAAAATATTTAAGAATGGATTGAGCATTGCAAAGTTCACAGAGATGAACTTCCCTAACAAGATATTGCAGATCGTCGATCCCCAGCTGCAACAAGAGTTGATCTTATGCCAAGAAACTCCAATGGCCTTGAAGGAGAAAGGTGTACAATGTTTGCTTTCTATGCTTAGCGTTGGCCTTTGTTGTACCAAGACATCCCCAAGTGAACGCATCAGCATGCAGGAGGTGGCTACAAAGTTGCATGGAATCAGGGTTGCATATCTTAGAGGAAGAAACTGAAGAAGCGTTCTGTTGCTTAAGTAGTTTTGGTTGTCTGAATAATTTGCAGCAGACTTGTCATTTTACCACAAGAGCATTAATCATGTGTGTGTCTTTCAATTCCTACTTAAAATGAGATCACTACACTTTTGAATAAATTAGTTTAAATGACCATAACTATTGTACTCGTCAAAGAAATGTATTGTTTCTTGCTATAATGGCTAGCAAGACAAATGGTTCTGCAAAGACATCAGTCTGTCACATTTATATCATACGTCTTGCATCTTGTTTATGTTGTGTTAATTGGCTTCAAAATAAGTTGCATTCATTTTGTCATACCATGACCTTCTCTTATGATTTTACAGCTAAAATATAAAACTATTGATAGGAGATTAATAATCCAGAATCTAAAACTATACTCAACTCGAGATGATGAGAACACTTCAACTTCGAACCATATTACATTGGCTCAAAGGTTAATCATTGTGGTGGATGTTGCAGATGCATTAGAGTACGTACACCATAACAACCAAGGAACTATTGTTCATTGCGATCTGAAGGCTAACAACATTCTTTTGGATGACAATATGACTGCTCATGTTGGAGACTTTGGCCCTGCAAGGTTTGAAGTTGATTCCACAACATTATATTTTGGTGACTCTAACTCAACTTCTTCACTTGGAATAAAGGAAACCATTGGATATGTTGATCCATGTAATTAAGTTGAGCACATATTTCTTATTTTAATATTGAAGTTAACACATGGACTAAATTATCCTTGTTTGGGGTCTTCTGCAGAGTGTGCAGGGGGTGGTCAAGTCTTAACTGCTTCAGATGTTTACAGCTTTGGGGTTGTTCTCGCAAATATTCATCAGGAGGAGGCCAACCGACGACATGTTTAAGGATGGATTGATAAGATATTGCAGATCGATGATCCCCAGCCGCGACAAGAGTTGGTCTTATGCCAAGAAACTCCGACGGCCGTGAAGGAGAAAGGTGTACAGTGTCTGCTTTCTATGCTCAATGTTGGTCTTTGTTGTACCAAGACGTCCCCGATGCTCATAAGGTGGCTGCAAAGTTGCATGACATCTGAGATGCATATCTTCGAGGTAGAAACTGAAGAAGCAGTTCAGATGCTTAAGGGTGCACTCAGCGGACACTACCACCAACGTTCGTCGGTAGTGTCCGACTTTTTTCCTGTTCATTTTTTAAATTATTTTTCTTATTTTAGGTTTTTTGTTTTTTGTTTTTTTCGTATTCCTTTGCATTGTCTGTGATAGGCGAATATGTTTTTTCTATTTTTATTTTTTTTAAAATTTAATTATGCCAAATAAGTCAATTTAACTATAGTAAAAATAAATCATCTACAGTAAAAAAAGCTATAAATCAATATCATTCTGAACACCCTAAGTAGTTTTGGTTGACGGAATAACTTACAGTAGACTTGTCATTTCACCACAAAACAAGCATGTCTTTTGGTTCCAATTTAAAGTGAGGTCACTGTTCTTTTGAGTAAATAAGTGTAAGTGACCATAACTATTGTACTTGTCCCTGAAATGTAGTGTTTCTGGCTATTACTGTTAGCGTGACAAATGGCTCAGCAAAGACGTCAGTATGTAACATTTTTATATTGCGGCTTGTATCTTGTTTGCTGTGCTCATTGCTTCCAAAATAAGTTCCATTCGTTTTATTGCACCATGACCTTCTCTTATGATTTTATAGCTAAAATCTAAAACTATTGATAGGAGATTAAGAATCCAGAATCTCACAGTAATGCTCCTGATATATTGTTAGTTGTGCAGCAGATAACAATAAAACAAAGAACTCAAAGGAGTAGGTTGTGTGGCGTGCGCAATAGGTGGTTGAGTTTTGAATGGGCAACCCAGCCCAGTAGCAGCACACAAGGCCTAGGCCGAGCACGGAAGGATAGCCCGGAAGCCCATGTAATATAAATATGGTTGTGTTCTTTTAGGTTGTAGGTTATGACTTAAATTTTTTAATTCTAACTATTTGCGAGAGGCAGTATACAGAGGAAAAATAGTTACATGTGATTTTGGCCGGTATAACTGAACTTAGTAAACTTTTTATTACAATATTACTATTGATCCCGTCTTAAAAAATGTATCGTTTAAAAGCTAGTTACTATAGTCCGTATAAGTCAAAGCTGACTCAATCATTTCAAACTCGCCTATGTTCTTTTCGGCTTTTTGCTTTTGGCTTCGGCTCCTTTCAATTGATATTATTTATCAAATCTATCAGCCAAAGCAAAATTTTATCAAATTGATAGTATAGAGATATATGTGCTCTATGATAATCGTCAGTTTGTGGATCCGCCATGATTTGTCTTATGCGCGCGTTAATGTATTTTGTGACACCATTTGTGCAAGGTACGCTAATTAAGTATTGAGATTTGATTAAAGCTGCCTTGACTTACTGGTTGATGGCGACAAGCTAGTGAGTCTAATCTTGATCAAGCGGTCCCGATTTGGCGATTCTTGGACTAGGCTGTGCCCATCTTCATATGTGCTCAACACGGCCGTGGCCTACCTAGCTAGCCCCTCGCCGTCTGTTGCTCCATCGGTGCTTTCACCGCACCACAAGCCTTGATGTCCTGGAATGACAGCACCAACTTCTGCAATTGGGAAGGTGTCTTGTGCAGAACGTAAGATCCACGTTGTGTCACTTCTCTTCGCCTTGCAGCTCAGGTTTAGCCGGGCAAATCTCTCCTTCGCTTGGAAACCTACAACATAATATTTCAGATTCTGCACATAATAGGCTGTAAATACTGTACTAGAGATTTTAGGCAGAAACCACAAGATTAATACTTGATCAAGCAAAAACCATTTAATCCACTAGTTTAGAAAATCATGTAAAATTTTGATAAAATAGACTAGAAATCATGCAAAATTTTGATCCACTAGTCTAGAAATCATGCATGTCAATATTTTGTATGATCCTGCCAACAAGAACAACGTTCATGAATTTTAGCTCTACCTTCATAACAATGCAATGATAAGAAATACATTGAACTCTACCCAGGAAAAAGAAGGCATAAGCATCATCCAGGCATTACACACTAGCAAGTTAAGGTTGAGGCAAATATATTGAACTCTGCACAAACACAACTACGTTTCTCATGCTAGAACTCAGATGGCAGCTGATCATACTACATGCTAGTTTATTTGTTAACTTTTGTAGGACAATACGCAAGCCAAGACCAAGAAAAGCAACAGTTCAGAAAAACTCTTTACATTACTTCTTTCTTCCTCCTGGTTGTGAAGTTGTTTCTTTTTGTAGCTGTGCGCATTAGATATCACCTAATGCATCTTGAGCAAAGCTCATTTGTCTCCTATGTTGCAATCTACTACTTTAGCCTTAAAAGGAACTAAAGGACCATGTGAGAAGGTCTAAGATAATGTTGTGATGAACCATTGTAAGTTTTTCAAAGTGGTCATTTGGTTTTGCAAAGATAGCATCTTATTTGGACTATTTTCTATTTTGGGCAAAAATTGAGGATTTTAGGTTTTGAGTCATGGATTGAGTTGGGGTGACCTGAATCATTGCATTAAGATTGCATAATGCATGTTTTGGCTAACGTGGGTCAAGTTATGAAGAACTTATGCTCAAAAACGATTTCTTTGTCTTTAGATGTGGAGAGACACTTGAAGTCACCAAGATCTACGATGAGGATCGGGGCTACGCTCAGAGAGGAGCCGAGGCCCAGAACGATCAAGGATACCGGGTGAGATGGTGAGCTTAAGTATGGTACGAGAAAAGCGAAAAATGCTGAAGGCGAGTTCGAACGGTGGGTTTGCACCATGTGGCTTGGTCGGTCCAAGTGAGGCATTGTCCGGTGGAACTGGAACAAGAGAGACTTGCCAATGGTGAACCTACACGTGGCAAGCATAGCGATTACTTGCATTGAAAGGAGATGACCTGGTAAAGAAATAGTATTTTAATAGTTTGGCTAAAATACTGGAATTTGTTTTGGATCAAAACCGTGGTGCATGAGTGATGCTTGAAGAGCGGTTTAGGTCAAGGAGAAGCTGGTTTAATCAAGATAGATCAAGGATAAAAGATTTAGCGTATTTGGGTTTATGCGCTTTGAAAAGTGTGCATAAGTGACCTTGTGTGAGTAAAATCTGTATGTATAGGGTTATTTCCCCATTATACTAAGTGGATAGTATCTATTAAGGGTTAGGTGTGGCTGATTAGCCCACCTATATAAAGAGATTAGGATAGAGACTTATATTAACCATCCAATCCATCTCTCTTGTACTCTCATGTGTAGGGTTAGGGTTTGAAAGTTAAGTGTATTGTGTGCTCTTTATCTCCAATGTAGAGTGGCTACAAAGCTTAACTCCTTAAGTAAGCAATACATCAATCTTTGATCAGCTCTATGGATCCCTCATGTTTTGATTGATTTGCCCTTAATTTGGTTGGTTTTGATCTCTCCTCTTTCCTTATCTTGATCTTACTATGCTAAAGATGTGTAAGAGATGGAGATAACCTCGGGTAATCTATCTCCACCCATTTAGGCATTTTGAATACAAGATCATCCAAAAAACTCGATTTTGCTTGACTTGACCTCAAAGTGTGATTTCTAGTTTCAAGGGTTTTTGGGTCTTGTTCTTCGGTGTTCTAACTTGCTATGACATGTAGAAATACAGCTAGATCCATCTTGGCAATCGTCCACCCACGAGCAAGTTGTATTCATCGATTTTGTTTTTGCCTAGGTTTTAGTACACCCTTCCTTCAAACTAAAAAATATCTCAATTGTGGCCATGATTTTTATGATTATTTATTAGAATAGGTTATTGATAACGTAGAGAAGATCGCTGCAAAATTTTATGTCATTTGGATCTAGGGATAAAAAGTTTTATCGATTTTTAGATTTTAAATAGCGCTGAAATCACTATTCATTTGCTTGATTTTACTGTTCATTTGGTCAAACCGCCATTGAAGGATCGGTCAGACCGTCGGGCCATTCAAATCGCTGTTTGTAGGCCGGTTAGACCACCGGGAAGTGTTGGCTTCTAAGTTTTATTCACTTGAGCTAAGTTTTATTGACTTGAGCTAGCTGGTTTGGGTTTTCAGCTGAGAAATCTGTGTTCTACACCTCTGTAGGTGTTTAAGGATAGAATCTTGAATACTTAAGAATTTTTTTTTTTTAGGATAGAATTTTGAATACTTGAGAGAAAATTTTGAGTTGGAACCATTTATCCCCCTCTTTTGCCTTTCGATCCTACAAGAACTACAATGTAGATATCATTGCTAGTCCAAAATGTGTAACCTGCTAAAGCTTAGTATTGAACAATGTTACGAGCTCGAGGAACTTGCCATGTCAGCGGAGGGGGCGAGCTTGAGGCTGCTGACGGGGATGAACTCATAGCTGGCGGAGGAGGTGGTGGCAACACAACGTGTGGAGGTGATGGCCTTGCTGCTATCTTAGGCTCTGTGGTTTGAGGAGATTGGGGGTGGAGGTAGCTTTCGTGTAGGTCGAGAAGAGGGCAATGCAGAGGTGGCGCACCGTGCAAACAACACCACCGTTGGTGATGGCAGAGTGAAGGAGGAAGTAGAAGTGGTGGTGATTGGGTGGCGTCGTGGGAAAAGGAGGAATTGGACAGCCGTGGCAGGTCGGCTTCTATCGGTGCAAATGCCGACCAGGACATGCTCTACGCGCACATGGTCTGGCAGTTCTACCGGGAGTGCATTGTGGCCGGCACCGTCAATTTCATCTTCGGCAATGCGGCCGCTGTGCTCCAATAGTGCAGCCTCGGCGTGCGTCGCCCACTCCCTGGCCAACCGGCCGTGGTCACCGTGTAGGGCCGCACCGACTGATATGAGCGCTCGGGGTTCACCATCCACGGTGGGCTGGTGACAGCGGCTACCAAGTTCGGTCTGGGTGGGGCACTTGCGTTGTTCAGGACTTACCTCGCCCGGCCGTGGAAGTTCTCCCGGGTGGTGTACATGGAGGTAGCGATGAAGCCGGGAATAAAATTTTGAGTGGGCTGAATCAATTATAAGACTAAACTAAGTTGATGCAAATATAGTCTTTACTTTTATAGAATTTCAAATTCATACAAAAATTACACAATTGGAGACAAACAACGAAAAATAGAGAAATACAAAGTTGGTACCTCGATAATAGAAAGCACATACCAAAACATATATAATTATTCTGCCATGAGTGCAGAGTAGCAATAAGTCACCTATGTATGAAACAACTAAAAATTAGTGATATAATAGAAAATTATGAATGACAATGAAAATTTAGATCATATGAAGCATACCACAAATAGGCTTATTTGAATCATGAGATAAATTTGAATTACAGGGCAAATGTATTCTATGTGACTTCATGCCTTGGAAGTGGTTTATGATTTTATAATCATCAATGCTTTTAAAGATCTCTCGTTCAATGTAGCACACTATCAAGTCATTGAGCTACTCATCTGCTACCTTATTGTGCAAACTATTTTGATAATATTTATTGCTGAAAATATTCTCTCAACATATGCTGTTACCACTGGAAGTATCAATGTTAACTCGATGAGGTGATATACCAATAAGAAAATTCTATCTTTTCTTGTTTGAACCATCAATTAAGCAATTTTTTATATATCATGATATCAATTGAATTCTTTACTTTTTCTAATGTTGACAATGAAGGTTTAAAGATGATTTCTTAACAAGAACTGATCAGTATCCGTGAAATCATCAATATAAATCTTAGTAAATTGAACAAATTTATCAACATCAAACTTAGAAAAGGAGTTGCTTGTATCAAGACAAGATATGCATACCAATGATTCCAAGAAAACTTCATTGAATCAATGATTCATCTTATTCATAATTGCATCAATAGCAACACTAAAAATGTCAACTTTGTAATAATGATGTTGAGTCACTTTATGCTTCCGACACACTAATTTACCCATAACTCCAATAGAATCTTCTATATTTAGCACATCAATCTCATATGTTTCACCAAAGCTTTTGACTTGGTCGAACAATGACTCTCACCCATTATCCCTCATATCTTGAAAGCTTTATTTCACATCCTGTAATAAGTCCATAACTTCAACAATATCTTGATGCTTATTTTGCAAAGCAAGTAATAACTCATTTATAATACTCAACATGGTTATTAAGAAATGTATGATGAATATAAATTTAAAATATTCCATCTTTTTTAGAAAACCTGCTACTGGAATCGATCCACTCGTTGGATCCTTGAGTCTTGAGGTAGAGCTGAAGAATCCATTCGATTCTTGATTGATTCTTGGGCACTAGATCGAAATTAAAGAAGTGACGCAAAAGAACTCCTAACGTTAGATGCGTGGTCTAGGTTTCGTGGGACATAAAATTGGGTGTTGCGAGGCTTACTAAGTTGTGTTGTTATGTGCTGATTGGTTGTAATGAAATAGTTTTTACTTCTTAGATTGGATTCCTCCTTTTTTATTTTGTCATTCCAGAGAAGAACAGTTAATTCGACTATGCAGTTGTGTGATTTGGGTATATGTGACCGACGAGTAATGTGAGAGAGTAAAACTGGTCCGCTAGCTGCTGCGATGTCCTGCATGGATTAAGCTTCTTTTTTAGTTTGCAGCTAGTTACAATGTGTAATAGCTAGCTGCTGCGATATCCTGCGGTGGAAGTGGTGTGACGGGCTTGCTTGCATGGGCAAGCTGCTTCATTGTTGCTTCGTTTGAATACAGCGCCAAGTTAGCGTCAATCGGATGATCGGGGGTCTTTCCCCGATCCTGTGTTCCTCTGGTCCCGCATTGCGTGTATTCTTATCATTGTTGTGATGTTTTGCTAGTTAGTAGTATGTTATCTCATGATACGTGGGCGATTCGATGTTTTTTGAAGGGCTGCTTGGTCGTGCTTGAAAGCAAGAACTGCCATGAAGTTGTGTTGAGGGGTTACTTTTATGAAGGTGTATCTCCTGGTCTATGTCCTGGTCATTGTTTTGTATTTATGATTGTCTGTCTGATTTCTGTTTTGAGATATGTGGTGGATTGTTTCATCCAGATTCCTTGTACAATGCGGATATACTTGTGCATGCTCTTGTGCTGTGGCTAATTTGGCCTGCTCAATAACTTGAGTATTGTCATGATACAACTTCTGATCGGTTAACCTTCATCCTGGAACTTGTTTCTGTGTAATTCCCCTAGTAGATGAAAATAGTCGGCACCTTGCCGATTCTGAATCAAGATGGAAATTTGAACGGCATGTAATGTTATGTTGTTCAGGACATGAGTTATTTTAAAGAAAGTAGGGGCTTGCCCAGCTTCTTCCTAACATAGCGAAGGCCACTTGCGGGAGCGTTTTTTCATTCTTCTTTCAGAATTTTGAGCCTGAGTTGGCCCTTTGGTTCCGTCTTCTCATAGTTTTCATTTCAAATTGAATGCAGCGGCTGGTATTTCAGCGGATCGTCCGAAGACTTTTAAGAAGGTACAGACCCTTTTCTTGTCAACCTACGTTATCAATATTCAATAGAACAGTCAAATTACTGCTTTGGTTCTCCCTTCTTACATATGCCAATAAGATTTGTAGAACCAACTGACTTAGTGCATTTTGTTGGACTCTTAAGGGCATTAGGGTAATTTCCCAATTTGAAAAAGGAAAAAAAAAGAGAGGTGATCCCACTTGTTGTTAGACAGAGGAAGAGATAAGGCTGAGGCCTTCTCTCGTGTGTGCCTAGGGGGAGCTTGGCTTGATCGCTTCGTATGGCGGCCGGGTCATGCAGAGGTGGCGGCGGCACCAGAGGCACCACTGGCCCGAGCGTCTCGACGTCGGCCGTTGGCTGCAGCCCACCGGCTGCCTCCTCGCTCCCCTATATAAGGCGGCTTCCTTCCTCTTTTCGGCACCAAAGTCAGTGAGTTCCCCATTACCTCCTCCTCCTCTTGGTTGTATTCCGGTTTGAGTCTTGGTGCCGCGGCGCCGTTGTGTTCTTCATTGGCACCAATGGCAGTGTGGTCCAGATTTGGTTTGTTTGGTATTTCCTGTGCGGCTCCCTTGTGCTCTCTCTTTTTGAGATTTGGGGATTTTTCCCTAGAAGTGTAAATCTGGTCGGCTCTAGATCACATTAAGGAAGAATAATTTGTTGCTTGTTTGTCGGTGCTCTTGGCCGGAGCATTTCACCGTCTTTGAGGGGTGGTTGCACTTTTAAGGCCTCACTTGGAATGTAGGAATTTCACAGAAAACATTTCAAATTTTCAATCCCCGCAAGAATTAGAAAAATATCCTGCGTTCCAAATGGAGCCTAATGTTTTCAAGTCATTTCCTATAATCGATTATTTTAAAAGATGGACAGTATCTTGAAAAAAAAATAGATGAGCAGTAAAGTGGTCCGTATGTTCCTGAAGTTTACACCAGCTTACATGATCTCTTATAAACACATTCATGGCACAATCGATTATTTTAAAAGATGAACAGTACTTTGCCAAAACAAAGATGGACAATAAAGTGTTCCATATGTTCCTGAAATCACTATAGCAGCGATAAAATTACTGTAGCAATTTTGTCACGTAGTGAATTTTTTTGTTTTTTTTATATTTTTTGTTTTGTTTTTTTCTCGTATTCCTTTGCATTGTCCGTTCTAGACTAGCGTGCCATTTTTATTTTTACATTTTTTAAAAATTTAATTATGTCCAATAAGCCAACTCAGCTACAGTAAAAAAAATAAGTCAGCTACAGTAAAATTTTAGCAAAATCCAAAAACCATCGCTATTTCAAACGCTACCTAAGCATGTCAGCGTTAGGAGATGAAGTTGCTGCATTTTCTGCCACATTGTCCTATTTGTCCTACCTTCATTCAGAACTTCTATGAAGATAAGCAGTGGTGGAGTCAGGATTTATCGGAGCCTCGGGCCCAAAACTAAAGAGGATATGAGTCTATAACTAATATCAAGTACTATTAGTACTGAGGTATAACAAAAATACAATATAAATACATAATCAAAATAAAATTTGAATTCCATGTTGAACGATAGACAAAATGGATAAAACATAGCAAAAAGAAGAATGTAACATACCTATTGCTTCTGGAGTTTGATTGAAATTGGATTGCGATGGAAAATAAGATGCCAATATCTTGGTCATCTTCATCATGTATTTCTAATTCTAGTATCGCAAAAATTTAAATAGCAAGTTAATAGAAGCTCACAATCTAGTATTTCTAATTCTTCAACAATGAAGAAATTCACAATGAACAAATTCACAATTCACAATGACAACAAATCAACAACGAACAATCAGTCGATCACAAATTCACAATTCACACTTCGCTCGAGAACAACGAACAACGAACAACGAACAAAGCGCGTGGCGGCCGGCGGTTGTCGGAATATTGTGCTCGAGAATAGGCCTCCGTCAGTTCATCAACACGGCAGTATCCCTCCGCATGTTCATGAACTGAAGAAGGCATATTCTCGAAATCAGGATCACTCACCACGCTCGAGGCGCCCGACCTTCGGTCAATATATATACAGTTGTCCCCCGCGTGAAGAAGCACAATCGACGGAAGCCGAAGCATCATCCACGCGCGAAGAAGCGCAATCGGCGGAAGCCGACGCATCGTCCACGCACAAAGAAGCGCAATCGGCGAAAGCCGACGCATCGTCCACACGTCAGGAAGCGCAATCAACGGAAACTAAAGCGGCGCAGCCGCTCATGCGCGGGCAACGTTCTAGCTTGGCCGCACCTGCGCACCTGGCCGCGTCGACGAGGCCTTCGCCCCCGTAGGCCGCATACAACTCCGCCTCCTCGGGACAGCCCCAGCGCTTCCTGCACATAATACCCATTCACTCTTGCCACAACCATTTTTGTACCCTAATATGTCCCATGCCTTTCCATGCATTCTAGGTTGTAGAGAGCGCTGGCGCTGCAGGCCAGTCGGCGGGAGTTCGCTCCGACCGACGCGAAGCCAGCCGCCAAAAAGGCACACGTACCCGCGATCGTCCGGCCACACGCCCCAATCTCCAACGCCTGCCCGCTCCTCCCGCATCGGCGATGCCTTCGCCTCCGCAGCACAGATGCGACTCCGCCCGCGACCGCCCTCCGCGGCGGGCCCAGGCTTCGACTCCACTTCGCCCACAACCACACAACGTCACAGGCCGCAGGGACGGAGGGGGCCAAAAGGCTCAGCAACATGGTTTCGGTCTGTGAAGCCCGTCACCATGAGAGGTTCCTGTTGTAGGGGTGGCCTCCACCTAAACCCAGCTAGCCTGTTGAGAAGGTTATAAACCATGTAAGCGATGTAGCTTATCCTGGAAGGAAAAGCTCGATGTAAGGTTACGATGGGTTAGGTGCTCCTCCTCAGGGAACGCATATATGCTATGATCGGTCCAGAGGAAAGACTCAAGAGGTCATTTGCTCACCTAACTCTCCACTATCATACCCCTCTCTCTCTGTTTGGTCTGTAGCCACAACAAACATGAAATGGAAAAATGAAGGACGATGGACTGTTCTGATTTGAGTTGTCCTGGGTGTCATCCCAATGATAAGTTTAGCGGCTATAACGCTGACAACTGGTTATGTGGTTTAAGTGTCATGTGGCGATGGATGATATCTATATTTATTCTATAAATCCTTTACTTAAAAGTATTATGATTTTAATTCGAGGGCTAAGTCTAGGAATTTCTTATATTTAATCTTAAATCTGTTAAAACGCAATTTTTGGCAAATAAAATAACCCGTGTCTATCCTTGTCAAGCTATGCATAATAAATAATTGCATTCTGTGTATTGGCTCGCTGAGCACGGTGGTTAATGTGCTCACACTCGCATAACCCAATCCAGAAACAGGAGGACATGATCACTATACTTACGAGGATGCACCAAGTCAAGGAGCCGACGATGGCAACTAGGGTGGATTTCAAATGTTCAATCTTAGACAGTAGACTCGCCGTATGGGTGTTCGCCTATATGACCTAGGGTTGGGCAATATAGATGCATGCATTTACCCTAATTCGCCTGCCTGTGGCCTATAGTATCGCTATCGTCTTTATCTTCTGTTGCGTTACCGTTTGATTGTAGTATTTGGCCTAGGAGGCCGTTTTGTAAAACAATTACCCGATGTGGTATACTTTTAAAACTCCGATGTAAATTATATTTGATTTTGACTGTATGATCATCATGCGATGTATGAACTGATCCAGTAATATACTATGAGTACTATGTACCGATCTAGAGAATAGTACGATAAAATTACATAGAATTCTGAATTAAAAATCCAGATCCAACAAAAACAAAAGTTAGAAACTAAACCTAAAATAAGCGGGCCTTAGTCCCTAATGCAAAAGTACTAAGACACATAATGTACTGTTTTTTGTTTGGTGAGCTTTCTAAGTCAGGGAGAATTTTTCCCGTGATGCTTCTCTGTCGACGCGTCGTGCGGAACGCGCGTCCTCCTTCCGGCCGTGGGACCCACCTCGTCCGTTTCTACACGCGAAGGAAAAATACACGGCACAGCACCCTCGACGCGACGTGACAATGGAACGTTCTCGACGTGATGGGAAAAACAACGTCAGCCCGCTGCGTAGGACCCGCTGGTCCTGCTCACGACGTGACCCTCCCCGGCCTTCATGAGATGACAGCACCAAGAATTTCTTGGCTCTCTGCTGTCTTCACGCGTCCGCACGCCTTCCTGCTGCAGAGAGAAGACCGCACGAACGAAAAACCGTGGCGAGCACCGAGAACACGAGTTGTTTTTTTTCCGAGAGCGTAAATCACTTTCCTTTCGCTTCTCTCGAGCGACGGATTTAGAATTTTATTGTGTTTCGGACTAAATTATAATATGCTAATAGCTTAAGAATAAATATGAATTTATATCCATACCACGGTATAATATAAGTATGTCGTAAATACAAATTTAGCTTCATGATTCAACACAAAACATAATAAGAAAAATATGGCAAATATAAATAATGTAACATAGTGAAGATATTATTTGAGTACCTAAATAACGAGAATTTGTTCTTATCCTAGGCCACCACTTCTTCATCAACAGTAGGACAAGAATCAGAACCTACAAAGATAACACATGAGAGTAAATCAAACAGGTGGATGAATAAATACGAAGAACATGAAGTTACATTTATAAGACGCTAACTTACCACTAGCACGAGATGACAATGTCTTGCTCCTCTTCGTTCCGTATACCTAATTGGCTAATTCCTAAATAGATAACAACAAAACACATGGCATTCAATATTTCAGATTTTCAATACTCATACAACATCCCTCCCACCCCTTTAATTTCAGATCTAGCACTAGTCATAATTTGAACCATATATTCAATTCAATTAGTTTGTCAATTCCAACACTAGTCCACCATAGTCCATCAGGAGTTTAGGACTCAGGAGATTCAGTAATCACTAATCAGGAACACTTGAACAATGAAACATGACATACTCATACAGATTATATATTCATACACTCATACTGGTAAGTATCATGTGTCATACAAAATCCCTAATATGATAAGATCAGTTCGCCATCTCGCCCCAGTCCCTACCAATGACCAATTCGCTATTCGGCCCATCTCTGATATCAATTCACCCCACCAATGGCCAATTCTTATAGTTCTTCCAAATTCCAAAACACACACAAAATCTAAAAAAATAGGGGGATTTTCACCTGTGAAGCTCACACCCGGCCCCGTCAACGGTGAGAGAAATGGCAGCCGGAGCAACGGAGCCAGAGGAGGAGGCGAGGCCGCGAGGAGGAGGTGGAGCCGGAGGAGGCGAGGACGGCGGCGGAGGCCGCGAGGAGTTGAGCCTACAACAATAAGATTAATTATATCAATTGTCACATATCACTCTAATGATGATCACGCCTCACCAAATTAGGTGATAGTCGGCTGGTTTATTTTGGGCTTAGAGTTGACTTATGTTTATACTGTCTATAGTAATTAACTTTTAAATGATACATTTTTTAAGACATAGTTAATAGGAAATTTATAGTAAAAAGTATACTGAGTTTAGCTATACCGGCTAAAATTGTATGGGACTATTTCCCTCTGTGTACTGCCTCTCGCTAATAGTCAGAATTTAAATATTTAAACCATAAATTATAAATCATCAGTTCAAAAAAATCTACCTATAGTCTAGTTTGTTTTTTTAGAGCTATAAATTCTAATGTGAATTAGATTTTTCTCATATTAGCGTATTGGTGACGTGTGTGAGGCTGTGTGGATTCACCGCGGGAAATTGTTGTCCCACAAATTCTACTGCAACTGCTTGATTGCATTCCTGCCCTGCTGTGTGCATGAGAGTCAGAGTCAAGCTTGCTGCCACTTTCTAGAGCGCCTTGCTATCGCCGTCCTTTTGTTAGGATGGCTTGTGGAAGTTTGGCCGGTCAAGTCAACTCGTTTCTGGCGTTTTCATCTTCCATGGCAATGTGACAAGGCTGTCGCTTTCTCTATTTTCTGTGTACAAACTGAGTTACTACGGAAGCCGTAGTTGACTGGTTGTACGGATAGGAATTCAACTGAAGGAAAGCAGTTTGACTCTAAAATCTTTTTTATTTGGATACGAAACTGAGTTTCTAGCAGTAGAGTGGATGATAGATAGCTTTTCGGAACTGTATGGGATGCCTATGAATAAAGGATGATAAATAAAGAATATGAGGAGCTAGTTAGTTGTAGCTATGCCATTTTCCAACCAAACCATACAGGTTTTTTTTCAGAGGGACCGGTTGGACAAATTAAATATTGTAACAATACGAATTTAAATTAAATATCTATACAATTTAATCAAATCTAAATATCCTCATAACTTATGCAGTATGAAAATATTAATTATATTTTATCGTTATACAATCACGCTTAATTATTCTAATTTATTTACTTCATCTAAAGAAATATGAATTCACATTCAATTAAAATTTTTTTTAACTAATTAGTCATATTATAATAAAATATGCATATTGCTTCGTCTAATATGAATACGGATAGTCCAGATAAAATAATATTTCGGATGGTAAAAGCGTATACCATATTCACATTCATATTTTTATACGAATTCGAATACAAATAAGATAGAAATTGTTAATTGGATGAAAAAAATTTATACCATATTCATATCCTATCGAATACGGTAACCGAATAATACGAATAATTCGTATCTACTTTTCACCCCCTAGAGGTATGTAGGCGTTGTATGACATAATATGGTTATTTGAACGAAAAGCCAATTTGATAAGTATATACAATAAATAGATATAAATTGTTAAATTTAATATAATAAGTAAATAAAAAAATATTTTAATAAAATAGTATAGGTTCAACCAAACACTAACATATTCACAGACATCCCACTTAGAACATTTCCCAAAAGATCTTTTCATCTTTTATTTAACCAACTTTTTAAAAAATAAAGTTTAGATCTGTTCCTTTTGGCTTCGTATTATTATTTTTAGCTGCAAGTTATGGCTTTTAAATTATTCATGAGAGAAACTATCGAGTAATATAAACTTACTTACAATTTTAATTGATATAAATGAAATCACAACAGTATATATTATAATTAATTTATAGTCTCCATCATAAAAAATATTTTATTTAAAAGTTAGTTATCAAAAAGTAAAAAATAGTTTTTAAAGACAAAAAGAACAGTCGTCAGTTGTCAATAACTATTGTGTTGATTAGGACAGCATCCTGGTAGGATAGCTTGTGGAAATTGGACCAGGAAAGTCTACACATGGACAGGAAACTGGGGAATTTTGGACCTTTGTAGCACTGTGTACCGCAGAAATTTCAGAAGTAGCACCGTATGCGAAAAATTTCCAGAACTAGCACCCTTCTGACCGTACGACCCCGGGCGACGCAACACGTGGCAAACGCGGCGGTGCGGACCGCGACGATCGGTGCTACGATTGCAAACGTGCGGTCCGGTACCGCGACGATCGCGATCATAATAGCGGTCGTGCGGTCCGGCACCGCACGACCAGACTGTACACCGCGCGGAAGCGAGCGCATGACTGGGGACCACGCGGCGGGAAGCAGACAGCGAGATTGATTCTTCACGGGCGCCCGACCAAGTCTCTCTGCTGTCAATTCTGTCCGCAGAAAGCACTTCCAGCTGGTATTTTTTCACACCCGCTCGCACACGTGTCTCCACCACGTTTGCATGGCCCCTCTGCGTGAATGGTTAAACAGCGCGTATGGTCTCATAGGAAGCAAAGAAACTCATTTTGCGAGCGAGAGAATGGAAACTCAGTTGAAGTGTAGACAGAGCGAGAGAGTGAAGGGGAAAAAAGAGAGTGGAAACTCAGGATTTTGAGTTGGTTTTGTTTGGAATCATCAGGTTTTGCAAATACAAAAGTTGTAGATCGTCTCGCGAGCTTCAAGAAGAGGTAATTTTTGCCCCCGTGCAACTATTTTTATGTGAATGTCATTAGCCCGTAATTAGTCAAACCGTGTTTCGTTAATGTTGTTATAAGCCAATCTTTGATACGGTGTGTATGTGTAGGTAAACATGCACATATGATGCATGATTTATTGTAGTGTAAATAATGTCGTATTTTTTTTGTTGAAGTTACGTGTTGTGATGTAGTTAGTTTTTGGTGAACATATGTGCTTACATGTGTAGGTGTTGAAAAATTAAATATTTATGTTAGAGCATTTGTAGGTGATAGCAACAGCAGTTAGATTAGAGATAATTTGTATAATTAGTAGGCTTAGTGAATGACTGTAAATTATCATGAAAGTAGTATGAAGGTATAGTAAAATAAAATATACTAAGGACATGAAATTAGAAAGATGAATTTTTTTGATTTATGTACAATTTCATAAGTGAAAGCCGCATTAAGTGAAATATAAAAAAGAAAGGAAGAAAACTATGTAATGGGAATTTGGCATTAATCGGGAAAAAATGGAATTGAAATTGGTTAGTGCAAGCCAGCGTTAAGTAAAATTTTACAAAAGAAATGAATAGAAATTAGTAATTATTTTTTTGCATTAATTGAAACAAGCTTAATACAGAACAGTAGTGAAAATAAAATAACGTTGTAATGTATTTTTCATACGAATTAGAAATGAAAATAAAAAAGAAATGAATATGTAATTTGATGTATGGTAGAATTTGGAAATAAAATAGTTAGAAATAAATTGTAGATTTACAAATACAAAACAGATACTAATCGATTTTGTACGCGGTAGGAAGAGGTATGAAATACCGCACTGTTAATTTTACAATGCGGTAGTGGGGGTTTGATGGTACGATTATTGCATGTTGTGTACTAAGATGGTTGATTATGCACTTATGTTAGGTACGCCATGGCTGAGATTCAAGACTTGTTCATATTCTACGGCAGTGGTCTAGATGGACAAATTTTCTCACAATTATTGCACTCTTCTAAGTCATTTTTTCACTTATCTTTTGAAGCTCAATTGGAATGCAAAAACCTCAAAAACTGCTACTTATATTGGAATGTTCAAGCCTACAATGAAACTATCAGAAGTATGATTTTTACAAATATTTTAAATATCTTTTTAAGTAAGTAATTAAACTCCAAAATTAATCCTATGTATCAGTTTTCACATTTTTATAACTACATTAAGATGAAAGAATTAGTATCAAGCTTCATGTGTTCAATATGTTTCAAATATATTTTCAGATAGTTGTTACAACAAAATTACACAAGCAGTAAACTGGACTGTACATAAAATTCATATTTTTCAAACATCATTTTATATATCCAAAATTATTTTTATTCTAAATATAACCTTACAAATACATATAAATGCTGTACGCTCGGGGAAATATAACTTTACAAATACATATAAATATGATATCTAAAATTAATTCTATACATATCCAAAATTTTATTCATTCCAAAAATTAATTCTATACATGTAAATCTTTTCTAAATACAACTTCATAAAATACATACGGTCGGACGCCTGGGCCGTGCGGTCGGTGAACAGTTCGGTCGTGCGGTCCGGTACCACACGACTGCACACGCGTCGGCGCCGGGAGGGTCGTGCGGTCGGAGGTGCGGTCGTGCGGTGCGTCGGGGGGCCAGATGCGAAAATTTTCCGCGCGCGATGCTACTTCTGAAATTTCGTGGCTATATGATACTACAAACGTCCAAATTTCGAAACTGAGAATCTACTCCGTGACAAGTGATAGCTCTTTCGCTTTCTCCATTTACTGTACCTTATTATTTCCTTATATGAGCTTGGTCCCGTGGCCGTGGCCTGCTCGCCGGTTATTGCACCAGTCCAGGCCGGGCTCTGCCTCGCTCCCCTCGCTGGTTCCCTCGAGCTGTGAGTCTGAGCGTCTCATGTTCTCATGCAGTTCTTGTTCCCATTTTGTTGTTAAAACCTGAGGTAGCGTATGTTATTTGCTCCTTGACTGTGACTAGTGTTAATTGTGGGACTTGCATGTAATTCATCTCATTCTTGCAGCTGCTCACAGACTACAGACTGCATACAGCTGATCAGAAACTATTTGTGTGCTAGCTGGAATTGATTACATCAGGTAAATTAACTGCTATCCGCCCCCCTTTTTCTGATTTGTGACCATTGAGGCTTTTTTGATAGTGTCATATTCGGGTGCTAGTTGTGGGGTTTCGAAGCAAACTATCAATAGTAGATACATTAGTCAAGACTGCAGTTGGTAGTCATCCGGCCTGCAGTGGAAATTTTCGCTTCTGTTCAACATTTCTGAATGAACAGAAAGCAAGATCTGAAGAAAGGAAAAACTAGAGTAGAAAAAAGAAATGCCTCAGGCACTTCACAGTTCACATAACACAGATGAATACTCCTGTTTACAAATACATTATCACCTATCATAGACGGCTTTTACTTACAAACCGTATGTGATTATCAGCTATCACATACGATTTTTAATTACAAACCGTCTATAATATTTACACCACAGACGGTTTTCGAACTGTCTGTGATAACCTTTGATTATCATTGATCCATAAATTCAGACGGTTCAAAAAATCGTCTGTGATGACGTTTTTGAACCGTTTGTAATACGGTTTTCTGTATTAGTGCTATCATTTGGTTGAGTAGTTTTAGCAGCAGGTCCCTGAATCAACAGTATACCAGATAACATAACTAATTGACTCCCACATAAATGCAGGACTCTGAAGAAAATTCACATATCTAAAATCTAGTCAGATTAGTAAAAACTATAGTTATAATAGTCAACATGCAGTGTCTGGAATGAACAGAAAGCTAAGTCCTGAGGAAAGGAAAAGTTGTAGTAGGAACAAAATCCTTAGGTACTTCACATGACAAATGAATGTGTGCTAACATTAATTATTGGCTATCTAAAAGTTTCCTTGTTTTTATGTTTGCATATGATCAAGATCTAACTTCAACAAAGATAGCAAGACGCCCATGAAGGCTACTACAATCGTGCAGTTTGTCTCGGTGCTAATGGCTTGTAGTGCACATGTCGTCATCTGTGGCTTCTTATATGGAAACGAGACGGATCAACTGTCACTACTTGAATTCAAGAAGGCAATCAGTCTTGATCCGCAGGAAGCCTTGATATCTTGGAATGATAGCACCCACTTTTGCAATTGGGAAGGTATCTTGTGTAGGGTGAAGACTCCACGTGATGTCACTTCTCTTGACCTTACAAATCGAGGTTTAGTACGGCAAATCTCTCCTTCACTCGAAAACGTAACATTCCTAAAACATCTATTCCTACCAACAAATAGATTCACTGGACAAATCCCTCCATCCCTTGGTAAATTGCATCACCTCCAAACCCTCTACTTGAGCAATAACACGCTACAAGGGAGGATACCCAGTTTTGTAAGCTGTTCCAAACTCATGGTGCTATGGTTGGATAACAATCCTCTAGGTGGGCAATTTCCTGCAGATTTGCCTCATCGCCTTCAAGTGATGAAACTTTCATATAATAATCTTGCTGGAACCATCCCTGCTTCCCTTGCCAATATCACAATGCTAAGTAAGATTTCCTATGTTGGTAATATTGGAATACGCGTAGGCTATGGAAGCAGAAAACAAAACTTTTCTACCGCGCACCCAAGAACATCATGCTAAGGAAGGATCATGGATCGTGTAACATCCGGTTTTTCTGAGATTTTTAAAGCCTGGATTTCAAAAATGAATTTTCTGGAATTTTCTGAAATTAATTGAAGCTTCAAATGAATTTTAAAGTTTTAAATGATTTAATGTGATTAAAATAAACATTAACATAAGTTGAAAATATTTTATTTGTGTTCCTTGTGTCACAAGGAATTTTCTGGTATTTTTGGTGAATTTTCCGGATTTATCTGCTATTTTCTAGAGCTTTTAGAAGTTTATTTGAATTTCTGGAAAAAGAAAAGAAAAGGAAATAACCTCCGCCGCCCGATCTTCCTCTCTCCTCCACGCGTCACCCATCCCGCCGCCCGCATCGCCGCCGTACCCTTTCCCGCGCACCCGCTCACCCCGCCGCCCGATCCCGCCCGCGCCACGCGTCGCGCATCCGTGTTGGCGCGCGCGGCGGCAGCGCCCGCCCTCGCCTCGCCTCGGCCGCTCGATCGCGCGCGCGATCTCAACCGCTTCGCCCAGCGCCGCGCAGAACCCTAACCCTAACCATCCCACCCGTCCGATCCGCCGCGTGGCCCAATCCTAGCCGTCTAACCTAATCCGCGTCGCCCGAGCCGTAACCGATCGGGATTTCCTCGGTTCGCGTGTTAAAACCCGCGTTCATCCTCGGTTCGCGTGCGCCGCCGAGCTCGCCGCCGCCGCCCTCGCCTTCGCCCTCGCGCGCGCCGCCGAGCCGCTCCGCCGCCGCTGCTGCCGCCGTGCACCCTCCGTGCGCCCGAGCTCGTCGCCGTTGCCGAGGACGTCGCCGGTGAGCCTCGCCGCCCCTACCCTCCGCGCCGCCCGCCACGCGTCGCGCGCATCGCCGCCGCCGCCGCGCGCTCCATCCGCGCGCCGCGCGCGACGCTCGCGCGTCGAGCCGCCACGCGTCGGCCATCCGCGCACCCCACCGACACCGCCGCCCGATCCCGACCGCAGATCCAGATCTGGATCCACGGCCGCGATCGCGCCGCGTGGCCAACCCTCGGCCGTCGGATCCCGCCGTCGCGTCGCGCCGCGCCGCGTCGGCCGAACCACGTCAGCCCTAGCCGTCCTCCCGAGCCACGTGGCAGCCACGCTACCGCCACGCCAAGACGCGCCACGTGGCGGCATATCTTTGCGCCACGTCGGCCGCGTCCCCGCGTCGCCCGCGCCCCGTGCATTGTTACGTGGACCGGGTCCACGGTGAACTCGGAATTCGGTGAACCGGGTTCACAAAGACAAGAGCCTTTTCAATTTTCCTGAATTAATTTTGAATTAATTTTCCGGAGCCCGTTCTCCTCCGTCCTAGCTCCGATTGACCCGTTCTTTTTCTAAATTCATCTAAAATCGAGCTCTAGCTGTTGGTTCTGTTTTGTGAATTTTTGAGTTCTTTTGCTTGTCATTTTATGTGTTTCTTTGTTTTGGTCGCTTTCTCTCGTTAGATTCGGATTCCGGAGGAGCAGGTTTCGCGCTAGAAGACCAGGAGTACCCCGAGCATAACGAAGGCAAGTCGTGTCCCTTGATCATGTTGAACCCAATTTTACAAACTATTATTTAATTATTTTGTTTCAAACTACATTGCATTGCTATTTTTATTCAAACCGTCGCACAGGTAGTTATTGTCCCAATTGCTTTTACACCTCCTTGACACTTTGAATTACCATGATGCCTTTGTCACCATAGGTTGGGAAATTTATTAGTGATGCTAGTTTATTTATCACATGGGTTGGTACGATTAGATTGCTTAGCCAGTTTATATTTACGTTTGGTCTCATCGCACATATTAAATTATTAATTTGACTTAATGATATATGGAACTGTGGTTGGTGCCACGCGTATTAAAATTTGTGCCACGGCATTGGTGTGACGTTGGCTTGGTTATACAAACTGGTTTTGCACTCGGCAGTGATCGTGCGATGGGGGGAAGTACAGTTGTACTTTGGGGGATGTGGTAGTCTCGCCCGGGTAATGCTAAGGACTTAACTTTGTGCGCCATTGATCTGAGCTTAATCGTGCAAACCACATGTCTATTATGGGATGGACCTGGCTGATTAATTTGTAATATTTCAATTCGATTCTGCCATTGTGATGAACATGGTTGCTGATTTCCATGTGGCGCAAGGGGGGGTGTGATGCGAAACCCTAGCGGGCAGGATTGTATTGAGGTAGAGCATTGTAAAGGCCTTGTTGTGATTTCCTTAGGCCTAGGCTAATCACATCGTGTGGGTACAGTTGTGCAACCTCTGCAGAGTGTAAAACTATTCGAATAGCCGCGTCCTCGGACATGGACAGTGCTCGGGGATTTCACACGAGGGTTAGTGTTTCATTTATAACTTGGTGGTTTATGTTGGGAGTGGACAGGTAGTTCACTGTCGGTTTAACTTGCGAATTGGTGTTCACAAGTGGTTCATGTTTATCCCTTTGATTATCTATTATTACTGTTTTCAGTTAACTTTCGCTTTCAAGTTATTTAATATATTTCATCAATAAATGCCTTTATGCAAATTAACCTTTCAGCCTTCCTTTGGTAAGCCTTGCATATTATATTGCATTTATTGTTACAAACGACTTGCTGAGTACCAATGTACTCACGGCTTTACGCCTATGTTGCTCAGTTGAGGGAGAGGAGTACTATCAGCAAGAGGTGCCAGAAGGGGAGTACTACGACGACTTCACGGATTAGGCTTCGTTCTCCACTCGATAGCCTGTGGCTTGTCGATTGGTCGCTACGCTTTATTTTGGATTTCATTGCTATTTTGTTAAGCCCTTCCGCTAGAGATATTGTAAGCTTGGCCATAAGGTCGTACCTTTGATATTTTATCAATATTCTAGCTTTCCCTTATTATTGTCGTGTGTATGACTATGATGACATCTATGTTTGACTGTGTGCACTAGCGTGATCCTGGACTAGTGCAGTTTACACAGAGAGACCGAATTTGCATATTCGGTCTCGGCAGAGATGGTATCGAGCCATATCGATCAGAGGACAAGCCCTAGTTAAATTGGTCGTAACCCAAAAATTTATTTTCTAAATCAAACCAATTAAACTTGATATTTAGTAATATCTCTATCTTCTTACCTCATTCTTAAGGATTCTTGTCTCTCGCCCCAACTCTTGCAAAATTGGTTTTCCTAAAGTTATAAACCGATCTTTCCTTTTAAATGCATTAGATGTCCCAAACTTCCTACACCCGACGGAGGATGGAGGTCACTTCTCGCGTTTTGTTGCGGTGCCTCGGATTTAAGAGATTGCCCGTCTACCTCACCAAGGATGAGAAGCAAAAGGTCAACGATCGGAGCATCTCCGGGCTATACTTCACCACCCGAGTCGGCAGCGGTGCTACATCACAGTTTCAAGAACACCGGTGCCAGTGGGGAGATGTCAGCACAGGGAGTTGCGCACAAAGCTATCCGTCGACTTTGCAAGCTATACAAGATCAACATGGCGACTCGTCCGGAAGTTCAAGGAGCGATGCGGAGCCACCCGAGACTACGAGCGATGCCCGAGGAGCCCCGCCGCGATCGCTCAGACCTCTACCGTCGCCTACACCGCCGAGTCCAGAGGAGAGACGTCGTATCACCGGAGATCGTCGCGCCTACCTCAGCCGGTTCACTCCAGCGCCAGTCAGAGAGCAGTCGCCGCCGATCCGCAACTCGTGGGTTGTCTACAGCGATTCTGAGGACGATAGCAGTGTACCTTATTTGTCAGGACCCGAGTGGGAGCCTTCAGAGTAGATAGTGCGAGTAGACACGTTGGTTTTTATTTGCAGTTGAGTGTGATGTGAGCTGCAAATATTGCCTTAAAAGCATTATATTGCGATCATGTCAAATCTTTTATTGGAGTTTATTTTTGTTCAGTTTCTTAGTTAGCCTCTTGGCTAAGTGTTTGTTTAGTTAGGTTTCCATTAAGCAAAACCCCCTTAGACGCATTTACCTCTTATCTATGCTTTTCCCTCTCGTCTTTCGCCTTTGGTCAGTCAGCAGTTGTTTTCTTTTCAGAGCAAGATGGTTGACACCAGGAACTCCTCCAGCCGCAACCAGGGGAACCAGGACCCAGAGAACAGTGCCGCGCGGCGGTGCCACTGCCTTGGACCCCGCCTCGCCGATTCTTGATGGCCTGCATACGATGATGCAGACCATGATGCAGGGTATGCAGACTATGATGCAGCGACAGCACCAGGAGCCAGTACCACCGCCAGCACATCGTCAGCAGACCAGCTATGCAGAGTTTATGAGGACGAGGCCGCCTGTTTTCTCCAGTTCCTCAGAGCCTTTGGAGGCCGACGACTGGGTCCGTTCAGTTGAGAAGAAACTGAACTTGGCCTGCACCGACAGGGAGAAGGTGCTGTATGCAGCACATCAGCTTGAGGGACCAGCAGCAGAGTGGTGGGAGAACTACTGTGCCGCCCATGAGGACCAGCATAACATCACCTGGAAGGAATTCGCCAAAGCTTTCCACACCGCTCATGTCATGGAGGGAGTGGTTGAGATGAAGAAGGATGAGTTTCGGGAGTTCCAAAGAGAGGAACTCATCGGTGAGTGAATATCTCAATAAATTCACTCGGTTGGCTCGCTTCTGCGCGCGAGGACGTGGCGGCGGTGCAGCTTCGCGAAGAGGTTCAAGAAAGGCTTGAACCCGGCTTTGAAGGTGCAAGTCGTGAGGCAACGACTATGCCGATTTTCAGCGATTGGTGGATAAGGCCATTCTCATCGAGGAGAGTCGCGCGAGCTCGAGGAGTCTCGCAAGAGGAGGTTGATCCAGCGAGGATCACGGTCACACCGCCTCGAGGCCTCGTTTTGGTACCTACCACCTGCACGAGCGCCACAAAGCAGCGGCAGCGCGAGCTTGAGGTTTCTGACCCGGCTCGAGACTCGCGCGATTTGATCGGGACGGCGTCCTAGTGGTTCCAGTGGACAGCAGCAGCAGCAGAAGAGTAACAATCCAGCAGCGTCCATCACTTGCTTCAAGTGTCACGAAGTGGGACACTATGCTAGCAAGTGCCCTCAGAGACAGGCCCCGACACCAGTTCGCTTTGACTTGGGAGCCACACCCGGTCGTACCCCTACCCCGGGAGCAGGACGAGGAGCACCCGGCCGGGACGAGCCAGCGGGGCGCGGTGGTGAGAGGTCGAGTGAACCACGTCACCGCAGAGGATGCCTGAGCAGCGCCAGACGCGTTGTGATCGATGCGTTTCGTACATTGATTCTCGCCACCGTTTTATTTGATTACGAGCTTCGCATTCGTTTGTTTCTCGGAGTTTTGCTTTAAAGCAACAATTGAAAACTGTTGCTCTTGGATCTGTTCTTTTAATCCAATCCCCCGGATCCGAGTTGAGGTCCAACCTAGGTTGTCCAGGAGTTAGGATAACCATTCAGGAGTTGAGTTCGGGCCGATCGATTTTGTTGGATATGCATCCCTAGATGTAATCTTGGGAATGGATTGGCTTCGAAGCAGCGGCGTTGTTAGATTGTGGGAGCGAGCGTTGACCTTAACCAATTCAGATGGAGTTAAGGTGCGATTCGCAGCCAGTGAGTGCCAGCCAGAGCGAGTCATGATTTGCCAGAGTAAGGTAATCCAGTTGGAGGGTGTACGAGTTGTCAGAGAGTACCCCGACGTATTTCGAATGATCTTCCGGTATGCCACCAGAGAGGAGGTTGAGTTTCGATTGAGCTTGTGCGGTACCGCTCCGATTTCCAAGAGACCCTACCGGATGCCACCAATGATTTAGCAGAGTTGAAGAAGCAAATTCGGAGTCGTTGGATAAGGGTTACATCAGACCGAGTTCATCCCCGTGGGAGCACCAGTGTTGTTCGTCAAGAAGAAGGATGGTAGTCAGCGCATGTGTGTGGACTACAGAGCACTTAATGAGGTCACTATCAAAAATAAGTACCCTCTGCCGAGGATTGATGACCTGTTTGACCAGCTTAAGGGAGCAGGAGTGTTCTCCAAGATTGATTTGAGATCAGGATATCATCAGATGAGGATACGTAAGGAGGACATACCCAAGACGGCCTTCTCGACTCGTTATGGTCTATACGAATTCACGGTGATGTCATTTGGTTTGACTAATGCTCCAGCATATTTCATGTATTTGATGAATAAGGTGTTTATGGAATATTTGGACAAGTTTGTCGTTGTGTTCATTGACGATATTTTGATATATTCCAAGACTGAGGAGGAACATCAGGAGCACTTGAGATTAGCATTGCAGAAATTGAGAGATAATCAGTTGTATGCAAAGTTCAGCAAATGTGAGTTTTGGATGAAGAAAGTCGCCTTTCTAGGGCATGTGTTGACAGCAGACGGAGTCGCAGTTGACCCGTGGAAAGTAAGTGATGTTTTGGATTGGCAATCACCCACTTGATTACCAGTCGAGTTTTCTGGTATGTCGAGGATACTACCGTCGCTTTATTGAGGATTTTCCAGGTGTGGCGGACCCTCACGCAGCTTGCTCAAAAAGGAAAAGAAATTCACTTGGGCGCCAGAGTGCGAGAAGAGTTTTGAAACTTAAGGAGAGTTTGACCACAGCCCCAGTGCTTGTGTTGCCTGATATTAACAAGGATTTTGAGATATTTTGCGATGCCTCGCGCAAAGGTTTGGGTTGTGTCTTGATGCAAGACAAGAGAGTGGTAGCCTATGCCTCACGCCAGTTGAGACCGCATGAGGAGAACTACCCTACCCATGATTTAGAGTTGGCAGCCATAGTGCATGCTTTAAAGATTTGGCGTCATTACGATGGGTAACGGATGTGAGGTTTACGGATCATAAGAGTCTGAAATACATCTTTACCCAGTCCGAGCTTAACCTCAGGCAGAGGAGGTGGTTAGAGCTGATAAAGGATTATAATGTGGGCATACATTATCATCCTGGAAAAGCTAATGTTGTTGCAGATGCCTTGAGCAGAAAGGTATACTGCAATTCAGTGATGGTTCGAGAGAGTCAACCAGCTTTGCATGAGGAATTTCAGAAGCTTAACCTTGAGTTGGTTGAACCAGGATTTTTGGCAGCTATGGAGATGCAGCCTACTTTGGATGGTCAGATTCGCCAGGCTCAGTCAGATGATGAGGCATTTCAATGGATCGAAAGAATTTAAGTGAAGGTAAAGAGTCGGATTTTCAAGGATGATCGGGAACCTTGTGGTTCAAGCGGCGTTTGTGTGTGCCCAACAAGCAAGAACTAAAGGATGTGTTGTTAAAAGAAGCTCATGAGTCGCTGTATTCGATTCATCCAGGCAGTACCAAGATGTACCAGGACATTAAGGATAAGTATTGGTGGCCAAGCATGAAGCGTGAGATTGCTGAGTATGTAGCCCTATGTGATGTTTGTCGAGAGTAAAGGCGAGCACGAGAGACTGCAGGTTTGCTCTGACCATTAAAAGTCCCCGAGTGGAAGTGGGAAGAAATTGGTATGGACTTTATAGTCGGTTTGCCTAAAACCAAAGAGCGTCATGATTCAATTTGGGTCATTGTGGACCGTTTGACCAAGGTTGCTCATTTCATTCCGCTTAAGGCGACTTACGGTGGTGACAAATTGGCGAGCTATATATGTCCGAGATTGTCGGTTTGCATGGTGTGCCCAAGAAGATTGTGTCGATCGTGGATCGCAGATTCACCTCTCGGTTTTGGGGTAGTTTCCATAAGGCTATGGGAACTCACCGAATTTCAATCAACATATCACCCCAGACATGATGGTCGACAGCGAGTTAATCAGATTCGGAGGACATGTTGAGAGCCCGTGTGCTCGATCATGGGTCTAAGTGGGACGATTGTCTACCTTTGCGAGTTCTCATACAACAACGATTATCGTGCCGGTTTGCGAGATGTCACCGTTTGAGGCATTGTATGGCAGAAATGCGAGACCCTCTCAATTGGAAAGAAGCGGGGAAGGTCGTTTTGGCCCAGATTGTTTGAAAGAAGCTGAGGATAAGGTCCGCTTGATTCAGGAAAGGTTGAAAGCTGCCCAGGCCAGACAGAAAAGCTATGCAGATACCAGACGCCGGGAGCTGAGTTTTGAGCCAGATGATTTTGTGTATCTGAGGATCACACCATTCAAAGGTGTGAAGAGATTTCAGCTAAAAGGAAGCTTGCACCGAGATATGTCGGTCCGTTCAGGATTCTGAAACGCAGGGGAGAGGTTGCTTATCAGTTGGAGCTACTGCGTCCTTGATGGGGTACATGGCGTCTTTCATGTGTCCCACCAAGAAGTGCTGCGCGTACGAGAGAGGTTGTGCGATTGAGGCCGTTGACTGCAGGAGGATCTGTCATACAAAGAGCACCACCAAAATCTTGGAAGTGTCGAGCGAGTCACCGGAATAAAGCGGTCCGTTTTGCAAAGTTCGGTGGAGCAACCATTCCGAGGAGGAAGCCACACAGGAGCGCGAGGAGGATCTCGAGCGAGTTTCCAACCTATTCTCTTAGTTGGCCCGGATCTCGGGTCGAGATCTCGTTTAAGGGGTAAGGTTTGTAACATCCGGTTTTTCTGAGATTTTTAAAGCCTGGATTTCAAAAATAAATTTTCTGGAATTTTCTGAAATTAATTGAAGCTTCAAATGAATTTTAAAGTTTTAAATGATTTAATGTGATTAAAATAAACATTAACATAAGTTGAAAATATTTTATTTGTGTTCCTTGTGTCACAAGGAATTTTCTGGTATTTTTGGTGAATTTTCCGGATTTATCTGCTATTTTCTAGAGCTTTTAGAAGTTTATTTGAATTTCTGGAAAAAGAAAAGAAAAGGAAATAACCTCCGCCGCCCGATCTTCCTCTCTCCTCCACGCGTCACCCATCCCGCCGCCCGCATCGCCGCCGTACCCTTTCCCGCACAGCTCGCGCCCCTTGCCCGATCCGCGCGCACGCCACGCGTCGCGCATCATGCCCAGCGACTGGCGGCGGCACTGGCGCGCGCCGCTCGCCTCGCCTCGGCGCTCGATCGCGCGCGCGCGATCTCGACCCTTCGCCCGCGCCGCGTAAACCCTAACCCTAACCATCCCGGCCGTCCGATCCGCGCGTGGCCCAATCCTAGCCGTCTAACCTAATCCGCGTCGCCCGAGCCAGAATCGATCGGGATTTCCTCGGTCGCGTGTTAAAACCGCGTTCATCCTCGGTTCGCGTGCGTCGCCGCCGCTCGTCGCCGCCGCCCTCGCCGCCCTCGCGCGCGCGTCGCCGGGCCGCTCGCGCGTCGCGCTGCCGCGCCGTGCACCCCCTCCGTGCGCTCGAGCTCGTCGCCGTTGCCGAGGACGTCGCGGTGAGCCTCGCCGCCCCTACCCTCGCCGTCGCCGCGTCGCCGCTCGTCGCCCTCGCCGCTTCGCTCCGCCCTCGGTCCCGAGCCGCGCGCATCGCGCGCACAAGCAGCGCGCGCGCGCGCCACGCGCGCCTCGCGCCGCCACGCCACGCCGCCACGCGCCGCGCATCGCCGCCGCCCGCGCCGCTCCATCCGCGCGCCCGTCCGCGGCGGCGCTTCGCGTCGAGCCGCCACGCGTCGGCCATCCGCGCACCACCGACACCGCCGCCGATCCCGACCGCGGATCGGATCTCGGATCCACGGCCGCGATCGCGCCAGCGTGGCCAACCCTCGGCCGTCGGATCCCGCCGTCGCGTCGCGCCGCGCCAGCGTCGGCCGAACCACGTCGCCCTAGCCGTCCTCCCGAGCCACGTGGCGGCCACGTCGGTGCCACGCGTCGGACCGCGCCACGTGGCGGCATATCTTCGCCGCCACGTCGGCCAGCGTCCCCCGCGTCGACCCGCCGCCCCGTGCAGCTTACGTGGACCGGGTCCACGGTGAACTCGAATTCGGTGAACCGGGTTCACAAAGACACGATAGCCTTTTTCAATTTTCCCGAATTAATTTTGAATTAATTTTCCGGGAGCCCGTTCTCCTCCGTCCTAGCTCCGATTGACCCCGTTCTTTTTTCTAAATTCATCTAAAATCGAGCTCTAGCTGTTGGTTCTGTTTTTGTGAATTTTTGAGTTCTTTTGCTTGTCATTTTATGTGTTTCTTTGTTTTCGGTCGCTTTCTCTCGTTAGATTCGGATTCGGAGGAGCGGGTTTCGCGCTGTAAGACCAGAGTACCCACGAGCATAACGAAGGCAAGTCGTGTCCCTTGATCATGTTGAACCCAATTTTACAAACTATTATTTAATTATTTTGTTTCAAACTACATTGCATTGCTATTTTTATTCAAACCGTTGCACAGGTAGTTATTGTCCCAATTGCTTTTACACCTCCTTGACACTTTGAATTACCATGATGCCTTTGTCACCATAGGTTGGGAAATTTATTAGTGATGCTAGTTTATTTATCACATGGGTTGGTACGATTAGATTGCTTAGCCAGTTTATATTTACGTTTGGTCTCATCGCACATATTAAATTATTAATTTGACTTAATGATATATGGAACTGTGGTTGGTGCCACGCGTATTAAAATTTGTGCCACGGCATTGGTGTGACGTTGGCTTGGTTATACAAACTGGTTTTGCACTCGGGCGAGTGATCGTGCAGTAAAGGGGGAAGTACAGTTGTACTTTGGGGGATGTGGTAGTCTCGCCCGGGTAATGCTAAGGACTTAACTTTGTGCGCCATTGATCTGAGCTTAATCGTGCAAACCACATGTCTATTATGGGATGGACCTGGCTGATTAATTTGTAATATTTCAATTCGATTCTGCCATTGTGATGAACATGGTTGCTGATTTCCATGTGGCGCAAGGGGGTGTGATCGAAACCTAGCGGGCGGGATTGTATTGAGGTAGAGCATTGTAAAGGCCTTGTTGTGATTTCCTTAGGCCTAGGCTAATCACATCGTGTGGGTACAGTTGTGCAACCTCTGCAGAGTGTAAAACTATTCGAATAGCCGCGTCCTCGGACATGGACAGTGCTCGGGATTTCACACGAGGGTTAGTGTTTCATTTATAACTTGGTGGTTTATGTTGGGAGTGGACAGGTAGTTCACTGTCGGTTTAACTTGCGAATTGGTGTTCACAAGTGGTTCATGTTTATCCCTTTGATTATCTATTATTACTGTTTTCAGTTAACTTTCGCTTTCAAGTTATTTAATATATTTCATCAATAAATGCCTTTATGCAAATTAACCTTTCAGCCTTCCTTTGGTAAGCCTTGCATATTATATTGCATTTATTGTTACAAGCGACTTCTTTGAGTACCAATGTACTCACGGCTTTACGCCTATGTTGCTCGATTGAGGAGAGGAGTACTATCGGCAAGAGGTGCGGAAGGGAGTACTACGACGACTTCACGGATTAGGCTTCGTTCTCCACTCGATAGCCTGTGGCTTGTCGATTGGTCGCTACGCTTTATTTTGGATTTCCGCTGCTATTTTGTTAAGCCCTTCCGGCTAGAGATATTGTAAGCTTGGCCATAAGGTCGTACCTTTGATATTTTATCAATATTCTAGCTTTCCCTTATTATTGTCGTGTGTATGACTATGATGACATCTATGTTTGACTGTGTGCACTAGCGTGATCCTGGACTAGTGCAGTTTACACAGAGAGACCGAATTTGCATATTCGGGTCTCGACAGATCGTTACCACTTAGACGCGCAGCGCAGCGGAAGAAGAATTGGAAACCGATCCAATCTCGCGCGTCGAGGTAGTAGTGGAAGTAGCCGATCGTCCCGAACAGATCGTCTCCTCCACGCACGCCGATCAACAATCGCAACGAGCGGCGCCTCCACCGGTATCCACACGTCCCGGGTGGGCGCCGATCGCGAGTGTACTAGCACTCGTGAGCGCTAGGGTTTGGCTCGGGAGGTGGCGGCTAGGGTTTCGCTAGATGTTAATCGGGGCGAATCCTCTCCCCTCGCCTCCATATATATAGACCTCCTCACTTGGGCCTCGTGGACCGAGGCCCAATAGGAGTCTATTCGGATCTCTATCCGAATTGAGCCCATATCCGAATCATATTCGAATTAGTGTTCCAACCCGTTAAGCGTGCGACCACAGAGGTTCACGTATACTTGGTCGTGACCGAAACGCCTTTCCATTACCATGTTAATAGCGGCCTCTAGTAAGACATATTAACCCCAAAGTATATGTAAAGATCATATCGGTGAACTGTAATGTTCTCTCATGTACGAATCCCTTTGCCTCACGATATAGATTGAGCTCAAGGCGAGACTGTGTCATCCTCTTAATAGCTCAATCACTCTCTCGATTCCGTGATGGATTATAAACTCGTGATTGACTCCTCAATCACCTTGGCATGGCCATGCACTTTCATAATCCATTACATCGAGGGCCCGAGATATCTCTCCCATAAGGAGGGCAAATTCTATCTTGATCATTCACATCCCACTACATGTTTCATGGCAAACCCGAAGATTACTTTTATGACTACCCGATTCACGGAGTAGTGTTTAGTAGTTCCAAAATAAGCTACTACTCATGTTGGGAACCATGATGATCTTAAGTCTAAGGACTCTACATAAACACTACTTGAGACCAGCCGATGACACATGGAATCTCTGCGGTGTCTCATGGCAGTCTATCAACATATGTTCACTAACACATGTCCATATTATTGATTTGGTATCACCATACCATGATCCATGAGACATGATCATCAATCAATACATATGCTGATCTTTGTCTTTGAATCATATTTGTTCCTCATATGATATACGATCAGGGATCATTTAGAAATAGCAACATCTTAGTATTTAAGAGTCTCATGAATAAGTCACATACTCATTGATCAATAATGATGATGTCTATTCCAAGAAACAAAGTAATGTATCATAAACATA
Source organism: Melocanna baccifera (assembly GCA_036346265.1). Taxonomy (NCBI): domain Eukaryota; kingdom Viridiplantae; phylum Streptophyta; class Magnoliopsida; order Poales; family Poaceae; genus Melocanna; species Melocanna baccifera. The sequence continues at coordinate 18,988,493 of CM070707.1, read as the reverse complement.
GTATGTGATATATACAACATTTCCATGTTGCCTCTAGGGCATATCACTAACAGGTAATAATATCGGGGCAACATCCCAAAAGGGTTCGGAAAGTTATTCAGCCAGCAAATCTTGTATCTGGGTGCAAATAAGTTGGCAAGTAGGTTTCCACAAGCCATCTTAAATCTTTCTATTCTTATTGGCCTTAGCATTGGTTTTAATAATCTAAGCGAAGAGGTACCGTCCAATCTTGGTAACTCCCTACCCAATCTCCAACTACTCGGATTAGATGCCAACTTCTTTCATGGGCATATCCCCTATTCGTTGGTGAATGCTTCCAAGCTATACGTTCTCGATATATCAAGAAATAATTTTAGTGGGGTTGTGCCTAGCTCCATCGACAAACTTTCCAAACTATCTTGGTTAAATCTTGAATGGAATAAACTTCAAGCGCATAACAAGCAAGACTGGGAGTTTATGAACAGCTTAGCCAATTGCACTGAGCTAAAAATTTTCTCGATGGTAGGGAATCGTCTAGAAGGTCAGGTACCAGCTAAAAATTTATAAACAATAGCCTTAGAGAACAACATCTTTACAGGGTTTATCCCAGCATCGCTTTCAAATTTGTCACAACTAGGATCTCTCTATCTAGACGCAAACCAATTTGATGGGCATTTACCCACGAGCTTGGGAAATCTTCAGGTGCTTGAAGCAGTGAGCATTTCCCATAATAATCTCCATGGTGCTGTACCAAAGGAGATATTCTGAATCCCCACAATAATGATAATTGATTTATCTTTCAACAACCCAGATGGACCACTTCCAACTGACATTGGCAATGCCAAGCAACTCATGTATTTGCAGCTTTCATCCAATAAGCTATCTAGAGATATTCCTGACACTTTGGGTAATTGTGAAAGTTTGGAACGCATCTGGCTCGATATGAAATATTTTCAGCGGAAGCATCCCCATTTCATTAGGCAACATAACTAGCCTTAAAGTTCTCAACTTGTCTCACAATAACTTAACTGGGTCAATACCAGCCTCTCTTGGTAACCTACAACTTCTTGAGCAACTAGATTTATCATTCAACCATCTTGATGATGAAGTCCCAACAAAAGGAATATTCAAGAATGCAACTGCCATACAAATTGATGGAAATCATGCGCTTTGTGGTGGGGCATCAGAGTTACACCTGCTTGCATGTTCTGTCAAGCCTCTGAATTCAACTAAGCACAAGCAATCCAGTGTACAGAAAGTCGTGATCCCATTAGCCAGCATGTTATCACTCGCTATAGTCATATCTGTCTTGTTTCTTTGGAGGGGAAAACAGAAGAGAAAATCTATATCTTTGCCCTCATTTGGTAGCAAATTTCCCAAAGTTTCTTATAATGATCTTGCCAGAGTCATAGATGGATTCTCATCATCCAATTTAATCGGCAGAGGAAGATATAGTTTTGTATATCAAGGACCATTGTTTCAAGACAGAAATGTGGTTGCCATCAAAGTCTTTAGCTTGGAGACAAGGGGAGCACAAAAGAGCTTCATTACAGAATGTAATGCTTTGAGAAATGTGTGGCACCGCAATTTGGCTCGTATCCTTATTGCATGCTCAAGTATTGATGCTAAGGGAAATGATTTCAAAGCCTTAGTGTATGAGTTCATGCCACGAGGTGACTTGCATGCATTACTATACTCTGCTCGAGATGATAAGAACACTTCAACTTCAAACCACATTACAATGGCTCCAAGGTTAAGCATTGTGGTGGATGTAGTAGATGCATTGGAGTACCTCCATTATAACCACCAAGGAACCATTGTTCATTGCGATCTGAAGCCTAGCAACATTCTTTTGGATGACAATATGATAGCTCATGTTGGAGACTTTGGCCTTGCTAGGTTCAAAGTTGATTCCACAACATCATCTCGTGGTGACTCAAACTCAACTTCTTCACTTGCAATAAAGGGAACCATTGGATATGTTGCACCAGGTAACGTGTAATGTCCATTTTTCATATTGTTCTATGTCTCCATATAACATGATCACAAATTTCTTATTATCCATATTGTTTTGTGTCTCTGTATAACTTGACCATATGTTACTTGTGAGAAAATAATTTTCAATTATTGTACTAACATGTGACTAATTATACTTGTATGAGGTCTACTATAGAGTGTGCTGCTGGTAACTAAGTCTCAATTACCTCAGATGTTTACAGCTTTGGAGTTATTCTCCTTGAAATATTCATCTGAATGAGGCCAACAGATGACATGTTTAAGGACGGATTGAGCATTGCAAAGTTCACAGAGATGAACTTTCCTGACAAGATATTGCAGATCGCCGATCCCCAGCTGCAACACGAGTTGGTCTTATGCCAGGAAACTCCAATGGACATGAAGGAGAAAGGTCTACAATGTCTGCTTTCTGTGCTCAGTGTGTGGCCTTTGTTGTACCAAGACGTCCCCAAGTGAACGTATCAGCATGCAGGAGGTGGCTGCAAAGCTACATGGAATCAGGGATGCATATCTTAGAGGAAGAAATTGAAGAAGCAGTTTTGTTGCTTAAGTAATTTTGGTTGTCTGAATAATCTACAATAGACTTGTTATTTTACCACAAAAGCATTAATCATGTGTGTGTCTTTTGGTTTCTACTTAAAGTGAGATCACTGTTCTTTTGGATTAATAAGTTTAAGTGACCATAACTGGTGTACTAGTCAAAGAAATGTATTGTTTCTTGCTATAATGGCTAGCAAGACAAATGGTTCTGCAAAGACATCAGTTGTCACATTTATATCTTGTATCTTTTTTATGTTGTGTTAATTGGCTTCAAAATAAGTTGCATTTGTTCTGTCATACCTTGACATTCTCTTATGACTTTATAGCTATAATCTAATACTATTGATAGGAGATTAATAATTTAGAATCTAAAACTATAATCAACTCGTGATGACGAGAACACTTCAACTCTGAACCATATTATACTGGTTCAAATGTTAATCATTGTGGTGGATGTAGCAGATGCATTAGAGTACGTATACTATAACAACCAAGGAACTATTGTTCATTGCGTTATGAAGGCTAGCAACATTCTTTTGGATGACAATATAATAGCTCATGTTAGAGACTTTGGCCTTGCAAGGTTCAAAGTTGATTCCACAGCATCATCTTTTGGTGACTCTAACTCAACTTCTTCACTTGCAATAAAGGGAACCATTGGATATGTTGCTCCAGGTAATTAATTTGAGCACATATTTATTATTTTTGATATTGAAGTTAACACATGGACTGAATTATTCTTGTTCAGGGTCTTTTGCTGGGTGTGCAGGGGGTGGGCAAGTCTCGATTGCCTCAGATGTTTACAGCTTTGGGGTTGTTCTCGACATATTCATTTGAAGGAGACCAATTGACGACATGTTTAAAGACGCATAGAGATGAACTTTCCTGACTAGATATTGCAGATTGCTGATCCCTAGCTGCAACTAGAGTTGGTCTTATGCCAAGAAACTCTGATAGCCGTGAAGGATAAAGGTGTACAGTGTCTGCTTTCTATGCTCAACGTAGGCCTAAGCATGCAGGAGGTGGCTGCAAAGTTGCGTGGAATCAGGATGCATGTCTCTAAGGAAGAAACTGAAAAAGCAGTTCAGATGCTTACGTAGTTTTGGTCGACTGAATAATTTACAGTAGACTTGTCATTTCCCCACAAAACATTTGTGTCTCTTTCTGTTCCTATTTAAGTGAGGTTAGTGTTCTTTTGAGTAAATAAGTGTAAGTGACCACAACTGTTGTACTTGTCCCAGATTTGTAGTGTTTCTTGCTATTACTCTTAGCGTGACAAATGCTTCTGCAAAGACATCAGTTCGTCACTTTTTTATCTTGCGGCTTGTATCTTGTTTGTTGTGCTCGTTGCTTCCAAAAATATGTTCCATTCGCTTTATTATACCACGGCCTTCTGTTATGATTTTATAGCTAAAATCTCAAACTATTGACAGGAGATTAAGAATCTCAAACTATTGATAGGAGTGGGCAACCCAGCCCAATAGCGGCACACAAGGCCAAGGCCGAGCACGGAAGGGTAGCCCAGAAGCCCATGTAATATAGGTACATTCTTTTCGACTTTTTGCTTTAGGCCTGACTCCTTTTAGTTGATACTATTTATTAAACCTATCAATTATAGCAAAAAAAATCATGACCTGTAGTCTAAAAAAACGGCAATGCGTTCCTTTGTTTGTCTTCTCCCTCTACGCGGCATACTGTTTTGATTGCTTTTAAATAGAATATTTTTTAAAATGAGGTTTATAAATCGATTGCAGTAGATATTATTTTGATTTTATTTATATCAGTCAGAATCACATATGAGTATCTTTTTTCATACTCTTTCTCATAAATATATAGAATTTAAAATTTTAAACTAAAAATCATAAGTTATAGTTAAAAAAGTTAAAAAGACCCACCCGAAATATGCGAAGAGGATGCGAGTGACTGACGGCGTGACTTAAAATGGCGTGCGAGCCGTTCTGACTACTCTTCGCACGGTCGGACAGTGCGTGCGCGTTAGCGATTTCGCGGAAATATAAATTCTTGAAACTGACTTGTGGGCCTCCAATCATTTTACCCCACTGACAGGTCGGGTCGAAAATGGCGTGTCCCTTGCTCCGTCGGACTCCTCGTCCCTCTCTCCGCCGCCGCTCGCCTCCGGCAACTCCCCACAGTAGCCACCACCCCCAGATCCTTTATCTCACTAGCGCCATCTCTTCCTGCGCCCTCTCCCGTACGAGCATGGCGGCGGCAGAGCAGCAGCAGCCGAAGGTGGATGTGAGGGAGACGGTGGTGCTCACGAAGGAGGAGCAGAAATTCCAGCGTCTTCTCGAATTCATCCGCCACTTCGGCCTCGGCGCGCTGCTCCGTGCCGCCGGAAAAGGACAGCAAGGTGAGGAGGACGAGGTACGCACAAAGCTTCTAGGTTCCTTTTAATGGCTTTCGAATCTTTCTGCAGGATTGTAGCTGGTTTTAGGGTTCAATGTTAGATCCAGGAGGTACACAGAACAAGAAATTTAGTTGTAACTAATACAAAGTTCTAAAACACATAGTTTTCGAAAAGGACAGCAAGGTGAGGAGGACGAGGTACGCACAAAGCTTCTAGGTTCCTTTTAATGGCTTTCGAATCTTTCTGCAGGATTGTAGCTGGTTTTAGGGTTCAATGTTAGATGCAGGAGGTACACAGAACAAGAAATTTAGTTGTAACTAGTACAAAGTTCTAAAACTACTAGAACTAGTACACAGAACAAGAAATTTAGTTGTAACTAGTACACAGATAACATAGTATACTGGTTTTTGTTTGGTGAGATTTCACTTAGTCTAGTTTGTTTCCTACTAGAACTACTAATTCTAATGTGAATTAGATTTTTCTCGTTATTCACATTGGTGGTGTGTGTGAATGCATGAGTGGATTCAGGAAAATAATTGTACTACTAATTCTAATGTGAATTAGATTTTTCTCGTTGTTAACATTGGTGATGTGTGTGAACGCATGAGTGGATTCAGGAAAATAATTGTACTACTAATTCTAATGTTAATGAGATTTTTCTCGTTGTTAACATTGGTGATGTGTGTGAATGCATGAGTGGATTCAGGAAAATAATTGTACTACTAATTATAATGTGAATTAGATTTTTTTCTCGTTATTAACATTGGTGATGTGTGTGAACGCATGAGTGGATTCAGGAAAATAAATGTAGTGGCATAAATTCTACCGCAACTGCTAGATTGCGTTTCTGCCCTGCTGCGTGCACGGGACGCCAACTTTGCTGCCACTTTCTATAGTGCCTTGTCTATAAATATTAGTTCCTTCTTTTTATTTTATGATTTATGACTTTTCCGAAACAAATAAATGGACACCTTCTTTGTTATATATTTGAAACGGCTTATCAGGATAGTCTTTTTTAAGTTACTTATCGGTATTCGGTTCATTTGTATGAACACTCTCGCTAAAACTATAAACCATTAGCCACAATCATAAACTATCAACCGTAACAAAAAAAAAAACATCTATGGTGTCGTTTCGTAGAGCATCACATCATCCTCTTGATAGGATGGCCTGTGGAAATTAGGCTAGTCAGTCATGGCTGGCGTTCTCATCTTTTAACGATAACTAGTTATGTGCCTGTGCATTGTAATGGAATTCATTGGATATGTAGAGAATCATACTATGGAAGAAGATTACTTTGATTGATAGGAAAGTAAAAAGTGGTGATAAGTCGAAGGAATATGGCTGTTGAAGGAGAATGGACGTACGACCACCAACTCATTTTTTTTATAATAGTAATGATGTGAGAATGCTGTCGCTTTCTGCATTTTCTTTGTAGAAATTGGTCACTATGAAACCGTCTTTGATAGGTTGTCTGGATAGGAATTCAACTGAAGAAGAAAACATTTTGACTCTACAAAGCTGATTTTGTTAAGAATACAAAACTGAAATTAAAGTAGTAGTGATAGAAGATTAGATAGCCTTTAGATGTTTAAGCAGCTAGTTACTTGTAAATATGGCCGTTCTCCAACCAAAGCACATACTTTTTTCTCATAGAAGAGGTATGTAGGCGTTTCAAGGTTACATCTACTATATATTGATAAAACATATGTGTTTTAGGGGAGGAAGAAACATAATGTTTTCTGCACAGTTCAGATGGCATGCGCATGCTGTTTTTGAGAGGATCCTACCTGTTTGCTCAATTGTCGAACATAATGTAGAAAGGAACTTGTCACCTATCGCTCTAATGATGATCATGCCTCTCCAAATTACGTGATAGTCATATTCTAGTATGTTTTCTAGGTGATAGTCATATCCTTTTGCTAGGATGGCTTGTGGAAATTAGGCCAGTAAAGTCAACTCGTGGCTGGCGTTTCCATCTTCAATGACAATGTGAGAAGGCTGTCACCAGACTCGTAATCTGGTCAAAGCCTCTAGAACTTCCATAAATCCAAACTCTCATTGGTCATACCAAATTTATCTGACCAGTATAAACAGTGATTTTAGGCATATAAACAGTACATTCAGATCAGACCTCTAGTGCGTAGAGATCAGACCGTGAACACTAAAATCAGTTGAATAAATAGTAATTTCAGCACTGTTTTAAATCCTGAAATCCACGCAACTTTTAATATGAAAATCCAAATAATGTGAAACTTGACATGCACCTTCTCTAGAATGTTACGAACCTTTTCAACTAACGATCGAAAGAATTGTTGCAAAAGTTGTGATCTTTTTCCATTTGAGGGTGCATCAAAACCGGGCAAAAGAGGGAAACTTTGATTTGTTCTTGCTCGTGAGTCCTAGATGGTCTAGGTGACCTGGGATGGATTCTCATATGTTACAACAAACTAGAGCACAACACGAATTTAACTGAAAACACCCACAAGAGAAAAATCTGAAAATCACTTCTCTCTTGAGAAAAATCGAGCATACTCAAGAACTTTCTCTAAAGCATGCCTAGATGGATGAGATCTTGGTTCTAAGAGACATCTCTACTTCTTATATGTTCTTGGCACCATAAAAGCTCAAGAGAAAAGAAATCCAAATAAGAAAACTAAGAAAATCAAAAGCATATGAGATGATCCATGACATAACTCGCTTAGGCAAACTTTGGATTTCATTTCATTTGGAGAGGAATGTTTTACAGTCAATCTTTCAAAATAGCAGAGTTCTAAACCTAGAGCACACACATAAGACTTCAACACTAGAAAGTCATAACTCTAAACTTAACTCAACACAAAACTTATACAGTGAAGGCTCCTCATCTCTCACTAAACCAGCCACTCTTAATGAATCACACCACTTACACTTAGGGAAATTCGGTAACCCATACACAAACGAGTTTTAGTATTACATACACTTGTACCCTTTTCAGAATGTGACTTCCCAAAGACTCCAAATAGCTCGATAAAATATTTCATCTATAAGAACGTGACCTAAACCATTTAGACTAGTGCCACGATTTTTACAAACCATCACTCCACCTGGTTTAAGATAATTTCCTAAATTGTCACCCATTGGCCTTCATGATGATGCGATTGCTATGACTTATTGCCAAGATCGTACGCCTGCACCGAGGCTGTTACCACTTCAAACATCCAAGTCCTATGGTACACCAACATTACTCTACAATCTGTGATGCCAAACGTTTTGCTGTCAAGATCGTATGCCTACTCCGAGGAACGTCACTACTTGAAACGTACAACTCCAATTGGTATACCATATGCACGCATTGCCTCTTTACGACCTTTGTCTTTCTTCTGTACTTGTCACCTTAAAATATTGCTCCACCCGAACTTACGTGATGCCATGGCTTCAGGACTCCTTTCGTATCTTTGGTCTCGCCGCTGGCTGCAATAATCATCAAAGCACCTGCATACCAAAAAACAAAACAATTAATCCAAATACAAATGATATGCACTTGACTCTCCATTAGTAAACCATATGCATGGACATACGCCATAACTCACACATGCATGAACTCCCCCCATGACTAACACTTGTACAACACCCCCGTGATTAACACTTTATGGACACCGCCATGACTCACAACCAAAATTATAGAACCAATAGAATAACTAAACTCAGTAAACCTACATTGGGACCGGTTGAACCGCCACATAGCCAGGCCAAAGTCCACCGGTCAGGCCACTACCAAAGACCGATATGACCGTATGCTCCTAGCAGTCAGACCACCTGGCCAGGCTGGTCTAACTGGGACTCTAGAATGACACATGGCGAAATTCAACTTTACAAAAATCAAACTCAAGCAATGAAAGCAATACATAACCAATATTAAATACTTATCACTCACATAAAGTTGCCACCAGATATCTTACATATACAAAACTGAAATTAAAGTAGCAGTAGAGTGGAATATTAGATTGCTTTTCGGAAGTATATAGTTGGGATGCCTATAAATAAAGGGTGTAAGCAGCTAGTTGTAAGCTATGGCCGTTCTCCAAACCAAAGCACACAGGCTTTCTTTCAGAGGTACGTACGTAGGCGTTGCATGGTTACATACTTAGATTTACTATTGAAAACATACCTTTTTAGGGGAGGAAGAAACATAATGTTTTCTGTACAGTTCAGATGACATGCTCATGCTGTTTTTGAGGATCCTACCTGCTTGCTTAATTGTCGAACACTGGCGGGATAAAGTTAGACAGGAACTTAAGGTGTGTAGCCGTAAATATCCTACTAATATTTGTGTTTTGTAAATAGAGTCGGTTCTTTTTGTCTATGTCTTATAACTTTTGGTTTAAAATTTTGAATTCTGGCCATTCACGAGAAAATATATGGAGAGAGACGTTCATGTGTGAGTTTGACCGATATAGATGAAGCCGGTATAATATCTACTATAATCAATTTATAGACCTCGTCTTGAAAAAACATACTATTTAAAAACTAGTTACTATAGCATAAACAAAAATATTAAACAACAAACCAAAAAGAACTCACCCACAATCTTCATTTAGAGTGTTGATCTTTTTTTTCAGATAGATAGAGAGTTGGTTTCTAATCAAGGAAAAAGTTGTATGTGTATTAGCTGGGTCCTGGCAGGACGTCCATGGTGCTTGTTAGTTAATTCAAATAGCAGCAGGATGCCAAAAAAAAAACACTGCGATGATCCAAAGAGAGAATTGGATATACGCTACGGATTAGATTGACACACTGCGACTTGCCACCGCTCCTATCCACCCTCTTTCCTCATCTTCTCTCTCTATCCATCCATCTCGCCGGTGTTGAGCTCTCGGCCTTTGCCTCCTCCTGCGTGTGGCACGGGTCGCTGTGCTCGCTGCAGGCCCGACGGAGCAGCGCGTCCCAGAGGCGACGTGCGGAGGAACAGGAGGCCAGCCTGGCGAGCGCGAGGCACTGTGCTGCGTCGCCGGGGTGGGCTGAGCAGGAGGCTGCGTGTTGCCTCGGCGTGCTTTTACACCACGATAGCCTTCTCCTCGTGCGCTGCCGGCGCCATACCCACTGCCGCCACATCGCAGCACATCGGCACCTCCTCCACCCCAAAACCCATCGCCGGCGGCGGCTGCAGAGATGGCGGCACGCCCTCTCCAGGCACAACAGGCGCGAGAGGAGATAAGGAAGCCGGAGGCGAGGTCCTCGTCCAGCCACAGCTTCGTCGCCTCCGCACCCTTTCTCTTCAGCATGGCTCAACGTCCATGGCCATCTTGAGCGGCGGCGGCCAGTCGGAGGCGAGGAGGAGGAAGAACCTTGGGAGGAGAGAGGGGGCAAAAGGGTCATTTCATTTGTAGAGTCAACAAAAAAGATTAAAATAATTCAAAAATGGCAAACGCTAGAGAATTAGACGACCCGGTGGCAAATAATCAATTATGGTGAGAGCGGTTTCAAATCATACAGTGTTGATCTGAACAGTGGCACCTATCTAATTTTTTCCATCTAAAGGAGGTAGTTATAAAAAGTTTCAAATTACAGGTCAGTAATTGCTAGAAAAGTTTGTTGTCATAACACAACCTGGAAAATGTGTGTGTAACATTTTTCAGAATTCATCATATGTATCACATATCATATGTCCATAGTTGTGTGTGGTTTTCTAGCATTTGGTTCAATAGTTTCAGCAGTAGGTCCATGAATCAACAGTATATCAGATAACATAACTAATTGACTCCCACGTAAATGCAGGACTCTGAAGAAAATTCACATATTTGAAATCTAGTTAGATTAGTAAAAACTGTAGTTATAATAGTCAACCTGCAGTGTCTGAAGTGAACAGACAACTAAGTCCCGAGGAAAGGAAAAGCTTTAGTAGAAACAAATAAGTAGTGCTTCTATGCTTTCCTCTTTAACAAAAGTAGCACTAATATCAAGCACACGAAGAGGTAAGTAGCATCTATTCACCATTCATCATGTTTTAAAAATTGTACAAATCACTATTGAGAAAAAGCGTAGAAACACCTAATGAATGTGTGCTAACATTAAGTATTGGCTATCTAAAATTTTCCTTGTTTTTATCTTTGCATATGATCAAGATCTAACTTCAACAAAGATAGCCACCCACCCATGAAGGCTACTACAATCGTGCTGTTTATCTTGGTGCTCATGGCTTGCAGTGCACATGTCATCATCTGCAGCTCGTTATATGGAAACGAGACGGATCGGTTGTCACTGATTGAATTCAAGAGGGCAATCAGTCTTGATCCGCAGGAAGCCTTGATGTCTTGGAATGATAGCATTAACTTCTGCAATTGGGAAGGTGTCTTGTGTAGGGCAAAGACTCCACGTCGTGTCACTTCTCTAAACCTTACAAATCGAGGTTTAGTAGGGCAAATCTCTCCTTCACTCGGAAACCTAACATTCCTAAAACATCTAATCCTACCAACAAATAGATTCACTGGACAAATCCCTCCATCCCTTGGTCAATTGCATCACCTCCAAGCCCTCTACTTGAGTAATAACACGCTACAAGGGAGGATACCCAGTCTTGCAAATTGTTCCAACCTCATGGTGCTATGGCTGTATAGCAATCATCTAGGTGGGCAATTTCCTGCAGATTTGCCTCATCGCCTTCAAGAGCTGCAATTTTCATTTAATAATCTTGCTGGAACCATCCCTGCTTCCCTTGCCAATATCACAACGCTAAGTAAGTTTGCCTGTCATGGTAATAATATCGGGGGCAACATCCCATATGAGTTTGGAAAGTTATCTAGCCTGCAAATCTTGTATGTGAGTGCAAATAAGTTGGTAGGCAGGTTTCCACAAGCCATCTTAAATCTTTCTACTCTTATTGGCCTTAGCATTGATTCTAATAATCTAAGCGGAGAGGTACCATTCAATCTCGGTAACTCCCTACCCAATCTCCAAAAACTCTATTTAGACTACAACTTCTTTCATGGGCATATCCCCTATTCATTGGTAAATGCTTCCAAGCTATACATTCTCGATATATCAAGAAATAATTTTAGTGGGGTTGTGCCTAGCTCCATCGGCAAACTTTCCAAACTATCTTGGTTAAATCTTGAATCCAACAAACTCCATGCACGTAACAAGCAAGATTGGGAGTTTATGAACAGCTTAGCCAATTGCACTGAGCTAAAAATTTTCTCGATGGGAGGGAATCGTCTAGAAGGTCAGGTACCAGATTCATTAGGTAACCTTTCAGTTCAGCTTCAACATCTAATTCTGGGAGGAAATCAATTATCAGGGGCATTCCCTTCTGGCATAGCAAACCTTCACAACCTGATTAATTTAGGATTGGATTACAATCGATTTACAGGTGTGGTTCCAGAATGGATCGGGACACTAAATTTACAAGAAATATTCTTAGTGAACAACATCTTTACAGGGTTTATCCCAACATCCCTATCAAATTTGTCACTACTAGGAGATCTCCATCTAGACGCAAACCAATTTGATGGGCATTTACCCACGAGCTTGGGAAACCTTACAATGCTTGAAGTATTGAGCATTTCTAACAACAATCTTCATGGTGGTGTACCAAAGGAGATGTTCCGAATCCCCACATTATGGCAAATTAATTTTTCTTTCAACAACCTAGATGGACCACTTCCAACTGACATTGGCAATGCCAAGCAACTCACGTATTTGCAGCTTTCATCCAATAAGCTGTATGGAGATATTCCTGACACTTTGGGTAATTGTGAAAGTTTGGAAGACATCTGGCTCGATTTGAATATTTTCAGCGGAAGCATCCCCATTTCATTAGGCAACATAAGTAGCCTTCAAGTTCTCAACTTGTCTCACAATAAGTTAACTGGGTCAATACCAGCCTCTCTTGGTAACCTACAACTTCTTGAGCAACTAGATTTGTCCTTCAACCATCTTGATGGTGAGGTCCCAACAAAAGGAATATTCAAGAATGCAACTGCCATACAAATTGAT